>KB205940.1:1061506-1783492 GCA_000328965.1 Ascocoryne sarcoides NRRL 50072
GTTGGTGGTGTGTGTGTAGTAGGTGGGTGGGGGGGGGGTTTGTAGCGAGAAAGGACGTATAGTACCGTAGATAACTTCCCTGAATTGCTAGCAGAAGTTTTATTCGCTCTACTTCGATACACATTCTCTGGTTGGTTGGTCGGTCAACTATTTAAACAGCATATCTTATTTTCTATTTGTTTCGGATTGTAAAAGATGATATGGTGTTTTTGATCTGCGGGCTCATATCGTGTTTCGAACTGGATGGTTGGTATATATGTATGCATTTAATGTATTTCATGGGAATGAGGAGGGGTCTGGCTTTTGGGTATGAGTGGGGGGAAGGTAGCTTCAGCGAGGGGGGGTCGTGATGAGTTAGGTTAGTTGGTTGGATCGTAGGTTAGATTAGATTGGGGAATAAATGCAACACGCAATTATCACAGTGAGAGGGAAGGAAGACTTGAATTGAAAGGGAGAGCAGGGGAGGGATTTGGATATTACTTGTTTGGAGAGAGGTGTATGCCATCTTATGTAAGCAACGTCAAATGCAATAGGCAGACTTGGCTGTTGGTTAGTATTGGCAATAGTCTCGAGTGAGAGTTACCGGTATCTAGGTAGTAACACGGCACTAACTATGTTGCGCTAAGACCAAGCCAAGCCCGAGAGGTTCGAGAGGTCAGGTCGGGAGGATAATGGAATCGTGTGGCGCAAAAGAAGACCACGCTGTCCACAATTATCCCTTTTTGTGGCAATCGCTACGATTATGCTTATTATTAACAACAAGTGGATAAATTGCGGTTGGCAGATGCGGATTTAGCATCAACACCCCCTTGGTTGCGGTGCGGTGCGGCGCTCCGCCATGGCTTTGTCAGTACGGCACGTGTGGCCTGGCTGGAAGGATGACGAAGAGCAAGCGAGGAGAGGTTTCAGGGTTTTCGTGGAAGGGAGGCGTGGAGGCTGCAGCAAGCAACATTGGCAATACTCCGTGAGTAATAAGCTGACCGATGCTGAGAGGGGGCTGATGGGATCGGAATGTTTAGTCGGCGGTGGGTTGGTGTGGGAATGTGTGTTCCTGCGTTTGTTTCATCGCCGGGAGGAGCGTTCCTGCATACCTGTTTCTGTACGGAGTACGGAGGGAGGATGAGAAAGGGCTGGCGCTTAGAGATCGATTGGCAGGGCTGCAGGTACACGCCAGGAAAAGCCATGGGATCGAGGGTTCTTTGGATGTGTAACTTGGGATGGATAGATGCGTGGCCGTGGCGTGGCTCTTTTGGGAGGTGTGGACAAGATATCGGGACCTATAGTCAGCTTGTCTATAGACTTATAGACGGTCCTTCATGGATTTAATTACGCTGCTGATCTTCAGGTTGAAGTTGTGGAGACGGCGAGTCCCCCCAACTGGGCGTTATTGGCCATCGTGTTAGTCTTGCATCGAAAACCGAGAGCTGAGGGTTTGCATGACGCGTTGTGCTATTCAGGCGGTACGCATACGGAGTTGTGGCAGAGTGCTATCAGCCTTATAGGAGGTTGGCACAGCCTCTGTCTGATACAATCCAACAATCGGGGGTAGATCGATGAAAGGCCTACCTCGTCTAGTAGTCGATCACCTCTAGTCCTGTGAGACTCGATAGTTCTACGGAGTACATACCTGCTCTTCGGCATTAAGTGGAGGGGCTTCGGGAGACTGACTCTGAGACGCGTGCTCTCTGGATCAAAAGACTCGTGTACGCTGGTAACACCTCCACTTCGATCTGCCGAAAGGGATCCCAAGATCCTAGGCATTCCCCCCAAGAGTTGAATCGCACTATGGTACATCTAACGTCGCGAGAACGGAGTGGTGATCCAGTGTATGCGTGCACGTGATTGCTCGACATGCCTCCGTGGTTGAGTCCCGGTACCTAGTGGTCGCGGGAGGATGATCGACGGTGGATGGCTCCATCAAGTAAGATGGCGCAAAACGTGCAAGGATCCCGATATACTGTACATAATATACAAATAGACGGAGCATTCATACAGTCGAGCGCTTCTTGAAGGATCTGGCGGAGTATGATGGTCAAGGTGGGGGAGAAGAGATTGCCTCTTGAGAGCTCCGCTCCGGAAATGCTTGGTCCTGGACTGGCTGCTGGTTATTTGATCCAGGTGGTGCAATCTCAATCCCAATCCCAATCCCAATGCCAATTGTCAATCTTATCTCATTTCAGGGTCCTCTCATGGGCGGTGAGGGCGTGACAAGTGTGGGGGTGGGCGAAACGAACGATGAAGGAGGAGCGAAAGCCACACCATTTCTCTCTCGAGTGTTTGATGAGTGGTGAGCTGGTTTCAAGAAGCATCAGATCCCGAAGATATCCACAGCTCAGCCATCTCTCATACTATCTTATATTATTCGGGACCACGTATGGTCGATTTGACCCAGCCCATAGACCCGGGCAAATCGATCAGATAGAGTGCGGTGTACCAGCTCCCGCCACACGTCAATCATGGACCTTGCCTCGTGCTGGGCCAGAGAAATGAAGGGAGAGTGGGTGCTCGGTGGTGGTCTTCTGATAAAATCTCCGATGCAACCGACATGAACAAAGGCTTTGTATCCTCCGCAGCGACGCTCCTCGCGTGTACCAGGCAATCTTGCGAGACGATCAACACGGGCCCGTTATTTCATGAACTGGTGGAACACTGGGAAGGAAGACCACGAGGAGCGGCGTCGAGCCGAGGGCCAAGAGGGAAAGAGTCGGCCTCGATCCCGTGCCGTGCAGTTGTATATACTGTATACAGATATACAGATATACAGCAGGATAGACCGTCTCGCCAAGGGAACCGAAGCGACCAGGAGGTTGATGAGCGGGTTCGAGAAGTCAGTCGCCGACCCGGGGATTTTGGTTGTATGTGTTGTCAGACACGCCTCTTCTCCCCTTCGTCAACCTCGGTCCTCAGACCAGGCTCCCGTATGGCTGTCGGCGTGTCTACTTGAAACATCGCCAGACTCAGCCGATGTGTGAAGGAGGTGGGAGGGTTGAAGACTAACTCGTAACTTTATTAGTTCCAACCTCCGTCCTCTGCGGGCCACCACCTAAGGAAACCGGCGGCCAAGGTTTCCGCTAGCTAGGGCTTCAGGGGCCGAGCTGAGGCTTCTTTTTACAGAGATTCACAGAGATTTACAGAGATTTATAGAGATTTACACTACCCGCGGCGTATATTGCTTTTTAGCCTTTTAGACTTCGCTTCGGGCTGTTTTAGACCTTTCAGTGCACCGATGCAGACGCCCTTCAAGGCTCTCGTACACTGCTACACGGGGGCCCCTTACGGGTACCTCATCTGCGAGAGTCTTCCTTCCTGACCGCTCGCAGCTCGACCGCCCTGCATGTAACGTGAGCGCTGCTGCGAGGGCGAGAATCCGCAGTCCAGGGGGATCCGCCGACAGCGCCACACCCTCGACGGAGTATAACCACTCCCACTGTCGATGGCCCGAAAGGCTCTCGAACGTGTGCTTATCCTAGTACTTTAAGAACGATAGACGTTAAAGAACTTCCATGGGACGGGGTTGCGACAAGACCAGCCTGGCCGTTCAGGTCCGTAAATTACGAATATTACTGCCGTGCCCTTTCAGGCTTGGCTGGTCTGGAATGTGGTGGCCCTCGTTAATCCAAGAGAGACATCCCATCCCATCCCATCCCATCAACCCTCTCCAAACTTTGCCGTTGGCCTCGAGCATTACGAAGAATTCTCCCCAGATTCCCCTGATCCCTTTCTCCCGATCCCTTTCTCGCGCCATGCTGGCCCGCTGAAGAGCTTCGACCGTCGTCTTTCTCTTGTCGCTCCTTTCGTCTGCAGCCCAACACCATTCGACCCCCATCCCCATCCCCATCCACCGTCCAAACCTCGCTCCTCCCAATCCCCACAATTGGATCGCCTCGACTAGCCTTCGTCCCCCCCTGCGTGTGTGTACGGAAGTACGATTGATTCCTCGCGGCAACCGTGCGTCCACGACAACTAACTACCACGACCTGGAGGGAGCGCACCTCTCGATTCCATGATCTGATTCAATCGACACGCCGATACTTCTCGAGGTCGGAGACCAGCGGGCACCAGGCGAACTTACGGCGGTCTTGAGGACCTCCCTTACGGTCCAGCATGGAGTCGCCAGCCGATTTTCCAGATTCCCCTATGGATGGAGACGAGGTGGCATATCCGTGCAAAGGGTGCGGTGATGTGAGTCTGCGATGCCGAGGGCATTGCGTCTGATGCTAATCGGTGATTCACAGATACTGGAGGAGGGCAAGGCTTTCGAGCTTGGTACGTGAACATCTTCCCCTTCGCTCCCTTTCTTCTGCGCCCGGCAGCCTCGATCGGTCTACGTTGTCGAGCTGCATCTCATCCATGGAGAGCGTTCCGCAGGACGGGTTCGACGGTGCTAACTCATCCGCAGCTGGCAATAGATGGCATTTGAACTGCTTTCGGTGTAACACCTGCGGAACCCTACTCGACTCGGACGCGAACCTCCTCCTTCTCGGCGATGGCTCCCTCATCTGCAACAATTGCACATACAGTTGCAGTGCCTGCGGGAACAAAATCGAAGATCTAGCGATCCTCACGGGCGACCAAGCCTTCTGCGCAACCTGTTTCCGGTGCCGAAATTGCAAGCGCAAAATCGAGAATCTCAGATATGCGCGGACATCACAGGGCATTTTTTGCATGAGCTGTCACGAGTCGCTGATGGCACGACGGAGGAAGAAGTCGAGGGCTGCCGCCAAGAAGAAGGAGGACCAGTCTCCAATGCTAGTTGACAAGTCTCTGCCTGCCCTGCCACCTAACGTCGCTTTGCGCAGCGCCTTTTCGGCCGATTCACAAGCTGCCGATTCGACGGAGACGGATACGGCAACTGAATTATCTCCTCGACCACGTCAAGGCCCTCTGCACACCGAGTCGTCTTCACGAGGTGGTTCTCGTCCCCCTCTCGAACACTCTCCTGAACGGGTCTCGAGTGATTCACTAACAAAGGAGGGGTTGACCTTGCCAACTACAACCTACCGTAGCAATCGCCATTCTACCATATCCGAAGTTTCAGATGCAAACAACGGTGATGGCGAAAGCTTTTTTATCCCCCTCGCTCTGGATCCCAGCCCTGCTCCCAATTCCACCCCGAGATCAAACTCTGAAACTTGGGCAGACCCGTCGAAGAAAGGCAAAGAGAACAAGGCCCCTAATAGGGACCATTTCAAGGTATCCCAAGGTGAACAGGCCAAGAGCGATGCCCAGATATCGCATGATCCGAACCCCTCTGCTTCTGCACCTCATATTGCGTTCCAGGAGAAGGGGAGACAACCTTCGGCCGAGGAGACGGCACAGATCAAAGAAAACATCCGTAAAGCTCAAGCAGGAGGGAAATCCTCGTCTGCGAAGTCTTCTGCTAGCAGTAATGATACCAGAGTGCAGCATGCCAATTCCGCGACATCGGCAAATGGAAATATCAAGAATCACTTATCCGGCGAGAAATTTAGACTCGGTGATGTGCCAAAGGGCAAGAAGGCCAGCATTTCCAGGAGCAACTCGACGTCGGACGAGATGAGTGATAGTATGCCCCGATCTACGACTGGCGGTTTAACTGTAACACCGACTCGCAAAGATACCTCTTCCAGGACAGATTCGCCCGGGCAAATGCACAGTGCAACTTCGCGCTCCTCCGAGGAATCGAGGGCGAGGGATGATATGGAATCGACGGAGTCGAACAATTCCCCAAAGCCAGTGACCAGGCTAGACTCAAATATGACGCAAAAGTCGATTCCTCGAAAGGAGGTTGCGACTGGTACAGTAAAGAACAATATGAGCTCGTCTATTAGTTCATCATCTGGGGTGGAGACATCGCCTTCGTCAACTTCTTCTGATGCTCAAGGAGTTACGCCAACACTCAAGGGAAAAACTATCTCTGGCCCTTCAACATTACAGCCGTCGAATACAAAGAATAACGACTTGTCTCCCCCAAGCCGCGCTCCGAATCGTCCAACAGGCCCACAGCAGAAGCTCAGCGATACTTATATGACCCCTCGAGCCCCTCCACACCCTCCAACGGCGAATAAGGATTCGAACGGTTTCTCCAATGGTGTTCCAATATCTCCCAAGTTGCCACGATGGAGTGCCGGTGGTGATTTTACCATGGATGAGGATATGGCCAGGATCTTGGGGGCAACTGACGAAAGCTCGCAGTCGATTCTTCGCCGTGTTTCCAATGCCGTGCGCCATGGGAGAAATGGGAGCGAGGCCTCTGCCGGTCGCCATCATGGACGGAGTGTAAGCGAAACAACCACACGTACTGCCGCATCACCGCGTTGGCCTAAGACTCCATTAGTCGAGGATCTTAGTTCAGCGCCGAAAGATATTAGCAGCCCCATCTCAATCGCCTCGCCTTCCTCCGATGATCCGGCGTTGCTGAGAAGGCAATTGCGAAACTCGGAACAAAGAGTGGCGGAACTCGAGCGTCAAGTAACCAGTGATAAGCATATTATCTCTATGAACAAGGAAGTTCTGGAAAAGCGAAAGACCGTTGCAGTCTTGGATTCGCAACGTGAGATTTTGTTTCAACAATTAGAGGTTCTAGCAGGATACGTCGAGAAGGCCAAGACCTCCAATCAGTCGATTGATATTGCAGAACTTGAAGAGTCGGCTTTCAAGGACTTCGCGCAAAAGCTTGAGCATTTGAAGCGAGACATGGCGGGCCAGGTAGAAATACTTTATGGGGAGCGGAACGACCTTTTGGAGGAAAAGAACCGCCTCATGGCAGATCGTGACCGGGCTCTTATCGAGTTTGAGCAGCTTTCATCAAAGAATGCCCAACTCGCTGACATGAACAACGACCTTACACATCAAATTCAAGAGCGGTTTAAGTCTCAAAGCAGTATGGAAGGTGCACGTCCTCCAATGAGCGGCCTCGGGTTGATTTACACCAGCCACAACAAAGACAAATCGAATGTCTCAATTCAATTAGACGATTCTAGTGTCCGACCATCGAGTAGCACCACGGCTTTGGGCTCTATGAATAGCTACCCCCAAGCCATGGAGCAAGATCCCGCGATGGAACCTGCCACTGTACTGTCTGCACCCCACGTTGTTAATATCCGCAAAGGTCAAGCCAAAAAGTTTAATTGGAAGAGTGGAGGGAAGAACGTCGCCAAAGGTGTTTCCAAGGGGTTCAAAGGCGCCTTTTCGTCCGGTCAACAGGATCGAAATCAGCAGTGGCCAGGCCAGTCAGGCGACAGTATCGGTTTACCATATAATATGACAGTCGCACCTGTTGATTCTCCCGCTGGCTTGCTGCCCAGCAGTCTCCCGCGATCCATGTCGAGCGATCCTTCTAGAGAAGGTGGTTTCGGTTTATTCAAAAAAGGCAAACTGCCAAAGTCGATGACCACCAGTAGTCTTGCAGCTGCAGAGCACCCCTCAACCCTGTTTGGATCCGACCTTGTCGAGAGGGCCGATTTTGAGCGTCGACAAATTCCAAGTGTGGTCACCCGATGTATCGAAGAGGTTGAGCTACGAGGCATGGATATCGAAGGCATATATCGGAAGACTGGTGGGAGTGGTCAAGTGAAGATCGTCCAAGAAGGATTCGACAGGACAGAAGATTACGATATCTCAGATCCTGAGTTAGACATCACCGCTGTGACGAGCGTACTCAAGCAATACTTCCGGAAACTCCCAACGCCTCTTCTAACCTTCGATGTTTACGATCGAATCTTGGAGTCAATTCGTAAGTTTCTGATTAGCATATCCAGGGGCATCACTAACTGTTTTTAGACATTGAGGACGACGTGGAACGCTGTGCCCACTTACGGAAGACGTTCAATATGCTTCCTCCCAAGCATCGCGATTGCCTCGAATTCTTGATATTCCATCTTGCCCGCGTGGCAGATAGGGTAAAGGAGAACTTGGTATGTTTAGCTCTGGCTCCGCTTCAGCCAACCATCGCACTAACATTTTCCAGATGACACCGAAGAACCTTGCCGTCGTATTCGCACCCACGATCATGAGAGATGCCAGTATCGAGCGAGAAATGACGGATATGCACGCTAAGAATCAAGCCGTACAGTTCATAATAGAGAACAGCTCTGATATATTCGGTGGCCCCTAAGCCAGCCTACTGATTAATTTCCCCTGTGGCAACATTTGAACCCTCTGGAATTCAAAATGTATATTTCACCCTCTTCGAGAGCCAGGGTTTGGAACTGGCTGGCGTTTACGTTGGATGATAATTTCGAGACCCTCACATACTTGGCGTTATGAGTCTTGGTTTTTGCGACTTATGAGCTCGTTTCGTCAAATTGATATCCAATTCTTGCGGAGTATAGGTCGCTGGAGCGCGCTTGCATCTACTATTTTTTTCTTCTTCGAGACGACCATGAAGATTCGAAATTCGATTGTGAGATTTGAGGTGTTGGTGTCGGTGGGTGGTTTGATGAAATGCTATTCGGTGTATTTACAAACAATGGTAAACAGAAGAAAGCAAAGGAGAGAGGGGCGAGGTGGAATTGATTCAGAGGCGTGGTTGGAGAGAAAAGTCAAGAGGAAGTGTCTTGGATCTGCTGGTGGATGGCGAGTAGGAGAGCGGATCTTTGATGTGTAGCATCATGTGTAGTGTAAATACATTCTTTAGGAGTGACGATGATATGAATGGTATTGTTCATGCAAGATAATTTTTATAGAATTGGCTGTTTGCGGTGATGTGTTCTGGGATCTCTATGACTTGGGTTTGATATTTATGACGAGTGTCTTTGTGCTAGTTCAAAGCATCTTTAAGGCAGTACAGTAACATCTCGAGACGAAGAGTCTAGTTCGAGGTGTGAGGCACTGGCTAGCGTTGAGGTATGGGGCTACATAGGATTGTGAGCTCGTCTAAGACTCTTAGAGATTGGGAGCGATGGAGTAACATCATAGCTCGGAATTGTATGATGCACACATATATTTTGCTGCAATAGGTTCCAAATTCAGGTACTCTTTCATAGATACCTAAGACTATAACTCAATGCCGGGCCACCTTCTCGTCGTCCAATAATCATAAAATATATCTACAATGAGCATTACACAATCCCCAACTCCCAAGTCCTTAAACCCCCCTCCCAAGAACACCCACAAATCTCTCATCCCTAACCTCCTCCTAGAACCCCAACCCACCCATCACAACCCGCTTCATCCTCATACTCGTAATCCCCAACTCCGCCCCCGCCGTCCCGTACACAAACCCCGCCGCCCCCGTCGCATCCGCACTATAATTCAAATGCGCCTTCACCACCTGCTCCCCTCCCTTACAAATCTCATCCCCCGCATGGCACACCGTCAGAACCCTCCTCGAGTCCACGCCACTGAGAGCCGTCCCATTCATCGGATCCCCAAACATGACCACGCTCGCTATCTTGGACGTGATGTTGGCAGGGAGAGACGCGGCGGCGAGGTGCACGAGCTGCGCGCCCTGGGAGTAGCCGGAAACGAGGAGTCGGGTGGAGGGGCAGGTGGTGAGGGTGTGCGCTATGAGGGTCGCCATGGTGGTTGCGCCGGCGGGGGAACCACCAGTTAGGAAGCCCTGGATATCGGCTGGGTAGGGGACGCCTTGGATGGCGAGTTGGTTCGTTCCGTTCATGGTAGCCGCCAGGGCGGCGAAGAAAGGTGGCCCGGTTAGGATTCCGACATTACCTATACGCAATTTTGTCAGTATTGTTACTCTAACACTATATATACTCTTGCAATGACCCTGGTGGGGTGTCAAAACGAAAAATAGCAAAGGACATACCCGGCTCCAGCGTCCCCCTCGCAAAAATAACACTCAGAGAAGGACATGTCACAGCCGTACTATTCGTCCCGGTCCTCGACAGCTCCGTCAACCCATTCTGAAAGATAACCGTATCGTGATCCCCCAAAAATGCCCCCAATGCACTCGAGCTATTTCCTAGGCTCCCAAGCAGAGAATCCGCCAACGTCTCAAGGACGCTGCTCCTCCCCCGCTTGCTCTCATCATCCGCGCCCACGAGCGCGGGCGACGAGAATAATAGGATGTCAAGAACAAGGCGGTAATTCAGCTTCATAATGGTGAGAATTGGGATCCAGCCTTAACTCCAATCTGAACTAAGATAACAAAGAATGGCAAGCAAACACAGCAGTAACCGAGGAATCAAGCAAAGGAGTAAGTATGTAAAAAAGAATGAAAGTATCATGAGTTGAAAGTGAAGAAGTTTTAGCATGAGAATAAGAGGGCTGTGTATCGAGTGGGAGCATGATCAAAACGTTCTTGATGTCCCGGGGTCGTCAACGGATATCAGCACTGGCTGCGATAATCAGATGAATGGCTATCGAACCTTGGACACACCTATCGCTTTCGCCTCAGCGTTTAGAGAGTGACCTTGAGCTCACTTGAGGGCGGACAGTGTTGCGAATCTGGTTTCGGGTGAGCTGCGCAAGGATCTCGAGTGTAGCTCGTGAAACAATTTGTATCAGAGATCGACCTGGTTATAAAAGGGCGTGAATGAAATAGAAAGGAGGCTGCTGACGGTTTGTTAAGTTGGTTTATGTTTGTATTATTATTTCTTGTGCTTAAAATTGTCGATATACAAATGTCAGTATGTAGGCCTATCCGAATGCGCCCTATGTGATATGAACGCTTTAAACCTTACTCCGTTCCGGGTATTCCCATAAACAATTTACTCCCTTAAAACAATTTAGACAATATCATCGCTAACTGAAGGGCTTTGATTACAAACCCCAAGACTCCTTAACTTCTTGGCTAGTAGACCCTCGCCCGCCAACTGTTTGTTGTTCAAGGATCCTGCAAATGCATTACCCCCATATCCAGCATCGCCTTTATTAAGTTTATTGTAACCGCCCATATCTTTATCAATTTGATGGTGCGGTGTCAATATGACACCCGATCCCGTTTGACCTCTCTGACTCAACGATGAGGACTGGGTATCCAACGGTCTTTCTTGGTTGTGACTCTCATCCAATCTGGTAGATGTCTGAGCGAAGTTACATGAAATCGACCGAATAGGCGTTCTGATAGGATGGCGATCGCATGGGAATACCGGACCATTACGAAACTCAGGATGCAAAGCTTTAGCAATACCGTCCATAGCATCAAATGGTTGACTAGTCGAAGTGAGAGGAAAACCAGAGCTGCGCCTTCTATATGCCTTTTCAGCTGCAAGATTGGCGCCGGCAACACCAATGTTAGAATCTCGCCCAGGTTTATACACCGAAAACCGTGGGTCCGGTAAGGATATTTCGTTACGCAACTTCTCCTTCCCATCTGGTACACGATTTGCGAAAACAACTCTAATGCTTTTGTAAAGGTAAAATCGGCCTCGAGAGGGTGAACATATATGAAGGTGTATGAGATAACGAAGTATTGGCCTATCTAAAGGGCTTGCAGCTGGCATTTGTGACGTAGATGATAATGCAGAATCGATAATGGGCCCAGCTGAATGACTCCTCTGTCGGATGAAAGTCTTAGTTCCTGGCTCCATGCCAGCAAGGTCGTAGGGTACAAGAAACAGTTTGACTGCAGTCTTGTTGGGGTTTTTAATGATAATTTGTAGCTGGCCCTTTTCCGGGATTCTGTAGCTGCCTCCCGGTGGTGCTTTTGGCGAGTTCGACCTCCGCTTTTGCTTTTCAGCTCTGCGAACCTCCTTCTTTGTAAGCTGGTTTGTGTTTGACTCGTCCATCGCATCAAGGTCATCGGCGGGATTCCGTCCTGCATTGGCACTGACCCGCCTCCGCTTACCGTCCCGAGCTTCCTCTGGGCTGGGGAGCCCATTCTCGAGATCAATTTGTCCAACATAAGGACTGGGGCCATCTTCAGAGTTTCCCGCACGACCGTGTGCCGTTGTCTCATAGCTGTAAAACACCGCAGGAAACGGCAGCGTCACATGAGCAGGACATTTCAGACTCGACTTGCACTTACCGAGACCCAGAACGCCGATTTGAGCTACAAAATCTAGGGGCTTCGAAGGATTTGTTGACATTCTTCCCCGCAAAATGCTCTCTTCATAGGATCCAACCATTGACGCATGGTGAAGCGGTGAGCTGTCTGAAGCGTATGAAGTTCTTCGTGGGCGTAGGAATGCCGGTGTTTGAGGTGAGGATGTGAGAGATCGTCTTGGTTGATGTGCTTGGTAAGGATATATACTATCTCGACGTAGATGCGGCAGAGGTTTGCTGGAACTAGATAATGATGTTGGAGTGAAGCCATGTGGAATTTGCATGGTATGTCTTCGAGGAGTCCTCTGAAACGGAGTGCTGATGTTAATGGGATTGACGCCCGAAGAAAAATCGAATTCTTCGTTACTCTCTGATTGCACTAAGGGGCTCGTGGGAGGCTTCAATATAAAGCTTGAGGAGTAAGATGAGGACAGTGATGAGGCTTCATATCGTGACTCGTCCACCGAACCGGGCTCCTCCACGAGTGGGAAGCGTTGGTTAAGCAGAAAAGACGAGATATGTCTAGGCGGAGATGTGGCAAACCAAGACGAGTGCCCCGATTCATATCCTGTCTTGTTGTTCCGAAGAAGTTCCTGCCCGCATAATGTACTCTGCTGTGGCCCTTCGGTGAAATCCCCACTATGTAGAGCCGATCGTGGTCTTTCGATATGCAGGCCAGCCTGAGAGAGCTCTGCACCGGCAGATTGAGGACGTATTGCCTCTGAAATATCGGGTGGTGGTAACAAAGGAGGCGAGTTGGAAGCTCGAGGATTGAGCTTCTGCGGAGTGCGTTCGTGGTCCTGAAGTATAGACTCTAACTAAACCCAAGTTAGAAGATTGAATATATAAGTTACATCCTTGGGAACAAGTTCACACCTTTCGATTGTGTAACCAGGTCGGGCTCTCACCACGCTTTAGTCGTTGGATGAGCTCAGTCCTGTTCGAGGTACCATCTCTCGCAAAGCCCAAATCATTGACAGCGACATCACTTTCATACTTAGGACTGTCTGGAACAGGGCCCTCGCACAATTCCGTCCTTATGCTCTCTTCTGATACCTTTCTTTTAAAAAGATTTTGGTCGAAGGAAGAGCTCGAGAACGAAGGCAAAGAAGAGATTGGAGACAGTTCCGCAGGAGGGAACCCGTGGTTGCCGCCGCCTCCGAGGTCGTCTTGAAAGATGGGCATTTCTAGACCGTTCCAAACCACTCTTCTTTCCGATTAATTCCAAGCTATTTTCATGATCGCAATGAGAAGGAAGAGGCCAAGAGTTCGAGGTTTGAGAGCGGGGAGAGAGGAGGGCGGCAAACGCTGGCGGTGCGGGCGTTCTTTGTGCTGTACAAGATGCACTGTCCAAGTGTTTGGTACGCAATGTGACTTCAAGATTTGGTTTCAACTTAAGCACCAGGGAAGTAAAATGCGGGATTTAACATAAATTCCCGGAAGCATATCGCCATTCTAGTATAGAAGAAAGTCGGTGAACAATGGACGACGGAGTTGGAGGAGAGATACTGATATCGAACATACGACTGTAGGATGCACTAGAACCGGAGCCAGTCATCGCCACACTACAGCAAGGTACTGAATGACTGTATCATGGTAATCTAATCACTGTTGATCAGTAAGTTTGTAATCGGAATTAATCCGGATCTGTTTCTCCGAGCGGGTGTTTTTCCGAGATGAGCCTAGCTAAATCGGGTTAGCTGGAGCCCTCTCGACTTTCTCAATTTTACCTCGGAGCGTAAATATAATATTTCTAGACCCAACCTTTGAATCCGATTTCCCGACTCCACCCACGCCATGTCACCCAAGAGACCACGAGAAGACGATGCAGGGGATTCGAAAGCGAAGAAGCCTCGCACTGGCTTCAAGGTTGGTCCCGACAACCTGCCAGATGGCATACATAGGAGGAAAGGTATGACTTTGAAGCCGAGTATATAACCTGAAGCCCCATATTAACGCGCATCTAGTCATCAAGATTAAGAGGGAAATTATCCAAAAGGCCAAATTAAAGAAGTCATACGCCAAACTCAAAGCGCGAGAGCCTATTGTCGAAAGACCGATTCCCAGCGATATCATAGAGGAGCCCTCGAAGCCCAAAGAGCCTGCTTCCCAAGAGCTGCATCCAGACCGACAAGCCATGCTGGACGCACCACGCGCAGCCACCCCTCCTCCGCTCAATTCGCAGTCAGAACGGTTTGGACAACGTTCACAACAGAGAAGGGGCAAGAAGCCAGCTTATTTCGAGAAAGAAGAAGCGTTTGCCGAGAAGCAAAAGGCAGAGGCGGAGGCTAGGAGACTCGAATTTGAGAGACGGGATAAGGAAAAGAAACAAAAAATTGAGGAAAGGGAAAGATTTCGCAAGGCAATGGGTAAAGCAAGAACCGGTGGGAAGAATGGGCAGAGGAAATTGGGAAAGGAAAGTAATGTACTACTTGAGAGAGTTCGACGTATGGTCGGTCAATGAGCGAGTGCGACTTCAAAGACACCATCAAAACCTCTTTTCTTGGGCATTTTGCAAATCACCGAGCGTAGCATCATGATTTTAATTTTCAGGGATCCACTTGAGGATAAGATCTCCCGACTTGACTTAATACTGTCAAACATAGTTCACCGCCCAAAGAGCAATAGTGCTTCGACGAGAGGAGGTTGGCTCGAGAGGAACCTAGAGCTTCTATAACGAATGCAGAAAGTATGGCACACTAGCAGGCATACCTCCATCCCATCTAGGATATGCCTTTCGATGACTGCTGGCTTATATTTATATTTAGGTTCTTCACAGGAGCACTTGCATCTGGTGGATTTAGTTGGTCGCAGTCCAATTATTTCTACTTCCCCTAGTAGAAACTTAATCCAACATACCAACTCTACTTATATCAACTCTCGCAAGAATACCGTATGAGCTATGAGAATATTATGCCTAAACGAAACAAGGATTGCTAGAAGATCTCGATTTAGTAGTTGAAATAACACTGTAATATCAGCTCGAGTACGAGCATAGGAGTCAGAGGGCGATAGGCATTAGGAGTGCAAATAAAATACTTAGCAATCCCAGTCTTTTTGCTTTTTAAGCACTTATTCACGCCCTTGCGCCTCCTTGAGATTCGATATCGTTGCGTTGTTAGGAATTAAGAGCTCGACTTCTACCTTCATACAAAGCCCACAAATGTCGCGATAGATTTGTTTACTCTTATAAACCTCGCTGCTAAGTCTGCTCCCCTGGTTTATCACCGCCCGTCATCATTTTGTTGACTCTCGTAATAATTTTTAACATCCCACCGTTCTTCTTAATTGGCAGTTTTCCCCTCTCGCTTCTCAAAGATCCCCCTTTTTTTATGATCCTCAAGCCTTGTTCATATGTATTCACATCTATTCAAGCTCTTCTACATTGAACTTTACACCGAGGTATTTCGGCCTCTTAAATCCTAAGTTGCGAACTACATATATTATGACAATTTCGCTAGCTCCCAGAGACTTCATACAGGACTATTATTTCTAACTCAGTAAGAGATGTTAGTTCGCAGACTATCAAGACTCGGGTCTATTGGGCCCTTTGGTTTGTATTGGAAACTAAACTGGGTCTCATCAGGGCAGTAGTGATCTCATTGATGTAAACAAGGGGAAATTTTAGTAAGTCAACGTTATAGCTCTAGCCCATGCGATTTAATCACGCCTCTTCTATCCATTCTGAATATATGCCTACCGGAAGAGTTTCTTGCCAGGTAATACTTCAGTAGGTCTGTGGGCAGTCTTAAGACAATCGTAAGCTATTTTCATAAGCTCGAGATCAAATTCTGTGACAAAGTAAGTTATCCTGTCAAAAACATAGCAGGTGGCAGACGGGATCATGTACCTGGAGCCCCTAGAAGCGAAATTTTTACAGGCAGCTGCTCCATTATGCCCGTTATTTTAGAACGAAACGAAACTTGGCCAACTAGGGGAAATAAGTCAGTTATGCTTCGGCACTATTTTGGCGGCTAGACAATCATACTTGGAAGAGTGAACTCCGGTGTTCCCAAAACGGGAGCTAAAAAATCGTTTGGTACCCCAACCGGATTAGGGTCCTGCCTACGATCAATTATTAGTTTCGGTCGGTCTAAAGTTTGTTTGTATGGGAACATACTCAAGAAGTTCGTCTCGATATCGTGGTGAGAAATCCTCATTTGGGATGAGGATGACAGTGTCATGTGTTTCCACTTGCAAGACATGCTCTAAAACCCATTCTCTGTAAATAGCTAATCTGTCAATAGCTTCCTCGCACTCATCTTCCGTGATATTCGCCGACAGCTCCCTACACACAAAGATAATGTTAGACCCAAAATCAGAAGCCTTTGCATGTAACCGAGCTTACCATTCTCTTCGCACTGGCGGGCTTAGATAGGGTTTTTTTGAGAATTTTTGGAGGTAGTCTTCCCTGAATTGGTCGAAATTATAATAGCTAAGGTAGGAGAATGCCTTCTGGATTGCCTGGCAGTCATTAGCTGGGTTGTGAAGTCTGACTGTATGGCCTACATCCTTCATGTACTTTTGTAAGCTTTCTCCCTTTGCTACCTCGGGTGGTTTCGCATCCCAGAGCTTTTTTAATGAAAGACGTTTACACTTGACACCCACTGAATATTCGAGATTTCTTGTAAACTCATGTAGAATTCTTAGCTGGTTTTCATTAGTGGGAGAAACCAAGTCTGTAGGGAAGATAATTGCAGCTCGTTGCTATGGACATAATCAGCAGCGTCATTGAAGATTCCTGTTGCTACACTTACATTCGGGCAAGCCTGGAATAGCTTGTCACCATACCAGTTTTTGGCGAATTCCATACACTTCTCAATACTCCGTGCAAAGAAGGTAGGAGCGTCAAATCTTCTATTCAAGCAAGTCAGATGGGAAGGGAAGAAGCTATCGACATTGTTGGTGAGACTCACTGTCAGAGCCAATAGCGATATCAACCCATTCATAAGAGGCAACAGCAGCCCCACTGCCACTGCTACTTTCTTCTGGGGATTGGTAACCATCTGCACGGGGGTTCCAGAGTGCCTGATAGTCCACGCATTCAAGTGGTTCCTCTGTAGCACCAAATGCCGCAGGTTTAGTAACCCCAAGAATGCATGCTCCCTTCTCTTGAAGGAGTCTGATGCATTTCGCGGTCTCCGTCGCCGGTGGGTATAACTCATGGCAAGCTTTATTGCAAACAGAAGCTTTATTCCCTTAAACAAGAAAATATCTTTTACTGCTATTCGCCAACCGGAGAGGGGAGGACGCGGATTGTCAGTCGGCTTGATGGGCTTGACCGGCTTGATACGAGAGGGTATAAAACCTTGAATCCTTGAAGAGCAATAAAGCGGGTGTCTTGGACTTTGAAGTGTGTTAACGACATAGTAATGCCTCTTATGTCGAAGTAAATTTTGCGCCCTTGCTCTGTGAACGTTCTATAAATGTCGCGTGTATTATTTATTGCCTAGAGGTGCAAGATATTTGAGAAAGGGTGACGACAAATGCATGACGGGTTGGTCAATCACAGACTGTTGGTGAAATGGATTGCTCTCCAGTTCACACTTGGTAGAGTAACCAATGAGTGAGTCAGTCAGTTAGTCATCAGCGAAGGGACTTTAGTTGACTGACTTATACTAATAACTGATCTGCCGACAGTGAATCCTGCTGTTATATTAGTTACTCTAGGGCTAGGCATACGACTAGTACTTCGTACTATATAGCGGGTAACGGCGGGCAGGTTGCTTTGGGCAGTTAAACCGACTAACCTCTGTATTCTCCATGTAAATTTCAAAACTAAAGACGGAGAAAGATCTGAGATACTCTGTACTAACATCATGGAAGCGATTTTGTAGGCGTCTGCCAGATATGCTACGGTGTCCATGGGGAAGACGAAGCTTAAAGCAAGCAAATCCCAGAGAACAAAACGAAGGCTTTACATACCCCGAAGTAAGAGATGGCAAGTTTGGCAACGATCAATCTAGACGGAGTACAGTTTTACGGGTTTACCTCCTCGTTTCCGCGAGAAAGAAGCATAAAAAAGAAGTGCTTCAAAGACAATCTATAAAAAGTAGTTAATCATGTTATAGAGTATTTGTGAGCCTATAGACTCACAGAAGAAGTAAAAACAGACTCCCTCCGATGTGGACTACAAACAGATCTCGCACGAGTTCTGCAATCGAACTATCATGATGCAATAATAGAGAATAATCGAACATATATATCATATTCACGACCATAGTTCACCTGGCCCTTGCAATACTGGTTCAAGACTGCCACTTTGGGCACAACTCAGTATACCCTAATCTAATTGTTAGAAAGACAATAATTTAAACGCCGAGGAAAGAGCTCATACTTCCTAACAAAAACAGTAGTAAAGTTAATCCCCAAGAGATAGGAAAAATGCAATCATGAGCATGAGTAGGGCAGCCCATATCATGTCCCTGCCAGCTCGATGGGCGGCGACCCCTCTGTTTAATGAGACACACTGTGACAAGAGGTCGAAGGGCAATGGTCATAAGCGGTTTGGGTATTATTGTGTATTGAACGAAAAGGGGGTTCGACTGACTACCCGAGAGATATAACCGAGACTCGGCCCGACGTTCGGCCCTTGGAACCCCCCGTTCCGCGACCCGGAAGCATCATGAAAAGCTACTATGGCTGGAATACAAACTAATTCGCCAGAAAATATTTCCCAAATAGCTCTTGCCAGGGCAGCCTCTTATGCTGCAAGGAAATAAACTATGGTTACAGAGTTGTAGGTGACACCTTCCGCTCACCGCTAAATGCAAAATCTCACGAAACTCAAATTAGTTTCATTTCCCTACGCCATGCTATTCGCCTCCGGATTCTCCATTATATATTCCGCTATTTCTACCACATACATCAAACCGCCCATATAGCAACCTAGAGAGGAAAACCAAAAGAAGTGGTCATTGAAGTGGCATAACAAGACCACATACAGGTTCATGCTTTTGATTCAAAGCAACAACTATATAGCTTCGTTGCCTGTCGCATCTAAATATGAAGGCTATATTAAAAATCATTAGCTTCAAACGTTCAAAGCGATTTCAGTCTTTGAAAGCTTGCGGTACAGGATTATCAAGCCTTAAAAGCTGCAATACAACATCGAGAAAATCCTCCTTTTCAGATCTTATCTTCGTAATCTTTATCTGTCATTTGTTCGTCATTGCTTTATTGAGAAATGGTATGCTAGAGTCCCTTCACTTTCTATTCGTGCTTGACTTTGTCTCCTAGTCGCATGCTTTGCAATTTTTCCTACTCTTTGTATGGCTTTTATTTGGATCTTGCACCTCGCTACGAATCCAGGTCCTGACTAGCAGTCGAGGATCGACGGTTTCCTTATTGTGATACCACATGATAATGAATTCTACACCGGTCCCTTTGACGATAGCTTTCACTTCATGAAGCCAAATCCTGTCATCTCTATTTATATGGTAGTATAAAAGTTAAGTAATATTATAAGAAAATGAACCTCATCTGAGCAAACATGCCTACCTTTGAGGAGGTATGCCTTAGCTGATCTAGAAGCTGCACAATCATTCTTCGCTACTGCAGTTGCACTTGGGACTAATTTATCTCGTTCATGATATCATATTCTCTTCTTCCCTACTACTACCATAAAAGCCAATCAGATACTTCGCAAGCCATGCATGAAAAGACCAAATCGTATCTCGTTTGCCCAAAACAATATCGCATGGGATATTACCAGGCCAACCGTCGTAAGGAAAAATAAAATTAAAAAGACGCACTGTAAAGAGCATTCGCCGCATATCATAATACAATAGTGTCATGAGGTCATGCAAAGCTCCGTCGGGGAGTCCACAACCTTCGCCCGTGCCAGCCCCCCATAAGTAGCCACCAATGAGCATCACATCGTACCGGTGTCGTCTGTGCTTCATTTCCATTCTCGCAATAAACCTTAAAAAATCCATATCCCAACAACCAAGGACCGCTTCCTCCATCCTAATTATAACTTCTCTGTTGATGTTGTGAGGATCGCAGGTCTCTACCTCTGCTGCAAAGTTATGCTGCAATCAAGGGGTTCTCCTCTGCCTCCTCAGAGGATTCTCTGCTCGAGCGCTCAGATTGAAATTGTCCCTTGGGCGCAGTAGGGAATTCATCACCCTTCAATTCTTTCGAGCCGTTCTTAGCTAGAGCGGGAGATTTAGAACTTTTACGAGCATGGCCAATCATCTCCTGCGCCTTAGCCGAGTAGTCTCCCACTAGGTGCTTTGTGGATTCGGTGGCACGCGCAGCTTGCTGGCTAGCGAGTTGTTTGACTTGTTCGGTTTGCTGGGCGATGATTGTGGTAATATTTTCGATCTGCGTATCAATGATTTCCTTGTTGGTCTTGTAAATCAAAGGTGTGACGAAGAGGACCGTAGTTGCCAAGAGGGAAAGGCCCCAGATAGGAACGATCTTGATAAGATAATAGGAGATGAATGCACTGATGAAGGCCTTAAGACTCGGTCAGCTCTGCTAAATGTGGAAATATGGGAAACTTACGGCAACAGAAGCGAAAACATTCTCAGCAAACAAGATTCGTTGAGCCTCGATGACAAAGAAGTTGATGAGTTCATGGATATCGCCAATTGAAGCGTTGATGGTTTCCTTGGAGACGGTATAGTACTTTCTAGGGCGGAATTGAGTAGCGAACCCATGCGAGAAGAGAATTCTCCCAGTGGCTTCTGCTGCAACTGTGATGCCCAGAGTCACATATGTAATCTTCAATCCGTAGCGGAGGATATCGAGGTATCTAATGGCGAAAATCAAGGCGACAATCGAGGTGTATGCGATGGCGGACGCTCTGGGATTGTTCCACGACAAGAGGCTCGAGAAGAACGAGTGGTAGTGTGTGAGCTGTTGGCCTGTGGCTGCGGGTGTGGTAGGCGTTGTGCGAGAAGCGGCCAGATTCGAGAATTCGGCATGTGTCTTAGCACTCTGATCTCTGACGTTCTCCGCAACGGGGCCTATTGCAATCTCGTCAGCATTGGTTCGATTGGAAGGGCATCAGCTTCGTACCATTAGTGACGCTCTGGGTTATCGGATGGTTCTTGACTGCGTTTGCAGCGGCCGAGGCATCTAGGGGGGCTTGTCAGTTCAGGAGATGGGAGCTGCGGAGCTTGGAACAACTATATGGCAGGTTAGCGATCGAGGCGCAAAGGTAGCGAATAAAGAGCTATCACTAACCTCACTGTTGTACATCGATCTCTTTCCCTTTTGAACGGGGCTGCTCTCGACAGACGACACTGGGTTATCGCTGGAATAGTCGGACATTGTGACAGCTTGTAATGGACTGATCTGAGCTGATTGAAAGCGAGTCGATAGATGCTCCAGCAATAAGATCGTGAGCCTTGCAACTGTGTAGGGCAGATGATGGGATTGCGACGATTGTATCTGTAGCAATGGAGGTTGATGGAAGAGCCGATTGTGTTTGCGTTTGTTGTGGTAGAGGAGGAGGTTGACGATGATGCGAGTTTGCCGGCGTCCTGGCACATGAATTTATTAGGGGAGGTGCGACCAATTAGGTTAGCGCACACGAGACGTTTTCCGGAGTCGAATTTCCTGGTTTGTTTTGTGTGGCTTGAAAGCGATGACGGCACACTACCAACAAATCAATCTGTGGAAAGGGTCTTATTATATCTTCTAATGCAGCTCTTCTCCGATGTACATGATGCATTCCCCATGATAGAAATCCATACAGCAAGCGCATCGTGTTGTCTTCAACGGCGAAGCCACATCTGTTCTTCTTTGGCTTCATGGTTGCGCATTTCTTCGGTGCGTTTGGCATGTGATCGCATCAGGCAGAATAGAGAAGCCTCCTGCCTTGGATCTGGTGACGAGGCAATTGCGATATGCTTGAGTCGGGCTTCAAAGGACAGTTCCTCTCGATCTCTCTATAGCTCTAGTTTTAATGGGCATTCATTGCGTACTGCACGGGGTGTTGGTGTGATACCGGCGCTGCCGATCGGGAGAGGGAGGAGAGAGAGATTTGACCCCTATTCGGAATTGAAGCTGTACAAATCTCTAGAACAAGACCACTCTGAGCCCTTGTCCCATTTGTTTCCTTGAACGAGTTTCATTAAGGAGTCGAAAGTGTTCGAGTACGAGCAGAGGTTATTAAGGGAGGTGAGATTTTGTAATACTGAATGATCCTTCGAAAGAGCTTATACTAAAGCCAATCATCGAGAACTATCTGATTTTTTGAATAAATGATATCACCAAATCTTGCATTATAGGTACGGTCGCTTGTGTACTGTACAGCCGCTCTGTGTTACCCCAGCTACCAATCGTGAACATCAATTGACAGAAGACAAGATCGTCAAATCCTGTTTGGTCGAGGAGAGTTCGACAAGGCTGCGATGATGAAAGCGAAGCCTGCAGCCACCTAGATCCCCCCTCCTCACTTTTTCGAACAGCGGTATTTTGCAATAGCACTAGTTATCTTACATTTCTAAACCTGAAAGATATGGAGTCTGTTGTTGTATGCTCTACCGATGTACCCTCCCCCTGAACTAAGTCTTTCCAGGTTCAGAGCATCGGGTAGCCGACTCGGGAGCCACATACTCTTGTATAGGAGAACTCGATCCTTCTCCGATATTTGGCCATTTTTTGATAACCTGAAATGGAAGTCTAATTCCTAGAGCTCAGCTAAATACTCGTCATCAAACCTTTGTTGAAAAAGATGGGAAACCCCGGGGAGTGTTATAAGAGTATGGCTCTCTTTTGTAGAATTCCCACTATATTCACAACCATAAGCTTCGGCCACGGTTCCCCTAAACATCCATGCCCCAAGTCATACAAGAATACTGCCGACATCAGAGAATTATTTCTTGCTAGGATGGAGCCTTGGGTTAGAACGCCGGGCATCTAGCTGCAGATCACTCGAAAAACAGATCCTTCTCAGTGCCCTTAAGGATGCGAGGGTTTAAAGCTCTTTCTTGCAGTGTCTAGACACGTGTGTTGTGTCACATAACTATACTTGTAGGGCTTTTAGTTTCAGAGCTCTGATCTCTAAAGACTGACAGTATCTTCCCTCGGAAGATTAGGCCGGTACTCGAGGTTAGTATAAGGTTATAGTACAAAACCAACATGCTAACCTTCACTAGGATTAAGCAGCTGATGAGTATAAATCGAGATGTAGAAAAAAATGCTATTGAATAGGGATGACAACGTTGTCGCGATATCTCCACACTTAAATTTTCGAAAGCATTAGTTTCTAGTCCACAGGATATAGGTTCACAATGCACCTATTGGATGCACTTTTGCCAATTATCTGCGGCCAGAATCAATCCACCAATGCCCTAGATATTTTGGACCAAATTTATATTTGCGAGATAAGACATCTTCTATCAGAGTACGAAAGTACTAGGTATATCTCGCTTATATTAAGTGGTGTATTAGGGCTGAGTTTATCTACCGAAGTTGAAAAGGGCATCGGAGCCTGGGAAACCTCGTGATATAGTCGGCATAAAAAATACCATTCTCTTGCTTATAAAATTCAGCAGCACACTATTAACATTCTTGTAAATTGATAGTGTTTATTTAGCCTGGAGAGCTGGTTGGGAAGTACATGTCTCGGGGAGCACATGGATCTTAGTAAGTCATAGCAATAGTTTCGAATGTTCCTGGGTTCTTTATGCCAACGAACACTTAGCTGTTATTTGAATCTCATTTGAAAAAGGGGTACACTTTATGGTTATTGTGAATGTGGTCTCCCCCTTCATGAAATTCACCGTACTCCAGCTAACAATCATCCTTCTGAGTCACTAGTATAAATGCCTGATGATTGGTGAACTGCATATTCAGCGAATTAAACCAAAACGAGGCTGAAGGTTGACGACATAGGTATTTATGAATATGCCCGCGATGCCGAGCAGAGTAATTATTTAGAGTATATATTATACAATGATACATATTTTTACATACTGTGTTACATAGTTTGAACAGGCTTAGTCGTCGAGCAGCCCAATAGTCCACTCGGTAATCTTCCCCACCCCGTGGCTATTAATAGCACTTATAGGGATGACTTCTACTTTTTTCTTCCATAAATCCTTCTGTCCACTGGGATGATCCTCTAGTCCATCATTAACTTTGCCAATATACGCTTGCAACTGCTCGAAGTTCTCCTTCGTTCTAGGCAAATCAGCTTTGGTTGCAACGACAAACCAAGGCTTGCTAGCAATACTCGGTACTTCTGGAGCCATAGGATTGTTAAATGTCGGGCCCGAGTTAATGACAATGGTCTCTGAACGATTTGCGAGTGCATCCTCGGGAGATGTAAAAGGTTTCCACTCCACGACCGGATCTGAATACTCCATCTCCTCTTGGATTTTCATCCGTTCGTATTCGCCAACTTCATTCCACAGGGCCTTCAGAGCAGTTACTGCATCCCCAGCATTAAGGTCGATGACAAAAGCTAGAACCCTTGCCCGCTCCACATGCCTCAAAAAGCTAATCCCTAAACCACGATCCAAATGAGCATCTTGAACCAGTCCTGGAATATCTGCTATTGTGAAGTGCGTCCTTGGTTCTCCATCTTCATAGTGGGATCTTGCAAGAGGTCGTCCTTTGTAGTCATCCAGTATCACGGTCCCAATATTCGGTTGCAATGTCGTAAAGGCCCAGTTCCCTACCCTTGCCCGGCTCCTGCTCATTGCTCTCAACAGTGTGCTCTTTCCCGCATTTGGAAGTCCCACCAACCCAACGTCGGCGAGGAGCTTTAGCTCCAACCGAAGTTCAATCTTGATCCCTTGCTCGCCCTTTGTAGCATATTTTGGCCTCGGCACCATCTTTGTCACAAAATGCGGGTTCCCGAGCCCTCCAATGGCTCCTGCAGCCAGGAGCAACGGTCGGTCCATAGGTTTACTCAAATCTAGAGATATGGGAGCCTTCGCCTGCGTCATTGCCAATGCAGACCTCCTCCCTCTTGGCAAGTTAGGAAATTCTGCTGTGGCTACATCCTCCGACGAAATAGCTGGATATAGTAACCACTTTTCTCTATCCCATTTCCAAGGTCCTAGTGTCTCACGACTGTCTTCCTTCCCGCCTTCGATCTTCATACGACGTTCTTCAATTTCAACAGGATCTAGTCGGTCAGTCTCCCGAACAATCGTTCCCACAGGGACTTGTATGACTATGTCGTCCCCCCTTTCGCCTCTGCGGGTCTTGCCTTGGCCATTTCTACCACGACCAGCCTTGAGGATGTTTCGACGTGCGAGTTTATGGAGAGAAGTTTCGCCTCGCACAGCTTGGATGTAGATGTTGCCCCCACTGCCTCCATCACCTCCATTTGCCGGCCCCGCTTCGATGTATTTTTCGCGGAGAAAAGATATGCAGCCGTGCCCACCGGCGCCGGCATAGAGTGTAACCGTAGCACGATCGGCAAAGACGGATCTCGAGTAGTCGGAGGGAGGAGGATTGAGGTGAGAGCCTTCCTCGGGGAGAATTTGCGTGTCGGGGATTTCGGAGACAGTGCTCTCATATCGACATCGTAGGCGATTGAAGAGTGGTTGACAGCTGTGCCTTGGGGCAACCGCGGTCAGGAAAGGATAGAGAAAGGGGGTCAAGGTCCCTTGGACGGTGTGACATCTTGGCGGCATGATATAGCTTAATTGGAGATGGAGGGGAGAGGACATCTATAATATATTTGACCGAGAAACTTTTGATATTAGCTTCGCATCCGGTTTATCGAGTCACCGTAGCGCAGTTCGCCGCCGCCCCTAGCAATGTTTCAAAACGCTTTCAGGCAACCCCATCCTTCCCCATCCTTCACCTTTCTTCTTCCTTCACAACCCCATCTCCCTCTTCGCTTCCCCTGAATTCCTCGTCTAGTATATCTTCATTTTAAACATGTATCTTTCGCCTCTTTGCTGCTGGCATCTTCTGCCCCCCCATCCACTTGTCGCTAAAGGCGGTGTACGACCCGACCTCCCAATCCTTTGCTCGCTCAGATGCACTAATGCTGCACTTCCGGGGTCTTAAACATGTCCTCACATGCCCCATTGGCTCCTCACGCCCAAAATCCCCTCTAGATCCAACCGGATCTCATGATATGCCTACACAGTCTGTATCATGCATCGCTCTTGCGCACGCGATGCAAAGCACTCGAGCCACGACAACAAAGTCTCTCCCGCTTTTACGCCTTTGGGTTTTTGCGTGCAATTTCTCCACTTTTCAAAATGCCCATGGTTGGGGCTTCCTGCAACGACATGTTGTCTTCCTTTCTTCAGCATTGTTCCGGTCTGAATTTCCTCGTGCTTGTTCCTTGAAGCTTTTCTATATTTCCGTACCCCCATCTCTTCTTGAAGCTTACGATAAGCGTGTGTGGCTTTCTCTTCTTTACTTGCATGATCCCCTCGATCAAACACCAGAGCATTCTTCCCAGGATAGCGTGATCCAGAAATCTGCATCAAACAGAAAAGAAGGTGGGTGGTCTTGCTTCTCTACCACACTTGCTCTCCCCCCTTGGTTCATGACTCTCGACCATTCATCTCCTTCCATCATGGGTTCCTCAATCATGTCCCCTTGAGCTTGTATATAAGGTGCCGTCCTCCAACAGCCTCTTTTTCTAGAGTTTGGTATCCACTTAGCTCCCCCAGACTCTAACCCCCACACTCATCCGCCACATTTTTGTTCTTTTTATACCAGTCTTTAATCCGAACTCCAGATGCCGTATCTGCGACCTGAAATCATGTTAATCAAACACAGCAGGTCTAACAAGCCGGTCAAAATCATGGATCCGGATTGTGCTATTTGCAGTCAGCCTGCGCTTGCACAATGTGAGTGTGAAGCAAAAGGGTTGGACATTGCTGTGAAGCAAGCAGAACAGAGGATGATGACTTCGGTCTTCAATGATATTCGGTATACTCACCTCATCTGGCGGACTCCAATTGCTATGACTTGGTATCCTCCCTACAGAAGCGACGTAGACTAATGCAACTTAGTGCCTGGGTCCGTGGCCACGCCCAAGACTATATCCTTTCTTACTTCAGCATGCTTACCACCGGGCGTAAAGATCACCACCAAGAGACCATTCGACGCATGACCGATCAAGCAGCATACTACTACCACGCCCGGCCACACCCCAACGAGATTGCTATGGCCGATGCAGAGTTGAAGCGCGGAATAGATGAGGACTGGAAAGCCAGCGTGCAAAGATATCCAGAAATCCTCGAGTATTTCTACGGACTTGTAGACCTGAACCTACCATCGGACGACGACCCACGTGTGCGTGATCCTCCTCTTAGTGCTCTGGGTGGACTTGGGCCTAGCCGGGAAAGAGAGCGGAAAGTCAGACTGCGGGAGCCAAGTGATATCGAGGAGCGGAGGAGGAGGAGAACCGGCAGGTCACGAGAACGGTTAACACCTGCTCCACCACCACCGCCACCAATCGATACCAGAAGAAGATCACAGCCAGTTTATGCTCCTCCCATGCAAGGATATGGTTACGTATCTCCACCATACTGAGTTGGTCGTGGGGTAGACGAGTAGAGGGGAGCTTGACACGCGACATTGGGATCACATGCGTCGAGAGCGAGTTTACACGAAGTCAATAAGCGGAACCACGTCAAATCTTCAGGGCTCTTAGCTCGTTTTGGATCTGGTACCCCACGGATTCTATACGTCAATCATGGATCAGCATGCTTACCAAAATGGAAGAATATTTCGCTCACATATTGCTACTTTATTGTTACTCCAGCATGCAGTCCATATTATATTGTTGGAAATTCTCGGCTCTTCGCGACATCTTTCTCCGAATAAGAAACACAACCTCAACTTCTCCCAATTCTCTCACGAACTGCGCAGACCCTCATAGTATGTGCCACTGAGGGAAGTAAAGCATTTAGTTCTGAAGTTGGTATGGGCGACGACGTCTGAAAACATGTTTGGAAAGAAACGGGTATGGGTGCGGCAAAATCAGTTTCTCGACTGCTGATATAAATGAGAGTACGTTTATATAACAGGAGGGCTTTTATTTCTTAAATTTGAACTTAGGTATAAGTTGGTTTGGGTTCGGATTCTTGCGTAGCATAGCAGGCAAGCGGCTCATATTTTAGCATAGATCTGGAGTTGTGGTGTTGTTAAGAAGGGAAAATATACATCAATGTCAATGCAACTCATATTTGTTTTCTCTGAGCCCACAAGGCCGAGGTTGTTTTCTTACATTTTGATTTGCATCTAAGTGATTCTTAAACTGGCGGTTAAAATTAGATCTTGACGCCAATACTTGTTCCCATATGCCGATGAAGGTTAAAAGGAGGATTGGAAGATACTAGAGTATCTTGCTTTCAGAAATAGAATTGCGTTCTAAGAACTGGGGATGTATGTCAAATTTGACTCACTCAAACCAACCCATCTTGATATTGAGATAATAGTTTTTACTAGATCCTAGGCAAGGAGGGATCTCTAGGATTGCATCACTTCGAATTTCGAGATATTACTCACGTATGGGAGTTGCTATGATTTTCAAGAGAAGAATTGATCTACTAAGCCCATATTTGCGCCTCCCATGCATGTATACGTGCGAAATAAGTAATGTATACCATCTTGACTACTGTCAATTGTCCAAGTATTTTCGAGAATCCCCGCACCCACCAGATGATAAAATGTACTTTTCTGCCCATGCTTCGCGCCCACAAGCCCAGCAACAAGACCAGAAAAAAGAAATAAAAAAATGGCAGATTAAAAATTCGTGCCCTTTCCTCCGCAGCTCGACCAATTCTAGTCTGGCCTGATGGGGCCGACCGAAGGCGGCAAAGGGTTGGAAATGGAAAGGGGACTACTTAGTTTTGATGAGGCAAGTTTACTCTTTGTCTTCGACGGAAGCTCCCTTCAGGTCGGCAATAACATCCTCAGTGGCTGCCTTGATGAGTTCGACCTCGTTTGCAACAGAGCCACCCTCGTCAACCGAAGCAGTGGCCTTAGTCTCACCGTGGGCATGAGCAGGAGCGATTGGAGTGGCAGGAGCAGAGCTTTCGGCTTCTTCAGCCTCGAGACGTTCAAGTTCCTTCTTGGCCTTGGCAATGTTCTGATTAATGTTAGTATGGTGATTTATACATCTAATCGTAGAGGAGAGGTAGATGCTTACGCGTTCAGTTTGGGCGGCTTGATCCTTCTTCCAGAAATTAAGCTTCTCCTCAATCTTCTTTCTTGCAACCTCAACCTCGGCGGTGCTCATTGGTGGTTCGATACCCATCGCTGTGCAGTCCTCCATAACCGCCGGAGGGCAACTGAACTTTCCGGGGGCTGGCGATGTTGGAGCAGCGTGCACGTGTGCCTTCTTATTCTTCTTGCTCTTCTTGCCTCCATTGCCCGCAAAGTAGTCCTCCTCTTCCTTGTGGACAACACGCATACCCTTCAGTCCAGAATTATCAACAGTCCGCTGAGCTGTAATCTGGAATTGGGAAGGAGCCTGAAGAGGCGCCTTCTCAGAAGTATATGAGGGGTCAAAGAATCGCAGCAAACTCTCGGCTCTGCGAATCTCGTCGAGGTAGGCTTTGTCACTTGCCTCGGAAAGGACCTGCTGCGCACGCTCCTTCTTCTTCTCCTTCACATAGTTCTCGTGCTCGGCCTTCTTGCGTTCACGGGCCTTCTGGCGAGCCTCATACTCATACGCTTGAACCGCTCGGCCTTGCGCATAGTACTCGTCCTTAATTTTGCGAATCGCCTGCCACTTTTCTTCTTGGAGGTCATGAAGTTTTTGCCGTTCCTCCCTAAGCTCATTGATGCCTTTGTAAGCCTCATCTTGTGCGGCTTTAATGACGTCTAGCTCGGTTTGGAGCGCTGTATATTTGTCCGAAAGAGCGCGGGACTCGGGGTCGTCAAGGCCATCGCGAAGCTCCTTTATTTTGGATTTTTTGGCATCAATGAGCTTTTGGATACCGTCCAAAGCAGTAAAGCCCTTTCGCGACTTGCGTAAACTGGAGATATCCGCCAAGGCCTTCTTCTCCTCCACGAGTTTCATCATGCCGCCATTGACTTGCTTTTCCAATCTAGCAATCTCCTGGTCTAGCTCTTCGACGTTTTTGAACTGAGATTTGCTTCGGGCAGCCTTTTGCTCATTGATTAGCTCTTTGAGCCCCGCGTCTTCACGCTTGATAACATCAAAGACCTTGCCACGATTGGTCTTTCCGGCATTTTGTTTGGTCCTGATCTCCTTCAATTGGTTGATGAGATCCGCTCGGCGTTTGGCAGACGGCGAGTCTTTGGACTTGGGCTGAGCGATGTCTAATTTGGCCCGGACGGCATTCTGCAAAGGATATGTCAGTTAGTGCGCATGCAGGTTTCCGACGCTTAGGAGTCATGCGCTCAATATCAAACTAGGGAAATTATATACTTACAAATTTGGCCTGAACATCAGCATGCTCTTTGACAGCCTTGGCAAGCTTGTCATCGTAGACAGCCTTGTCCATCTGGACTGGCTTCTCGTGTTTTTTGTGCTCAACGCTTCCATCAAGCTTGGCTGGGGTGGACAGAGTTGCAACTTCTGCCATGATTGCAATTACTGTAAGTTCGCGATTCAGTTGTCGTTAGAGATAGAATTGCAGGATCAGGGTTGCACACAAGGAATATTTTCTGTGTGTGAGCTTCGAGGCCGTGGAGATTTAAATAACAGATTGACGAAGCGGGCTCGCGGGCTAGGAATTAATGAATTCACTACTTATCGTGCCATTGAATGAAGAGCGGCTATTGGCTGCCCGGCCAAAGATTGTTCCAGGCTAAAACTGTAGCGTAGGAACCGGTGGTACGCGAAGGGGATAGCCGTCACATGTGCTTGCGCTGGAATATAGTTTGTGGCGCTCCGCTCACTTTCTAGAGAGCGACTAGGATCTACCATATTAGATCCAACCCGTGAGATAAATTTAAATGTTGATATATATTTTTTTATAGTGGAACTTTGCAAGAAGCTTTCCGGCGACATGACTAAGCGCGAACAGCTGACCGCCATTGGTGGGCTCGGAGTGTCGTTATTCCGGCCGAGTAAATCTTTTGAAAGGCGAGGACTATCAGAAGTCAACTAAAACCTAAAACCTTAACTTCTCACCAACAACCCGAAGTCCAACATCCCCAATCCTCTCTGAACCCCGAGACCGCGTGCCCGTTGTTCTCTCTCCCATTGTGATCCCTCCTCCCACCGTCACTATGGATCAGGAAGATCGTCAGAAGAAGCAGCAAGAGGTCGCCAACCGCGAGGTCGCTCGACTCTGGCGCGCATGGCGTACAGTTCACGAAATGGTTCAAGACCGAGGCTATGAGCTAGCTGAGGAGGAACTGACCGTGTCTTTTGAAGATTTCAAGCGCCAATTTATGTCAGCGGATGGCTCCATCAAGTATGCTCCTCGTCGCATAACCTACCTAGATTTCGTCTTTACACCACTAACATCTTTGCACAGTCGCGCGCAAATGAAATTCTCTGCCCAGCCTACCACAGCTATGATTGAGAAGCACTCAGACCCTCCTACTGCCGCCAACCCCCATCCCTCTCCTGCCGAAGTGGGTACAATTTGGGTCGAGTTTCTCCCCGACCCTTCTGTGGGTATCAAACAAATCCGCAATTTCGGTCACTATCTCTCGGAACATCATCACGCAACTGGCATCCTCGTCACCAATGTTACTATCACCCCCACTGCGATGAGGATGATTCCCGCCGCTGCCTCGCAAGGACAGAAAATCGAGTGCTTCCTGGAGCAGGATTTGTTGGTCAATATTACGCACCATGAACTGGTCCCGAAACATGTATTGCTGAGTAAGGAGGAGAGAGCAGCTCTGTTGCAACGATATCGACTGAAGGATACCCAACTACCCCGAATTCAAGTTGGCGATCCCGTAGCAAGATATCTTGGACTGAAGCGAGGCCAAGTCGTGAAGATCATCCGAAAGTCCGAGACGGCAGGCAGATATGCTAGTTATAGACTTTGCGTCTGAGAGGGTGGAATGTACGTTGAGGGCTGAGAGCTGGTCATTGGCGTTTGTGGGGAGTTGGTTTGTTATGGCGGGGACTATTCTGGTTGGCCAGTCTGGTCAATCAAAAGCATTGATAGTGGCGTTACGGAGGTAGATCGATGCATAATCGAAGATTGGCAAGATTGTATACCAGGTCATGTTTTCATGAAGCAGAAGCAAATATTTGCAATGTGTAAAGTTTAACTTTTCATCCAAACGTTTATGCATTTTCAGAGTTGGCAACAAACTTTTAGAGCAATCATACTTGGGGGCCTTCGTTCTTGAAGATATAGGAGAGGCTCTAGACCTTGATTTCGTTTAGTGATATTCTTTTAGGTATTTGCGTATCTCTGAACTCAAGATTGTTCTGGTGGACTGGTCAAAACATGTGTATCTTGTTAGTAAAAACATTCTTAAGTGGCCTCACTAATGGCATTTGAATGCTAATTTCCCTGATATTTCTTAAGTTTGTTAGTTTTTAGGCCCTCGGGCTTCATCTGCAGTAAAACACCCTAACTGCTTTCCGGCATCTCATCCGCAAACTCGGTTTCCTCCGACCACTTTCCTCAATCTCTGATACCTAATCTTCTTCTCCCCCACGCACATTAGAAACTTTCTCCCTCATTTTCTCGGGCTTGCACCCCGCTCTAAAACACAATACACCCCTTGATTTCTCCTAGACATAGTCATCCTCCATCTCCAACGCCGCAACATCTTCACCACCTCATAGCCCAGAACCACATTCTCTACTCTAGCGAGAGGAAGCCCCTATACCCTTAATTTCAGCCCATTTCCTTAATTTGATCCGTTATTGTCATAGTATCATCCAGAAGACCTCTTCTAGGAGAGAGACAGGAAATTTATTCAGCTAGGTTTGGCTTATGATATTGGTTGGAGCTGTGAGTGTTAGTTTGCTAGAGTTTGGTTGGGGGAAAGAGAAAGTGTCGTCGATATCTGGTATGGTACTCTTGAATACTAACTTGCAGGCTTGGCGTAGAAGTGAAAGACAGGAAATTGATGCGGGATGGTTTTGGAACAATTACTGCTGACTGAATCGCGAAATGCAAGTCTTAGATTCTATCTCATAAATGCATTGATGAATTATATGCTCTTACCCTCCCTCAAATATGAACAAGCAAAGACAGGCAAGTGACGCCACTTGAACTCCTCAAGCCCATCCGTCATCCCCAGAAACCTCATGCAACGGAACACCGGTACCCAAACGTGGAGCAAACCTAGCCATCATGAACACATATCTACATCCCATCTCATCCCATGACCCATTCCCTATCCAACTACAGCCTTCATACTCAAGCTCTCTAGAAATCCAGAAAGATCCTCTTTCTTAACCTCCACCACACAATGCTCGAAACTGTCGATGCGGACTCTCGCATTCGTCTCTTCTACCACTTCTTGGAAGGCATTGCCGAATTTATTTCGTCCAAATCCTCTAGCCTGGGACTTTGCCTCTTCTTCCTCGTCCTCTGATTCTTCATCTGATGAAGAATCAGACGCCTCTGACTCAGTCTCGTCTTCTTCGTCCTCTGTATCCTCGCCAAGAGCTAGCCGTCGAGCTTCTCGTTTCTGCTCCTTGATTATCTCCTTATTTTTTCGTTTAAGCTCCCGCGCTTTCGCTTTCGCTTCTTTCTTTTCCTTCTTCTCTTTTGCAGCCTGACGGTCCCCAAAACCTGTACTACCCCCTCCACCACCTCCCGTACCTACGACAACATATACCCCTCTGTTCTCGTTTAAGCTAGCAACAACGAGTGGAGTTCCTCGCCCACCATGGCCGATTTTCCCTTTACTTTCACGTTCTTGCTCTGCAATAGCTTCTCCAACCCACAGTGCAAGTTTGGTTAACGCTGCGGGATGGGTAAAAAGAGTGACGTCGGGCCCGTCTTTGACAACACACATTCGGAACGCTCGAAGATGCCGGATTTGTCGCTTCTCTATTAGCGAGGTACCGGTTCGGAGAATGGCACGATGGAGATATTGCGCTATGGACAATGCAGCCTTGAGCTCTTCGATTCTAAAAAAAATAGGTTAGCTCGTTTCTATGCTTCAAAAGGTTCTCTCTCTTCTTACTTCTCTAGTGCATCATATGCATCCCAGAATCTCCCAACCCATTCCTCACTTTCTAAGGTGCCATCCTCGTCAGTAGTTTGCTTGATATCAGTGCCCCTCCCACGGTCATATGCCCCATTCTCGAAACTTGAGACTGTTTTCTTGCCAACTTCAAGGATAGCTCCGACCACAACGCCGACATCTTGAGCACTCAGTGTGGCTCGCCAACCCCAACTTCTAACAAAGCCCCAGCCCTCTTTTGAGCCAGCCCTATCCTTTCCGTCGGTATCTGCACCTGGTACTAAGTCATCCAGCCCATACATTTCAGAGTACTTCAAGAGTTTAGTCCTCAGACCCCTCTTTAATTCCATATCCATGTGCGTATAGCTTTGTTTGCATTGAACAAGACTTACCCCCATCTTGGCTAGAAGTTTGTGCAGCCGTTTTCGCCCACTATCCGACCAAATGTGTAATCGTGAGGCTAAGTAGGGGGAGTGTAGCATACTGTCGTATAAACTCCAATGTCTGATGAGGAGAAATTTTGGTTCTGGAGATAACCGAATACTTGTATCGGTGGGACTTCTAGCGGTGGTTGGAATTACACCACTATTTTCGGGAGAGTAGTTGCGATTTGCATTAAAACTGGTGTCTGTGAGCTCTGGAGGGTTAAGACGGCGAACTTCATCTCGTAGTAACCGCCGTATTCGTGATCCGCGTGTGCCCATCCAACCTCTGGGAGATGATTTTGTCGATGTCGCCACAGCGACACCTACAGAAGACCTCCCGTACAGCTCCATCGAGGTGACTCCTACAATTGTCATCCAGAGTAGATCGTTGTCTTCTCGACCAAGTTCAGAAGCGAGAGAGTACATCATTGATGATATTGGCTCCGAGTATGAAGCGCCAAGAGAGTAGTATGCACGTAAAACGTCCTCGTGCTTTCGACGAAGTTTCAAGAGACGCCGCCGTAGTGTTCGTGCGGATGGGGCCTTAGGAGGTTGGCCAGGTGTTGGCGAGACTGATCTCGATACGTTCGATGTTAGGGCTGATGGGCCACTCAGCGATAAAAGGCCACCCTGTTTAGGACGAGATGGGGAATCAGGTATTGGACTCCCCTGGTTTCATAATTAGATATAAACGTATTATGGCGCAGAGAGACTTGAACTTACAGAGTTGCTCCTTCTCCTCTGCCTGGGTCTATCTTCGTCATCACTACTTTCATCTTCGTCTCTGTCTGACCAGGATTTTCGTTTATGGCCTGGCTTTGGCTCTGCGGGTATATCGTCATCTTCATCCTCATCCTCAGTCTCGCTTCCTTCCCCATCGCCTTCCTCCTCATCAATCTCTGGCATATCTACTAAAGCCAAATATGAATCTCTTTCGGCACCAAGCTCCTCCTCAATATCCCCATCATCAAATACAATAACACCCCCTTTTCCAGGCTTGTAATTCTTCAGGATTTTTCCTCCGTCAAGCCCTGGTATCCTTTGGTTGACAGAGTCGCCTCCCTCCTCCGTTTGTGGCAATGGCGGAAACCCACCAAACACATTCCCCAAATTCCAGGGCCGTCTCGCATCAATAACCCACACCTCTACACCCCCAAAGCTGGTGTCATCCGATTCAGCATCAATCCCAAGCAAGCCTCCAAGATCTACCAAACCTCCCACCCCCAAGCAAATGACAACCCCTCCACTTCCACCCTGACTTTCCATCATAGGTTTAATAACCGTCCTGCCCGCCTTTTCCAAATCGCCATATCCAGCAACAGGTTGTATCTTGTGGGGTATATAATCACGCTTGAGGAGATTGGTCAGGATTCGACAACCGCATAGAGCGTCGGGTTCGAGAGCCACCAAGATCAGGACCGGTGGGGAGAGTGGATGATGCGTTCGTTGGAGATGGAGGTAGAGAGTTGAGATGAGGGAGCGTGGAAGATACATTATTGCAGGACTTCTGAAGTATCTGGATTCATGCTAGGTCTAGTATTAGGTAGGAGGGGTTTGAGAACAGTTCAGTATCTCAATGGCCGACTGCTTTCCACAGAAAGGTTGGAGAAGAATGATACCGGGTTAGTCGCGTCGAGGAGGGGCGTATTATAAATATAGAGGTATGTAGGAGCAACTGGAAAGTATGTTTGTCAATCTTATAAGTTAGATAGCCGGCTTAGAAACCGATTAACTCTTGCAAGTCGGCCTAAGTTAATGGTCAATAGTTTGGTGGTGGAAATGGTGTTTTGGCATGATGGTCCACCAGGGTAGTCGCGTTTTCCGCCCTCGGAGAGACGCGATCTCGTCCCGGCGCTAAAATCTTGACAAGCACGGGCTATAGCCAACATATCAATCAGACAAAAATAAGCAGAGTAACGAGTATCAATTCCAGTGTTGTCGAGGAGAAATTGTAACAATACTACATTACTACCACAGTCTATTTTTTTTTTTTTTTTACCTAAACCTTCTAGCATTGCGAAAGTCTCCCTGTAAGAAAGCAGAGGCTACTACTTACCTACATATACTTCGTGTACATATACAGCACTACTTACTTGCAAGGTTTTCGAGAAGTCAAGCTCACCTAGAGGGCAAACATAGTTATATATATGCTTCATCTGCAAAATTAATCAATTCGAATTTACACACACACACAATCAAAATACCAAAGCTTGCATATAAAAGCAGCAAAGAAAAGCTGCCAGAACGAGTACCAATACACAGCATCCACCCTCTCACCACACTCCGTATCCGTATTCACCCCATTTGTGATATCGAAAGCCAGGCCAGACCGCTATGCCGCATTACCGCCTCAAAGTCCATACTGCTCTCTATCATACTTTTCAATGCCTCATCGTCGTGCGTGACCCCGTTCACATTTGATCTTCTAGCTATTCAAGGATATGCTTCACCTGCACATCCAAGCAGGTTCCCTTGCCAAATTCTGCCTAATGGTCCGTAATGAAAAGGCTTATGAGGACTTCTTTTGTACCGGCGTGCCGGCGATATATTTTCCAACATCAGTGGCATCATGGAAGAGACGGAGACCGTTTTTGACAGCATCCCAACCTTGTCTAGCAGCTGGGGGAGTTCCCTGGGCACCAACCAAGCTATCAATCCTCGCCTCGAAGTTTCTGAATTGGCCTTGGACAAAGCTGCTCTGAGCATATCGAGCGCGGAGGAATGCGGTATAGATAGAGATCAAAATCCACGACCCCTTGCTGAAGGTAATGGCGGAGAGGAAAAGGCGGCCCCAGAGAGCAATCTCGAGAGCAGCAACGAGTCCCATAGACATATCATAGTACTCCTTGACGAATCTGCCAATGGTGTCGGCTAAAACATTTGGCTTGGTGGCAGGTTTGGCTGAAGGTGACGCGCCTGGCGCAGGAGCAGCTGGCTGAGCTGGCTGGAGCGTGGGAATGAGGTTCGTGCGAGTGTAAGTCGCAACGTGGAAGATAGAGTAAACGCCGAATGGGAGCATGGCAAGTGGGTACTGGGGAGAGAAGAGCCAAACAAGGGCCATAGCTAAAGGTATGTCAACACCAGCTGATAATGGGGCAATCTCCCACAAGGTAGAACTGACCTAAATATTGGACGTTCTCGTCCGCAGCCAAACCAAGGATACTAGGTTGACCTCTACCGCCTTGTCTTGCACGAGCCCGGAACGCTTTATAGACCACAATGCCATATGTCACAGCTGCGGAGATAAAGGCCAGGCGATAGCTGAACCTTGCCCATCGTGAATAGTAGTTGAATGTAATATACGAAAGACTGTATCGAGAAATGCAGAAGAGGAGAGTTAGATGTCTGTCAGTGGGTTGTCAGTACTATTGATTTACATAAAGTGTATGTAGAAAGGTGTCCAGCAGGGAGCTGCAAGCTGGAAAATCGGGCACCACGGATATTTCCCAAGGGTTGGGAAGTTGTCCAGAGAGACTAGGAGAGCTAGGAACGTACCCAACGAACCAGGCGACTGCGAATAGTGTCAGCATACGCAGTTATGGAGTCGCAGAGACAAGTACTCACACTGGAGCGTTTGCGCAAGTTGGATCAGCCTTTGCTGCAGCGGCAGCGATGCCGAAGGAGGGGGAGCCATTGTAGATCTTGAGTCTATAGTGCTCCTAGAAAATGGAGGATCGCGCTGTCTTTTGTGGTAGGGCGATTGTGTGTTGGAGTCGTGAGCTGGAAATAGTGTGGTCGTGTGCAGGAGTTGGTGGAAGCTCCTACAGAGATAACCGGCTGGTCAGAGAACGTCACAAGCGAATGCCGTGGATCAAACAGCCTGGGGATCGACTCACGAGGGGAACTTTGGATTCGCGATGTTGTAATTGGGGGCAAAAAAGGAGGGGAGAATAATTGTAAGTTTTCAAAGGATATTTCAACAAGTGCTACGAAGTGAGTCCTAAGTAATATACCTGGTGCCTTGATTTGGAGCGCGAAAGCGCAAAAGCCACGTTTTGAAGGACTTTGCCTTCATCATGGGCGGCCAGCCACAAGGTGCACGTCATCGACGAGGATCGTCACATGCTAGAAGCCGGAAACAGGGGACTTTTGAGTCTTGGATGGACTCACTGGAGACAGAATATCGAACCGCTTTTGAGGCTATACGGATCTGGGCAAGTTGTCTGACTTCAAAGATACCTGAAAGCAGCGTTCTTTGGAACCGGCAGGGAGGGGGAGGGGAAACTAAAAATTTATCTAACGATGCAAGCACCACCAAAAAAAAACGTATGGATCGTCCAGAATTTATTTTAAGCTTAATTATTGTAAATCTTAATAAGTTTTAGTATGTCGAGTGGTTTGTGGTATCTCCCGAGTAAACTCCGCATGTTATACTCATATTATGCCTTGTAACGCCTTTATGTCCCACCTCAGCCCCCCAAGCCCGTATACTCCCAACTCCTACAGTGACATAAATTATATCTATACCGAGTTCAGACTCCATCCCATCTTCCTGTTCGCCTTTACCTTCGGTTGTTGAAGCGGGACTTGTTATAAGGATACCTATCGTCTCGGCCATTCCGCTGAGGCATACGAGGATGTCCTCTGTCTTCGTGCTCATTCTTAATCGGCTCCTCAACTTCGACCTCGTACTCCTCGTACTCAACCTTAAAATACTCCGCTGACGTCTCCTTGTCATTCTTCGCCTGTTGAGCATCGAGCATAAACCGGATCGTACCGTCTTGAGCACGAGATCGTCTCCCAGAGTTTGAAGATCGTGGGCTTAGCGTATCGGGTGACATGGCATCTTTGCCATTAGTGCGCATATCGGTAGGACTAGCTGGCGTAATCGGTGTCTTTGGAGTAACGATGTTGGCTTTGATGCCGTTTGTCTTGGGGTATTCCAGAAATTCCGTATAGCGGTTCAGATGTGATGTCTCGATTTCCTGGTTGATCTGAATACGGATCTGAATAAACTTGTCGATAGTGTATGATGGGCCAACGGTCGAGAGTTTCGGGAAGTGAGTGTATAGGTCAACCAAATCGAGAATGGTTTCAAGTATCTCGGGCCTTGTTGTCCCCCACACGTGGTATCTCGGAGAATTGGGGCCGCGGATAGCTTCTCGTTGTTTCTCGCAAACGATAGTAGCCAGCTCCACGCAGGCGAAAGACATTGTTGAGCAGGTCTGCTTGAGAGGAGCAAAGGTCCGATAGAGATCTACCATCATGTTATAGGCTACTAAGCCAACATCACTATGTATTCCTGCCTCCTTTGCAAGCTTGATCAGATGCCTTTGAGGATATCGAACTCTGAAATCGAAGCCTGATGCTTCAAGCATGAGACGCTCAAGACCAATAACGACCTTGGAGGGGGATTCAAAAAGCTATTAAACATTAACACCATTAAACCATTCCAAAGTAAGAATCATCTCACCGGATCATCTGGACTTAGATGCTCTGTGGGCGTAACTTTAATATTATGAGCTGCCGCGAGAATTTCCTTTGACTTTTTTAGGGTATCCTCTATCTTGCACGCCGTAAGAAGCGCAGCTGCGGCTGCTTCCTGATACTGATATTCATTGTCTCTATGCTTAAGGCGGAACTTGTGGTAATAGCTAGCAGCTGTGCAAAATGTGCGAACAGGTCTATTGCTGGCTATTAGCTAAATGACAAGGCAGACTAGACAGGACTTTGACTTACAACTGTAAGACCGCGCGAACTTCGTTGATCCATTCTATGCCCTGGAGTCTGAATGTGTCCTCCCTAGTCGGATTTGCACCCGTAGCAACAATTGCACCACTTAGCTGTTGATGAAAGCTATACTGATTTGCGACATGTATATGTGATGGATGAGGACCGATTACCGCTGCCATCCCATTGGAAGGATTGTTGACTGGAGTGGAGGGTGCCATTGCGAGTATTTTAGAATTTCGAAGACACAAAGGAAATGTGTCTAGCCGAGAAAATGGATTGGCTTTCCACTTAAGGAAATCGTAGTTGATACAAGATGAAAGTCTGGATATATAGTCAACTTCTTCCCCAAAGAATAGCCTTACTCGGCTCGGATTAACTCTTCGGGATGTGCGGCCGCTAGTTCTAGACCTGATCGATAGTCCCAGAGGACGATAAGAGCTATCTTGGGGGTTTACCTCAAGCATCCAGTTCCAAAGAAAAGAATTACACCTCTTCTGCAAAGTGAGACCTTCTTCGTATTCTTATCAAGAACGGATCCTAATTCTACCCCGCACTTTTAGTCAATATCTTTCCTGGAAACACTCCTTTGGCACATATCTCACCTTGCTACCATGGCTAGACTTAGCTTCCTCCTCTCCGTCCTCTCAACTACATTTGTCACCTCCTCCATCCTCCCAACTCCGAAAACCATCTCTCATAACGAAGATGACACTCCTCTTCCCCTCGTAATCTGGCATGGCTTGGGTGACAACTATGCGGCCGAAGGCATCGCCTCTGTCGCCCAATTAGCTCGGGATACCAACGAAGGAACCTTCACCTACATAATCCGCATCGACGACGATGCCTCCGCGGATCGCTCCGCAACATTCTTCGGCAATCTAACTCTCCAAATCGAAAAAGTCTGCGCCGACCTGGCTGCGCATCCTATCCTCTCTACAGCCCCAGCGATAGATGCCGTGGGCTTCTCCCAAGGAGGGCAATTCCTCCGAGGTTACATAGAAAGATGCAATAACCCACCCGTCCGAAGTCTCGTAACCTTTGGCAGCCAACATAACGGCATATCCCAGTTCCAAGCTTGCTCCTCAACTGATTGGGTCTGTCGCGGAGCGCAAGGACTCCTTCGCTCAAACACTTGGTCTAGTTTCGTGCAATCCAGACTGGTACCTGCACAATACTTCAGAGATCCGACACAATACAATCCGTACCTCGAATACTCTAACTTCCTTGCTGACATCAACAACGAACGTCTTCTTAAAAACAAGACTTACAAAGAAAACCTTGAGAAGCTAGAGAGGTTTGTGATGTATCTATTTGAGGATGACGAGACTGTTATTCCAAAAGAAACTGGGTGGTTTGCGGAAGTAAATGGGACTGAGGTTACGGAGTTGAGAGAGAGGGATATCTACAAACAGGATTGGCTGGGTTTGAAGACACTTGACAAAAAGGGGGCTTTGAAGTTCGAGACAACCCCCGGTGGGCATATGAGCTTGAGTGATAAGTTGTTGATCAAGGTCTTCAAAGACAATTTCGGGCCGGTAGGAAAGAACTTCCAAAATGCTGAAGAAACGGAATATTTACAAGAGGAATTGTAATGACAAGATGTAAGATTGTATAACATGATTGGGAGTTCTAGGTTTCCAGATATCAGCGCTAGGTTACAAGGTTTCAATCAATTGGCAGTTTCTGATTCCGGACGTTTTGACTCACAACGTTCTATCCAACTTCCACCCAATACAACGAGCTCGCAGAGGCAGCAAAGTCACTATTGACTCTTCTTGTAGCTGTAAAGAAATGAGCGGAGCGGACAACGGCACAGCCCAGTTGGCAAGAAAAAGAATGGCTTGCCTGTTTCATTCGAGAGTTCAAACTGCTTAATGCCAATAATGTTGTAATGCTCCAAGTCTATCTTTATTACCTTTCTCCCGTCCCTGTCGGAAGGATTGAATGCATTGCTGATATCGAGTCTCCTGAATGGCCAAAGCTTCTCTTGTAACGATATTCTAATGAATATCGAATTTGATTTTTACCAGCAATATTGATTTCTCTGTGACACTTGAGGACTAGTCTACAGCGTAAACTTCACATTGGGTGCCCGGAAGTCACATAGCCAAGCCAACTTCGTTCAACACGTTGGTTATTACTAATGTGTAGAGACAACATCCATATACCCATTGTCTATTTATCTATACCATACGGCGGCGACATTTATACAGCTACAAACAACTCCAACATTTTATCCGGCTGGTGAGGCCCCAATAACGCCCAAGCGCCCAAGCAATGCAATACCATAACCTTGCAGGCCTTCTCATGCAGCAGCAGCAGCAGCTTTCTTGCCCTTCTTAGCCTTCTTAGTGCTCGGCTTAGGAGCTTCATCCACTCCATCCTGCTCAGCGGCTGCTTTTTGCTTCCTCAAGGTCTCCTTCCTCGCCGCAATCTCCTGGTCCAACTTGTCGTCATTGCTCTCCACCAACTTCTGCTTTTTTGCCTTCGTCTTCCCCGCCTTTACTTCCTCAACCGGCACATCCTCTAACACCCTCGACTTGCGCTTCTTTCCAATATTAGCCTTCTCCTCGATCACCTTAACCTGGTCCTGGTCCAACACGTCCTCTTGGTCAACCCATAACTCATCCGCTAGCCAGATAGGCAACGCCGCCGAAGTAGGACTCTTGATATGCAACGCTTTAACACCCCTCCATTTCTTCGTCACCAGCTTCTCAATCATAGACTCAGAGACAGCAATGATATTCTCAGCTAACTTTTCCGGAGCCCAGTGGGCATATCCTACTCGGACAGCTGTGCTAACAGAAGGCGACAAATTGACCAAAGCAGAGTGAATGGCTTTCTCGATTTCAGCAGCAATCGCTTTGGCGGGTTTAGCGCCTCGAATGCTCTTATCGTCCAGGGCGCGCTTTATCCGCTTTCCTTCTGATTTTGGGGCTGGCTCGGCAATATCAACGGGGATAGGGCGCTTGGTGCTGCTCTTGTAAAAAGTCTTTCCTAGGATTTTCGGCAGACCGGTAATGATCCTATCATCAGCGACGAAGATGTCATATTCAGACACAAGCTTGCGCTGCGCTTCATACTGGGACCACTTCTTCTTGAGCTTGTCAACTCCGACCACCTTGGTGATGCGGGCAGACAGTTCAGCGGGGAAGGCGGGGGATGCGACGATGTCCTTATAGGTTCGTTGAGGGTCTGCGGTGATGAGACAGATTTTACTGCTAGTGGATGTGTTAAGAGGATTGGGGACAGCAATCCTGGTGGGCTTTAGGCGCTTCTTGTCGACTATGTGCTTCTTCGTGGTAAGAGTTAACCAAATGGGCTCTGACGTAGCATCGTCGCCTCCTTCAGAATCCGCGAGGAGATTCTGCTTTCCCGACGCTTTCGAGGCTTCTTTTTCAGCGGTCTTGACATATTTCAAAAGCGCTGTTGATGCTTTAAGGACCTAGTAGTAATTAGTAACTGGGTGTATTTCGCAAATAAAACCATGAAGCCTACCTGCTCTTGATTTAATTGATAAGGCGAACCGCTTTCCACCTTTGTGGTCAGCGCAGTCGAGGTGGGAGGCATGATGAAGTTCGCGGTGATCGAAACACTACTACTGGGAGAGGGGTTTCAAGAATGTTGCGTTTTGATATCCTTGTTGGATAAAAGACAATGGTCGTTGTTGTGAAGTCATGTACCGCAACTAGCCCGCCAAAGATTTTGAAGTTTTTTTTGGAGATGTGGTCGGCATTGGATTTTCTCGACTCCGACTCTGCGCTAATCCTCTTTTGGAAATTAAAGGTCTCCTCACATACCACAACTTGACCTCACGTCAATCCGACATTTAATCTTTGGGAACCTCAATAGAGCTATTGTTCACTTTTTATAAGGGATATCCAGGTTCATGTTAATAGCCTTTAGCATAGCCAGTCCACATATAGCAAACAATTGTTCGCTCCCGAAGTGGGAATGGGATAATGACTTTATACTGCTTGCTGCCACACCGCCTTTAGAATGGAATAAAATCAATGGCTCTGCAGCCAACAATGCTTCCGTTCCAGAAAAACTCAGCTTGCCTCTGATCAATGTGTGGGTCGATATCAAGGAAAGTAGCCGAGGATTGAACAATTGATATGTACGAGTCCCGACTTGTCTCATACGCGCTAAATCTTCTCCCCCTAGCGTGTACAAACCGCGTTGGAGAGGTTGGGATGAGAGAGCGGCTTTTTATGAGCCTGACTAAGTAACGCGACGGAGGAAACCCCAGAGAATGGAAAATTATACCATATTGTTTCAACGTGTAATAAAATTCAGTAAATTGCATCAGCTTTAGAATTATGATTCCTTTCGTCTTACAAGACTTCTCTGAACCGTTTGGCCTGGTTTTGTGTTGAGCATTCCAGATGCACGTCATAACTTTATGCTCTGGCAGAATAACTTTGGCGACTTTCCCCGTCACGCTAAGGCTCGCAATTCCACCCACCGCGTTCCTGGCACAAAGACCCAATCTTCTGGGCTGGACACAGAGTCAACCGTGTTCAGGACCTTCAAAAGTCTGCCTCCGTCTACTTTTCTTCTTCACAGTACTCATTCTACGTGATCTTTACTTCACAAATCTACTTGTTCACCCACATCCTCCTTCAATATCAATCGTTATATGAATCGCGTCCTCGCGTGGTTCCAACATCCACTCTTGACCAGAATTTACTGGCACCATACACTCAGCAGTAGATGTCGGCCATGATGGATTCCTCTCCAAGCAATATTAACTCTCTACCTTCCTTGCCTTCTTCAACCGCAAGCAAGAAGCGTCCAGCACCGAGTCTGCTGCCCGCCTTTGAGCCATTCTCCTCGTCCCCGGGTTTCCCTCGCCCTTCCAAGAGGCAAGCCCGGTCGTCTCCCTCCGAACGCGAAGCTGCTTTTCAAAAATATCCTACGCCAATCCCCACCTCGACGACTGGTATTCTTTCCTCATCCCCTCCGGCAGTCCACGTTAGACCTGGTCAACATTGCACCAATTCCTCGATTTCAGAACGTATCCCCCTTTCAGCCGTGCCCTCTATTACACTCCCTGAAAATGGAGAAGTGCTGCGGATGGGAAGGTCCAGCAATTCCTCGCAATATCAATTGTCAGCAAACCGTCTGATCTCTCGTGTTCATGTCGAGGCGAGGTATATAGAATCGGTCGTACCCCTAGAACCGCATAAAGTGGAGATAAAGTGCAAAGGGTGGAATGGATTGAAGTTGCATTGTCAAGGTCGAACTTGGGAATTGGCGAAGGATGATACCTTCACATCAGAGACCGAATTTGCAGATATCATGCTGGATGTTCAAGATGCGCGGGTTTTGATAGCATGGCCATCGAGGGAACAAAAGGAGTCGGTTGAGTCGGACTCGTCATGGGACAATGAGAACTCTCCGTCCAGAGGTCGTGCTACCGCAGTCAGTGCCCGAGGTCAGATTATTCAATCGAGCCCTCTACGGCGTGCCCAGCGTATCCAGTCTCCTGTATCGCCGACTCCGGCTGCTCGTGCAACACAGTCCTCTTCCAACCTAGCAGATCTTTTCTCAGACAGCGTGGAGCCTGTTGTGCAGGTTTATGAGGATGCGCCAGAAGAGGAGGAGATAGCAGCGGGAAATTCGTTCATGTCGACTATAGCGGCTACATCCTTCGCCGCACCCCCAGATACTGAATCCAGTGAGTTGAGTGAGCCCGAGGAGGAAGAGGAACGTGATCCAGATGAAGAGAATGATCCCATTGTGCACTCGTTTGGTCCATTCGGTGCCAATCTCACCAATCAAATGGCCTCCTTCACCACTGCAGCTTCTCCAGAAGTATCTCGGAGAAGGCAGCTTACACCCTCGCCCAAACCCCGATCGAGCTCCGAATCTACACACGAGGCGGATGCTGTCCCCATCGTCAATCATGTTGTCAACCAGCTCGCATTCTCCCGTCTCTCTTCCACGCCGCTGTCAGACATTTTGAACCACCTTCCCGCGGAACTCAAATGCCCCGATCCTTCCCATCCAGAAAACAAGGGTCTTAGCAAGGACGACCTCCACAAGATGCTCAGCGTAACAGCATGCTTGGGGGAAATACACCGACAAGGAAAGGATGCTGCTGGAAAGCCACTCGAAAGCGAGTTCTACTACATCCCGGATGAGGATACAGACGAGCAGCGCCGAGCAGCAGTGGTCGATGGACTTCGCAAGCCAAGCTTGAGAAACTGTAGAAAGCAGCACAAGGTACTTACAACTCAAAGCCAGACACACATCATAAACTTACTAACACTTCCAGCAATACTACTGGAAGAAGCCACGAACCCCATGACGAATGATGCTCGATCACCTCTACCTCTCTTCGAATCTGGAATTTGGCTGGGAAGGCAATCATTGTATTGGCGGGTGCCATACTCTTCCGTTGTTCATAATCACCATACCCATTACATAGCGAGGCGTGTTGTTTTGGTTTCTTTTCGTTTATCTGGTCTGGAGTTCCACGACGTAAAACCAAAAGGTGGCGATGCTGTCACCAGCACTCAACCTGGAAATTGCTTTGGAGTCGGCCGTAGGATGGAACGGAAACTCAGTACTACCGAGATATTGTCAAAGCTAGGAAATATGATTGTAGTTGGCATCTTCAAGTTAGCACGTCCAGGCCACCGGTTGGTATTAGCATCAGTGAGACGAGGTGTGTTTGTAAAGCAAAAAGAAAGAAAGGCAGGTGCGATTGCGTATGAAGTTCTGCCGTTCCAGACCGTCCTCCTCCCCGCCTTTTACCCCGCACTACAATGGGCAAAATTAAGTCTAGCTGTATTTGGCAAGCTAAAAGACCCCTGCACCCCATAACCGTATTGGATCGGATTCCAGACCCCCGTGCCACGCTTCCACACCCCGCGGGATCTCATGTTCTGATAATGGGACGAGGATCAGCATATGTATAATTGTCTAGCCATCTTATTTGATACAATTGTGTGTTGCACGGCTGAGTGATCTCTCTTATGGGCTCGGAGAACAGGATTATAACTTTCGTTTACGTCAGCCACGGGTGGCAATCCAACTGTGATTGAGGAGCAAGAGGTATGATTGCCGGGAGATCAAGATCTGATAAAGAGGTAGGTGAGGAATCGATGAAGTGACCGAAGCTGCGTTGCCACAAGGAGATAGATATCGTATGAGCTAGGTTGATCTTCGCTCCAGAGTCAGAGTACATTGGCTGGTTTTGGTCCTGGAAAGATCCGGAGCGAGGAGTACGTACCCTGTGACATGCAATAATCCGGTTGCATGTGCGTGAGGCTGAAATGTTAGATTGGTATTGGGTGGGGAGACGGGGTGTGATGGTGCTTCGATTGCTGATCCGTTTCTTGGTTCTAGTGAAGTATTAAAGCTCACTGGCCCTCGAGTTACATCCCGAAGTGCCGAACAAACCTCCCAACAGCAACAGCATTCTTCGAACCAGATAAAAGTAAACGAGAAATATATCTTCATATTTAGCAATGGCATCGGAACACCCAGAGCACGCAGCAGGCACACCAGTCACGCTCAACAAATCCCCTGCTCAACTACAGACGACATTCGAAGTAGAAAACACATCTAATACACAAATGGGGGGGATCAAGATCAAGGATGGGAGGAGGAATAGTGAGGGGGAGGTTTTGGAGAGCCCCACGGGGACATGGCAACCGAGGATTAATCGGACTCAAAGTTGGAATAGGGAGGATATGAAGAGGGAGGTGTTCAAAGAGATGGTAGAGAGGGAGGTGGCGGTCGACGGTGAGGAGGTGGGGTATACGGAGGTGGAGTTTAGTGTTGAGAGATCGGGGTAAGAGGAAAGTGGGGGAGAGGTCGAGGAGATGGCCGATAATAATCGGGTGTGCCTGGCATATGCAAGGATAGAATGATATGGACGGATCGAGGCGGATCGATGTATGACAAACTCGGGAAGGTTTGCTTGGTCTTGGAGTTCCGGTGGGCCGAAAATACACGGCAACACAGAATACAAATGGAATAGGGAATGAGTTGGCGGAAGATTGGGGCAGTGTAATAGTATGATCATAAATTCATATGCACACAACTCTTCAGCTACCTTTGTCATGCTAGCCCTACTTCTCCAGCCCATAAGTCTAACAAGGAAAATCCCATATTTATATGTTTTTAGGATTAGCAGTCGTTAGTTGAACAGCTTTAGGCTTTATTGCAGCAAACTAGCTGGGAAACAAGGACATAGATAGCCGACGTAGTGTTGATATAAGAGGATTGTTCCTTACTTATCAATATTGTAGGAATTTATAGCGTTTTATGGAAGTATCTCTTTTTGTTGTAAATAACACCAATTGGGGATGCGGTTTATCATTTGATATTCCTAATGTAAGCTCAGCCTTTTACAAAGAGGGGACGCTTATTGTTTGTTATCTATCCCTTCCTATAATAAGTCAACAGGGCGTTTTCACTTGAAAAGACTGCAATCTACAATGAACTACATCACTTAATTCTCTCTATTTAGATAGTATAGCTTCGTAGAATTGATTAGCAGACTAACTGCATAATACTATCGACTTCTCAGCTTTGAAATTCAATTCGTCCAAACTCGTGTTTTTAGCAAGTGTTGGGTGCTTAAAGGAAGGGATAGTCGCGACGTTGATCCCCCGTTCCCACTCTGGAGTTTTGGAATGTGACCTAAATGTGGTTCAACTATTGAATGTGCAACATTACTCGTTCTGTAAGAGGCGAGGTGGGTTTCATTTTGCTCAAGTCTAACCTTGCCTTATGTTTGTGAAAAATAACCCACATCGAATCATAAGGGAGGGATGGTCTTAAGAGTCTCTCCCTTCCACCCACCTCCTAATCTCCGAACATTCCACCACCAGTGCATCATCTTCGCCAAACTCCCTAATGAGCTCCGGCACAAAGCCTAGAGGTCACACAATGAATACTTTCCTCCAAGTCTTACACGTGAAACATACAGATGGGGATAAAGCATGGAGATGTAGATGCGGAACTTCTGGGGGAAAACGACAGCTGCCCACTGGGCTGGCTGTCTTAAAATTGTGACTTTTCAAACCGTATAAAATTTGTATTCTCTCAACATCGTTCCTTAAAATGAATTCAACTCTCCTGCTAATAAAGTGATCCATACATCTTCTTAGCCCTGAAATCAACTTGGCCGATCTAGTCGCAGCCTTTCTTTCCGACTTCATTTTGGTAAGGATGAGAGCATTAATTAGTATTACGCTAGCAAGCTAGAGACTAAGTAGAAGAATGATGGCACCGGATTTACTTAAGTTCTCTTTTGGGCAGTAGACTTGGAGTTTCGAAGTCGTCGAGAAAACCTCGGACTTTGGTAAAGAACGCAAGATATTTAGACAACGTTGAGGAAGAGAGAGTAGTTTGCTAGGTCGGTAGATGCAAGAAATGCATCGAAGAAGGCCTTCAGACGGTTAACAAATTTTTTTTAATATATAGACTAGGATTACATCGTTGAACAAAATGGACGAGAGATGAGATCTGCTCTACATATGAAAATACGAGATGGTATGAGGAACGACATCTTCGTATGGTTACATAATGCTAGAGACGTAGTCTCTACATCACGATCTCGTCCTTGGAAGCTAAAGAACTATAAGTATTGAGATGAATGTTGTTATCAACATTGGGATGCAGCCTAATTATCTCGCAGATTCGGTGCCAGGACTTCAATATGGATCTAATCTTGCTATTTACTGGATGGTGAAAGAGGTGTTCATACTTAGTTCCTTGGTGAGGAGTCTGTAGAATGAAGAGGTTGTTTGTTTGCAGAGAGCTTCCCGCTGAGTAATAATCATTCAATCCTCGCTTACCAGCCACTCACCGTGTCGCTTTCATTGGCGGAGGCTCTGTAAGCTTTATTCAAAACAACCTTCAGTCCTCATCCGAAATCAGAACTCACCCTCAATATCAAACAAAAATCTGACGATTTGGAGCGGCTAGTGCACGCTGTCTAATATTGCTAAAACATGTCGGCTCCCTGACTCATCGGCTCTATGCTTACTGAAGCTCTCAAGATCCGATATTAGGGACGTCTTTCATAATTGAAGGTTTTTATAGGGGCAAGCTTCCAACCCTCACGCTCGCTACGTTCAAGTATCAAACGATTTTAAATACCTGGGTTCAAGAACAGCAGATAGCCTCCACGGTGGCGCCCCTAAGAGAGTTAGTAAGCCGTCGCTGCAACGTACTTGGTACTTTCGTACTTATTTCTAGGCCGAAGCGGATGCTGGTCCTGTGGGGGGTGCCTCGAAAGCGGGGGAAATGTGATGACTTCATATTGCCAGCAGCAGAGTTTCAAACTAATTTGTCCATCGGCTGGCGATCAAAAATTTAAACGGAAGAGACCCCAGCAAACCTCCAAGCTTGCAGCGGAACAAGGGACGTAATACGGTCCCGAAACAATGTTTGGCTAGGATCAACCGTGCGATTTTACTACTTCCAAACCTTCACAAACCCCCTTCAAACACGCCTTTCAAAATCCCATCTTATGTTTTAATCTATCTGTTGATATCACTACGGAAGCGCGCTCCATAAGCCTCTTTGAACACAGCTTCCACCAACCTTTGTTGAGGCTTTAGCAAGCTGCCGCAGTTCCCTCCCCTCTTGGACGCTGACGTCTTGTCAATTCTCTCAATTCAAGACAGGTCCAGGGTTCCATGTGGATTTTATTCGATGTCAAGATTGCTGTTTCTGTATAGTATCTCCAGCCTTTTCGAAAGATCACTTCATTTACGGGATACAGAATCTCTCCATGATGGAGAAGATTCCAACCAAGTGGAATTTCCAGATGCCCCACCAGTGGAAGCCCTCATCTTATGAACTTTTATATAGAAGAGCAGATTTCTCTCAGTTGCTCTCATCCTCATCATAATCATCAACACGTTCTTTTCTTGTGAGAATATTCATTCCTGGTCTCTAGACGATTCCATTATTTTTGCTTTTTAAATATCAGCTTCATTGATTGAAGCCAAAGATACTTCATATTACACTTGCCTTCATTTCCAAGATGTCCTTCTCAATGATCACGGCCCTTTCTGGGTTGATTGCTTTTGTTTCTAAAGTTACTGCTCACGGAACAGTGACAGGAATGGTTGCCGAAGGGATTTAGTATGTTGAGCCCTTAAGCATATGCAATATATGCACTGACTGGTGTCCCTAGCTATGAGGGTTATCATGCCAACTTTCAGTACATGCAAACGCAACCCATCGTTGTGGGTTGGAGCACTCCCGAAGATTTGAGCAACGGATTCGTTGCACCAGACGCATATGGCACCTCGGATATCATCTGCCATCTTGGAGCAACCAACGCACAGACTTCGGCAACCGTCGCAGCTGGTGATACTGTCGAGTTACAGTGGACCGCTTGGCCATCCTCTCACCATGGCCCAGTTATCGATTACCTTGCTAATTGCGGTGGTGATTGCAAAACTGTCGACAAGACTACACTTGAATTCTTCAAGATTGATGGTGTTGGACTCATTGATGATACAACTGTCCCAGGTACATGGGCCTCTGATCAACTTATCGCCAACAACAACTCTTGGACCGTCACGATTCCATCAGACATCGCCGCGGGAAACTATGTCCTCCGCCACGAAATTATTGCCCTCCACGCATCTCAGGCCGTTGATGGAGCTCAAAACTATCCTCAGTGTGTAAACCTTCAGGTTACTGGAGGTGGATCTGCCACCCCTTCAGGCGTCCTAGGCACTGCGTTGTATACCGAGACTGACCCTGGAATTGAGGTCAACATCTACCAATCCCTCTCAACATATGTTGTTCCCGGCCCTACTTTGTACTCTGGAGCCGTTTCTATTACCCAGACTAGTCCGACCGCCCCTACTGGATTTGCGTCTGTAGGTACCCAGGAATCGAGCGTGAGCATAGCAACTTCAATTGCCCAAACAACGGGTTCTGTTGCCTTAACTTCAAGTGCCAAGGCTTCAAATGCCGTTTCACCCATTTCAACACTTTCAACTTTGTCTGCAACTTCTTCAGTTGGAGGTGTTGTTACTTCAGCGGTAGCTCAATCTACGAGCACTGCCGCTCTATACTCTAACACAACCCTCACCACCTCCAAGAGGACAAAGTCTGCTTGCAAAGTCAAGACCTCTGGTGCTTCAAGAAAGTCTTCTCAGACATCTACGCCCGTTGCGCAGCTTACTACCTCGAGTTCTGCTAGCATCCAATCCACCACTCTTACCGGGATCGCCACGATTCCAACCACCTCTCCTGTAGTTGTTGTTGCAACCAGCAAGACCACTTCCAACGCCGCCCAGGCAACAAGAACTAGTGCTATAGCTCCCCAAGCTACATCCACAGCCATATCTACTTCAAGTGGCTCAGCCAGCACTATCCCATCAGGTACCACTCTTTCGACGCTCCTTTCGTGGGTTTCTTCCTTCTACGACACCCATTCTGGGACCTCTTACACTGGGGAGACAGTGGCCCGCCGACACGCTCGTGATATTCCTCAAGCAGAGACTGCGCGGCTTTCTAGACGGTGATGTTTGATGAATGCAATTAGGCCAAGAACCAAAATAGGGAAAATAAAAAGAGATGTTGGAAGTTTTATGATATATGGATAGAGATGACATATATATATCTCCATCGGGGATAAAAGGGAGCCAAGAAGGACAGGATGATGAGTTTTCTTGTATATAGAGTTTTCTCTGTTCTTTTCTTGTAAAGTAGTTTTTTTTTGTTGGTGATAGATGGAGGAAGATGAGAGATGAGTGTATATTGCATGAATGAAACGTATTATATCTCGCTGATATATCGTATAAATATTATATAGATTGTTTGCAGTCTATACTTGGTAGTTCCTCTTCTCTAAAATCAAGCGAGGTTAGGATCTGACCTCGACAACCTTCCTCGCCACTAAGGTTGTGTAACTATACGTTTTAGAACTGTCAATGAACTTGACTTGTTTTACCTCGCTTTCTTTTCGACATCTTCGTCATAACTTGGGCCGCCTCATTTAGTTAACCCCTTTTTATTTGAGATATACCAACTACAATGCAATATAATATGAATAACTCATTACTTTTCATGGCGTTACTTTTCAAACAATGAACCCAACAAATACTTTCCCCTACCCATAATTCATGCTTCTCATCACCCAGAATGAACAGATACACTAGAAATCAAATTGGTATAACATGGCGTCACTCACTAGCTTTGTATCACTTTGTAGAGGTGTGTGTGGTGTAAAGGAGCGAACAAATCTTTTATTCAAACTCCTGTCACCTTACTCTTCTTGTTACAAATTTCTCATACGTGCGGATTGAAAGTGAAGTTTAAATCAGACATACATATCCCCATAATCTATTTTGACATCCCCTTCCCCCCTCTCCCTGCCCATAGAGCCTCCTCCGCAATTTCAAGTTGCATGACTGAAACCGTATATATGCTCCAGCTCTAGCTCCGCATTCGTCTTGCCTCTCCTCTCAATATAATAACTCCTCCATATACAGCGCGGGCGATCCTATTAAGAGGAAGGGAAAGACGAATGCTAAGCTGGAGCATATGTGTGCTACCTGATTAAACGCTCTTATACAGAGGGTTTGTTCGTCCAGGTAGCGCACATTGGCTGCAGCTTAGCACTCGTCTTACCTTTCTTTTTAACAGGGCCACCGACGCCGTATACAGAAGAGCTCAGCTGCAAGAGCCACCTCCACATATGCCGATGCGGATCTTGAGCTGACAAGTGTCTCAAGGTGGGTACCCGATTGGATTCCAGCGGACTGCATGGAGATATAACACATTGTCCAAACTGTATGTGGAGAGTATGAAAGGATTGGTCTAAATATTTGCAACCCTGTACAGGACAGTCAGTGGATAATTTTTTAAACACTTTGCTTGATTCAGACAAACCTTTTCATTTTCATAAGGACTTCTGAATGCTCTTGTTGTCCTGTGGGTGCGTTCCGATCCATGAATGCTCAAAGCCGCAGTCCGTATGGCACGCAGGAGTTCTGGACTCAATGGAGATGAGAACCAAAAACAGTGATGAATTACGTTTTACGACGTAAAATGGATGGAAATCTGAGCCAACACATATGCCCAAACCTACGATCGGTATGACGCGAAGGAGTTGGGTGTAACCGGAAGATTATTGAAAAGCGAGGTGTTGATGAATCTCAAGGCTAAGATAAACTTAGGAGAGAATGAATTTTGAAGATGGGTTGAAGATGATGTTTTCTGCCTTGGTATCCCTCCTAGAAACCAACACGACAATTAGCATTGCTTAATATTTTGTCTTCCTTAAGCTGGTATAGACAACACAGCAACTAAGGCGTTTGGAGGAAGTGTAGACTCTTTACTTACCTCACATTGTTGACAGTTCTCATCATGCATCATCACCAAGACCTCCCGCAGCCCTCGCATTTCTTAAAAGCCAGAATGTCCTGACAGTAGAATTACAAGCCACAAGAGCATGCAAACAGCTTGTATCTTCATGCCACAATCGGCACGACACAAAGTAGCTCAAGCTGCAATGTCAAAGCCGTCACAGAGGAGTCCCAAGCGATGCATAGCGGTAACTTCAGGAGCTCTTGAAGCCTCGTATGCCAGTCTATGCAAAGTCACAAGTCAGTCTTCTTCCATCGTAAGGGTATAGCCAACAAAGAAAACAAAGAATTCAAAACAGCAGATAGATCAAAGTAAGAAGGAGTCCGAAGATGACAGTTTGGTACATACCGAGAACAATGTTGGCCAACGACGCGATGTCCGACGCGTCTTTGTAAAAGATGAACGAGCAAGCACAGGCAGACTCTCTGCGTCCTGCAGTTGAAATTTAGCGCCATTGCATTCCTTTCGAGTAGAGAAGACTTACAATGAAGGCAGAGCTAGAGAAAAGCTAGCCGCATGGCGTCTCACTTTGACCACCAGAGCCAAAAACCGAATCTCGTCTTTGGGCTTGCGTCAATCCAGTGATTCCGAATATCTAGCTATCTCAACTCGGAAAGACTAGAGAGGTATGCCTGGGTATGCATGGTGCATAAGATCGGAGAGAGACGAGGTTGAAGAGTGTGAAGATGGATGATGCCGGAGGAACTGAGGAGAAGGAGGAGATGAGGAGGAGGAGGAGGTAACAGGAAAAGAAAATTGATTTGTGGGAGAAGATATACAGACATCACTTAACCGAGACGCTAAACCTCTTTTGAAGACTGAAGAGGCCGGAGAGGCTGAGCTGGCCGAGCAATCAAGTGAATTGATATCAACCTATTAATGCTATTGGAGAGAGGGGAAACCCGATGGAGTGAATTGATATCGACCTAATGACGCCACCGGAGAGAGGAGATAACACCATCCATAACCTACAAGAACATCTCGCCTCTTTGTTTGGTACTATGTTGCAATCTCACCTTTCAAAGTCCAATACTTTCTATCCTCTAGCGTGGATGACAGGGCTCCAATTCCGGCTTCAAGTGCAACAAACCCACCCCCTTCCCTATATAAATCTTCAGCCTTGCTCGCTCCGAGGACCAAATTTACAGCCAGGCAAACCTACCCCAACTCCTAGATGCTCCTCCTGTGCGCCGTATCACGTTAATATTTATCCAAGCACATTCTTCAGAACCCTCGAGGTCCCTTCCCACCCATACCTCCCGTCACAAAGTAATCCGTAACAACCCCAATAGCATACGAGCAGGCCGCCACCCAAGCCGCGCCCACGAGAACTTTCCTACCGCGGCCCTTCTTGCGAGGACGCCCTTCATCTTCATCCTTCCAATTTCGCTTCCCGCTAAAAACAGGCTCTTCCCGGCGGACATCAATGTTCGATTTGAAGCGCGGCTCATAGGAGCCTCGATTGAGATCATGATTAACGAAACCTGTTGGGCTCGCAAAATCTCCAGTCGGTGCTATGGCATACATGCCATCAATGGGATTTCTTAGCATACGATCCCGAGGTTGGGGCTTCTCCTCCGAGACTGTGGAGGACGTGGTCTTATCTACCGGACGAACTTTCCGAAACACAAGGACATCACCACTGCCAGAGACAATTTCGTAGCCTTGAGCTTGTAGGGGCTTGAAATGGGGAAAGAACTTTGCGGGATTTGACAAACGAAGTAGCACCTCCGCTGGCGTTAGAGGAGATGAAGAGTCAGCAACGATGGACGTTGTCTCAGCAGTGCTGATAGATTGCATGGTTGGATCATATGCGAGAATCTTATATAGTGTTGGCTCTGGAGTCCTTGTTGTTTCATCAACAGCCTCTCTATTAACGTTCGCAGCTGGCTGCCGGTGGTTATGATCAATAGTCCCATAAGCATCCTCGTATATCTGGCGAACATTCTCAATGAGATCTGTGTCCTGAGCAATTTCGCTACTGTCTTGATTGACCTTACGAGAGGCAGTACGATCTAGCGAGGTTTCGATCCTTGAGGCCCTCGAGTCTCTAGAAGACTGGGTTCTAGAAGCACTACCATCGAAGTGTTGCTTTTCTTCATTTTGAGCTGCAGGTTCAGTATCTTTCTGAGTCAAGGGCTTGCGTACTAAATTTCCTGCACTGCCATCTGGGACCCAAGCAGCCCGAAACTCTTCTGGAAAATCTTGGACATAGTTTCCCGACAATTTATTCTCTTTAGAGGTTTCAGCTTCCTGCTCTCGAAAATTTGCTATCGTCTCCATCTTATCTAACGGTTCAGCTTGGTTCTCATGTTTATCAAAGTCGGCTTCCAGCTCCCGGCGCCTTGCAAGCTTTTCTGCGTCTGTCTCCTGGCGAGGAGGTTTCTGGGTTCCAGAAGCAGTACGGACATCACTAGATCGAAGCGACTCGAGATCCTCTATCTTTTCATTACTGTCAGGGGAAGAGGTACTTACATCCTGGGGTATTCCATGTTCGAAAAAGCGTTGGATTCGTTGTGGGAGGTGTGTATGAGCTGATACAGCACCTTCGCCATGGCTCGCAGTCTTGTCAGAAGATGAAGCCACCGAGTTCTTTTTGGCATCGTGGACCTTCAAAGCCTCTCTTGTGGAATCCGATGGGTAATCCATATCGAAGGTTGTTAAATCTGCACGCTGGGCATTGACTTGAGAATCGTGAATAGTCTTGGCCAATGGATGCGACACGGTAGCCTCATATTCTTCAATGGATTTTAACAACGGATCCGACTTTTCGTTGATTTTTTCAACCTCGTTATGCTCCATATGAGAGAAATTCTGTTCCAACTGCGAGGTTGGGGGCGTATTCATAGACGCATTGGTTGTGCCTGGCTGACTACATTCCCCCTTGCTAGTCTCCCGACACTTCTGTGTCTTCTTCTCGTCAAAGGCTTTCAGGCCTTTTTGATCAGGATCAGAATAATCAATAGCACATTTTGATGGGTCGTAAACAAGTCCGTCTCGATAAAATTGAACTTTTTCATCATACCGCTTGAGACCATCTTGGCTGGGATAGGATGGTTTATCTGTGTTGTCTTTAGGTTCACGGTATCTTCGTGTGCCGTAGGGATGCATCGCTTCATACTTTTGGAGATAATCCGGGATTTCATTGTGACAGGTTTCCTGAGCTTGGCTGTTATTGGGCATTTGACTTGGTGATTTCGTTTTTATAGCATCTGGTTTATCTTCGGGCTTATACAAACGCTGCCTAACTGTAGCCCAATGATTCGCCTGGGACGTTGGATTTTCCTGTACAGCTGCGTCTGGAGGCGTTGAGGTTGGCGGCTGCATGTTCTGGAATTGCGACCGGTAGCCCTTGAAAGTTTTCACAGGTATATCGGTTGGCTTCCCGGATGCGCCAGCGGGCGTGCTTTTGAATACTTTCCTATTGGTAATTGGATCGATTACATATTCAGGCTCTACCTCCGATTCATTTTGGCGTGCTTCTTTTGTACGTTTTGATGTCGAAGAGAAATTGGCGGCATCCAGACCAGGTTGATGTGATGCATTCTTCACCTCCTTCCCCTCCCTATCCCACATCGATAGATTCTGGAAAGGTTGGTAGCCAGGGTAAGTTTGTCCAAGCATGTGGTATGCTCTCTTTCTCATATTCATCAAACGGTTAAAGCGATCTTCTAGATGTTGGTCGGTTGCAGTTTCCTTTGGAACCCGCCCTTTTAGTCGGTGGCCAAATGACAGTTCTTCGGCATCTTCAACAGCATGCTGCTGATCACTTGGAGACTTTTCTTTCGTGGTGTGGAGTTTATCAACATTCACCCAACGTCCCCCAGGCCTCGTATCCTGGCTTCGCCATGCGCTACACATGAAACTGTTAAACCCAACACGTTTAGGATAGACCGTAAAAGGTTTGTCCCAAAACAGTTTCCGGTTAACCAATTCGGCATACTTGTGCTTCAGCACACGTTGGCGGTGGCGGATCTCCTTCTGATATTCTGGATCTAGATAAGACGACCAGGTGCCAAAATGGAAGTTTCTAATCTGCTGCTTTGAACTGCACCTCAAAACTAGAACTCGCGAAGAGGATGTTATGGCAGAAGGCAGAGTACGTAGGGCCAGCGACGCTCTGGAGGCCGAAGACATCTTCAGGGGGAGCATCCTTGATTATGCCCGTTGCTTTTCACTACGAATAGTCAGTATGACAATCAAGATGTTTAGAAGTAATAGCCTACCCCAAATCCGGGAAGATGTAGTACCATTAACTGAGGAATGAAACTCCTCTTCCAACACTCCAATTCCTCAGGAGACAACCAGAGGTTCCCAAGCCGGCGGAAGCAATTGTTAAATAACTTGACTGGCAGAAAGATTATTGGTCCGGCTGCTACTTGGGCCTTAGCCCCGGCGCAGATTATGGACTCGGTGTCTTGTGTCAGCAGTGAGTGTCTGTGGTTGCACAAGGGATTCGTTGGCTGGACGAGCGACAACCGCCAATCCGCCTCGGAGAATGTTCAGGCTACACGAGCAATAACGAGGTGAGAAAGTAGTAGAGGGTTGTCGAAAAAGCCACACGAACCCGAATCTAGTACGAGCTTCTACGAAGGTGATCCTCTGTTGGGAATATAATGACGTGGTAAACGGTATCGTGAGGTCGCTTGGGAGGGGTTCTCTGCAGAGGAATGGTAGGTAGATAAGCCGACGATGCAACCGATGCAGCAACGAATGAGAAATCTAGAGGTCAATGGAATGCTTCTATCGAGGACGGAGATGGATAACTCGGTGGGTAGATTTGGCAGTCTCTCGTCGGAGCTTTTGTCAATAGAGACGCAGATGCATGGCATGTGAGTAAGCTCGGGGCTATCAAGATACCGAAGGACTAGCTGGATGGAAGGGGACAGAGCAAATAGAATTGGCCGCTCCGACTATTGCCCGCAAGACTCAGAGCTATAGATTAGAAGAATATACAAGGCGACGACGGAGGGTTGGATGGAGTTGGAGAGTGTAAGAGATAGAGAGAGAAAACAAAGGAAGAGGGGGGGCTCTCAAGATAAGGACCGATTCCGTGCTGCGGCCCTGGTGGCCATGTTGGGCCTACCCTTCTTACTTACATCAGTATGCGGGGTAATGAGGCGTCCGCATCTATCCGGCCCGGCTGCGAGAAGGAAGTACACTACCCGGTACTACCGGTAGTACCAGTTACTTTGTACTTACAGGAACAGGAACTGACTCGCTTTTACAAGTTAGGCGAGTCCAAATACCGTCCAAGATCCCAATCGCCGACCCAATGGCCTTTTCTTTTTCAGCATCCAATTAGCTAAATCCAATGGTGTCATTTGGTATCTATCTGACCCCGTATGCATACTCCGCACCTCGTCTTTGGACTTCTTACATCTTGAAAGGATCCGATCGCATGACTCAGCAAGGAGGTGTGGCGCTCATGGCGTTTTACAATCGTCACGTGATTACACATACGCAACGTTTATCTTCTTTTTCTTTCACGCGCTCCAGAACCTAGGCTGGCTACGCTCGAGTGGTTTAATAAGAAGCAGGAAAGATGGCCTCCGCAGGAACAATGATCACAGATATGGAGTAGATTCATTCATGCTTAAGATGCACTTGTTGATTACAGTGTGGCGGTGGCTTGACTGCTTTGTCATCTAATAGAGATATCAATCTGCGCTGCGTTATCAGTAGGTAGCAGCAGGTTGTCCCTCACTTCCTACCCCTCATAGCGCCCTTCCTTGCGTCCGCCAGATTCTAGATCCAACATGAGGCGCCAGTTCAAGTCTCAAGCTTCGAGTAGCCGTGCGGTGTTGGGCACAGGCTTTGGCGGTTTCGGCTCCGCTGGAACTGGTAGCACACTATCTTATTTGACGGAACCCCCAAATCTCACCAGCATCGATGATGCCCAAGTCATCGTCTCGTTCAAGAACCTGTCGAAGAAGGATGCCACGACCAAGTCGAAAGCGTTGGAGGACCTACGAACATACATTCAAGCCAGGCCCTTTGAGCAAGGCGGAGTGGAGGAGCCGGTTCTTGAAGCATGGGTACATATTAGGAGAGCATGATTTCAGGAAGCAAGGCATGCTAACGTATGGCTTAGGTCAGGTTCTATCCTCGCATATCCATCGACAACTCTCGTCGGGTCCGCGAGCTATCGCACAATCTACAGTATGAGCTCCTCAAGTCGGCACGGAAGCGGATGGAGAAACATATACCAAAGATCGTAGGAACTTGGCTAGCAGGAACATATGACAGAGATCGGGGGGTAGCGAGCTCGGCGAAGAATGGAATCGCCTCTTTCCTCGATACAGAAGAGAAGCTGATAGCATTCTGGAAGCGCTGCCAACCTAAGATTCTCGACTTTGCCACGGAAGCTCTGCAGGAAACCCCTCAATCGCTGAGTGATGAAAGAACAGTGAGCGCTGATGATGCGCAGGAGAAGTTCTTTCGAGTTGTCGGCTCTAGTATCTCCCTCGTAACCTATCTCCTTGCAAAGCTAAGCCAAGAGGACACCCTCAAGTATCAAGATAAATACAGTGGGTTCCTCGCAGGCAATAAAAGACTATGGGCTTTCGCCAACTGTGAAGATGCATATGTCAGAAAATCAGTTAGCCACTTACTGATTATTTGCTTGGAAAAGCAATCCGCGATTATCGAAGATGACCTTCACATCATCAGCGACAAGTTTATTTCAGAAGCTCTTCGAAGTTCACAGTCAGGTTCCGCACTCCAGCTCCTCCAGGCGTTAGATGGCTTAACTACCAAATACCCCCAAGTATGGACGACTTCATATAAAAGCAAGAAGTCACCATTATCCAGGCTTCGCAGGTTTGTCGAGAAGGGCTCTCAAGGCGGGCCTCCTGACTATTGGCGAATATTCCGGTTATTTTTCCCTCGCTTGCCTTCTCAAATTCTCCCTTCAGATATCGAAACGTCATTAGACTTTTTAAAGGCCTTCCGCGACGGTATTGGGCATAGGGAAGAGCCAAGAATGAACGCAAAAGAAGGATGGTCAAGCTACTTCTGGTTGGCTAATTTCTTTGCTGTGAGGTTATCAGATGCCAGCGATCAAGGCAAACTTTTCCAAGAATCTTTGTATCCTGTCTTTGTCCAATACCTCCACCCCGTGCCAGAGAACTCTAGGTGGTCAATTGGAAACAACACTCCAGAATTAGCCAGAGCCTATCTTTCATGTGCTTCGTTGGCACCCAAGAACATAACAGAGTCTCTTCGCAATGAGTTGCAACGACTCGGGGAAATTCTGATGTTAAGAATATCCACTTCTCTACCTGAACAGTCGAAGGATTATGAAAAATCTCAAGCTTCGGTAATTGCAGAAAGCCGTCGCTGGTTTGAATTTGTTTCGGAAGTTTTCAAGCTCAATAAGGCAATTAAGACAAATGATGATTCGTCTAATATGGCTCTCTTACCTCTTATCCAACCTTCAAATCAAATCGTTTCAACTGCCCTCAAAATAATAGTCAACCGAGACGGGAAGCCTTACTCTGCTGCTGCTACAGTGGAATTCGCTTTGCGACTCACTCCTTCCTTGCTGTACCTTTCGGAAGATGCCATGGTAGCTGTCAAATCCTTTATTGAGAATGAACTAGCGAGGCTAGTCGTTTCTCCTTCATGGTCGCATGTCATATCAATTTTATATCTCTTCCGCTCATTACCACATCAAGTAGCTTTCTTTGAAGCTGTATGGAAAGCAACAATTACTAGCCTCTTGGCTGTCCACGAAAGTAGCGAGAAAACGAGAGCCATTATAGCGCTATTAGCTAGCCACGACGTTTCATACTTAGCTCAAGAGAACGATGCTCTACAGGAATTTCTCCTGGGCAGCACAATGCAAGCAGTTCAAGGCCAGACTGAACTGTGGCCTTTAATTGATGTAGTTTTGACTTACACCTCTATGAGTGAGAAAGGAGAAGCATCCCTTATGAGCCAAGTTCTTGGCTATCTACAGCAAGAAAATCCCTATCTCGATACTGCTCTCAGAGTCCTTGAACTCATTGCAAAGAAGAATCGGGCTCTACTGCTTAGTGAGAGCGTTCATGTCACCCTACTTACTCGACTCTTGGCTCTTGCTGAAATCTCAGACTCTCAAATCAGCTCACGTGTTCAGTCTTTAAAAGCCACAATAGATACGCCAAGCGAACAATCGAATAGCCAACACAAAAACTTCCCTATTCTACAGGTCATCAAAGAGAACCTAGAGACAGCAAGTCCTCAATCCTTGACGTATGTATCTTCCGTATTTTCTTAAATTATGACTCTAACTATTCGGCAGGATCCAGACGCTTGTTTCACAAACACTTGAGCTTCTTGACTCCTGCAATGATCCTACGATATTTAGTTCCATTTTTCCAGATTGCGAAAGATGGTCGAGAAGTCTCGCCCCACTATTGAATCAACAAATAAATCCATCTTTGGCGGTTATGCGGCCTTTCGCTGGTGCAGCGTTCTTAGTAACAACCCCAACACCAGAGCGTGTTCCCCAATTCTCGCGTGACGTCAATGGTTACTCCGTTCCCCTACGGATGGCGATGTTCACCTGTAGATTAATGTCTGTCAATTCTGTTAAAGTCAATATTCCAAAGCAGATGCAGGTAGAGCTCCTCTACCTTCTTGGTTTATCTAGCGAGGTTGCAAATGATCAGCTTGATCTGCTCCAGAATAACATGCTTTTCGCAAGTCAAGATCCCGACACAATTCAAGAAGTTAGGGAGATGGTAGTAGGTGATCAAATGCTTTTGAACAACTTTTCCCTGTCTCAGGGTGAAGATTCGGACGATGATATTATTTCAGATCTAGAGGCATCTCAAGTCACTCGCGAGCTGGTCGTTAGGTTTCTCCAAGCCACCAATGCAACCACTAGTACGGCATACTTTGCCGCAAAGGCACTTAGCCGTTTTATTGGAAGCTTGTTTCGGGAAGGCTGGCAAAAGGATGGCGGCGAAAAGTGGCTCTCAGAATTGTCCATATTAAAGAGATCTTCGACAAACATTCTCGGCACAGCCGGCGTTCTGGCTGGCTTGGAAGATAAACTTCAAGGGAGCAAAATCGTTATTAACTTCCTTAATCAACTCATCAGCGATGTTGCAGGCGCGAAGATTGATCAGCCAGAAAAGACTCTTGCTACGCTCGTACTTCTCAATTCAACCCTACTCATATTTGACGAGGACGATTTACCCGTCGCTCAAAATAGGCTTGTGTTTGCCGTAAAGCAAATCCTGTCCTGGAATGAAAGCGAAAGCTTACCTATCACAAACCGTGAAATCGCATCTGAGGCTTGCTATGCCCTTCAGAAACTTCTACCTGGAATTGCGGGAGTCTATGGCAGTTATTGGAGATCCTCGTTGGCTCTTTGCGCTGGCATCTGGCTCTCGGCAGAGAATGGAGGCATCCTCACAGATCAGCAATTACCAATGATTGGGATGTCCTTGAAGCTTTTTTCAGTGCTTCAGAAAATGAAGGACCGCAATGATGACCTTCATGATGCTTTGGCTGATACCGAACTCGGAGAGCTGTTAAACAGTGGAGTGGTTAAATTATTGAAGCTCCAGAGAGGTCAAGAACATCAGCCTTTACTCTTTGTTGATGAAATTTTGTCGAGACAGATTTCAAAGCTGCCGTTGCTGGGCCTCGAGGATTTATCTGAATTCTACCCACTTCTTGCATCAGATTTCCGGATAGTTCAAAGTGCTACATTTGACGTGCTCGACAAATCATTGCCAGCAGCCCAACAACAACTTTCGGTTGATGTTGTTTTAGAGGAAAGAGGTGAGTGAATTCTTAAAATCTTTCATTCATTCCCCAAACTGATACCGAATAGATGCACAACTCCCGGAAGAGCTTCTGTCTTTGCTGCTTGATGCGCCTTCCTTCTCTAGTTTCCCAGAGGATATGGTTGTCGAGTTCCCAACTTCTATCCGAGGATATTTGCTATCATGGCATCTCGTTTTTGACGCATACGCGACAGCATCATTCAAAGTCAGAGCAGATTATAGCGATAATCTTAAGGCCGAAAATTATATTTCACCATTCCTAAATTTCCTATTCGACTATTTAGGGCTATCAGAGGCCAATGCAATACACTTGGAAAAGGCTCACTTTGGTCACGACATGATTCGGAGGTATGAGATGTGTAAAGGCGTTGACAACGAAACCAACGAACGAGATATGCAATGGCTTCTCATAAATTTGTATTATCTCGCGCTCAAGTACACGCCGGGCCTAGTCAAACAATGGAAAATGGAGTGTAGCTCGAGACAAACTAGCATGGCTGTAGAGCAATGGACTGAAAAGTTCTTCTCTCCTCTGGTCATTGAAGACGTCTTGGAGGAAGTGGCGAAGTGGGCCGATGATCAGGAGGTTGTATCTGAGGACGAGAAGCCTCTGATTGTTAAAGTCTCAACCAGGTCACGGGAGGTCAGTGTGGGATATGAGATTGATGATATGATGATGCAGATCGCGATCCGTCTTCCTACCAACTACCCGCTTGACAACGTCAAAGTGGAAGGCGTGAACCGCGTTGCCGCCTCGGAGAAGAAATGGACAAGCTGGCTGCGTGTCACTCAAGGTGTTATCACATTTTCTGTAAGCTTCACATTCGATTTCTATAAATCTGCTGCTGTTCTTCATTCCTTTATCTCAAGAATATTTCATTTACTAATGTACGATTTCTATCTAGAACGGCTCGATAATCGATGGCCTCAACACATTCCGGAAAAACGTGCTTGGTCACCTCGCGGGCAGGACGGAATGCGCTATCTGTTACTCAGTGATCTCGTCAGACAAGAGAGTACCAGAGAAGAAGTGCTCAACGTGCAAGAACCTGTTCCATAGCAGCTGCCTGTTCAAGTGGTTTGCAAGTAGTAACCAGAGCACATGTCCGCTTTGTCGGGTGCCGTTTAATTATGGGGTCCATGGTCGGAGTTAAAGAGGGCGACGGCGGTGGCTGAGATGGGATTGGCAGGGCGAATGCATGCATGGGCGTTTGGGGTAGATCAGATGAAAAGGGACGGGGGTTGGAAAAAGCGGTCAAAAGTGTATTTTGTATTGTATACCAATCCATCTGTCTAGATTTATAAACCTTTTGTCCCTCATCGTCTCTTCTATTTACTTTTCTTTAACATTCCTATCGTCCTTCTTGAGGGGGGAGGGTTGGGAAACATCGGGGTGGGGGTATTTGATACTAATCAGTGCTGTGATATCTTCGGTTCGGGGTTCCTAGGTGAGGTTGGGAGGGGAGGGGGGAGATATGGCCTTATTGGAAGTCGTATGATATATAAATGGATAGTTGTGGAGAAATTGAGGTCAAAGTAGGAAATTATGCTAGCTGCTTCAAGGAAGTGGGTTTTCCTTCAAGCTCGAAACAAAATTTAGGGAGGGGACCTTGAAAACGGAAGGGTGAAAGCTAAGGTAGTTCGAAAAATCTTGGAATATTAAAGTATGAAGTTCATTCGTTATTGCTGCATTTTCATCCCTCATGAACTACTATTATACTTTGAATTTTGTGACCGAACGCATATGAATACCGAAAACCCAAGCCAGTGTCCCTATTCCACGAAGCATACCCAATGCAAGCATGTGCACGCATGCAGCCCGCTATGATTCTGCATCATACCGGCTATGATTTTCTGCCACCTCTGCACTCACACAGGCAACATGAACCAGTTTGCCAAGCCCGCAGCCCCCATCGACAACTTCATAGCTATATCAATCTTTCTCTCATCGAATGTCTCCCAGTGCCCATCTGCCGCGGCTCGCTTGTGTTGCACTCCGACTTTGAACTCCATCTTATGCTTCTTGCATCGGTAGACACAATATTCAAATGGACGTGGAATGGCAAAGCGAATGGGCTCCTTGAAATGATGAATGCAGAAGTAATTGATGGTGGAACGGTTTCGATCTTCAGCCAGAGTGGGTGCATAGATCCAAGTTGAAACATCCTCGAAGGCCTTGATGACATTAACTTTGAAGAGACGGCTGCAGCTTCTGAGCCCAGCATCAGACCAGTCATAATCTTCGCATGGCAATGCGTAAATGACGAGAGCGGGGTTGTGAGCGGCTTTCATGAACTCGAGAATGAGAGCCTTCTTGTCATCAGGGAGGGACGGATTAGATGAGCGAAGATCTAGTTTCAGGTCCGAGCAGCAGAATGGACCTTCGTGGAGGGGATTATCATATGTAACTTGAGTAGCGGCAGCCTGTATGGGTTAGATATCTGAGCATGTCTAAATTCATCTTGTGCAATTGCCAAGCGCAACGAGATCTATCTAAGCATTAGGAATTCCTAGTACTTACATTCAAATTCTTCTCGAAGAGACTCCAATTATCGATGCCTTTTCCTTGGTATTCACGCTTTTCTCGATTCGCATGATACTTCAGGTTCACGTTCTCGTTGTCCCAGACGTCGGTGGCCTGCCATTGAACTGTCAGTTTGTAGAGCTTATATAAATGCCACAGGCAAATGTCTCTGAAACTCACATGAAGTGTGGCACAACAAGCAACAGAGCTGCATACGGAGCAGCCGTGAACAGCTTGCTCGTGATTGTCAGTTCTCATTGGCATTTCTTCATCCATCATGTCCGAATCGGAATCTGCTACATAGCCATGAAGAAGTACGCCGCCTCCAGGCAAGCTTGCCCTCTTTGAGGTGAAGGTGGCAGGATCGTACAGGCGTACACCACCCCCGATCGGACCTAGACTCTTCGTGGCGGGAACGGCTTCCTTGACTCTCGTAAGAGGTGTGTATATAACTTCATCGTCATCTGATTCTCCAATGAGGTCAGTAATATCCGCCATCTTGTCAGATTCCACGGAAGTTTGCAGAGGATTGGTGCTTTTAGGGCTTGAGTTGTTTTGAGATCGAAGACGGAGCGGAAGCGCGGTGGTCAAACCTGAATCGAGATCGAGTCCGGTTTTTAATTGGCTAATGAATCGTGTCAGGTTCTCGTGTATGGCCTGAAGCTGAGGTGGAGTGGCTTACAGGTTATTGTCTTGAGCCTCGTTTTGGGTTTGAGGTGTGGCTAGAACCGGGGGAGGTTCAATGAGATTATGCTCCACTGGAGGAAGAGGGTCTTCAGGACTCGGCTCTCGTTCTTCTTGTATACCAGCCTCCCCGAGAATAGACCCCAGGGCGCCCATGTCCTTTTGAAAACTATGGCTGGGTACCACAGCTAGGTAAACCAAGGTGCTAAAGGTTTCGAGAGCAACGTAGAAAAGTATCCTGTCTAAGTCCAGTGAGTAACTGCTTTATCATCAAAATTCTAATACATAGACTGGGATTTGAGTTATGAGACTACCAAAGACAGTGAAACAACTAGAGTGTAACCAGATTCACTTGTAAGGGAGCCAAAATTCTTTGTAAATAGGTAATAAGAGCCAAACGACCTATGCAAAGCAAGGTGTGTTGTTGTTCCAGTTGTCCAAAGGGAGTTGATACTATCGAATGATGCTGAAAGAATAGCGCTGAATTATGTATCTTGTATTCAGTTCTACGTTGGAAAGTACGATTTACAAACATTCTCTCGGAAGCTGCGGACAATGTCACATAACTTAAACCTTTGAATAGACAGAATAAGGCTTTCTAATATACTGGATAAGACTGTGTACAAGTAATTATGGGGAGCTTTAGATGATGATTTAGGAGTTTAGGTAACATTTCTAGTGGCAAAATGTCTACCTTCAGTGAAGTTTGCTATTCTGAAAAAAGGTGTGGCACAATGCGCAAAGTTCCTTCCTAAAATAGGGGTAGTAGTCAAAGCCGTGACTGACTTTCAAACTTTTATGTTTCAGATCAACATCCGTCTTCCCCAAGAAATTTTTCTATCCTCATGACTTGCATTGTCTTTTAGAAGTCGCATTGAATAAAATATATCCATTAATTTGTAATTTTATAAGTTGCGTTTTGAAGTGTAGTCAAGTTGTTATGTGAATCTCGGCTAATCAAGCGCCCCTTTCCCCGGATATTTGGGTGGGTGTACAGTACACTAGTCTGAAATTCCCAGAAGGAATCTGCCTAGTGCACAGTTTTACAATGATATTCCAATTTGTGTAGGTCCAATACTCTATGTACTATACATCTAACATCATCCTGGCTTGGCAATTCAAACTGGACATGCTCCTTTAATGCCCCACCACATTGCCGCTCCATGATTTGGAAGTGGGTGACTTGCTATGACCAAACAATGCTAGAGATTTGTAAGAGAGATCTAATGATAGAAAATACAGTATTGATCGTAAGCTACAGAGTATTGTGTAATGATTTTCAAGGGCAATAGTGGCGGAAGGCCAGCTAGCTCAAGTCAAAGTGGGTCCTCAAAAACCATGGCCGCTGCGTGTTCGACTAGAACTGCTGTTTCGATCTGCATTTTGTTAACTAGGGTCAGTAATTCCCGAGAAATAATCAAGATGCGCTCTCATGGTTAGAATACTTGGTTTCAAATTGGGGGGAGTGAGGTTCTGGTGGCTGAATGTGTATCATCACCGAAAACGCCGAGAGTAGTGATTTAATAAAATGGCCTACTTGAAAAGCAAAACCCTACTTCGTCGAGTTTTACTTAGCAAAGACGTATTTATGAACTTATGCCCTTCTTAAGTTTAAGGTATATGTCTAAAAATCATGCTCTGCCTCTTCCCTGTTGGTATACCTAGTCCCCCCTACCGTTTCACCTCCTCAAACCCGCACTAGAATGTCACGAAGGTTGAACTCGAACTGCGCTAACTATGTTGCCTAGGCCCCTAGCTTGACTACAACCCATTTGATTGACACAGAGGCTCAAAGATTATCCTGGTACCTTTTGAATATAACATCTCATACCATACGTCTGAATTGGGTTTTTTAAGCAAACAATCACATTAGGCTTGCATCAGAATTTCATAAGCCCTTCAGTCTTTCAGCTTGGGTATTTCGGAACCTTTGCATTGAGGTTGTTTGCAATAACAGTCTGGAGGCCCTACTCTTCATTTGACCTCGTAGATGGCTTTCTCGCTTCGTCTTTTGTGGAGACTTGCTCCAATTGTTAATCAGTGAGCCAACTGGATGGTTTCCCTCATTTAACTATTTTGCTGTCGATTTTTCAATGCTCGAAAAACGAAAACAGAGACCTGGCTGAGACCGCTATGATCGCGGGGTATTTGCCTTGCTCGATCGTCATCCGTCAATGGAGGCACTAGCTAGAGTTATTTTTCGTGTACTGCACACAAGAAAGTTGCGTGGCTATTTGGAAATTTGAAATATCTAGAAGCCTGCCCACTGCAAACAATCTTACACATTTCATCTCTTTACATAGATATCAAAAATTTACCTCTGTATTTTCGTCTGGAGTTTGCACTCATGCTTGTGCTGTCACCTTGTACAACATTTGATCATCCCGCGGGCCGAGGGTTGTACACGGGAGACCTCGCACCACTTGTACTTTTGGATACACAATAACTGCCGCTACTGCAATCATAACGCCTTTCTGACCAAAGAGGTTTCGAGTATATTGCTAGCCCATGTGATGCTGCATGGAAAGATGAGCTTGAATGCAGGAACCCGCATGCCAGAAAACAAACAACTTAGTTTCAGATGAATCAACGCCATCAGCAAGACAAGTTCACGCAAGCCCTATGTTAGCGTTATCCGTTGTGTGTTTGAAAGAGATCAAAGGACTAAGGATGCATGTGGCCTGTTATTAATCAGACCAAAACTAGCCTATATCTAAAAGTTTTGTTAGCTTCGCAGGAATTCGAATGGCCAGTGGAATATTCCAGCCAAGCCTCAATCAGAGTGCTTCGCATAATCCAGGAAACATAAATAAACAACTCCTAAACTCTTGCCCTCTTCTCTGTTTAACAACAAACAATTGCCAACCCACCCAAAGGCACCCCAGGGGTATGTTATATTCTTCTCCTTTTTCTGTTCAAATGCAACCTCAACAAGGCATCTCTGTCTCTCCATTCACACATGTGCTTGACCTCGAGCTTGATCTTAAATCCCCCTCCACTACATATTTTAGACCCTCAACTGATCACATTCCCAGCCAAAACACAAACAAGGGCCCCACAGCATTTCCTTCTTGAAATCGTCGACATGAAGCTCCAAGTAAGCTATCTTGCTATCTTCTCCATCCTTTCTTCCAACTCTCTTCACTGACAGCTAACACTCCTTTAGATCACCACCACCCTCCTTACCCTCCTCACCTGGACAACCGCCCTCCCTACCGATATCACCACTGGCTCCTCCTCGACCAACGCCGCCAAATCCACCGACTCTTCTCACATTCTTCAGAAGCGTTGGTGGGTGTTCTGCCATGCCGGATATTCCTCCGATACCTGCGAATCCCAATACGGTGTTAGTTGCGACGGTAATGGTGGTTTCTACGGTTCTGATTGGGCTAATGATGGTCGGAGCTGCACGAGTCGTCAATGCTGGTGCAAGCCTTGAAGGTTTCAATTGAAATGCTTCTGTGGATTCCATTCTATCGTGAGCCTGGTTTGGTTCCCGCCCGAGTTATGGATTTGATGAGACTGCTCTACTAGACGGGATGCACGAGTTTCAGTAACTAGATCATCTGGTGGGAAATTAGTGGCAGATGGGATAGCATATTGGGGTTTGACTGCATAGAAAACGGCGTGTTGGTAAAATGGTCTGGCTCTGTGGGTTTTGAGGGACAATTAAACTTCTTGACGATACTTATTTCTGATTTGCTGCATGGTAAACTGAGATTCCGAATAAAATAACTTCATCTATTTGTATATCGTATGTATCTATCTTCGTATAAATAGTTTCAACATGGGCTGGTAACATGCTGGAAATATATGTATTTCTTTTACCATTAAACTTCTTCTGTCCTTTCTTTTTCTGAGCCATTGTCAAAGTCCTCCTTTAAGAATGCGTGGTCTAATGCCTAGAGATAATTGTTAGTGTGCCTTTCTCGTCTTGTCAGTGCTACATACCTCTATAGCTGTCAACCTTCGCCCACTCTCATAACGCACCAGCCCTTTGACCAAATCCCTTGCACTCTCATCTATGCCCGGCAACAACTCTTCCCATCCCTCCCCAGGAAACTCTTGATACCATTCGAAAGGTGGCGTCGTGAACCCCTCCGCTTCCGGCCACGTCTCTCTTGTAGGCGTCCCAATCGCCTTGAAAATGCTCAAGATTAATCCAAGCTGGTTCCCATCCTCAGAGGTATTTCTCGACTCAAAAAGCGGGGTTGGAGGATCTCGTATACACTCAGCAAGCATGGTGCCTGCGGCCCACATATCGAGGCTTGTTCCGTATGCTCGATTTCCAAAGAGTGTTTCCGGGGCTCGGTAGCAAGTTGTACCTACCTCGAGGACTTTATGGAATGCGGGTTCCGCGGAGAGAGAGAGGGTGGGATGCCATACGGTGCCGAAGTCGGAAAGATAGGCTGGCCCTGTTTTGGAGGCGAGGAGAAGGTTGGAGGGTTTGATATCTCGGTGAATGATGTCTTGTTTGTGAAGATAAGTTAGAGCCGAAAATAGGTCTCGAAAGCAGGATTTGAGGAGTGAGGATGGGACGGCGCCGGAGCCGATGATTTTAGCTAGGGTGAGAGGTTGGAAGGGGAAAACGAGGACAAGTCGTTGTTCTTGATCTCGAAAGGTTTCGTTGAGAGTAATGATTGAAGGATGAGAGAGAGAACTGAGGATTTTGGCTTCATGGGCTGGGTTGTGAGGTTCAACGTCTCGGGTTTCGGTGATGATTTTGAGGGCTACCGCTTTTGACCGGAAGACTTCAGAAACGAGACCCGAGGCAATGTGGTGGCAGTCATCATAGGATCCTATTCTGATACCCGGGGTCTTGTATGTTGATTCTCGAATGTTGAGGTCGGCCTTGATTTCTATAATGCCTTTACAGAGTGCATCATATTGTTCCTAGGAGAAGGAGAAAATTAGCATGGCAAATGACCAACAGGATAATAAGAAGTAGTGTTTTGCAACAAGGGATTATGGTAGAACAAGCCCCATTAAAGGCTAAACCGGATCTGGGGCAAAAGAACACAAGGTAGTTGCCCGACATCCAACACTTTTCCCACATATGAACTAGCAACAAAAGGGAGGGAGCTCGATGTAGTCACGTGCTACGAGCTATTTAGCCTCCTCGCATTGGACTTACTCTCGTTTCAGAGGTATTGTAGGCTTCAGCTTCAGCTTCAAAGGCAGATTTATGGGCCGTGCCAGTCGAGCTCAATCCTTTGGCCTCAATGGTGTTCATTCTACCCCTTTGTTAGTCTTGAGCAAAGTCTCGGCCTAAGGGAAACTCACAACCGCTCTATATTCTCGTACCGATCCGTAGCTCCCAAATGTGACCTCCAATTGGTACTGGGCTCCATTTTCACCTGTCAACTCCATCCCCCAAGAAGCTTGTCTCAACACACTTCCGAGCTTAAATTAGCTTAAGTCGTGTTTGTCTTTTTCGGGTAATGGGAGGCTGCTGGAACAAAGACTTCAAGATGCTTAAGAACCGATGCGTACAATGATATGTTGGCTATGTAAAACTCGAGTATCAAGGGCTGTGAAACAAGTGCATTCTTGAGATGAAAAGATGTCCATGTCAAGCCCAGCACCAAAACAATCGCGGCGGACGACTGCATATATTTATGCTCATTATGCAAGAAGCGACAGGGATGTGAAATATGGTCGGAGGTCCACAAGAGCCGCCCTTCGCTCATTTGCAGATCTCGACCGAAGCTCACTCACCCTCACGATGTGAACAACTCCACGCCAACTGCATCGATAGGTTTTATATTATCTATTTTATTATGCGCCCGCATTAATCCATCCTCCAAGAGTCCGCAAATCCCGCCAAAATGGACGCTCTCTCGAGACAGGAGTATCCTGCCATGCTGGTACGAGTGCTGTCGCATTCTTGTCCCCCGAATCCTTGTGCGATGGCTGACGGAAGAAAAGGAACGGTTGCATCCAGCAGCAGCGGTCTCCAAACTGAATGAACGCGTCAAGAGGATAGGGAAGGTCAATTCCGAGATTGCAGATTGGCTTCTGGTATAACCCAACCCGGCACCATTCGTCGGGCTTATTGTTTACATGCGGATAGGAACGCCGGAAGGTCGAGGAAGCATATGTATCAGGCCTGAAAAAGCTTGCGCGCAAGCCGTTGCAGGAGGTTGGAGGAGATCTTGGGTATGGCACTCACGTTGAACGCTGAACCTATGGGACGAGCTGACATGTGCAGTATATTCGAAGTCCCTTGGAAGAATATCGTCGCGGCCACAGAGGAATTCGCAAAATCCCACTACTTGCTGGCAGATCGTATAGATAAAGATGTAGAGCAACCGCTCCGAAATTTCTCTGCAAACAATCGCGAAATGACTGGCATGTCGACGATACAGGGGAACCTAGCAGCTATGGCGAAAGAGGTCGATGAAGCACAAGAGAAATCCGACAAGTTGAGTCGGAAAGGGGGCAAGGCGAATGCGGCAAAAGTAGACCATGCGGCAACAAGACTTCAATCGGCCAATTCGCAGTGGGAGTCCCAAGCGCCGTTCATATTTGAGACTCTTCAAGCCCTAGATGAGAGACGACTGAATCACCTCCGCGACATTCTCACCCAGTACGAGACCCTCGAGTCAGACCAGATCGAACGAAACCGAAAGACGGTTGAGACCACTTTGAGCTCATTGCTGGAAGTAGATACTGCTGTCGAAATCAAAACGTGGGCAGAAGCTCAGGTTGCTGGGAAGCCTATTACGGAGCGAAGAGCAAGGCAGTTGTCTAGTACAGGTTCCGCGAGTATTGCTAGTCCTGGAACAAGTATCATGCCTCCGCCGACAGCTCGTTCTAGCCATACCGCTCATACTCAGCATACTGACAACTATAGCGAGCATTCTGGTGGTCATGAAAAAGGTACGTTCCATTTCTATCACGTGCTCACTAAACTGCCTCTTCATTCTATAATTCGCTATGCATTGCGTAGTTCTCCAAGTATTATGCTAAAATCATTTCAGAGTCTGGATTGAAGAGATTTGGCACCATGCTTTCTCGGAGACGGCAAAGTGTTGCTGGAGGTTTCAACCGAGCCCCTTCGCCTTCGAAGGGATTTGGTCAATTTGGTCGAATGTCTTCCAGAGATGGCCGGCCTAGTCCCTCCCCTAGAGCTTCATCCAACAATCTGCACGAATCGTCCGGCGAAAATCGACTTTCCTCTCTCGCTGAATCTCCTCCGCCTCTGAGCCCTACTGCTACGGCCCACACCAACGGCACAAGTAATGAAAACCATGATGTTGCACAACCGAGATCTTCATCTGGTGTAAACGGTACTGGTGGGGCTTTATTCCCAGATCTGTCGGATGTTCAACCTCCTCCGGGACCTCCACCCTCCCAATTGAAAGCTGAGAGCCGGACTGACTCGGAAGGGTTTACTGTACCAGCAGCAATGAACGACCCTATCTCGCTAGCACAACAGGACGCGGCGCAAGAGAGCGAGCAGCCGCAATTTAAACTTGACATTCGGAATGAGCCAATTTTAGAGCAAGATGCAGATGCACAAGCAGCATTATCTAATGTTGCTAACACTTTGAGATCTGCTCAACTCGCCCCAAACCGTAAAGTGGGAACTACTAGGGGTCGACGAGACGTTCGTAATACTATCTATGTGCCACCTCCAAATTCGCTTGAGGTCAACCAACCAATAGACACCCCTCCTATGCCTGTGTCTCCCGGAATCGCCACTGGTAGGGCAGCGGCTTTAGCAGCATTATCCACTAACGATCATGCTATTCCAAGTGGATCAGACACAATTTCAATTCGATCTGGTCACTCACTTACAAGCCATGCATTGGTGAAGCATGCAGAGATGCACCAACCAGGGTTGAATGCTTCCATAATTGAAACTGTCCATGCGACTTTTGAGAACGGAATAGTAAAATCAACCAATATCCGCGGAGAAATTGCCCTCATTCACAACAATGACGAATCAGAAATTCCTGCAAGTAAGTAAGAAGCGGTACCGACAATTTCCCTTTACTAACTTCGAAACAGGTCAAACGACAATTCGCATCAATAATTTCCCTAACCTCGAGGTTATTGCACCAAACAGGACATATATTCATCCCGTCTCGGCAGATAAACCCGACGAATTTACCTTGGACCTCTCTTCCATTTCATCAAAACCTTCTGGGGCATTTACATACCGAGTTCATATCGACGAGGAAAACTTGGCAGCTCACAGTCCCCTGCTCTTGAAACAGACATGGAAGACACAGAAGGGAAACTTACTACTTGTTATAGAGTATAGCCTCAACCCAGAATTTGGTGCGGAGTCTATCACCCTTAACAACCTTGCAATCATTGCACACTATCAAGGCACTCGAGCTACGACTTGCCAAACCAAGCCCAGTGGAATTCATGCTCGTGCTCGACCACTTGTCCACTGGCAACTAGGAGACGTCACTCTCACATCCGAATCTCATAAAGTCATTTGTAAACTAGGGGGAATAGAAGGAGCCTGCCCAGAGGCAGGTCATATCGAGGCGAGATGGGAAATTAACAATCCGATTGGTACATCCATAGGTAGCGGGATCACATTATCGAGGTTGGAGCCTGGCAAGGGTAAGGAGAAGGAGAAGGAAGAAAGCGACGATCCTTTTGCGGACGAGACCATACCTACAACACCGACGGTGCCAACGTTTGGGGAATGGCATGACATTGCAATGAACATGAAGTTTGTGGCTGGGAAATATGAGGCGAAGAACGTATAGGTGTATGATTTTGGTGGGGGATAACCTTGTGCAATTGGAACTTGTACAGCATTAGTTCACAACTTCAGCAGGAGATGCTCATACTTAAGTAATTTTTTCATATTGATAAACGCGAGCCCTTCAGCCTCTCACCACGTGCCCTGTCGTTATTTTTTTCCGGCTAAGGTTATTCAGGTTTGAGGTGCCTAGAAAGGAAAAGTATCACAAGCTCTGCTGGGGCGCACTTGTGACTTGTTGGCCTGGCTAACTTGTAGTATGCTAGCTATGTCTACATCAAGTGATGTCACATGCTCGTGAGTCGAAATAGAACCGACACTTCGAATCTAACACATTAACCTTCGAAGGATAACCTAATGCTTTTGTAAACACAGCCGAAGCGGAAAGGAATCGTCACGTTATACTTCCGTACTTAATTATCCGAGATAGGATGAGGCGGGGTCGTGTGTATCTTCCAGTATATAGCCGAAAAGGTGGTTTTGACGTACACTTGGGGTCCGGGGTCCGGAGTCGCTCTCCTTTTCCCTGACTACCGAGGAGCTCGGCCAATTTTGGTCACCACCTTTGTATCCAATATTTTTATAGTAGCTTGTCGTTTCTCTTTCCTCCATTAGGTTTGAATTATCACGCCATTATTTGTTCATATTCAAAAGGCATTTGGAGCTGGAGATTTGCTATGTCGCTGTGGTTACTCTCGCTGATGTCATTTGTGCAGGGTTAGACTCCGATCTGCGTGTGGCGGATTTGTGAGCTTCGTCGTTGGTTCTCGCGTGGTTCTCTTATTTTCCGCGTTACTAGAAAAGGAGAGGTGTGGTGTCTTAATGAGTGCTTTCGTATTTTGCCATCTGTGCCTTGATTGCCACAGGTTGTTTAATTGGTGGACGGGGACCTGTCGTGGAATGGCCGTCTCCGATTTTGAGAGAGAAGGCGTTCGAAGTGCGGGGCAGTATCCGATCTTGAAGTGGCCTAGCCGTGAGATCTTACTTGGCTTGTGATGTATACTTTGTACGGATGGACGGGTGTCGCGGCTTGAAAACTGGTTTCGAGGTTGGTGCGGGAGAGACGGAAGGGGGGGTGGGGGGAGGGGGCAATTGGATATAAAAGTACTCGAGTCTCTCTTTTCCTACCTCCCACCACGAACCACTCCACCATCCAGCAAATATATCCAATTCCAATTAAACCACACTTATCAGTTGTCCGAATTCAAAGGTATGTTGGTGCAATGCCGGAAATCGAAATTCTCCAGAATATCTTCACTTGCTGATTCTTTTCGACCAGAACTTACATCGCAAACATGGACTCCTCCAACTACGACAACCAAAAGCAAGGTGAATTTGCCATCCCCCAACTCAGATCCATCCCCTCTCCTTATACCTCCCTAGAATCCGAGGGCAGCCAGACCGGCAGCAACGACAGCTACGACTCATCCAAAAATAACAGCCTCAACGAGGACCAAGCTACGGGGAACGCGGCAGGGGGTTATGGGGGCCCAAGGGATTTCTCGAACTCGGGGTTGAGGAGTGGGGAGGCTCTGAAGAAGCTGGGGGAGCAGTCGAGTGAGAGACCGGAAGTTGGGGCGAAGCAGGGCGGTTTAAAGGAGGAGTGGTGATTGTGGAGGTTGAGATGATTGCTGATAGCGTTGGTGCTAGAATGCATTATAGTTTTGAGCATTGCTGAGTACCGACTATAGCATATGTATTATTATACTCAAGAAAGTAACAACACGAAAATCTTATCTTCTGGTGAAGGCGAACAAGCAATGCGAAGTCAGCTCGAAGCCACAAATGGAGTACGCAATGTGACATCATCATCGGAGCTACACTGCTCAACTTTCAATCTTAGGCTTACATATTTGACTTTTTAGCCTAATAAAGCTTATCAGAGAACCAAGCTATTGAATCTAAGGTATTGCATGTAGCTTTAATAGGCTATGCACTTTTATCCGCTCTCTTATGTGTGTTTTTGTACTGTGTATCTGTACCCAGGAAAAGAATGAACGAAACCGTTCGTTTGGCTCCTTTCCCGACCTCCGTTCGTGCATATCTTATTGGATTTGACATACGTCGTATTTGATCTTTATCTGCACTGTGATAATGATAGAAATTGCATTGGAGAAGAGGAATAGCTATGAAATTAGCCGAGGCGTGGAAATAGGAAATCGGACGTAATATCTAATGTAACTGCATAACTTCAATTACCGCGTCCTATCTCCCATTACCTTAAAGAGTTTTCTGCATCCTCAGCTTCATAAACACTCTCCCTGCAGTCCTCTCAAGTCGGTTTCCACGTGGTGCATGCTCTAGTGGAATAGATTATTATATGGGAACATGTTATATGCCGGTAGAATAGAGACTGATAGTGAGACACGTCACAATAGGTCAACTAGACCGGCTGCAATTTACAACCCGATTCTTCTTTAAACGCTGTTTTTACCTCAATCTCTTGAATATGGAGCCTCGACAATGATTGGAGAGCATCAGACATACGAAAAGAACGACGAGGAGTCCTGGTAGTTATTCAACTTCCGCCATTAATTCGCCACAATATAATTCGTTGTGTTCCACCTCCATGAACTCGAGAGTATGGGCTTTGAGTAACCTCGGTACAGCCGGGATTACAAATGGTGAAGAGAAGCTCATGCGAGCCAGTAGTTCTTTTGAGCAAGTCCCAGATTCCACGTGATGGTCCGGATTCTCGGAAATCATTTCCGCAATCATGTGTAGAAGTTGTTTTCTCCTTAACTCCTCAATGGCAGTCGATGGAATTGGCAGTTCTAGTTATTACCTAATACGGATATAGTGATGACCTTCCACAGGATTACACTCCCTCGTCTATCTACTACAGGAATTGGGCAAACCATGCTAGCTAGACGATTAGATATATTGATGTCAGGGTTCTATCTCATAGTTATGTCAAACTTTTAATATATCTTTTCATTTCGAGTTAAATTATGAGTAATCCACAGAACTACGAGAGGGAGAGACACCGGAGCACTCTTGGCATGAGCTGAAACATTGAGAAATTAGTGCTACAAGTATAGGTCTCACAGCAATCAAAATGTGAGTCAAAAAAGCTAAGAAGATAGACAGACTTAATATAAACAAAGACAATTGTACTTTGAAGCCTTGGTTTTATTCCTTAGAGTAAACTGCCTTATTGCGGCTGTTTTTGAACGTGGCTTTGAAGGGGTTCGAAGAGGTGAGAGTTTTCAGCATTCCTCGTCAGAAGACTGGCTAATCTTTGAATATGCGCTTGTGGTGTATTTGGATGCTGAGGATATACTTTTATCGATTGCAATGCACGGGCCACAGCGGGCGATAAGATTATGGCCGGATTTGGATTAGCGCAATCCTCCAGATTTTCGGGGATTTTACGCCGGCCAAACCGCAATCGGTCAAATGTCAACATACACTCATCATTGTCACTTAACTTCACCATAACAGATTCCCATTGCTTCCAACACTCTTGAATTTTGGTTCACGGATTGCCATAGTGCATCTAATACTTATACAACCAACTCTTCTCTTGGAAACGCGTTGCCTCTTAGTACAATACGCGTTCCAATTAACATTTCGCGATTTGTTGTTGGAACAACGCAACGCGCTCAATTTCTGAGCACATTGAAGAACCACATCATCATTTGCCAATTGCTTAACAGCACCAGACACCTACGCAATGGCTACTCCTGCGATCGCGGACCAGTACTACACCCTTGAGGCACGGCTTGCTTCATTTCAAACCGCGCAACCCCTCCCCAAGAGGAGAGCGTCAAAGGCGAGCGCCAAAGCTCCCAAATTCATAAAATGGCCTCACCACTTCTTATCTAGCGAAGAGGTTTGTTCCGCCCTTAGTATTTTGCCCTCATTGGTTGCTCATATGCGTTTAGATGGCCAAAGCCGGATTCTTCTTCCATCCACTCCAGGCAAATCCAGATAATGTTGCCTGCTTCCTATGCCGAAAATCCATAGATGCTTGGGAGGAGGGCGATAGACCACTAACAGAGCACTTGAAGCACTCTCCAGATTGTGGCTGGGCCATTCTTGCAGCTATTGAAGGGCAAGATGATATCCTCAGCCTCGAATATCCCCTCAGTGTTGATATGACGGCTGCCCGCAAAGCCACTTTTGCTGATAAATGGCCCCATGAGGGTAAAAAGGGTTGGAAGTGTAAGACTAAACATGTATGATTCGATATCCATATTTGTCTGCTTGTATTAATGGAACTCGTAGATGGTTGACGCTGGGTGGAAATACACGCCCACATCAGAATCTGATGACATGGCCACTTGCGCTTACTGCTCCTTGGCTCTTGATGGCTGGGAGCCGTCAGATAAGCCATTGTAAGTTGATCAACGATCTTTCCCAGTGACAAATAAGTTGACTTTGGCAGGGACGAACATTTCAATCGTTCTGCGGATTGTGCCTTCTTCTCTCTTATCAACGACCACAAGCAGACGTCAAAGCAGACGAAGTCAAAGAAAAACAGATCCTCCAAAGCGTCAAGGGCATCAAAAGCTTCTAGAGCATCAACGCAATCGACCTTTACAGCAGCATCGGAAGTGCCTTCTCTCTCCGAGTTAGCAGCCGAAGGAGACAGTATCCTCACAACCGATACAGCTTGCACTAGTGAGACTGTGGTAAAGCACACAAAGATGGGTAGACCAGCCACGAAGAACAAGAAAACCAGAGCTAAGAAGGGTGATCCTATTGAAGTGGTTCATGTAGAACCTGATGATCACGACGTTGAAATGGTGGATTCTGCACCAAAGAAAACTAGAGGAAGCAAACGGAAGAGCGAACATATGGAAGATGGAATTGAACAACCCCCTCCTAAAAAGAGACCAACACGAACCCGAGGTGCAGGGCCAAGGGCTGAAAAGACAAATTCTGCACCAAAGAAAACCAGAGGGAGCAAACGGAAATCAGAAGATATGGAAGATAATATCGAACTGTTGCCCCCAAAAAGGCGGACAACACGAACTCAGGAAGCGGAGCTAATGAATGAAGAAGTGGATCTTGCACCAGCGAAAGCCAAAAGGAGCAAGCGGAGCAATAGTAATGTGGATGAAGACATTGAACAGCCGCCTCCAGAGGAGATAACAGAACAACTCCAAGCAGCAGAACCAAGAGTTGAAATGTAAGTTCCTAATATCTACCCCTCCTAGTGTCTGAGAGTGATGGCTGACGTCTTTGGTAAATAGCTTTTCAAGTCCCAGGTCTCCTCCCCCAGCGCGGCCTGAGGGTCCTTTGATGTGGTCGCGACCTATCCGCGATCAAACCCCTCGTTCACCTACTCCCCGTTCTCCCACTCCCCGTTCTCCCACTCCCCGTTCGCCCACTCCTCGTTCAGCAACTCCTCGTTCACCTACTCCAGCCCAGTCATCTGATGAGGAGAACCGTCCACCACCATCCGCAACTCCCATAATGTCACCTTCAAAGAGGAACGTAATCGCAGGTCTACAAACCAATTATCCTTGGATAGCGGCTGATCTCGACACCGTCTTCCTTAAATCTGCAGGTGATACAAATCTCGTTAGAAGTTCGACGGCTTTGTTCGGTATTGCAGTAAACATAGCTCGGAAGGGTGAACTAAGTAGTCCAGAGAAAGAAATGTCAGTGGAACAGTGGATCATATATACTGCTGGGCGGGCCGACGAGAAACTCAGGAATGATTGTGAGAGGATGGTGACAGCCTTCGAGAGAGAAGGTGCTAAGGCGATGCGCTCCTTAGAGTGTATTATGATTGATTAGAATATGCGGTTTGAGTGTTTTGAGTGTTTTGAGTGTTTGGCGTTTTTAGGTATCTCGGGGTGTTGACCCCACCACCCACCTTCATCGGTGCGGTTTGGCATCAACCGCAAAACCTATCTTCTCAGAACTGTAAGAGCTTCTGTGTGGTATAGGGATTAGCAGTGCCATGAGCTCTCCTAACCGAACTGTAAGAGCTTCTGTTAGGATAGTGATCGGCCCTTTTAAGTGTGGTTTGATTTGAGTTGTGGGTGTTCGGTTTAGGCGTTCGATTGGGGCGTTGGGTTTAGACTTGGAAGGGTTTGAGGTTGTTTTTTGGGTTACGGATGTACGTTAACGCGTCTTGATGATTGAAACGAATGAAACTTGAACTTGATAAAAGAAAGGTCTGAGATGGATTGCGAATATTTGATGTTAATTGCTAGATAAAGTGGTGCCTTTGTGGCACTTATGTACAAAGCGTGGAGATCTTAAACAAGGAGCAAGCGGATCCTTATAAAATTTTGCACTATACACTAGTCTATATGCTATTTGGGAATTCCAGGCACTCCGGGTTGTATTGTTATATCCCTGCTGAGGTTTATTTTCTTTTGGATTTATAGTGCTCCGTTCAGACTTGAACTAACAACACCAAAGGGACTACGCGAGACTTAGCTCAGTTTGGTGAGTGGTTGCTTATAAATTTTGTGCTAGGTTTTGAAGGGAGGTATTTGCGGTGAACACCTCTACAGCAAGGATGAGTCGAGAGATCTGGAGAGAAAAAAGTTGGCCGGAGAATAATAGGTTTGGGACAGAGGATAAATCATAAGGCAGGCGAATGAGAGAGGACGGGGTTAGTAATTGGTAAGGGGGAGGAGAGGTCATGATGATGGCGGGGGAAGACAGCGACGTTGTTAAAGGGAGGTTAAACTATACGAGGGGATTTGGATGGGGGTCTTTGTATATATGGACGTCACTCTTTGAATAGTGCAGTGATTGAAGTCAGCAAGATTGAAGTGCCTTGATAAAGAACGGAGGCATGAGTGGAACACGACTTGTTTTGTTGCTTGTCAATGCATTCAGTGTTACTTGTCGGGTTTGAATTATTGGTATGAAATTGAGGCTGCGCTCAAGCCTATACGCTCAAGTGTGTGTGTCTTGAGCGACTCTGGTCTATTTCTGTGCAGCCGAATAGGCAGCAAGATTTACTCTTCATGATTTCGTCCAGACTCCTCTACAGAACACCATCCAAATAGCCACTAACCAGGGCAAAAGCAAAAGCAATATGTACACCTCCCTAATCAATCATACAATGAATGCACCTTTGCTCGTACCTAAACGTCAACCCTCAACGTTCCATCCTTATTTGCCTCCTCGTAAAACTCTAAAGTCAACGCCGCCAAGAAACAAGGAATGCTCCCTCTCTCCTTGACCCAGAAACGAATTTGATCTGCAATCTTTAATGCAAACGCACTCTCCGGCCCGCCACTAATCTTCATGGTCCCTCTCTCGCCATCAAACAGGATGCTGTTCTCATCATCACCTTTGCTAGGGTAATAGTAAGATGTGACCCGCGTCTTGTCGTCTTTCATAAACAAGACTTCCCATCCCAGAAGAGATTGGATGGCTTCGCGGAACTCGAGGGATGTGTTGCGCCACACTTTCTTGAGGCGGTCGTTGGATTTCTTTTCAGATGCGAGGGCTCTTTCGGCTTCGGCAACATCGAGTTTGGTGGATTGGAGGGTGGACATAGGGACAGATTCGACATTTTGACCTTGGAGCTGGGCGAGGAGATCGGCGTTTTCTTTGCGAAGGGCAGTGAGGGTGGCAAGTTTGATGGCTTCAAAATCGGAGGTCGGATTTGAGCGCATGGACAGAATTCGGGTGTTACTTTGCCTGGTCGCGGCAGTGAGACGCTCTTTCGCTACGGACAAATCCTTTTCAAGGATTTTGTTGTTAGCCTGAACTTTGCCGAGATCGTCCTGGAGCTTGCGGTTCTTGCGTCTCATTTCGCCAAGAAGCAAACTCTCATCTTCGGTATCTTCTTCTCGAGGTCGTTTGTTACTACCCGTCTCAGGGACTGGCATCTTTTCTTGGGTGCTAAGTTCTTCGTGGAGTTTTTGAACTTCTTGTCGATATTGGTCGACCATGTCTTCCAGCTCTTGTATTCGCTTGAGCTTTATTTCATCGACGTTCTCTGGTTGAAAAACTGTATCTTCGGTGTCGTATGTCTTGAGCTGTGCCCGTAGATACTCCGCTTCCTTAACAGCCAGTACTCGCTGTCTCTCTAATCGAAGGTGAGCTTTATTGGCTAGAGCTACTCCCCCAGATGATTTCAACTTCTCAAACTGCTCTGATAACGTAGACTTTTCTGCTTCGAGGGACTGGATAGTATTATCCCGGACAGATAATTCGGTTTCAAGAGAGCCAATCCTATCAATTGATTGAGCCCCTTGTAACCGTTCATCAATAAGCGCTCTTGCCAAAGCCTCTGGAGAATCGAATTCAACTTGGCCATCGGTAGCTTCACGCTGCAGATATGCTGTCCATGCTAGACGTTCATCCTCTAGTCTTTGTCGTTGAATCCTAGCTTCTGCAAGATCATTCTCCAACCCTGCAGCTGCGTCTAACTTTCGCTGTAGAGATCGCTTTTCTTCCTCCACGACTTCAATACTCTTGTGTAACCTCTTGAAGTGCTTCAATTCAGCTGACTGCTCTCGATTGACCATCTCCAGCTTTCTGATATGAGTGACTTGCTCACTGAGCTCTCTTTTAATGATGTCCAAGGTCTCAGCATCCCCAGTTTGTGCCTTTAGTCGCAGAACTTCGCCCTCCAACTCTCCATATGCAGTTTCTTTGTCGGCTAGTTGCTGTTGTACCTTTTGCAATAAAGCATCTCTCCGGTCTGAATCCTGTTGCAATTCTTCTACTGTTCGTTGTAGAGCTTCATTCCTCGACTCCAACTCGGACACGTTCCTCTCTAAGTTCCGCCCACTCTCTTCCCTCTCAGCCCTAACATCTTCAACCTCCTCTTCTAGGACCCGTTTACCCTCATCCAATTCTCTAAGCCGTCTTTCTAGAGCGGCCTTTTCATTACTCGCAGTATCCCTCACTTCAGTGACTTCTTTCAGTAAAAGTTCATATTGTCGAGTAGCCTTTGCCTTTTCCGATTCCGCCAGCTGCATCTTTTTGAAGTCGTCTTCGCTCTTTCGTCTTATATCTCGAAGCTCAGCTTCAGTCCTTAACTTAGATAACTCCTCCTCCTGCTTAAAGTTGGCTATGGTATACTTAAGAGTATTCACTTCTGCTCTAAGATCATCCATTTCTTTCTTTCGTTTATCACGCTCTTCATCAGACTCTGGGGGGTTTTCCTTTTTTAGCATCTCCGCAGAAGGAAGACGTGTCGATTGTCGAAACCTGTCTCGTGAAGGAGGTCGTGCTGTAGACTCTGCGCCAGTTAGGAAATCGAAGGACGGTTGCGTATTAGCTGCGCGCGCCAAAGCAATCTAGACTACTTGTTAGAAGCTGTTTTGGAATCGTAAAGATATGCTAGCAGACAGTAAAAACTCACTCTAGATTGCACCCGTGGTATGCTACTCCCGAAACTCATCCTGCTACCTCCCCCAATGGAGCTTTTCCTCCTCGAGGAATCGGTACTCTGCTGTGGTGTATGCGCCTTCATCTTTGCTGGAATTGGCAACCCTCTGCTGCTTGGTAGAAAATGTAGTAGTCGACGCTGGTCGTTGGTCGCAGACGATTGGAGTTCGCGATCTGGATTCGGCTGTTTTCTTTGTTGGCCGGGTGAAGAATGAGGCTGAACCGTTTCAACCTCAACTTGAGCGCTTGGACTCTTTTAGAGCCTCATCCGATAGCACTCGTATTCATAGCATGAACCACTTGCATGATACCAAGAACGGAGCCGAGGAGATACTTAGTCAAATACTCTGAGTTTATCACAAGGTGTCGGTGCGACCAACCAAGAAAGCGACGCTAAGACAGGAGAAAAATGTCGCTAGCAACTAATATCGACGAATAGAGTTGACAAGTTACAGGAAGGTATACTTCGGGTAGAAACTTCTGTCTCGTCAAACTACGGAAAGCAGGTGTATTAAATCCCGCTAGGCCCGGCATAGTATCTGAGAAGGGTGCAGCTGCATAGGGGTATTCTAGATATTAAGAAATCAGGAAATTGCATTCGTTCGTGCCTTATAATTCAAGTTTCGGAACCAAGTGCAAGCTGGACAGCTTATCTTCTCTGATTTAACTTCCTAATTATTTAATATGAATTTCCATTTAAGCAAATCTTCATCCTGACTAGTCAAAACCTCTCTGCTTTACACAAATTTACTCCCTAATGCGACAGAGAGCTTGAGCTATGAGTTGTAGGTCTTACAACCTTATTCGCCGGACAGTCAAGTAGACTACTCAAAGATTTTGGTATTCAGAAACAAAAAATGATCAAGAACACATGTTTGGCTCTAGAAGGAAGAGGGGCATATACGTAGCACCTAGTACAAAAGTTAATATTCAATCCTAGTGAATCGTCCTCATCTTTCTATTATAAATACTTTACTTACCGGCTATACAGTCACAAGAACTAGTACTATAGCAAATGCAAAGGTCCACTATTCTTCTATAAAATGCATCTAAATAACTATTCGTCATTCCTTCTAGAGTTAGGAATCCTCTCCCCACTTGCACCAACGATATTGCTGGCTTAGCTGTCATTAAATCAGCTTAAACCTCGCTCTTTAACATTCTTCGGAAAAATGGGCGCTATAATACATCTACTTTGCGCTCTTGTTGATCCAACTTCCCCTCGAGTACCTATTCCTTGAGTCCCTAGATAAATCTTCCTGCGTGTCCCGTGGCCACTCTTATTTTCTTCTTCCTTTTAGGGCCAATTTGATGTTTCGCCGGTCATCGGCATTCATGGGTAGTAGTCCGCTTGATAGCTATCAAATTATAGTATAGCCAATTGCTAAAGAGCAAGTTGGAATTGCTTGCATGAAATTCTCGACTCTAAGTAAACTCTTCTAAAAGATTAGCATCTCAGCAGTAATTTCGAGGGGCTCTAAAAGAAATCATAGTTCATCATCTGTTGTTGAATATCCCGAGTGACGTGACGTGCCGGCATCCTATCCCCGATTGATGGTTCCTGGCCTGGCCTTCCGCCCGCCGCCAAGCGAGACGCATCAATACCTCGCAGCTCTGGAAATTTCCAACTCTCCCTCTCTCCCTTCATTACTTCATGTCTTCCATGGCTCTCGACATACGGTGACAATTCTGCAGCAGATGCTGCACCCCCAACAGGCCTTTATTAGAAGCACTAAAGCTAGTTTACCAAGCACCAAGCAGATACAATGGCCGTGCGATACCTCACAGTAAGCATTGCGATGCTCCTTCACAAGCCTGTGTTGAGCTGATATCCAGCAGATGCCTTTGAGGCCATTACGAGGGCTCCAATCCAACGGGCCATTCTGGACGTCGAATCGATCTTTGCTCATCCAAAACTCCGCCTCGAGACGATATTTGGCATCCCAGCCCACCAAGGACCTAAGCCCGCAGGAGGAGTCGATTAAAGATTTTGCATCAGACTCCGCATCAACAAAGCCCACAATCTCGTCGGCTACATCTGCGACTTCCGGCCCTGCTCCTACCTCTGCTTCCGACTGGGAGGATAATCCTAATTACGATATATCTAACTTTTCCGAATTACCCCACTCGAACTTCGGAGTGAATCAGCATATTGTGATCAATGATGAGTTCAAGGAGGCATTAAGGCAGATATTATGGCAATTCAAGGCGCCTATACGGTACGCCTTTGCGTATGGTTCTGGTGTTTTTCCTCAAACGAAACAGGTATGACCCAGGTCGTTTTCCTATGGATCTAGTGCCAGCCCGAGCAGGCGGACCCCCTTCTTTCCACTTGGGAAAAGTAGGCTCTTGAGAAAGCAAACCTTCCAACTGAGTAAACAGAGAATCTAGCATATGGGCTGACATTCTCCGTAGCCTGCGGGTTCGTCGAGCAGGACTTCAATCCATCCGAAAGCTCCGCTTGCGATAGAAAAGGCACAAGGAGGAAATCCAAAGATGATCGACTTCATATTCGGCGTCACTTACAGTCAGCACTGGCACTCTTTAAATATCAAGGAACACCGGGATCATTATTCGTCACTTGCATCGCTTGGATCTTGGCCTGTCAGTGTTGTGCAGGAGAAATTGGGAGCGGGAGTATATTTTAATCCGTATGTGACAGTAAACGGGACATTGATAAAATACGGCGTAGTCTGCCTCGACGACCTTTGCACCGATTTATCCCAATGGAATAACTTATACTTGGCCGGACGGCTACACAAACCAGTTAAGATTCTACGAGACGACGCACGGGTCAGATTAGCCAACCAAGTAAATCTTATATCTGCGCTGCGCACAGCACTTTTACTTTTACCTCCGTCGTTTACGGAACAAGAACTGTATGCGACAATCACCAGCATCAGCTATATGGGCGATTTGCGAATGTCGTTGCCTGCAGAAGACCCTTCAAAAGTCGCAAATATTGTGGGGAATAACATTTCAAACTTCCGCAGACTGTATGCTCCACTAGTCGAAAATCTACCCAATGTCACCTTCAATGATTCAAAATGCTCTAGTCCCGAATGGGTTTCAGACCCAACTGCCAACGCTTGTCTTGAACAAGATATGGATCCTGTAAAACGAGGCAACATGGTCCGACGACTGCCCAAAGCTTTCCGATCAAAACTATATTTGCAGTACCAAAAGAAATTCCAAATTCCACAACTGGAATTCAACCAAATGCTTGAAGCATCGAGCGATGAAGATACACATAGGATCAATAGACGAGAGGGAGGCAGTTTTGAGAGAAGAATTGCAAACGGTCCGCCTGAGGAATTGCGATCAGAGGTGCGGGGTGTGATTAGGAATACCATCCGATGGCCAAGTTCTGTCCAGGTTGTGAAGGGAATCGCAACTTCAGGGGTGAGTAGATCGTTGCGATACGTGAGTGAAAAGATGGCGAAGTCTAGAGAGGGGAAGAGGAAGGCGGCACAAGCTGCTAAAGAGAAGGCCACCGAAAATAAGGAGAAGGCATGATTTGCCCTATGGGCTTTCTGGCTTGTGAGATGAGTATGAGACCATAGTCAAACTAGCTCTTGACGGACTCGAGGTTACGAGTTTCTTTCTTGTATCTCTGTATGTGTACATAGATTTAGGCTTCGGCTTACCACACTTCTGCCTGTGGGTGGATCAGCGGCATTCCCTTTGTTGCCTGGCTATGGCATTGTATGGTACGGTATTTGGTCTAGATACGACCTGTCCTGAGCGTTGAATGGGAACACCTCTCATCTTAGTGGCTTCTTGAACTCTCGTGCTCCCAAATCTCGGTCGAAATTGCGTTCCCTTGACTCTCATCCTACTTAAACCGATTGAAGCCTCGTTCCCTCACTTAGTCAAATACACTCTCTAAAGGCTTGAGATACTTTTTTTGCTACACATAACTTTTATCCTTCGAAGATAAGAAGTTTGCCGACGTTGGGAATATCCTAATCATTAGGCTGCTACGATTGCACATTCGAGCAAAGAGTAGGGTTCGAAACCAACCAGCTAACTTAAACCCCGATTCAAGCTCGAGACTTGGGGTGTTCTAGATCCTTCACGTTACTTGACTGCCCCATTCAATCACGTTCACAAATGCAAAGTTAAAAGTCGACCCTCATGAAGGTATTCTTCATATGTACTGTAAAGTACCCGACCAGTACTCTACTCTACAGTGACCACGCGATGCATCCTACTGTAAACATCGCCCAGTCATTCCATCAAACGATGCATACCGCCCATGTAACCAATCCCAAACACCGTCTTCTCCATTTTATTATACAGGTCATTACCCATGAATGCAATATGTTGCCATGCTCGCTACTCTCAACGCCGTACTGCAACCCCATCTATAAAAGCACCGTCGCCTCTCGTATCGTCAAGAGGCGGTATCAACAGAGCATCGCCTCTGGTATTGTCGAAAGCCGTGACTAGCAGAATGTACTATACATCTCGTCTCATAAATCGAAGATCATGCAATATCCCTCCTTTGCGGACTGCAACCCGGGGTATCACCAATAACGCAATTCAATCCGCCTTTAGATGAAAGCACCTGTGGCACCGCCACCCCTCGTATCATCAAACGGCGGGGGTGGAAGAGCTTTTCCAATCGCCTTCCCTCCTTTTCCGTCGCCCCAATTCTTCCGATGGTTATGATACACGTCCTCCTCCGTCTCCTCTGTTTCTCGGTTCTCTCTGTTAATCGGAGACGTCAAACTTCTTTGCCGCCCATCCACAGGGCTCTGCCTAGATCCAGAGTCCGGGCTTGTGTGAAGTCTCACCTTTTCTTCGGTGAGATACTCGTGGATAGACTCATCACTCTCTTCGTCATCCTCATATGTCGTTGGCACCCCCGGGTTCCGACCAGAATTGGTGTCGCCCTTGACCAATCCCAGGCGTTCCTCCTCGGTTGCGCCTTTGAGGTTAGCACCGACGCTGGTTCTTCTAGCATTTTGACCCATCCGGATCATAGGTGATCGACTTTGGGGTGCTGATGACTCTCCGATTGGTGGCGCCGTCGACTGACTCTTTCTAAATACATTTTGGAAAGAGAATTGTCGTTTCGCTGAATGTGGGGGAGGGGTTGGCCCCAGAGTGGGATGCAGACTGCTGCCTCTGCTTCCAGTCCGTTGCGATTCAGCACCATCAGCGATTGTGATGTGGCGCTCTCTGTAACCTGCGCCTTCATATTCTGTCTTTCCGTAAGGGAGACTGGAATCGTTATTATCATGGCCGTAATAAGCTCGTCGAACTGTTCCAAACTCGTCGCCCTTATCTACGGGGATCGAGATTTCCGTTAATGGTACCGGGTGCATGGGACTTTGAATATGAGGTCCCCCCCTAGACGATGGACGCATGATAGATCTGGCTCTATGGCCGATTGTGCCGAAGAACGAGGGTTGGAGGCCACCGGTTGCTGGTCGAGATTCTTCATCCGAGTCAGGATCTGGGAACCGGGACATTCCCAGAGGAGGATGGGGAGTTTGCGAAGGTGTAGGCATTGGCCCGTTTTCGAATGCCGGGAATGGGGTCGAGCCTCGTTGAGACCCAAGGCGGATACTCGGGGCAGTACCGTAGGTTGTTCTCCGTCGGCGTATTCCATCCCATTCAACATGTTCGTTTTCTCCTATTGGGATGAGATCTAGTTGCTTTTCTTCGTGAAGCCTTCTCGCTTCTTCTAGCTCCATCTTCTGCCTTGCAGTGGAGAATCTTCTCACAATCGCAGCTGCTCCTCTAATAGCGTCTGCCTTTGGTTCCGTTTCTGGCTGTTCTTGCTCCGCAATAGTTCGAACTTGATCGAGGTCGCCGGCAAAGACCGCAGCATCGGGAACGTCTTTGGCGGATTTGGAGAGCTGGAGGAGGACGACTCCAGCACAGATAACGAAAAATCCCATGACAACAGTGACGATGGATGTGACCGTGCCCTTGAAACCTCTGAATAAGATGGCGGATGTAATAATGGTGGAGCTCGTGAAATACACATAGTAGGTCGGCGTAACCAAAGCCGCATTAAACAAGTTAAGGGCTTTCTGCATAATCGTTAGCTAGGATCCAAGAAGTTGATAGTGAGGATTTACATTTAAATATATAATCTCCGTAACAAGTGTCGTAATTACGAAGACGAGGAGAACATAGAGAAACCATTGGTTAAACTGTGGTGTGCCACCTATCTGGGCGACAATAGCTGCCCCAAGTCCTTGTGTAGCGACCACACTCAAACCTCCAATCAAACTACAAATTGTTAGATATACCAACATGGATTTCTTTCCATATCGTGGTCCAGCCCAAAAGGCAACAAAGGCACATCCAACGATAACCACACCGGCATAGCTGAGAAAGCCTGGGGCAATGACAAAATGTTGCATCTCCTGGATATTCGCGGCAGAAGATTCCGAGGGCGCATTCATGACGATAACCACGGATCCGACGATACACAGGAAACACCCGACCTTTCCAACCATGCTCAGCCTTTCCTTCAGGAATATAGCGGACAGAATGGTCGTTATGACCACCGACAATGCCCCCAATGGCGTAACCAATATAGCATCAACAAAGGCGTATGCCACGAAATTGCAGATCTCTCCAATAATCATCAAGGTCATCCCCGTCCACCAGAATGCGTTCTTGAGATACCCATATCCCTCTCCAGCCACCTCCTCGTATTTCTCGTTGGCCTTCAACAGACCCATCTTCTTCAGCACAAAGGATACTCCAATGAACAAGCCCGATGCGATGGCTAACGATATCCCAATCGCCTTGTATACAGGCGGTCTGGTCGCGGTATCTGCAGTCGATGTGCTCGTAGAATTGGCTCTGGCATAGAGCAAGTTCGCTGCCACCAATGCAGACGCAGCATTGTCCATGATTGCGGTGGTGATGGCAGACAGGCAGCCGCCAAAGGATTAATGATCCCTTCCTCCAGAGGCTCTCGCGGCTCGCGACTCGCAGACCCAGCCAAGAATCAGACGTCGTGAATGGCGGTAGCTTTCAGGAGTGATATTATGATGATGATGATGATGATGATGATGATGCGATTCCCAACGCTCGTTGCAATAACATGAAAATCGTAGTCCTATATTTGGAACCAGCAGTCCGATATATACGGTTAACTGCGAGTCGAGGCTCGGACCTGGGAGGTTTGGTTTGCGTTGGAGTCTTGGGAGGCTGGTCCAGTTGAAACGGTTGTTGTGCGATCGTAGCCTCGTCGCTTCGAGCGGCGAATGGCAGAATCTTGGGTGAAGGTAGATGATTGCCGCGAGAGGCAAATGGAATTATAAGAATTCGGTCCTGACGATGGAGAAGGTAGTCGAGGAGACAATGTAACTTGTGCAGGTATTTTCCCTTTGTTCGGGGTTGCAGCCACGGTGGTGGTACTTCGATGCTGGCACCGAGCAGAGAGAGGTTGGATCTGGTCCCTGCACGTCGGTTGTGTTTGGATCACTCCGAGTCGACTGGGATGGAATTAGCTGAAAGTCGTCGCAATTGGAGCACCGACCGGCCAGGCTGTGCAATTACCTGCAGGGCGCAGCACAAAAGTGCTGAGATTGGCTGAGAAGAGCGGCGGCGTGGAAGGATTTGGGGTCGAGATCTATTCCAAGCTGAAAAGCTGCGGCGGGTCTTGCGACGGCGATTTGGATACGGGAATCGTGGTGGCTACGAAACAAGAGGCTTCAGACGGTGCATATAGTGTTGCGACGACGAGAGCGAGAGCTGCGAAAGAGAAGAGAGGAGAGAGGAGAGAGGAGAGAGGGAACAGAGCTCTGCTTGGCTGCTGTTCTTAAGTGCAAGGTTTATTTACTTATCATCAGCCTCGGGACTCTTGGGCGCTGTGAAATGTAAGTTCGTCATCTGCAAGAAGGATAATCCACAACAACAGGAATTCTAGAAATTCCCACTGCGGCATCCCTGCCTTGCGCGCCGTTGACGACTTCACCATCCACGAATACCGGACTAGCCAGAGAAATCCGGACGAAGTAGAAGATTTGCGGAGGCCAGACGATCATCTCCAAACAGGGCACGTCAGACTGGCCCAGCAACGACCTATCGACCGGCAGCTTCGTATCATTCTCCGCCATCTCCACACAAACCCAAGTCACAGAAACTCCATGGCAACGGTGCGAACTATAATAGCTACATACTTATATAATAGCTACATACAGTACTTATGACCTCCCCTCGAGGACCCCAACGCCGAGAGATTGTTTGCCAACACGCAGTTACCCGCCGCCAAGAATTCCGCTTTGCAACGCGGGCTGTGAGAGACCACTCTGATCCGCCCTTCTCGAGTTCTCGTTTGAAGTCGAGAGTCGAGACACGTTCCTCCGCGTTTCAAGACGTTGGACCGAATTTGCATCTGCCGCACGGCTGGTGGCCCTGCGGAAAATCTCGTGTCAAGTGACATTGAAGATGTTGGCGTGAGAAGTTAACGCTGAGAGATGAGAGGTCACGGATTCCGAAGGAACGGTGAGGGGTGGCTGGGTGGTGACGGTCTCACCACTTCGAGGCGCTACTTTCAGTACAGATATATATTCTACTTCTTGGCTCTTGCATCCTTCGGTACTTTGCAGGTTCTAGAATTTCTAGAATTCAAAATTAGAAGCTCTGCTGGGCTCGTATAGAGAGGAAGGGATCATATCGTCCTTCTCTGTCGAGCCCGCCTTGGTTGACATGAGGTCTTCCGAGCCTCGCGCTAGTGTGCAAGAGGGAGCTAACAAAAAGTTGATCTTTGGAACCTTGGGTATGATTGGAACTGCCGGAGGAAGCTAGTAGCACATGTTCTAGCCTTTCTCACAAGCACTCTTCTACAAAGAACCTGGGTCGAGTTGCTCGGAAAGTTCGGAATAGGAATATTCAACGTCGTTCACATGGGCTCGTCACCATGAGAGAAGCTGATACGACATGAGATCGATGCAATCTTTATCTAAGCTGACTGAGAATCTGGCAAGAGAATTGAAGATCTGTCTGGCGAGGTGATTTAGAGCTCTTTACGTCCGTACGCGAATCAATCTCAAGGTAGCCCAATTTATTATTGGCATATGTCAACCCTCTCCTACTGGTGAGTTTTTGAAGCATGTGTCTTAGAAGTCGAGCGAGAACTTTGCCACCGATGAACTCGCATGCTCCTCTTCTTCCATGGCCGAGTAACTCCTACTCCATTTGAGATGTTCACCGCTAATGATTACCACGGTCTCAAGATAGACGTGCGAGCAAAAAGAACATTGTTTCTCTCCTCGTGGGGGTGGTTTGTCCACGTTTTGCGGGTATACCCGGCAGCAAACGGCAATGCAACATTCGGAGTAGCACTCCCCCTATAGCAAGGTGGGATTGTTCCGTTGGCATGTCTAATACGACGTTGACAAAAGATCTCTGGAAGGCGGATATGCAGAGACAGGAACATGAACATGCTTTTGGAACATGGGTTGGCCGTGGGGATTCCGTTGATTGGCTACTGCACGGAGTAGATGTGGAAGATACAGATGGTGTTATACCTACACCAAGGCTATAATATTATATCTCTATGTCAAGATGTTTGTCTGCAAGAATCAAGCGCCTTTGTATTTCCCACCATGGATTTAAACCATTTGAGGAAGAGACTTGTAGGTTGTCCACATCCGAGAAGGGTACTTGGTAGCATCCACGTGACCAATCTGGCCAACCTCACATGCTCTTTATCACCTCATGTCAGCATACTCTCATCCTTCTTGTGAGGCCACATAACTAAACACCATCGCAGGTTCATGGCAGCAAGCCTCCTCTCTCAAATACCGAAGATAAGGTGACAGATTCCCAATACCGGCCCTTATCCTATAATTCCATCATCTATGCTCGTTGTGGTTGATGAGCTCGAGAAGAGTTAACGGCGCAGACTTGCTTCAAAAGGAAGGTCTCTCTTATCTTCCGCAACTCATTCTCTCGCTTTTCGAGCTACTGAACACATGCCGGCGCCTCGGCGATGGATTTTACACACAGACGAAAAAGATCGTAGCCTGAATGGAGTGAAGTGGACTATTCATTGACGCCCCACGCTTAAAGCGGTACCGTTTCCCGATGCCATGCGTATAGCTACTTCGAGGTCCGGACAAGATACCTGCTACGGTACTTTTGCTATCGAATCTATGAGGGAAAGACTTCAAAGAAACCGGGTCCTACCGATAAATGGTAAAGAGACATGGTTAACTGACAGGCCCTTAATCTCCCCCCCTCCACGCGCCCGTCCACCCCACGTTTTATTCCCACTTCATCTTAACATCTTCGATGCTTTACATGCCCCTCCGTTTCTTCTCTCTTTCATTGATGGACGTGTTCCCAATCTAAATTATGCGACATATACTAACCTCTATGGAGACGCTGTGTACACCGCAACTGTACCTGAACGACCCACCGGCATCTTGAGCTCGCTAGCAACCCTGGGAATTGCGTCGTTCGTTTAAGTCTGTCTTCTGATTTATTTCTGCTTTGCGCTTCCTCTTATCTGTGCATATTAGGCCCAGGTCTAAGCTTATCTCGCCGAGGCCCGCCATTTTGTGCATTTAATGCCCTTGCGTTCGTCCTTTCTTTGGATTCTGCTTTGGATTCTGCCCAGACTCGTCTCGACCTAGATCCGGATGCCCTCAACATCACTTGGACGCCTTCTGTGGCGGCTGGGAACCTTCTCGCGGCGCTGAAGCGGTGACTCAAGATGTCAGTGAACAATACGTCGTGCTCTCCGACTGGGAATTGCACTATTATCGATGGCGTAACCACCAATGGAACCTTCTACGTGCAGCAGTACGATCCCAGTGCTCCGGTAGTGGATGCATGGCGTCCAAAACTGGAGTTGGCCACTATATGTATTTGCAATTCTTTGACAAGTAAGGAACACCTCAATTAGAAGCGTGCTATTTATCAATTGCAACCCCAAGCTTTGTGCCTATCTATAACCCACCACTCTCTAATGCTTCCCTTTAGTGATTGTCATCGTAACCAGGCTATGTTACCGGTGGGGGAAATTCAGACGCTTTCGAGCTGACGATAAATGGATGGTTCTTGCTGGCGTAAGTTTATTGGCCCATTCCCATTCAAACACTAACCTGGTCAGGTCTTCTTGATCGCATATACCTACAGTCAAATTGGCGCAAATCACTATGGAAGCGGCCTACACTTTATCAACATACCGGAGAGATGGCGAAAATTGCATTGGCAGGTATGTACTCCGAATCCTTGGAAGATACTTCTCTAATAACAAAATAGTACGGGCTAGGTTGGTGTGGTTATTGGCTTGTCACGACTTGTATCAAACTATCAGCATGTTGTGTCTTCCTTGGGATCTGTAAGAGCTTCCGAAGCAAGCATAAGAAAGAATGGCTAACCTCATTCAGTGCCCAAGTATATGAAAGGTCTTAGATACGGCACCTTTGCTCTCTGTGCAGTAATTTCTAGCCTTGGTTTGATTATGCTCTTCTCGTGGTTATTCACCTGCCAGCCAATTGCCAGCAATTTTGTGTGGTCAGTCAACGCTACTTCATGTCTGAATTATGATATATTTCGCTGGTGTAAGTCTTCAATTATTTCAACCCAAGATTTTCCAGCTAAGCGCATGATAGTATGGATAGGAGTGAGCTTCCCAATTGACATTATAATTATGTACATACCACTCCAAATCCTCCGACGTGCTCATCTCCGCAGCCATGAGCAACGAATATTGAAACTCGTCTTCAGTGCTACACTTCTAGGCACCATCGTTCTGTTCGTACCTAAGTTTGAATCCTTGTTTGCTGCGCAAAATACTGACTGCAAAAGTATAATTGGAATCTATGGTGCCTATTCGATGAGAACCGCAAATGCCAATGATGAATTCTACGTAGAAACCCCATGGATAATGATGAATGATATTGAAATTCTTATGTACACATTTGGAGCCTCATTCCCAGGTCCGCCCCTCTGTGCACCTTCGTTGCATTCAACTAACACACACAGTTCTCTCCAACTACATTATCCAACTGACAGATCGAGGTCCCGAGCCTGGCCATGCCAACTTCTCGTCTTGGGCACGCTACATACCGAACTTCTTCACTTCGAACGCGCCTGTCACCGTCCTCCGTCATTCCACCCACCAAACCCCATCCATTGGGCAGCAATCCTCAATAAAACCTCTCACCACAGCCCCAAGTTCTCTCCACACCGTACCTAGCGGTGGAGATACCGAAAGACACTTTGAAATGTCGTCCACGCACAGGTCGAGGAGTGACCGGAGTGGGAGCTTACTCGATCCCGACCTAGAGAAGGCAGATGGTACGCAAGTACATGTGCATGGGGAAGTCGGTGCCGAAGGGGATGATGCGAGGCGAGAGCTTGTGGGTAATTATATCACGAGTACGGACATTATTGAGCCGGGGCGGTAAAAATTTACTCTAGGGCTCTGTTCCACGAAGATGAAAAAGACGATGGGGGTATACACATTCTAAGAGGAAGAATTGGGATGGAGTGATTCAGCCAGCATGTCATTTTGGTGCATCAAAGGCTCGATAGTGTTTCCCTTGATCCGATATGGGAAATGGAGGATTTCCATGGGGTGAACCTATCTACGCTTCTCAATTTTGCGTGTGCGCATGAGATAATATTGGTTAATGGCTAGGAAGCCACCGTTGTCATGATACTGCATACAGACAAACCGCTCCTCCCTCATGACGAGAGCTCCTGAGTCTCTCAACATCAAAACGTCAACCAGTCTTTCGTCCCCGCTCTGTACGAAGGAAATCTATTCTCGGACATCCGAATCGTTCTCTTTGTGAACAGTGGGAGCCTGTCGAGGAGTGCGTTGAGTTCGAATTTATTGGATTAAAGGCAGAGCAGAGAAAAATAAACCAAACCCAAGGTGGGTCATTGTAGGTTTAGTGAGCTAGAGAGGCAAGCGACAAAGGACGGAAACCTGATGGACAAGCTGATGCAACGACGCTACGACGCCCACAAATCGCCGCGACAATGATGTCCGCTGAGACAAGCGATCTAACCATGTATCCCACCTGCTTCTCAACCTGCCGCAGCTCATAGGCCAGCTTCAAGATGTTCATGCGCTATGCTATCTTCTCTAGCTACTGGTGTTGCTATCCCGTTGGTGCTCGTGGGGAGTTAGGCTAGTGGGGTGGAAGGGTCGGGTGGGTGGTTAAGACAATGACATGGTGGAGAAGTTGGAGGAGGGGAGTTGGGCCCTTGCCGAGAAAGTCTTTGGGGGGTGGGGTTAGAATGCTTGTTGTATTTTGCTCGTTATTGGAGGATCAAAAGATGATTCATCTCTTGAATGAAAGGAGAGACTAAAGGTACTGTCTTGGTATTAACCGGGAAGCCAAATGACGAGTGCAAGGAGGTATGAGGGACTTGGTAGGAAGAGGTCGAGAAGACCCACTTACAGGGCTTTAAGGTCGTGGTTGTCATAGTTCCGGTGTTTATACGAAGTAGACTTGGAAATTAGGCCGATTAAGAGTCGAGTTTGGAAATCTCAACATCGGGAAAAGTTATATTGTGATAATGGGGGAGGAACAATAGCATTTATATCCAAAGCAATCTCCCAAACAACCACAACCCCTCTACAAAGCCCATATCTATCCCATGAGTGCTTACCAAAATACTCCAAGCTCTCGTTCCGCTGTATTTAAAAGACCAGCCTTTCTCGCGCTAATCTTAGAAATTCCATCTTATGTCTTGATAACAGTAGCGATTCTTCTTCTCTCGACAGCTAGAGGAGCGAATGATGGGAAGGAAATACGAGACAAGAGCGAGGGAAAATAGGGGAGGGCATCAGGGGGTTGAGCAGATTGGGCGTGGGCGGGTAACTCGGGCAAAGTCTCCGGATATGAATCAGTTATGAGGGAAGTGAAAACCGGAGGCGCAGGCAACGAACGGGTCGATCCCGATGTCCGGATCTGGGGTCCGGGTATCTGTGATTCTCGATTACGGCCTGGGGTATTTTATCTCGCATTGCTTTCAGCTTAGATGGTTGATCGTAGAGAAAAAAGATATCCGTAGATATGGGTATTGTAGGAAATGTTCTTTGCTATTCACTTTTTTTTATATGTGATTGCTGAGAAATGGGGGATTGGGATGATAGGAAATCAGATATGGGATATATGTATGTATGTATGTATGTGGTTATGGGAAGAAAGCTCAAGAGCGTTGAGTGTAGGGAGAGGAAAGTGAAAATTTAGACGATGGAGAGTAAGGGAGAGCTGGAGAGAACTAAAGAAAAGCATGAGGACTAGCTGGTATTCAAGCAAGGGATAGATAAAGGCAGGCAGATAAGATTTCCAGGAGGGTTTCTCCGAAAGGATGAATAATATCTGCTGGATAGAGTATAAATGCTCACGGAACAGCAATCAGTACCAGAGACATTGCTATAAAATATCATTATTTGCTACTGCTCTTATGCTCGTGCCTTTGTTCTATCTAACAAGGCGCTACTTGTATTGCATGTACATTTTTAATCCACCGACTCAGCCAGGCCGGATTTCCCATATAGATAACAATCGCACGAACGAACAAGTATATGGGCCTTTTAGACTTTAACGTCGCCGACCTTGGCGCAAGATGGCCGAAGATGCTGACCTTGGTGTGCTGCCCTCTCTTAGGGACTTGCGTGAGTGTTTTAGCTGCGTCTGGTCTGATTTTTCAACCACTACCCACTGGTCTCGCGATACCACTAAGGTTGACCACGCCTCCCATCCCCCCAGTCCTCTCGATCTGAACCCAGCCGGGAACATCCCTATCTCTCCCTTCTCTTTCGGCTCTTGCTTTGAGAACTTCCCAAATATTTGGAAACCCTGCCGACAGTGGTCCGCCGCGAAGTTTCGCGCCGAGAATCGCATATTTGACTTGGTTGTGGCTGATGAATCCATGCAGCAAGCCTTGCTGAACTAGACTCGCCACTATTGCCTCGATTTCTAGTAGATCGGGCTTCCGGTTGCCATGTATCACACCGTAATTTGGTCTGAGTTTCTTTGGCCCTCCTTCTGGCGGTTCCAGATTAGAGGCTTTTAAAAAAATTGAATTAATATGACTTCGTCCAGATTGTGCAAGGGGACTGGCCGGCCTTTTCCACCCTTCCAGAATTTTCTGGCAGTATTGAGCTGCTGCAACTAAAGCTTCGAGGCTCAAGGTCGGAGCCTTGCGAGAATTTGGATCCGTTGGAAATTGGTAGCTGAGGAGAAAAACTCTGCGTGCCAGTGACCTCCATACTAATACTTCGCAGCGAGTCAGTATTGGCAGAAGCACTTCATGGTGAAACAGCCATTGGTCATTTCCAGATTCAGGACCCAACGCTTGTTTGAATGCAATCATGTCTCCTTTCTTGATAGCATCCGAAATTGATAAAAATCTCCCAAGATCCGCAGCTTCTGGGCGAGACATCAGAGAACGACTTGCGAATCGCCCCAAAATCATGTTACAGGGTATTAAATGTATCAGTATGAGCCGTCGATGCTTCAAACATTGTGCATGGCATTGATCGTAGGCTGCTTGGAGGCAGAGCTGTGCCCAATAAAAGTGGTTGTTGGAGAATTGGAATCGTCCAAGATAGTAAAGATAGGTAACTCGTTGACTGGCAGGATATCGCCCAAGGGGAGGAGAGTTTTGAGATATATTTGTAAACATTTGCTTCGCAAGGCGCCCTTTGCCGCTCTACAAATGTTAGACTTGCTGATATTTTAAATGGGAAGAAGCATACTTTGAACAAAAGTCTTAGAATCATGTTTGCGAACAGGTATATGGCTGCTTTTCTCCCCTCTGGCTTCCCGTCTGGCCCAATGCCAGACCTACTAACGGTTCTCTCTGCTAAACATTCTGTAAAAGGCTTCTGCAATACATCTGCCGTCGTTTCCACCAAGGATTTCCTTGAATCATTATCCGCATCGATAGGCATTGCTTTGGCCAACCTACGCGTCAAGTCTGGCCTCTTGCTGAGCATGACAGTAAGTCTTATTAGTGTGGACGAAAGTTGCGATAACGTGGGAAGGAGTATGAGGCCATGAGTCGGATTCGCAAAAGCGGTAATGCATGATCTGGGCGATCATCGTCAATATAGGTTTACAGAGAACCAGGGAGTCGAACTCACTTGACCACCGCCGTCAATTGGGTATGGGTCTCCACAAGATCCTCAAAATTAACATCTCTCCAATACTCCAAAAATTCCCTTATGAAATTTTGGAACCCAGGCCAGGCATCGCCCTCCTCGCGTTTGCCCCTCTCGCCACGTTTGTCTTTGTCTTTCTCCTCCTTCTCGTCCGCACGTATAGGTATAAGCCTGTCGATGTGCTGTTCTAGGCGTTTTCTATCATGACGGCCTGTTTTGAGCTCTATTCTGAGTTGCTGAAACTGTTCGGGAAGAGGAGGCTCGACACGGAGGAATAGTTGAAGTTGCAATTGGTCCTTGGTAAGCAGGAAGCTGGAAAGTGAGGAGAGGAATTCATCGAGGATTGCCATTGCTAACGTCATGCGCGGTGTTGCGGTCGGCTGGTCAATGGGGAGGATGAAAGGATGAACATGGGTGCAAGCACTCCATGCATATGCCAGAGACTCAATGTAGTTATACAACGTTTGGATGCGAAGGTTTTGCGGTGAATTTAATATAGATCAGAGTGTTATCGAAGCTCAGCGAGGCTGAACAAAGTAGACTACCAATGAAGCGAAGTTTACCCGCCTATACAATAGTTTACTACAGTATCGGCTTCGCCTACGCGAAGGCCGCTATGCCTCTTCTGGTCAAGCATCCGAGTCAGGTGACTCGAGGCAATATCATGTCAGTATAGCAACAGTTTGGTTCTTTGTGGTTTTGAGGATCTCTATCTATTTTTCTCTTGATGTCTGCTGGACCTCAATCCGGCCTTGCTTCTTCCATGCCATCAATATCATTCCATTCTGTAGGGTCCGCCTGCCTCGACCATCAGACAATGAACATCAAGATTATAATTTCCCAAGCATATTTACTCCTCCCGGTGCCTCGCACGCTCTTCATCTTGCCATTAATCCCAAGTAGTCTCCATAATCAAACCCCAACCCAAATATAAGCCGTCAAATCATACTCCAACTTTCAACCATTTCAAATATCTAATATGTTGAAGTAACGATACCCGTACCGGCGGTACTTGAACTATTCCCAACTGTCACAGTGACATTCCAGTTGCCGAGGCTGGGTTCACTTTCCACGCCATATAGACTCATCACACTCGTTGCTAACGTCGCCGTTCCTTGTTGAAAAGTGCTTGGAATGGTGACAGTAAAATTCAACGGGACGTCCAAATTCGAGAGAGTAGAGAGAGAAGCGGAAGTGATGACCTGGCCCAGGGACTGAGGGTAGCCGACTCCGGGGGTAATGCCGAGGACGAATCCGACGTCGTAGACAGTTTGGATGTAGTCTTCTGTGAGGAGAGAGATGGTGAAGGGAACGTCGGCTACTATGGTGCTGGGAGTAGACAAGCCGATGATGCGGGCCGAGGAGGTGGTAAGAAGGGCGACGGTGGCAAGGAGGGTGGAGGTTGAAAATTGCATTGTGATTTGATTTGCTGTATGTTTGTGACAAAAGTGAAGTCTTTCGGGATAGATTTGAGTGTGTAGTTGTGAGAGGAAAGGACGACGGTGCCTGACTTATAAGCGAGTTGAGTGATAGGTGAATTTGTGATCAGGATTTAATTAACAAATAATCCATGAATGTGAAAAATGTGAGTAGAACAAGGTGAACAATTCACACTCTTATATACAGCCTGTTTATTAACGATTTCCACGACCTATATCAGGATTAACAATCCTCACTAGAGTCTGCTAAGCTGACCCTAGTCTATATTTTGTCGATATAACTAATTATGACATTACTTCAAAGTAAATCTATTTTCGTACATGGCGACCATTCGTTGCCAGCCCGCTCAAGTGCCGACATATTCCACTTGATAGGCCTCATAGAGAAAACAAATATGTCATGCTACCGTTGCGTTGTTGTACAGGATACGAACAAGGTCACATGTTGCAGTTGGCAGGTTGACGGACTTGGAGCAGGGTGTGGCTGTGTCGCTGCAGTAATAACGCTTTGGCCAATCATAGAACGATTTGCAACAAAAGTGCTACTTTAGGCATGCAATTTTGTGCATGATTGGCACAATGGGGAGATACAAGGCAGTTCGTTATGCTATTAACACGTGATGCAAGTTATAAGAGAAGTCCAATATCATTAAGGCATACGTATTTCTTGATTTATCCCGCCAAGAAGAAACTTCTACTAGTGGAATAGTGTTTATTTGCCCTATCTCAGTAACAAGACCAAAAGAAAAACATACGTCATACTAGAATTTTAGCATCATCAGCACACCACATTCACATGGAAGCCTGAATATTCCATCCACAGTTCCTCCAAATGGGAATGTAAGAATAGAAAGTGATGTTTGTGTTCATACGAAGTATATATAACTTAATCCTGAAGCATTAGAGTTAACTGTTAGACACTTTTAAAAACAGTAAATTAATGTTTGGCAAGCGAGCACTAGCTACGAGTAAAGTCTGAAAGTACCGTACCCGTACCCCTCATCTCGCATGAAAGATTATGGAGATTCTGTTTTGCATCAACTACTATAGCTCCACAATGGATTGACTTTCTTTTACCATTGTTCTGTCTCCTCCAATATACAAGGCTACTAGCAGTAAGTGATTACTACACCCACTTCGAGCATGAAAACTATGGCTCAAGAAAGTGGAAACGGGAAAAGCCTAGGGACTTGAAAGGCAAAATGCTATCTTATTGACCTGGCTCGCTGGCACTATCCACAATGTGTGAATTCCGATTAAAAATACGCTCCCGCTAATGTGAAAACTACAGTTGTGTACATACACTGTTACTAGAACATTTTGTAGACAGCGCTCGGAGTTGGACTAAGAAATATAAACTGGCTGATGCGACTAGTGCTAGAGTTTTTTGCCTTGAAGGCTTCGTAGTCGGTAATGCGAGAACGTCCAAGCCTTACACGAGGCCAGCATGAACAGTTTCAGATATATACGAAGTAACCTGGTTAGCTGACACTTCTCTTCCACACCGCTTGTCAATGGATCTCGTCCATCAAGGGTCAAGCCACAGTACCCCACACACGTCATGACCAATCCAGAGTGGCGTCTTAGGACGACTAGCGAGACTCGGGTTTAGGGCGGACATCCAAAAAGGGGAACTCTTTCGGCCGACGAACTGCGCTTTGGGAAATTCTTGAGCCCGAATGTTTGCGAGTTGAGAGCAATTCTGTTCTATCCGATCAACGAGGATGGGTATATAAGAAGATTGCAGCTATGTGCAAGACACAGTTTTCACACACCAAAAATACCAATCAAAGGAGCATATACATACTCATTCGCTATGTCTTCCAACGCTGTTGTTCTGCTCACCGGTGCCAATACTGGCCTCGGATTTGAAACCGTCAAGTCCATATGTCAATCATCCAAATCATACACGATCCTACTCGGTGGCCGTACATTAGTAAAGGCTAGTGCTGCTGTTGAAAAAATACGAACAGAGGTTCCCAAAAGTCTCAGCGTTGTCATAGCAGTGCAAATTGATATTGAGGACGATGAACAGATCGCGGAACTATTTGAGCATATTTCCAACCAATATGGCTGCCTCGATGTTTTAATTAATAATGCAGGTAATTATCATCGAGAACCTTTTGGTGAAAAGTGTTAAACAATAAACAGGGGTTTCGTTGGACCAGCAATTCAACCAGGGGAAGATGTCTATGAGAGAGATGTGGAACAAGTCCTGGGCTGTCAATACAACTTCAACGCAAGTCCTTACAAACACCTTCGTACCTCTCCTCCTCAAGTCGCCTGATCCAAGGCTCCTCTTCATCACTTCGGGGGTTTCGACGCTGGCTGAAAGCGAGCATTCCACACTCCGTATCGACACCTCTCCTCCCAAGGGCTGGCCTAAGCAGGTGAATTTCGTCCCCGCCTATCGAGCCAGCAAAACCGGTATGAATATGATGATGAGGGAGTGGGTGAGAATTCTGAAAGAGGATGGTGTGAAGATTTGGTGCATTTCGCCGGGCTTTCTCGCTACTGGGCTGGGGACCGATGCAGAAACGAATAGAAAGATGGGTGCACTGGAGCCCAGCATCGGTGCAAATTTTATTCGTGACGTAGTGGAGGGTGCGAGGGATCAGGATGTGGGGAAGGTGATCAGAAAAAATGACATCCAGCCTTGGTAATTAGAAGCTGTACGAGATTTTGATTCAAGTCTATGAATCAAGTTAAGATAATATCTTTAATTTTCAATTGCACGTTTTCAATAATGAGACTCGGGAGGATTGCACAAGCTGAAATGGACTTAAAATACCGCTATGCCCGTTTTTTTAAGTCTCTTTGGGCTGATTCCCCCCGCACTCGTTTGACGAGAGTTAAGAAGAAAAGGAAGACAGAAGGGATGAACCCATTTTTATTACTAACTGAAAATTTAGCTATTTCTTTCGCTTTCTCTTATCAGATGAAATCAAAATGTTTGTTTTTAGCTTTTGCTTCCTTATAATATTAAATTTCTACTCTCTGTACGGCGGGCCAATATAGATTAGATTAGATGATGGATATTAGTCGGAGGGGAGCTCAAGTAGCCACGTGAATATAAGCTTTAACCTTAATTTACCTAGCTTTAAGCTGAACGCCATTCCATAAACTTATTCCTGCTCATCACTACTGCGCCAATTAAGTCGCTTTGCGTACTCAAATCCTTACCGGAGTTTTATTTTCAAGAAATGTCCGACTTCTCAAACCTCACAAGCAAATTTCGTGTTCACAAAAATGGGCCCCAAGATTCTCTAGGAAGAAACAACAAGCGGCCTCGAGAATCGTTAGTTTGTAATACGTGCCAGAGATCTAAACTGCGATGCGACCGAGGTCAGCCATGTAGTAGCTGCGTTAAAAGAGATGAGGCATGCAGTTACCAACGCTCTACAGTTTCCTACAACCATGAAGTTGCCGAAGGCAGATTATCGCATCTCGAAGCCACGGTCAAACAATTGATCCAGCAGAACCAGGCACAAGCTTCTTCCCAAACTGTCAGCAACATAGAGCCAAGAGGTCCTGTCATTCCACTAGAATTATTGCCTCACGATTTATCATTACCTGTGAATCAGCAGCCTCGAAACGAGCGTGGTGAGAAGGACCGTTACTTCGGGTCTACACATTGGTCAGCTATGTTAGATGACATACAGGAGCTCAAGGTCATTCTTGGAAGCTCTGTGGATACTCGGGGAATTGGGGGAATTGTTCCACTCGAAGTATTGGACTCGAATACTGAGTTGATATTTGGGTCATCCAAGGACTACGATATAAAACAAATCATCTCTCAACATCTTCCTCCAAAAGTTGAGGTTGATCGTTTAATCTCTACTTTCTTCCGGGGAGAGACTTTTATAGTTCCTTTCGTACATAGATTTTATTTTCAACATCAATATCAACGTTTTTGGACTGAGACAGACATTGTTAATCCACTCTGGCTTTCCATATTATTTTCCATTTGCTGTTTGGGAACTTTGGTTAGAGAAGCAACTGGTTTATATGATTTGTCAAGCAAAAATAACTTGGTTATCGGAAGTTCTGCCTTACACATAGCCTCCGGTCAATGCCTTGTGCTAGGGGAGTACCATCGACCACAACAATATGTTGTCGAGGCACTAGCTATGTATGCACAATGTAAAAGCTTCAATAGTCTTGATCCTTCCCGAGAGGCTGGTGCAATCCTCTCCATGGCCATTCGCTTGGCATATGAGATGGGCTATCATCGGGATCCAGACTCGTTCGGCTCCTTCACGGCTTTCGAGGCGGAAATGCGGAGGCGATCTTGGGCCATATGCAGACAGTTTGACCTGATGATTTCTTTCCAGCTTGGCCTCCCAAGTAACATATGTCTCGAGAATTGCGACACCAAGTCGCCGAGAAACCTTTTGGATTTAGATTTTGATGCAGACACGCAAGCCTTACCTGCCTCACGATCCGACATCGAACCCACAAGACTACTATGGTTCATTGTGAAAGACAGACTCATGACTACTTTTAGTAAGGTCTGGAAAGACGCTCTCTCGTTCAAAGAGAAACCAGAAGCAGAGATCCACAAGCTCGATGAAGAAATTCGGCAAGTGTATAGGACAATCCCTGAAGCTCTCCGAGCACGTCCACTTTCAGAGTCCTTGGTAGACGAGCCGTTTCTTGTCTTGACAAGAATTTACGTCGAATTTATATATTTGAAGAGTATTTGTGCCCTACATCGTCGCTACATGGCTCGGGGCAATGCTTTTAGCACCCAATCCTGTATCGGAGCTGGAAAAAGACTCGTAACCCAGTTCATTGACATGTATAAAGAGTTGGCTCCTGGAGGGCAACTATACATGGAGCGGTGGATGCTCACTAACTTCACTATGAACGATTTTCTACTGGGCATTATGGTGCTCTGTCTTGCTGTTCACACGCATTGGAAAGGAGGTTCGCAGAATTTATTTATTGATGCAACCGCGGAGGGCGAAGCTCTTGCTCTCCTAGAGCAATCTTATGCGATTTGTCTTGAAAAATCGAAAGTTAGCAGAGATGCACTGCGGGTTTCACATGCGATACGTCTTACCTTGAATGGGACTAAGCACTGGAATACACCAAACGCGACTCGATTTACTTCGATGTCACTTGCACCCTCACCTGGCACGCAGTATGTTGTTAGCGAAGAGGAGGGAGCTAATCTAACATCGACACTGTTGCATCCCTATGGCGGTTCGACCCTGGGGGATGAGGCAACCTTCGGGGCACTTGATCCGTTCAACTTCTTGGGTAGTGAATTTGATAATATAGACTGGTCAGCGTTTGATATTTCGAATGCTACATAGATGGAAAATCTAACGCCGAAGTGAAAATACGATTTATCTCCACTTGTTGTGGTAATACACACTTCACTTCTCAGCCACTCAATAGCCATGATAATACGTATCGTTCGTCTGTGTCCTCCCTTGTATGAATTATTTCCCCACGCTTTGTGCTTGTAATGTAAAGCTACTTCTCGTGGGCCCTCCTTTTTATATTTAAAAGCTACCGGTATTACTGTTATCCAAGAGGATTGTGTAAAGTTACCTCACATTACCCCTCCCACCTAATATGGCCCGTTAACAAAAGAATTTACACGGACTCAAGGTTGATACTCTGTCTAGAGGTCTGAAATTCGAGGGTCTAAACCCCTAAAAGCAGGAAGAATCATCCTTCAGCTTTGACAGGGTGGCGCTATTGATGCGCCGTAATTTACACTTCTAAAAGGAAACCTTGCTCTCTGAGTACGGTAGATAACCAATAATTAAGAACCAGGAACTCTCGAATTACCTTTAGACTCCCGCATAAATTTTAAACATATTTGAAGATGATGTACGCAAACGAAGAAGCCAAAGGGTTGTTTGATAACTGAACACAAATAATAGTGCTGCATTTAAAAGTTTTATAATAGGTCAGGCCCACCTTAATCTATCATATTTGCCCCGCGAGGTCTCGAATGCTGTGGTTCTGGTCAAGGAAATCGCTCAGTAATGAATTGGGTATTTGAGAAACTTGACTACAAACAACATCGCTGTGGGTGTTTGTTGACCGACCACCATTCCGGGTAACAAATATATTAATATACCGACCCTCTGGGTATTTTGGTCAGCCATGAAGCCTCCACCCTTCCTATACTCATTATTTACCGGCATCATGTCGCCTCCTCCCTCGTCTTATTCCCCTAATCCTCACCTAAACTCTCCCTAACCACCTTTCGACATTTCCTCTTGAATTCCTTACTCCCATTGAGCTTCTCCTCTCTCCACAATTTCGCAGCTTCGATATTTGCTGGGCTTTCGTCGTTGGGATCATGGAGCAAGCTAATCACGCTCAACAGAATCGTCTCGGGGGTTTGTACCGGACTCCATCTCTCATTCGTAGATTCGTATCCTGTAAGGTCTTCCACTGGTGGGTGAAGAATCGAGATGCAAAGGAGGCCACTCTCGTAGACGTTCGGATGAAAAGGTATTGGGTCGAGGAACGTTAATGTGGGGGGCAGGTGCGGGTATTCAGGTGGAAATATGAGTGTGCAGCGGAAATTACCACCTGGAGGAATGTTAGGGTGTGTTCTGCAGTTTTGCTGGGAGGGTATTTAGAGAGAGAGTCTTACCACCGTAGTACTTGCAGTCGTCAGAAATCATGAGCATAACCTCCCATTTGAAAACATCATCTTTTAACAGCCCACATGATATTCCCGGTAGATCCTTTGCTGTTTGAATAGCTTTGAGTTGCCGAGCAAGGAGGCCAGCCGCACCCGAAGGAGATTGTGCCATGATTCAGACGTTTGTAGGAGAGATGCTTTTAGAGGAGATGGTAAGTCTATGCGCAGGGACTTTGCTAATAGCTGAAGTTGAGGGTTCTAATCGTGCGAGCCAATTGTGTAAATTGGAAGGGATAGTAAATTGTGCAAGACTTTCATGACAAATTACCCAACATCATATGTTGATGAAGTGCTGACTCGACTAGAAAAGCGTGGTGAATATGCGCCAAGTATTCAGCAGAAATGATAGGGGGGGAGGTTCTGGTGGAAAGGAAAGAAGAACCGCTGAAAGAATATGCTAGAAATATACTCCAAATCACACGGAAAGAGGAGAATAGTCGTAGTATTTGGAATGGTGGAGGTGAGGAGGATAACGATATTATGGCCGACAAGGCTGAAAGTGATACTCGAGTACCGGCGCCACTCCGCTCGGGACTTCGGATCGGAGCTAGATTTCACCGATAACACTACATATGTCTACTAAACTTCGATTATTTTCCTCCCAGTTCAAGATAGAAAGCAGCCTTCGACATATAAGCAGAGTTGGACAGGTACGACAAGCACAAACGCAACATATCACTACTGGTGTCTAATGTTGTCATGAAAGGAATTTTCCTAGTGCCACACTGGAGCAATAGGCCTACCTTTTTCAGCTTTCATGACTTGAAAGGCTTTCCATGCGGCATGGCGGTGTATGATGGACGCAAGTAGCGACTAGATTTTCAAGCCTTTCTCGATTTCTGCCCTCTTGTTGATTTTGAACTTTCTTTCATAACGTCGTTTTTATTTTCCACATCTTCATCCGTCATATTCGCCCTTCGCATTGATCTGCAAGCCCACAGCAGGAGCGCTGCAACTGAGTACCACTGCAGAAAAATAAGCATCCTGTGTGCCTCGCACAGCATCTGGGCCGTTTTATCTATGATTACTCAAAAATTCGGTCTTATATCTAGCTTTAAGTTTATCCCATTGGATATCAGTTAGGAAGCGCTCATGCAAGAAAACTTGCACATAGCCGAGCCTAGCCACTGGCGCGGCTGGTGTTTTTCAAGGCTGACTTTGGTGTCGCAAGTAAATGCAGGTCCTGATTGGCACAACGCGATGCATTCGTGTGGGATAAAACAGGAGATATCCCACTTAGAGATGTTTTGTTTCATCAAGCATTATCTAAATGATTGCCATTTCCTTGATTGAGTTGCTTTGTTGTTGATGGTCCTCGAGATCCAATTGGAAAACCAAGCCTTTGGAGTTTCAAGAGTACCCAATTATTTAGTCATCATTCAAGCGAATAATGGTTCATTGTGTTGTCTGTTGTATTTTATGCGTTGGCGGGCTTGCTCGTTACAAAATTATCTCTTTATTTCGAATAGTCAGTTTAACTACGGTGACAGTATGGGTTCATCTCAGAGTACCTTCCGCAAGTCAATCAAGAAAGCTCTCGGAGGAGATAAAGAACTGTATGCACTTCCAGGAAATCCTCTCTACGTCCTCAATGATGTCAAGTTATACAATCTTTCTATACCTATCAAGCCTGCGGCAGTAACTTATCCGAAAACCGTCGCCCAGGTAGCGGCAATTGTAAGGTGCGCTGTGGATGCGGGCCTCAAGGTGCAGGCTCGGTCAGGAGGGCACAGCTACGCGAACTACTGTATGGTTGTATGACCCGAGATGTCCAGGGAATATTTGTTGACCATTTTCAGGTCTCGGCGGGGTGGATGGAGCAGTTGTAGTTGATTTGAAACATTTCCAGAAATTCTCTATGAATAATGAAACTTTTGTTGCTACTGTGGGAGGTGGAACTTTACTTGGTGATCTGACAAAACGGATGCATAATGCTGGAGGTCGAGCAATGGCCCACGGAACGTGTCCTCAGGTTGGCCTAGGTGGTCATGCAACCATTGGGGGCCTCGGACCCAGTTCACGTCTTTGGGGAACGGCTCTTGATCACATTGAAGAGATTGAAATTGTGCTTGCTGATTCATCGATCAAGCGAGCATCTGCGGTTCAGAATGCTGATATCTTCTGGGCTGTGAAGGGAGCAGGCGCCAGTTTCGGAATCGTAACTGAATTTGTGCTGCGAACCGAGAAAGAACCTGGTGAAGCTGTACAATTCTCATACTCCTTCACAGTAGGTTCATATGCCTCTATGGCAGTGACCTTTAAGGCATGGGAGAAATTTGTCTCAAATCCAAAGCTCTCACGCAAGTTTGCTTCTGAGGCAATCCTGTCTCCAGTTGGTTTAATAATCTCGGGGACATACTTCGGGTCCAAAAAAGAGTACGATGCTCTAGAGATGGACAACCAATTCCCAGGGCACCAGGAAGCCAAGACAGTCATTTTCCGAGAGTGGCTTGGGGTTGTGGCCCATTGGGCTGAAGACGCCGGATTGCTCCTTGGCGGTGGGCTGTCTGCTCCATTGTATACCAAGTCAATGACATTCAATGGCTGCAATCTAATTCCAGGTGATGTCGTTGATTCGCTCTTTAGGTACCTCGACAAAGTTGAAAAGGGAACATTGATATGGTTCATAATTTTCGACCTCGCTGGTGGTGCAGTGTAAGATATTCCCGCTTTCAAACCCTTTTGTGGCTCTGGTGTTTGCCTATAAAGTATAACTGCTCACTTTCTCATCTTAGAAACGACATTGCACAAGATGCCACAGCATATGCTCACCGGGATGCTTTGTTTTACCTCCAGTCGTATGCTGTCGGGGTAGGGAAAGTGCTAGAGTCGACCAAGGAGTTCCTCAGAGGTGTCAATAGCCTGCTCAAAAACGGAACGCCAGGAGGCGACAAGTTTGGGGCCTATGCCGGCTATGTTGACCTAGAACTTCCAAACGGACCAGAAGCATATTGGCGAACCAATCTGCCGAGACTAGAACAGATCAAATACGTTGTGGATCCTGGCGATGTCTTTCACAACCCTCAGAGCGTCTCGCCTAACACTGCCTAATCATGTTATCATGGGATTTTGCGAGGAAAGGAACCGCTTGATTGCCATGCGGCAAAGTCAACAGGTATTGGAGTGGTAGAGGCATAATGGGATATTTCTATCGTGCTGCCCTCCTGACGAGCTTGCAGCTTCTACCTTCTATCTGTCTGAGTACTCTGACTCTGACTCGGTAATCAGAGACACAAATCTCTAATAGGTAAACGCACTGTCAAGAGTGAAGTAGAACAACAAAGGCATTATATAGGGAGTTAGAACCAGTCTGTGCCATCCTATAACTATCTCTCTCAGCTTAACGTACTTTAGTATCAAAGGCGGAACACATATTACTTTGGAGAACGGAGATCCTCCGTAATGTGTCAACTATAACATGTTCACTCCGTAAAGTACAGCACATACCTTTAGCCAGCTAAATGGTGGCTAATTGACGGCCGGTCTAGTCCTTAGTCATCTCTATGATGATCACATGATCGCATGCCCCTAGGAGGTTAACCCTTTATAACCTCCCTCCCCCAGTGTTAGCCAACAGCAATACGTTACAACGAAAGAAGCAAAACACAATAGGCCACCCCAGCTATTGCCGCCAGATGAGAAAGGGGAACAGCAACAGCAACGGCTACGATATTAACGGTAGGGCCGTCCAACCATCAACGATTCTGCCATCAGGTGCATGTCGGTATGTCTGCCAGCCAAACCTATTCCCCTTCGCACATTCATATTGACATTATATAAAGTGCCTGTCGCCTTCGGAAGGTCAAGTGTGACCGCCTTCAGCCCTGCTCACAATGCGCTCATCTCCAGCTGGTCTGCGATTTCTCTCATGTTGCCGCGAAACGCAAACCTCCGATTCGAGGGCGCTTAGTCGCCAAAGCAAGAGAGAATGACTCTCTGCCCCCACCCCCTCTTCGAAGCAGTAGCCTCGACGACGAAAATACACATGGCGGTGGTTCTCAACCTCGCTGGCGAGGAATCCCAGAAGCTGATGGAAACAATTATACGGATGAGTTCTTTGTCGTCCTGATCCCTGATTTCGAACGTCTCGTCTATCCTGTCAATCCCATCATCTCCCCCGACGAGATTCGTGCGGCCATTGCCAATAGGCATGCCAATTGTGAGGATGCAGCTTTGGTCTATGCCTTTGCGGCCGCAACCAAGTTCCTCACATCGACTCCACAAGCCATGCACGACGGGGTAGTCGCACAAATGAACGACTTGATACAGCGCAGTTTGGAGTCGCATAGGCGGGCAGATCTAGGTGAGGGCGAGGGCGGTGGTCTTATGCTGGAGGAGCTACCTGTGACTGTCAAGCGTGTGATAACGTGCATCTTACTTGAAGTATCTATGATGGCTTTCAAACGATTTGACCGCAGCTTTGCCCTTCTGCGTGAGGCTATCACCTTACTTGAAACTCTCAAGATCCGACAGTCTACATCTGGAAAGCTACATCTAGAAGGACACGAAACCCCACGATGCCAGAGGCTTTATTGGGAGGCTTACATTCACGAGCGCTTTTTGACTATTGCAGCTGGGTATCCTAGCATTTTGCCATCACTGAGATCGGGAGTTCCGCTTCCTGACTTTAGTATTCCGCCACACATCAACCTCGGATTCAATCGACTTATTCATCTATTCCTCATCATAGATGGGTCATTTCTCAAGCATTGGGTTGCACAGCAAGACTCTATGGAGGCACCGTCGGAGATGAATACCGAGTGGATAGAGACTAAGCTGGCACAACTGGACCAAGATGAAGACAATGCCGCCGATGCAGAAGCCGCATTGGTAGCAAGTGGACAGAGCGGTCTCACAGAGCTCCAACAAGCTGATTTGTTTGTTACGCGGCTCTGGATGCGAACGCTGGTCTGGCAGCTCGCGCTTTCACATGGACTCCTTAGTTCGGAACTCCCGAAGAACACCCATGAAGGCTTGTCACTTGGCTTTCCAGCACAGCGTTTGTCAGACCAACTCCGCATCCTTATTGCTCGACTTACTAGTGTTGTTTCTATTGGTGCGCAAGGCACTGGAATTCTCCAAAAGCTCTTTGAGATCACGAGCACTATTGCTGATGTTATGGCATTGTATGCTACTCATGGCGACATCCAGGAGGATTCCAAAATGCGTACAGAAGAATTTGCCGTTGTAGTACAGGTTTTATTCACTTTTGATCGGATACGAGAAGAGCAGCGCGATTACCTGCGGGAAAAGCTCGATACGCTACGACAGTTATACTCGAATATTGGCACAGCAAATCGTCTTAACGATTATTGATATTCAATATCTATTCCGCTATGAAAATCTATCCCTTCAGTACTTAACTGCATTCCAAATTAACTCCCTGTCATTCCAATCATCCTTCTTTCATTGTACATAGGTACTCTCCGTCGGTAATATGCGATTCTATACAGCTTAATCTGGCTTAACTGACCGTCACGGCGGTATTGTCCACCCACTCCACCCCTAACTCTCTCTCTTTTGTGGAGATCCGTCTAAGTTTACTCAATGTATCCACCTGTCCGACTTCTTCTTTGGCGACCGTGGCGGAGATGCGTTGTACCGGAGTCAAATCTTCCCAGATCTTGACCGATTCAAAAGTGCAATTCTCTACGCCTCCTTTCTCAAACGCACTAATCTCGACACAGGTCTGAACATCTGTGTAGACGGTAGCAGAGAGGGCAAAGCGGTCATTGGCGAATATCTCGAGGACATCACCGTCGCTGAAGATTCGCAAGTGCAGTCTTTCCACCATCTCATTGCCACCCTCGTCAAGGACAAGAAGTGTGAACTTGCCGCTTACATCTTCCTTTTTGATGTCCACTTTATTATTAGATTGTCCTTTTTCGAGTTTTATTTCCTCTTTTTCTGGACAGAAGTAAATGCTTGTCCGTTGTGACATGTCCTCGTTGTGACGGATGTGGAAGCCCACTCGTTGGTGGCCAGGCTGAACGCACATCACAGCCTCCAATTCCCAGCACGTCGATTTGGGTGAAGCGAGTTTGCCACTGCCGATGGAATGCCAGGTACTAGGTCTGAACTGCCGTAGCGAGGTGAGGGTCGAAAGCGGCCGAATGCCGAGAGTTCGTATTGTTTGCGTCCTTTGATCATTGTTATGCGTTGTTAGCATGGACGAGACACTAGCCAATGGCGTCTTCCAGGCTCTGAGGACGTTTTTTTTTCGCAGGAGGAAGATTTCTCTCGGTATTGACAAGTAGCCAGTCCATCCCTTAGCCTCGCGACGCCCAAGTGTTAAATCTTCTTCCTTCAGCCATCCCCATAAAATTATTTTTTTCGTGACGGGGTGCTTGTACGAACTGGCTGCGTACAAACATCCGTTGTCTAAAACGCCATCAAACTTGCGCTTCAGTTGAATTCCACTCTCTGTTCGTTCCAAAACGCCTGCCATCCACAGAGGCCAAACCCCGTACGGATTCTGATCTTCTTTCCTACATCCCGGTTTTAAACCACCTTCGGATCCCATAATTAGGAACTCGAATTGTTCTGCACCATCCTGTAGTGACATGAAGTTCACACATTCCCAGTTGAGCCCGAAGTTGCTGCTCCAAGGATTTAAAGAAGAGGAGGCCTGGCCGGCATCCATCACAGGTCCGAGATATCGCCAATTGGATAAATCATCTGGTGAAACCTCGTATAGGAAGATCCCAGGACCTTTGCCTACGATCCCGCCGGACACGGTGCCATACAAGCTCTTCTTTCCACGAAGAGTATCAAGCGCAGGCCACTCGGCCAGGTACGGGTCTCGATACCCTGTCACCACGATACCCTCAGGCTCCCCCTCCAGAATAGGATTGAGCTCGCTTTTCCTCCATGATTTGCCCTTGTCAACAGACACAGCCAAAGCCAGTCCCGCACAGTTGCGCGTATACTGCCTCGTCCAGTGTATAGGCAGCGCAGAGATAGACGAATAAATCAGGGTCGACTGTCCCTTCTCTCCCTTCGGCCCGCTGGGGTAAAAGCAGCCTGTGAAGATGCCGTGTTTGTCGTAGGGCTTCGATGGCGAGAGAACGGGGTCTATGCCATTGTGCTCCCAGAATATACCGTCGCGGCTGGTGAAATGACCCCAGCAGATGTTTCCCCAATCACATGACTCAGGGTTCCCTACTCAATATTAGTATTGATTTTGAAAAACAAAAGATAAGATATGTATGAAGCAACAAATGGATGAAGGAAAGAGGAAAGGAAGAAACTCACATTGATAAAACAAATGATACGTCCCTGTCACGACATCAAAACTAGGCGCACAAGGGTCGTTCATCCAGCCTCGCGGTGCCCTGAGATGGATAGTTGGAGGCGCATGCCACTGTAGCAGCGACTCAGGCATGTTGTGCTGACCGGACAGAGGGATCATCATGTCACGACAACAAAAATAAAGAAGCGGGAAAAGGAAAAAATGCCCTTCATTTCAATGTGGAAAGAATCTGTAGACAATATAATATTAGCATTATCAATTGTTCTAGGCGATTGTCCCAGGCACTACTACAAAGTGGAAAGTGTTAAGGAAACTCCGGGACGTGATGTCGGTCCGACATCATTACAGGTTGCGGTGGAGCCCCGCGTCAGGCGATGGGGAAAAGGTGGGGCTAGGGGGGACTACTTACTATTCAAGTTTAAGTGAAGCTTGGGAAAACGTTTAGCTAGTGCCGAGGTGCCGGATTGTCCGTTTTAGAGTTTTATAGGAAGACACTGCTGTCTTTCTTCAATGCGTACAATGGGCTAATAATTCACGCAATTGTTCACAATTCGTGAGCCTATAACTAATGGGATGACTAGAATACAGGCTAGTTTGAATATTCGGTTATTGGGCTTGCCAGGTTTTAAAAATGCAATCATGGGGCATCGGGGGCTATTCGCTTAAGCAACATTTTGGTCAATTGAATAAGTGGATGCTATTGTATTCACGGCCAAGCTAATATGAATAGATAGAAAGTACTTGAGTTTTCTACCTGTCTGTATCTACATCGCGGTGATGTTTAGAGATAAGAAGTTATCTATATATAAAATATTACTATTCCAAGGCCTGCCAATTGCTCCCAATAATGGGCCAATGTCTTTCTCCGTCCCCACCACCTCGCTTCAAGATCAAAATAGCACGGCAACTTTAACATTACGAGGTGCTGGCTACTCCTTTTGGATGATGACTTGGGCTCCAGAAAATTGGTCAACATGGGTCGAAGCGAACTTGCGAGCGCTGACTTTGTGCTCGAACAGCAAATCCAACTCTGCGTAGGTGCGATCTTTTGGCTCAGGGAGACGGAAGTAGGCCCAGATGAGAATAAGCACACAGAAGCCGGCCCAGAAGAGACCCGTCTTGGCACCCCAGTTCCATGAGTTGACACCGAGCATCCTGGGCATGAGTGTATTGTTCATGAAGCCAAGGATGTTCCCCAAGTTTCGGGCAAGAACAACGGTCTTGATCTTGTGGCGGGTCGAGGGGATCTCAGCAACGAGAGAGTAGCAGACGGGACCGACTGTCATGTCGTAGGTGAATGTGTAGATGACGAGGAGGGTGCCGATGGCCCATGATGGGCCTTGAAGGGTGGCGCTCGCAAAGCCCAGGCCGCCAACAGTGATGAGCAGGATGAACAACATCGACATGCCAGTCAGGTAGATGGTGCGCCGTCCGAATTTAGCCATGAGGAACCACGAGAGAATGGTACCGACGAAACCCATGGCCGACTGGCCAATGTTAAAGTTGAACGCATTGGTTTCCGATAGGCCTGCTCGCTCGTAAAACTGGATACTGTATCCCATCAGAGCAGTGCCGCAAAGGGTTTGAGCAACGTAAGAGATGCAAGCAACCTCGGTTCTGTGCAGGTCGATGCCCATGAAGCAATGCCAATAGTTCGTTCCTGCCGAGACCGATTTTTCCATGTCATTTGTGACCTTGATCAAGGAGACTTGCTCATCAGCATCGAATGGGAGATCTGTTTTGCGGCTGGTCATGTAGAGTAATGCCTTTTTAGCGTCTTCGTATCGACCCTTTCGCACAAGCCACCACGGCGATTCTGGGGCGAAGAGAGTGCCGGCGATGATAAAGGGAGGCCAGATCCATTGAAGAGCAAACGGGATACGGTATGCCCACTGACTTGACCCAGAGTCGACAAAGCCGCGGCTAACGCCAGAGAAGATGAATTGGCCGATAACCCAGCAGAGATTGACATAGGTAGTCAAGTAGGGTCGGAGCGCCATGGGAGCAACATCTGCAGCGTAGGTCACGCTGAGGGTTTGGAAGACACCCCAAGGGATACCGAGGATGACATTGCCGGCGCAAATGGTCTGGATATTCGGAGCAAAAAAGGGGATAAAGATAGCTCCGATCAAGAAAACCTGGGTTACAAGCATAGTTTTCTTGTAGCCAAAGGTCTCAGAAAGCCAGCCGTTGATGAACAGGCCGATAATCTGGCCTGCTAGGCCGGAGTTTTGGATTTTTGTCTGCCAGCTGGCGGAGATGACTTTTCCTCCTGCTCCAGATTCGTCGCCATACTTGTCTTGGAAACTAGTCAAACTCCTTGTTAGCGTCTTCGCGCTATACAATTCGCTTAGGGGGAGCAACTTACGCTGTGTAGCCGTAGAAAGAACTCAGAAGAGACAGATCATAGCCATCCATGATCACGGCGGTAGAGAAGAGCAGCGAGAAAGCAAAGGCTCTTGGATACAGGCGGATTGCATTTCTCACTGTAAGTTGATGCTCCCTCTCAGTCGCATTCTTAGCTTCTGTATGCTGAGCCTTAGCATTGAAAGAGCCAGCGCTTGCAGCTCTTTTTACAGAGCCGGAGATCTCATATTGTTCGACCTCGCTCCCGATGGGGTCGGAGCCCGTAGGCTTTTCCATTCTGTTGTGTCGAGGTGAGTATCGAGTGATGACAGAAGATGATAACAAAGGACCGATGATGATTTGACTCGAGCCAAGGGTATGGAGGAAACCTGGGGTAAAGAAGGGGCAGTCGTTATTCTGGGGGGGGGAGATCAGCGCTTAATTATACATGCTTCTCAGAACCGGGGATAGGTATATGCGTATGTGCTCCAGCCTCCAGCCGGCTTTCCTTACTCTCCAAGCCGCTCCGACAAGTTTTGATCTCCTGGTCGCCTGCTAGGACCAGATATTGCCATGGGGAGATCTAGTTCCGACTCATCTCTATAGTGATGCCCCTTGAAGACTATGCAACCCCACCCTTCCCCCCATCCGTTAGAGTTCGTGGGGATCCCACAACGTGGAAATTTAACAAGCTAGTACAGCTGTCGGACCGACAACGATTCATCTGGATTAGGTCTAATTCGGATGATTAGGGGCATTCGGATCAACTATCCGCCGGAAATTGACTCTTCTCTTCTTCGCGGGCTGAATATTCTGTCTGATGATCTTTTAGCATACGTCTGATGTGGTGGAAAAGGAGGTCTCTATCGGTCCGACATTACTCCCATAATCACCTCTTCAATCGGCTCTTGGTGTATATCATCCGAATTAGGAAAGAATACAACGAGTGTTGAATTAGACAAAGACATGAATTGTTGTCGGACCGACAACTTTACGCCGTCTATTAGATTTCCACTTTGCGGGGAAATCTGGGGGTTAGCGTAGTCTAGACAGGGCACGGTTTGTATAGAGATCCACTCGTTCGAGAGTGGGATGTCAGTAGGCCCTCCTGACACTCCTAAGTAGACGTCGATGTAAGGGGCCCCTAACTCTTGTTCTGTCGGTCCGACAACTCACCAGCTACCTCGGTGCACTTCCACTTGGCGGCTTATTTTCTGATCACGAGAAGCTGATTCTTGCGGATTGCTAGATCTAGCACCGTCACATCTAGACTCATATCCTGACTCTTGGCTGGCAACCCTCTTTCCATTGGCATCATTGGCAATTATATCATGAAAAGTGGCGCTTTCACTCGGATACATTCCATCTAGCGAAGGCTAGTGGATACTCCCGACGTCGGTCACTCCTGGAGAACTGTTCTCGTCGAACCTCGCCGTTCAACTATTAAAAAGATTGTGCAATAATGCAACAACACTCCGTTGTTTATCCTGAACGAATTCCGTACCTTGTGTGCAAAGACTCCAGATACCCTCGGAAGAATGGAGCTGGCACCTTTCCCAGAGCAGCCAGATTGGTCGAACATTGAGATCATTCACCGCAACATCCTCCCTCCAAGGGCTGCCTTCTTCAACTATACAAACGTCTCAGATGCTCTGAGCCTAGATACAAAGAAAGCCAGAGCTGTTTGTCTCTCAGGCACCTGGAAGTTCAATGTCTATGAAAACCCTTTCGATGTCCCTAAGACTCGTGCGAACAAGCTCATCAGCGACTCTCGATATGCAGATATTGCAGTCCCGGGTATGTGGCAGCTTCAGGGACATGGCATTGGCCCCCGTTATACCAACATGAGTCTTCCATTCCCCGTCGACCCGCCGCATGTTCCTCTGTTCGAGAACGAAACAGGCCATTACATCCGCACATTCGAGATTCCCGAATCCTTTCGAGGCGCCCAACTTCGACTACGCTTTGAAGGTGTTGATTCAGCTTTCCACCTCCGAGTTAACGAAGTTGATGTGGGGTACTCACAGGGTTCAAGAAACCCATCGGAATTCGACATCACTGACCATGTTTCCTTAAACGGTCCCAACATCATTGCCGTCACCGTTTATCAGAGATCTGATGGTACCTACCTTGAAGCCCAGGTGAGCCGTGAGTTTAACTTTATACACAACAACAGCTAATAAATGTCTCCAGGATCAATGGTGGCTGAGTGGAATTTTTCGTGACGTTTTCCTCCTTGCTTTTCCTAAGGTTTGCATCGAGGATTTCAGAATTCAAACCCTGCTTGACAAGGATTACAACAATGCTGTTTTGTCTGTCGATCTTGAGCTGAGTGCCTCAACCAATGTGACTCTATCTCTGCTTGACGCAGAAAGGAAGGAAGTAGCGTCCAGCAGTCAGCTTTTTCAAAGCCCGGGTAGCTTCAACTTCCGCTTGCACATCAAATCACCAAATAAATGGACTGCCGAGACTCCATATCTCTATTATGCAGTTTTGGTCAATAATGATAACCAGCAAACGATATGTCAACGTGTGGGTTTCCGTCAAGTTGAAATCAAAGATGGGGTGATTACAGTCAACGGTCAAAGGATTGTTTTCCGGGGCGTCAACAGACACGAGCACAATCCTAAGTTTGGTCGAGCTGTTCCCTATGAATTTATGCGCAACGATCTGCTTCAGATGAAAAGGCACAACATCAATTCTATTCGAACAAGCCATTATCCCGGGGACCCAAGATTTTATGATCTTGCGGACGAACTAGGATTCTGGATCATGGATGAGGCTGACTTCGAGTGTCACGGATTCTCTCCGATCGAACTTGCTGCCCTGACTGATGAAGACAAGAAGAGATCCAAGAAGGGTGTTATCTCTCTGGAGTGTGAACGCGCAGGATACTGGATCACGAGTAAGCCGGAGTGGGAGGCTGCATTTCTCGATCGAGTGAAACAGCTTGTTCACCGCGATAAAAACCATGCTTCTGTCATCCTCTGGTCCCTTGGGAACGAATCCTACTACGGGACAAACATAATATCAATGTACAATTGGGTTAAAAAATATGATCCAACGCGGCCAATCCACTACGAAGGGGACCGTGACGCTGAGACGGTCGACATGTATAGCTTGATGTATCCTGATTTCCCCGAGATTTTGTATGCCATTAAGAATGCCCCGTTGAAAAAACCCCTGCTGCTTTGTGAATATCTTTATGGTATCGGCAATGGAGCAGGTCAAATACAAACATATGTCGAGAGCTTCTACAAGTATCCCAGATTTCAAGGAGGGTTTGCATGGCAGTGGGCGAGCCAGGGACTTGAAACATTTACTCCAGATGGTGTTCGCTTCTTCGGCTATGGCGGAGATTTCAACGACATTATCAATGACGGGCGTGAAAACACCCATGGCTTCAACTTCTCCGATCACACCCCCAAACCCGCTCTATCAGAGTTTAAGAAGGCTCTTGAGCCTTTAAAATTGACTCGCTCTCCCACAGGCTTCTCTCTCACCAACAGGTACAACTTTGCCAATTTGGATCACATCAAATGCGAATGGGCTGTGATTGGCGATGGCTTCCGATCAGCGCGTTCGGTACTCCCCTTGCCAAATGTCGAGCCTGGCCAGACCCAAGAGATCGTGATTGAAGGGCTTAAATTCGACAATTCAAAGGAATCTTACCTGGAGGTTATTTTCAGTCTCAGATGTCCAGAGCTATGGGCCCCGGCGGGGCATGAAATATGTAGAGAACAGTTCTTGCTCCGAGGACCGCCACGCGAGGTCAGAAAGGCTACTTCTTGTCCTACTTCGAAGGCTGTATCCGAAACAATTTTGGAGATTCAAGGTGAGGGTTTGACATGGAAATTCGACTGTCGCCGTGGATCCCTCGTGTCCTGGGTTAAGAAAGGGACTGAACTTCTTGTCTCTCCCCCTACACTAAGCTTTTACCGCGCTATGACCGATAACGATCAGGCAGGCGACGGAGGGAAGTGGGAGGAGAAATTGTTGAAGTTTGTTCGAACTTTTACCCAGTCAGTCCAGGTGGAATCGAAGGCCGACCATGTCTCAATCAAGGTGATTGCGCGCGCCGGACCACCTGGCCTAGAGTGGCGCATCAACACCACGCTGACTTATAACTTTTTCCTCGATCATGTTCAGATACTAGCAACTGGTAATCCTTCTGGAGTGAATATGCCTAGAACACTAGCGAGAATTGGTCTCGACTTCACCTTGGCATCCGAATTCGATCGTGCAACTTGGTTTGGACGCGGACCTGGAGAGTCGTATAGAGACAGGAAGCTCGCTCAGCTGGTCGGAAACTGGAGCTCGCCAATCCAGGAGTTGTTCACAGTATTTGAATATCCACAGGAGAGTGGCAACAGGACTGATGTCCGATGGGTGACTTTCAGCAGCTCAAGCTCGCAAAACTCCATCACAGCAAAGTTCGAAGATCAAGATGGCTGTAGCTTCAATGCCTATCATTACGATACAATGGATATAGATCAGGCTAGACATCCATACGAGCTCACCAAAACCAAAGAGCCTCGCGTACGTCTCGATTGGGCCCATCATGGACTGGGGACTGCAGCCATCGGCCCCAGGCCACTACCGGAGAATACATTGGAAAATAAGGAGTTTTCTTTCCATCTCACTCTCAATTAGATAGATTTACGTTATTTAGAACTATTACTTATTGCAAGTTCAAATTTTGGGGGATAGAAATCTGAAAAAAGCATCGCCACATGCAGTGCTCGGTTTAGCATACTAAGATTCTTTTAAAGGAAGCAGTGCCTAAAAGATTGTCAGATCGGCTTGAACTCAGATTTAGTAAGGCTTACTTGCCCTGGTAAGCTCAAATACATAAACGAAACTCGGAGATCATCCCTACTCCAGGGGGGTTGTATCGGATTTTCTTCTGTTTTGTTTTCTACGTACTATGCACCACCTACTTGGGCTTTTGGGGATCGAAAAATAGTATGGCTTCATCCTTTATCTTACAAGCAAAAATCATCAAGACTTAACTAGTGGTACTATGTATACTGTGGGATCCAGTCTGATTGATGTTGGTGTCGTTTTTCCCGGGAACAGCCCGATTTCCGATATCCGACTACTCCCGACGCCCTATTTCCGCTCCCGGCTCCCGGATTACTTAGTCCGTAGCTAGGTAAATATTGCTTTGATGTACAGTACTTCTGTACCATCAGATGATACGTCGGGTAGCTCCATCCGCGTCGGCAGGATCCGAAAGCCGGCGGGCACTTGAAAAGATCGATTGGATGGTGAGGCACCAGACACCGAGGTATCTTCGTATACCATCTTTACATGTGTTTGTACTTCGAAGTAAGCTGACATTAGCAAAAATACAAGCGGAGGGAGATCAGCTCGATCAGGTGAGAACGAGGACGTGCATTGCTCCACTCACGTGCTTTCGCCTTTCGCCTGATAGACCCCGCGTCAGCACTTCTCGTCCACCATCATGAATCCATTGACAACCATCTGATTTATCTTTTGTCAACATGCCATTCCAGAACCACCACCCGCTCATCCGCCGTTCTTTCGTACAACCCCTCATTGATCGCCATCCAACCACACACCCAACCCCGCATTTCAGGGCAACCCTCACCCCGAGGTGGAATGGATCTCCTGTCCTCGCAGCCACCACGGAGCTTACGTCCTTTCCACAAGCCTCTCATAACTAAGGTCCAAGTACTTCGTATCTTTCAGCTAGAGATAAGCAAGAACAAGCCGCCATGCAGACAATAAGAACCGTCCGTCGCCTCTCAGGGAACAGGATCTTTCGATCCGAGATTCGTCGAGCCTATTCATCACATCTGACCCCGAATCCCATCATGAAGGCACTCGTCTACTCAGGAATTGGCAATGTGAGGTTGGAGGATCGCCCTAAGCCTAAGATCAGTCAACCATCTGATGCTATCATTAAATTGACGAAGTCAACAATTTGCGGGTCCGATTTGCATATTCAGAAGGGGGATGTTGCTACTTGTACGCCCGGTACGATCTTAGGTCATGAAGGCGTGGGTATAGTAGATGAGATTGGAGAATCTGTTCATGGCTTCAGCAAGGGAGAGCATGTCTTGATATCGTGCATTTCTTCTTGTGCAACTTGTGAATACTGCCGCAGAGGCATGTATTCGCATTGCAAAACGGGAGGTATGTCAAGCTATATCTTGTTCCCCGAGGTGTTGTAGTACCAGTAGAGTCAATCGAGTCTTGTTTGCAGTGTGTCTTAAACTTTCATATTTTTTAGTACAATTACCAGAAGTTTCTCGTACTAGCGTTTCTCCTTGCAGCAAGACTCTTGGGTCTCCCTATTGACGCGTCCAGGCTGGCTTCTTGGTAACACAATCGATGGCACCCAAGCCGACTATGTTCGAATCCCCCATGCAGACTCCTCGCTTTATCCAATTCCAGATGGAGCCGATGAAGCAGCCCTAGTAATGCTTAGCGACATCTTCCCTACCGGTCTCGAATGCGGAGTGCTCAATGGCAAAGTCCAACCAGGAGGAACGGTTGTGATTGTTGGCGCAGGTCCCGTGGGTCTTGCAGCTATGATAACTGCCCAACTCTACTCGCCATCCTTGATTATCATGATCGACAAAGACCCTAATCGTCTGAAGGTTGCAAAAGAGTTAGGAGCACATCAGACTATTGCCGCTACTGATGAGACAGCAGTAGAGATGGTCAAAGATTTTACTGATGGCAAGGGCTGTGATAGCGTAATCGAAGCGGTTGGAATCCCACAGAGCTTTGAGTTATGCCAAAAGCTCCTCGCTCCAGGAGGGATTCTAGCGAATGTGGGTGTGCATGGTACGAAGGTGGATTTGCATCTCGAAAACCTTTGGGACCGAAACATTTGTAAGTTGTCCGAATAATTTCCCTGAGCAATTGAATGACATAATACAGCTATCACAACTCGACTAGTTGACACAGTGACAACCCCAATGCTATTGAAATCGGCACTTTCCGGAAAACTTGATCCATCCAAACTAATTACCCATAGTAAGTTGATATCACCGTTAGTTCTGTATGCAAGCTGATAGAGGCAATATAGAATTCAAATTCGGCGACATGGAAAAGGCATACAGCACTTTTGGCGCAGCCGCCAAGCATGAGGCCCTGAAAGTCCTTATCGAATTCGACTAGAAGTCAAACCTAAAATTCCTAAGTACCCAAATCGCTGTCAAGTAATCTTTGGCTTTGCCATGGCCCGCCTTTTTGCTGTCAGGACTGTCAGTCTGGTGTTAACGAGGCTGCCATATTTCTCCATCTTCAACATGATGTTGTAACAAGTAGTAATATTACCATAAAACCCCTCTGGTGTTGTGAGAATTGTCAATATTCCCTTTTTGTCACAAGATTCGGTGAGCCGGGAGACTTACTCTACACTCTTTTCATTTATTCTCGTTGCTCGGGCTGATTGTCGTTGTTCCTGTCCCAAACCGAGAGCGTGTTCAATCCCACCCCAATTCTCCGTCTCGTCTCTCATTTACAAACTGAACTATGTCTTTTGAATTTCATCTAAAATGCATATCCCTTGCCGACGGACTCAGCAGAAGACAGAAGCTATGACTTAATGGAAGAAAGCAATATAAGTTTTATGAATAGGATAAGCGCATATACTAATTGAAAGATGCCCGCATCTAGCTTTATTAAGAATCTAAAGAGTGAGCCATGGTTCTAGATCTAGCTAAGCATTCATCAAATATCCTACTTCCGTGATATTGCTTAGTGACATTGGGCCTGTATGCTTAGGTAAAAAAACCCGAAATTTTGCGACTTTAAGCAAGCTCAAGCAAGCAAAAGCCCAGAAAGCTATATAGGCCTTCTCGAATACTAAAAATAGCCGACAAGAGATACACAGTTTAACATGACATGATTGAATCCTGTCGCTCACAAAATTAGTTTAAAAGCTCCCAAGTGCTCCCCTTGACATTTATCTGAGCCGACGACGAACTTGCGAACCTTAAGGACTACAGTCTTGGTATGCGAACCCAGTAACGACGCACTTCAGGTCTAAAAAAGTCCAATGCTAAGTTGGATTTTGCTTTACACTCGTAAATTCTGATGATCTCAACTGGATTCAAGGATCTGTGCTTTTGCAGGCATTGGTAAAGAATTGAGCAAAGGAGGGCAATTGGAGATTTCCGACTGGACTTGTGTCTGGAGGTGGGCTTCCTTCGGGTCATTGCTATATATACTCATTCACTTACATCCATATAACATAGACGATTGGTAGCTGTATAAATAATTACCCTCTGTTCTTCGAATATCCGCATCCTTTTAAAGGCATTCAGCATATCACTACCTGCGAATTTGGAGTCCCGTTTCGATGAATCTAGAGTTGACCAATCCCTGTAAAAGAGCTATTGCTCAATGTATTTATACTTGACTGAAATGCTAGCTTTAGATTGTTGAATTCAAAGCTTATTCTAGGACTGCTTAATGCCTCAATGCCCTCGTCCCATGCACACTCGAAGAATCTTGGAAATCATGAAATGTAGTTTGAATGATTGTAATGAAAATAGTTGTATCAGTCCGGCTTGAATGCCGCAAACGGTTTTGATAAATTGTTGAAATGGTAGTTTGGATTTGCTGGTCAACAAACTCCAAGTAACTAAAGATTTCATGCAAAAGCATAAAAGTGCTGCATGTAGAAAGATATTCCCTCGAGAACCAAACTTGGGGGGCTAGAACACATAGATTCTACCAGAACATACAAAAACGCCCGCATTACCGAAAACATAGGAAACAAGGAAATGCCCAGTCCCGTGACAAAGATCGGGGTTCAGATCTTGTCAGCAAGAACTGGGTTGGCTCAGTTTAGAGCCGCTTAAAAGGACCACGGGTCTCGAGAGAAATCCGATGGAGAAGAGGGATTGTGCAATGTTTGGAACTGCTCGTCTGGTTGCTCTTGTGACATGTGTTCCGAGTTCAAAAACTCTGTAAGCCAGGCCTCGTCGGCTATAGCTGAACCTGAGAAAGTAGGATGGTTCTCTAAATCCGGTTCAGTTTGTTCGGCAAGAGAAGCATCCTCACTCATGAAGACTAGAGGAGAGTGTTCGCTAATAGACGAGTCTTGGCTATGATTGTTCCTTCGACCAAGAGGCTGCTGAGGTGAAAGTGGCGAAGGAGATGTTTTTGCAGAGTAAGGGGCTAAAGAAGCTGCGCGTATTCCATCCCCATGCGACCACGGGAACACATCCATATTTTTCAAGGTGCTAGGAGTGTGCTGGATAAAGGACAATTTTTGTTGATCTTCTAAAAAGTATGGTGATTGAACTGAAGAGGATGAGAAAGGAAGTCGTTCAGAGTAAGATCTCAAGGAGGGTGCAACGATGCAACCTTCAAACAATGATGACTCCGAGACCGAGCATGGGTGAGAATCTGGAATTATATAAGCACCTATACCAGCGCTATTCTGATTATCATCGACGATGCCAGGCGGAGGGCTCCTAACACTCTCATTGTTATGGCTTGTTTCCTTACGTGAAAAGTACATTCTAGCCATAGAACTGCGGGTGTCCCAGCGAAGAAGATCTTGCACGGAGCTGTCGATGACAGATCGCCAAGCCAAGAATTTGCCACAGCCATGTCGTAATCGATCTCGCAGTTCAAGTTCGAGAGAGCAAAGCCATGCGGAAAATGTGTCTTTTACACCTTGAGGGATCTATAAAATTGTGGGTCTATTGCCGTAACAGAGAATGGATTGTTTAGCTTACCTGAGTATAAAGTGGACTCTTTTTGAAACCAGCATTGAAGTGCTTAATTTCTTGATGGGATATTGCAGCAGCTGCGAATGCCAAGTTGTTCGAGTATGGAAGTTGATCTGCCATTCCTTCAGGAGGAATAGCACGGAAAGCATCCATAACTGGTTCCACCAAGACTCCGAGCCGGTCCATGGAGAAATGTGTAATTCCTAGGCCATGACTGTACTGAGAATACACATCCAGCGGCACAATGCTATCTCGGGTTGAATACAATTGTTCTTGATTACCTGGCGTTGTGAGTAAGTATGCCAGAATTCCACCTGCAAGACTAGCATGTGTAACTAAGTCATCGAGGTTACCACCCTTGCCCTCGAGCTGGACAGAGAAGTTATTCCATATTATCCTGTCAAAGCTATCTTCCACAGAAACGCTTAGATCTGTAGGTAGGTTGGCCACATTGGCAGAAGACTCGACTGTACCGGGAGGCGACGCCATGCTGAAAGGATTGAACAAGTTTCGGTCGATATTTTGATGCTTTCGAAATTCTAGAGCAATTGCTTGATTGAACATTAAACAACGCAATTAATACAACAAGGCTGCAACACTTACGCTCTATGGGATAAGATGTGGATTTAGGAATCGGGGTTGCCGTCCCATAGGCGCCCTTTGCTAGCTGATGATTGCAGCTATGACACTGATCTTCAGGGGCAGCTCGCTGGCACTAAGACGATTTCAGTACGTATTAAAGAAGAGAGCAATGGGAAGGAGTTTAGTTACAGCATGCCTGCTTCCCCAGCATAGGGGGCAACTCATAGTTTCCACGGGCTTCGCCTTCTTTGCGCCTGGTCGAGAGAGTTGTACCCAAAAGTTTTCAGTTCGAGGAAGCCTCTTACCCTTGCGGTGACGTTTGAAACGCGAGAGTTTAACTTCTTGGGTCTTGTGAAGTATATCCATTTGGCTGATGGAACGAGAGGCTATTGGAACTGTTGAATATGGGGGTCTGGCTGTTTTTGAGTCCCAGAAAGGGCCCAGTTGAAATGGATTGAGATTTATACCTCACGAGCGGGAACGCATTTTGCTGGCGGAGGACAGGCTGTCAGCCAGCAATTTAAAGGCTTAAATTTCTGCGTAGCACAAGAATTGCGGTGCAAAATGCCCAATTGGTCCACTAGGACCGCCAATGGAAAGCATAGGGAGGTCTGCCTTGAGGAAGAATTGGAAGAATATAACTCATGACGACACGTAAAAGCCTGATCGATTGTAGTTCGAGCGTATCAACATAGCTCGTCTCGCCTTGCGATGAGCGCTATTTAATATCAAGTTGAGGCACTAAAGCCGTAGAGCAATTTAGTAAGTAGAGAGAGAGTTTGGAGTTGTAGCTGTCGCTATGGCTGTGTCGCTACTCGAGTACAGTACCTGAAATACGCAGCCAACACAATGAAGTAACCTTATTTGTCAGCGAAACAACACTATGACTTGAATGCGTAGCAACATTTGTGCGTCGACCTCTTGTCTTGTCGACTTTTCCAACTCTTACAAACCCCTCAACGCCGGCGGGCGCCTTTGCGCATTCCCGACATGTGTAACGAGTTTTCATTTCTTGTCATCGGCCGAAACACCTTCTGTTGCCTTGATACCTTGGGCATGACCTGACAGCGCAACCGGAGCCTCGCAAGATATATTCCTGTCTCAACGCAGAATGGCCGGTGGAAGGGGAGGGGCCGGAAAAGAGAGAGAACAGAGACCTCCAGCTCAGTGGTCGCCGTGGGAATGGAATACCGACGGTTATTGGGTATGCCACAGGAAGAAGTGGAATGGAGGATTGGAGTATAGCTACGAAAAGCCAGAGAGGACCTCTGAGCTTATGTCCAACGATTCTCAGCACAGCTGTATTGCTGCAGCATCAGCCGGATCTACCGACGGTTTGTTCATTCTCCCCATTCGCCCTCTATGGCTCAGACTAGACTGATGTTTTTGGGTTCGGAAAGCTTCACTACCTTCTGATACGCCAACGTTCACCACTAACAATCGGAGCGTTAATGAACTACAATATGCCAGCCCCGGTCCTATGCCTACGATATCGTTTACAGGTCCTGATACATCTCCTGGGATAATTCTAGGAAATACGCTGACCGGCTCTTGGTCTCCTGGAGTATCAGAATCCAGCATCACACATCAGCCATCAGGCCAACAAGACTCTTCTGACGTCAATGGCATTGATCCCGATAATGTTCACGCATATCGATCAAGACGCCCGCTATCCTCTACTGATTATAGTATCCCTAACTCCTATAACTATAACGCATCCCCACTTCCAGCCACGTTTTCTGGCATGAGTTTTTCTAATCCTCCTCTAGCCAAGCACCTATATTATCCTTTAGATCCGCACATAGATGAAAGTCGCATAAGCCAAAGAGTAGAACATGAGCTTGGCTCCCGTATGCTGCTTTCCTGTCTTGATACTATTTACCTAGTACTAATTGAATTAGAGTTCGAAGTTATCCATGATGGCCGCCGATTCTTTAAAGCTGGGCGTGTATTCAAGGTGGTTTGGTCAGAGCCAGCAGGTGTTTCAACGTCGAATGACGATATCCTCTCTAGTGAAACCAGGCTCGGGGAGGCAGTCATATCGAAAATTCGGCGCTTTGTTGTCGTCAAGGAAAATAGAAGGCACTGCATTTGTCACCCGCTTCTGACATATGGTGGGCAGGCTACTATGAAGCCGGGGGTCAGTCCTGCGGAGCATGCAGCCGTCTTTGCGAACAGGGGAGCTGCCAAATATTTGGCTGGAGAAGAGGCGCAACTGGTGATCAAGCCTTTCGGTATTATTCTCGAAGCAAAGGACGAGAGCTTGGACCCCTTAACCAGGATCAATTTCGCAAAACTCTACACCGTGGAGCACAATGTCAAGGTGTGCAAAATCGGCAGAATAGATGATGGCCAGGTGGAACGACTCGGTGAGTGTTCCCAACAAGTGATGTGGGGTCAGTTCGTCAATAGCGGCGAATACAAATCTCTATCATCGGGGCCTTCCAAATCTACTATGACAAGCAAAACCTCTCAAGATTCATCATTGCCTAAAACCCGAGGTAGCCGCACTCACTATTCTAACTCTCGTGGCAAATCACGCAAGCGCAATGGGGCTGAATCATCTTACCACATTGAGTGGTTTTGGACTTGCTGTCAATGCGGTGATGGGCCTTGGACTTGCTCTGGATCAGTGCAAGTGTGTCCTTGTGGATATAATCGATGCGACCAGTGTCCGACGGAACAACGGAATCGTTTCGACCATCAATAATATCATTCGTTCTAAAACTACATAAAAGCTAAAGCTTCGTGTGGACTCTGTTGGGGTATACTCGTGGCGTAAGACATGGCATCCATAGAGGCGACGTGTTCAAGATTCTGGAGACATTACGTCCAGTTTTCCGTACCTTTTGACCAGTTTCCCGAACGGGATCCTTTTACCTAAAGTCCTAAGTGTCTATTTAAATGGACCAAAAACCGAAGAGCGTACAGCTTGATAGACTTGTGACTATTTAGCTGGTTACAAGCACCTACTGTCGACTTTACTGCCGTCAACTTCGCTGCCGGATATCTTGTTAGCTGTTGACTTTCCAGATTCTTGCTTGCTGTCAGTCTTTCCCCTTACAAAGCAGTCATCACAGTCTTCTGCTGCTCAGTTATTATCGTAGTATAGTAATCACTCACGTCTTCGCTGTTGGGATTTGTGTTCCCCTTTGAACCACCTTCTCAAATCTACCTCTTTGCGTTTCCTCGTACGACCCTCTTTATCATTCAAAGCTTTAAAAACAATAAAGGGCTAAGGATAGACAGGATATGCTTTGAGCAGTTAGAGTCTAAGAGTTGTTACAAGTATCTAGCTCTTCTAACAAAGTCGACAGCTAGCAAGTAGCTAAAATCCAGGAACTATTATAAGCTAAATGGTCTTCCGAAGAAATAGAAATTGAAGTGATGTTTAAGGTCGATATGGATGGAGTCTTGACCGTTATAGCAGTAGGGAAGGAGGGAGATGAGGGAGAAAAGGAGAGGGAGAAGAGGGAGAAGAGGGAGAAGAGGAAGAAGGTTGTCATAATGCTTGACCTTGAACGATTTGACTCGGATGAGGCAGTCTCGATTGTCAAAGAGATGCAAGGAAGTACAGAGGAGGATGAAGCGATGCCAAGAGATATTTTAAAAAGGACGGGCCGGGGGAGATGAGAGGTACCAAGGGGTCATTAAGTGATGAATAGCATATAGCTTTAGCATCTACTCAACCAAGTATCGACCCATTAGTCGCAAAATTCATTTCCAAGTTTCTACCCTCCCATCACCATCCAGACTCATAAACCGGTCGCCTACTCCATGTGTCGAATTAGACAAAAGAAGACCCACACGTGGTAATTCTCATCTTAATATATAATCATCCTGAATGCACATAAACCCCCCAAATTTTTATCTGACATTTATCTTTGCAGATGCCAGTAGCAATTCTTGCGGGAACCATGATATCCGAAGTTAGGACTTTGGCTAAATATGCCTAGACATATAGCCACAGATCTGCTTTCCTCGTCCCCAACATGGCAAAACTCGCAGAAACAAATCTCTCCTCAAATAGCTGCAACAGAGCCACTATAGAAATTTCACACTTCCGGGCTGCAAACTCAAGAGTTTTTCTATATGCAAAGCTCATACAATGCGGTATATAACATAATATCATGACAGTATCAACAACCATCCATAACCTCCCATGCCAAAACCCTATTTGGGCCCGAACTCTCCGAGATGACAACGACACCAAAACGCCATGCCACTATACCTCCCTCCCCACATTGATCAACAAGTATCTTATATCAGGCCTTCCTCGCTCTTTCATCTGTCCCAAATTAGCCAATCATCCCGTTCCTCTATCTACTACCGTATCCATCTGTTTAACCCCTTCTCATTTTCGTCCAAATAACTAAACCAAATCAAAATGCAACCTGGCCAAGCCAACCCGAAGTGAGAGAATATCTATCCATCATAACAACCATAAAGCCAAATCCAGCCCCCCTGCCTGCCCTTAAAACCCACTCGCAGACCCACCCGCAGTCCCCGTCCCACTTCCCCCGAAAAAGAACCCGCCAAACAAATCCACTCCGCTCCCTACACCACCCACTCCACCCATCGCATCCCCAAAATCATGCCTTCCGCTCTCATCCCACTCGAACCCCATCTCCCCATTCCAACCCAGATTCGTCCCATCCCATCCTTGCTGTAAGAAGTCCATCCCTTGTGAATTCTGAGAAGAAAACTGGCCCATGTCTTGCAAGGGGTATTGCGGCTGCATGAACTGCTGAGAAGGTGACGGGAGAAGCGAAGGATCAATCTGGCTGGTATCGAGAGACGAGAGCGGGGGTGAAATGGCAAAGTCGGAAGGCGAGGGCATGGTGTTGTTGGATTGTGTAGGAGCGGTATTGGAACGGATAGCATTATTATTGTTCGATCCGGGTGTACTTGATGCACTAAATGATTCCTTCTTGATATTCTGGGGACTTCGACTTGTCATACTATTTTGACTTCCTGGTCTTGTGAATTGCGGAGATCTCATGGCCGCTCCAGGCTGAGGGTGCGAGCCAGAAATTTGGCTAAGGAGCTCATTGGGCCCCATATCAAATTGAGGCTGACCTCTATTTGTAGTAATGGACTGGAGCTCTCGATTGTGCCGACTGTATAGCTTTCCGGTGTTGAAGTAGTCGCTTGCTGGAGTAGCAGTAGCACTTTGGGCATGTTGGTGGTGATGCTGAGAATGTGAACGGCGGCGGGAATTCGGGTTCCCGGCAGCGGAACCAAAGCCAGTTGTTGACATGCACATTTGTACTGTGGCTTTGGACATGCGTTTGAAAGCATCACGGCAGGCTTCTGCTGGGGGACATTTCTCGATGAGGTCGCCGAGAACGGAGGTTGCGGCTAGGATTGTGAAGTCGACTTCGTCCATTGTCTGTTGTGTTGTTAATCTCTTGTCTCAAGTCCCGAGATGAAGTGCTTACTAAACGACTTCTGACTATAGAAGAATGCCAAATAGCATAAAGGAAAGATATTCCTGCCATGAATAAATGATGAGTAGCTAGGAAAGTATAGTTGACTAGATGCACACGATGCAACTGCCTATACAATCTCAACACTCTCTGTCCCGCCTCGGCAACCTTTAGAAAGACTCGCTCCTCGTCTTCCCTCAGCTCAACACTATGCATATTGGGACTGTTAACTTCTTCGCTGGTGTTATATTCTCCCTTAAACATTGCTGGAACACTTAAGCTCTGCCGATAAAGCATAATTACACATTGCCAGTAATTGAGTTCTAGAAATTCAACCGAAAATGCAACCCCCGACTCTCGTTTCGAGGGAGCGCATGACTTCCATTCGTAGAGCCTTTTGTCAATATCAATTCGCCATGACCTAAAGCTATCAAACTTAGAGAGAAAGGGCGAAGGCAAAGAAGTGTGCATAAACGGATTACGTTGATTTAGTCCACCTACTCTGGCTTGCTGTGCCTGCTGATACTGAAGTACTTGCAATATTTCCGACTGTAATAACCTGAGACGAAAGTAATGGTAAGAAACTTGCTTGTAGCTAGGCTCTGGTCCTGGAGGCTCGAGAAATCCCGTAGGTGTGATATATTTGTCATCAAGAGGAGAGGGAAACTCCGTCGTTATCACTTGATCAGTGATACCAAAAGGCCGTCCGACACATGTTGATACCAGGCGGTCTAGGGAGTACGTGCACCACCATAATCTCCGTCTGCAATCTCGAACCCATTCTCGCCGCCCACGTTCTCGGATACTCCGCTCCCTTTGCATTCGTGCAAGTTCGCTATCCTCGGCTGTCACATTTTCACTCTTCTCGGGCTCAGTGTCGATTTCCTTTCCATCCTCATAGTGAAGGCCAAGATCGATCGCCAATCGCACAGCTACACCAATGATGTACCAAAGGCCTGGTGCTACAGGTCGAAGTAGTGCAAATCCGGCTAGCAGCAACACGGCCTGTAGCTCCTCAAGCCCGCCACCAAATCCGTCAGGGTTATCATTTTCGTTGGGACCGCTCAAGCAAGGCTCTAAATGTACTATCGCGGAAGCGTGGTATTCCTCTGGTTGACACCACGGTTTCTTGTCTCCTGTCGCCTCCCCTTTCTTCCCTTCTCCAGAGTCTCCCAAGAATATACCAGCCCCAATCGCGAAAACAATATTCAGCATATATAGCTCTCTCGGTGTTCTTACTCTTGCGTCTCCCTCTGCATATGCCAATTCAAACATCTTCATAAATTCCCCTCTGTGCAATATCGGCACCTGCGGATTTGCATGCTCAAAGTACAAACTAACCAACCGCGCACCAACTTCTTTGGAAGGGAAAGGTGCCTGATTGATAGTCGGTTTAGTGTGTAACCCAAAGAAGGAGTCCCTCATAGATGTCTCCCCCGTAGCAGTAGTCTTATTGGCAACTGGCGCCTTTGAAGGTCGAACTCCACCCTTATCACTGCTGGCACCCGAGACAGAAGACTTCACTGCAGCAAAGACAACACGGGCAAACGATATCCCTGATGTCGACCCCAAGTATCGAGCGTCAGATGCCCCTTGCACGGATACACTGCCAATATTCGATACAAGCTTATCGAGCTTTGCAGATTCGTCTTGTTTCTTGTTCCATGCCATCTCTTGTGGTGACTGCTTATGGGCTACAGCCACAGTCCCTTCATTGCCATTGAAAGCCGGCCGACCATCATCACTAGGTGTCTGAACAATATTGGGATCCGCGCTAGGTTGCGCAGTATGGTCGAGGACTTCCGCAGGGGCGAATTGTATATTATGTTCCAGGAGGAGTTTCTCCAGGTACCCAACGCGGGATTCGAGGTAAAAGACATAACTTCACCAACCCATAATCAGCCTCGTGTTTCTCAATCCTCAATCTCCTTCCTTCTCCAAATTGCTTCATCTGCGGAAGAGGGGCACTGTACTCACCTCCTCGGAATCTCCCTCTTGGTAATAGGATCATACCCCACACACTTCACATTAGCCTTCTCGCAGCTCGCACAACTCGGCAGCCTCTGATCACACCTGTTCTTCCTCAACCTGCACCGATTGCAGGCGCTCACATTTCGAAAACTCGAGCTACCTCCCGTCTTGGGGGCACCCGCATCCTTGGATATCTCCCCTGCATCCTCGGCGTTTTTGGGGCTGCCCGGTTTCGTGCCACTATATTCCGGCGACGTATATCGCGCCCGCTTCGAGGCGTGAACGGCGCTGCTCCCAGTATTTGAGCTCATGGCTTCGGGCGCTCATACAAATAACAAACACAACTTGGCAGGGCGATGGCTTCCATGCGCCAGCCTTCAGTGTGAACGGGTGAGAACCGGGGTCGAATGCTCGATTGGTGCTGTAGCCGATATCAGTCCTTCAACGTCCAGTCCTTTGCATCTCGCACGACGGTCTCCAATTCCCATCGATGTCTCCCTCGAGTTGACTAAACGAAAGTATGTAAGAATAATCCCTCACGTCTCCGGAAAAGAAAATATGGCTGGAGCAATTGCAAGAGGCGCAAATGGCGAAATGCGGTTGCTGCTGACAGACAGACAGCCGCGTGGGGCCTTTTTCGAGTGTGACGAGCTGTTCTCCCGGGTAGGGGGTCAGCGAATTTCAGATAGCCATGATAAGAGCTTCACCGAATCAGAGTTGGAAGATACAGTGGGAATTGCAGTAGCTGTAAGCCACCGAGTAAAAGCAAAGTGCATGTGTTGAGACGAGAGTGTGAAGCAAGGCGAGCAACGAGAATATGCCCCTGACAGAAGTAAACGCCCCTCTCTTGCAGAAGAGCTGTAAACAATTTAGCAAAACAAACGAAGAAAAAGGCAGGTAAAGAGAAGAGAAAGGAAAAAGAAAAGAGGGAGGAGGGAAGAGGGAAGGGGGAAGGGGGAAGAGGGAAGAAGCAAGAAGCATCTAATTTAATTATCAATATTATCTTGCCAGTCAAAGACCAGACGCCAATATAAGACTATAGCTCCATAGCTCTAAATAATTACATAAACACATCGGGCTTCCATCCATAGGCCTCTTTATAAAGCGCCTAACCGACACGAAAAGAGACTCTTTTTCAACTCTTAATCCGACTACCCAACAACCGAACAACGTCTTCACCAGCCTATGTGTGATGTCTAGCGATATCATCAATATCACTCCAGGCAACGTTAAAAAAGTCAAAATATAATATGTAGGCTATATTAAATCTACTATTCTTCCAAACTCGGTAAGCCATTGGTGTAGAAATTCATCCAGTGGATAGATATCTATCTATGTTAACCCCCAACGAGAATCCCTGATATCTCTTCCTTCCTCCCTTATGCATGTTTACTCCTCAAAAATATATATGCAAATGGTTACCGGCTTAAAAAGCTAAATTCCGACTCCCATATTTTCAAGACCAAACGCCACCCAATGTATCTCCAATGTCTCTATCTCCGGCGCTGAGGCCATCCCATGTCCATACCTTTGAAGTATGTCCCATTTGTTCTGACCCATTTTCCTTTTTCTATGTGATAACTCCTTTCTTTAGCATCACTCCTCCCAAATCCAGTCGGTACGCCGAAATATTAAAAACTGCAACGCTATCTGCAAATGATGGATATCTAAAAAGCATGACCGAAAAAAAGCGTAATGATGTTTATACAGGTTTCCTTTTCCTGAAGGAAATCGAAGCGAATGGCTAATAGGAATAGTATCGTAAGGTCGTGGGCATCCAAAATACCAAGCGAGATGAAAATACCACTATTGGGCACTGGCTCTTCGTTTCTGTCAATCTTCCTCTCTTCGTGGCTCTACAGCTGCCATAGCGGATTCCAAGGCGTTGTGATCGAGAATATGGTCCTCGTAAGCAACCTCGGGATCCTCATCCGCCTTCTCGTCCACTTCCATGCGGCCTCCGTTGTCAGTTGTGAGCAGACCCACAAATGCACCGCCAACAGCAATGATCGCACTGCACCACCATGCCAACCCAGAATAGCCTAGACGAATACCAGCCGAGAAGAGGAATCCGGAGACGGTAGGCCCAAAGGCTCTGGAAAGGCTGGCGGTCGATGCTGCCACGCCATTGATAGTTCCCAACATCAAGAGAGATGGTGCCGAGTTGGTAAGGAGGATTGCGTTTGCTGGGTAGGCCATAGTTGAGAAGGTGCACTTCCAGACCACAATCGCGTAGACTCCTATCATACGGAGAGAGTTTGGCAGTAGAACCAGATAGGGTGTTGCGAGGTAGAGCAGCGGATAGGAGAGAGTAATTGTCCTGAATATTGCCAGAGGGCCGAATCTCCTAGCAACGAACGGGAACAGGAAGAGCGTTGCAAGCATAGAGTACAGTCCCTGGACCGAGAGGATCACTCCGATCTGTTTCGTATCGAGGCCATATCCGCTGACAAATTTGAAGGGCAACTTCCATGGTTCCGCATTCTCAGGCGCTCGAGTACTAAGAAGTGTCGGGAGCAGAGCATCGAAAGTCATGGTGTGGCTAATCACGGGTCAACCAAATGATGCAGGCGATTCAATTCGGGAATAACTTACTAAGCCAGAACACCATAGCCGATGATGTTTAATATAACCTGTCTCGTAAATGCTTTTGTTACAGCTGGCTTCGGCCTGGGGGCATCCCGCACATCATCGAGATCCAATGCTTCCTCCGGTTCCTGCGATGGTGTTGATGGGAGCTTGGGCGAGGGTGCAGTCGTGCAGTATCCCGGCGGTTGGTCCTCATTGCTCAACAGCGACACCACTTCACTGTCGTCGGCCTTTTCGCATCGCGATGACTTCCAGTTCGCACAAAGTGTAACCTTGCTCAGCAGCCATTTTCCAGCTTCCAGCCCCGGATCCCGGCGGTACTTCTTCTCGGCATGTGTCTCCTCGAGAAACAAGATGCCAATGACCACGCCAAAAGAAACTATCACCGTGCACACGAGGTTGGGCAAGAGATAAGGGAAATTGGCCCAGATCGACTTCTGGCTGAAGAGATTCGGATAGTTCAAAGCTGGTCTGGCCAAACCACCTCCCAGTGTAGGTCCAAGAATCGATCTGCGACGGTCAGCCCTGCGCGAGAACTGATCAAGTTTTCTAGAACTCACCCGAGACACCAAACAAACGGCATGATAGTATAGGCGCGAGCTATCCGACTCGTCAGTGAGAGGCTCCAACACATGGGAAATGTGATGTGTCAAATCGCTTACGCTGGTGTGCCTTGACCGTGACCATCTCCGCAACGGTTGTCTGCAAAACGCCCATATTCCTGTGATGACCTGTCAGAACAGGAATCCCCTCTCTGGACTGCAAGGAACCGCCACATACCCATTGAGAAGGCCGCCCAAGGCACGAGCCAATAGCGCGGTTTGGAGATTGGGCGCGAATCCAAATATGAGCATGCTGAGCGCAGTGCCAGCAAGGCCGGTGAGTAGAACTGGTTTCCGCCCGATCCTGTCACTCAGTCTGCCCCATGCCACCCCCGACGAGAACTCTGCGAAAGCAAATGCAGATGTCACCATGCCCGCATACACCGAGATTTCTGATTCGTGTTTGGCGATGCCGAAGTCTTGGATCATGAAATAGACGTAGGGAAAGATGGACATGAAGGCAATGGGTTCGCAGATTCGACATAATGCTAGGCCCGCATGGTTAGCAGACGGATCCAGTGCCAGTCGAGCAGAACTCACCTAGAATTGTCATCTGTCTCGTGGGGAATGGCGGGGTCTTTCTGAGCGAGCCCGAGCCCGCATGTTGTGCGCCGGCCATGGCGGGGTTGGAGTGGTGTCTCGAGGACGGGGGTTCTGGTTATTGGGTGCCGCAACGAGGGAGGATAATGGTTGGAGGCCGAAGAGGAGAGCGTAGTCTTGTTGTGGTGTGGACGGCGAGGGAAATAGTGAGGCTGTTCGAGGTGGGGATCATGAGAAGTTATATATTTTTCTCCCAGCTGCGGTGTGCTTCGCAGTCGCCAGATATATGTGGGTAGGATGCAGTGAGATACGTGTTGTTGGAAGCAGTGGCCTGGATGATGAAAGCGATCTGCGTATTTCAGACACAGAGAAATCAGAAGGTCAGAGGGGAAGATGAGGTGCAGAGGGAACGGGGCCCTTCATGTAGTTGACCGCCGGGTAGACTTTTAGTAGCTAGACAGGTAGCGGGTAGCAGCCGCGAGATTATAGACTGATGGGCGGTGACGAGGTATAATAAAAGAAAGCAGTGACAATTCAACAGCAGACAAACCATTCGTCGAGGACTAAGAGCGGAGAGAAACCCACGGGGACTATCTTCCTTACCTTAGTTACCTTACCGTCTGACCTCGACCAACCTTACAAGGCTTGCGATGCAATGCCATGCCTCTCGAGTCCCTGACCATGCACAATACCAAATACGGGGCCGGCCTGAGCCACGAATATCTGGCACATCAAAGCTGTTTTTTTTCTTCTTCCTCCGGCTTCAAGCCGTACTCGCAGCAACATCGCTTTAAGCGGTCTGATGTGGTAAAGAGCGGTTTCCTGCCAAGATTCGAGGGGGGAGGGCTGTTAGTAGGGATTAGAGGATCAGGATCAGGATCAAGATGGGGTTGGGATGGGATGGGTTGGGATGGAACAACGGCTTGGGATGGGGGTTGGAAGGCCTGCCGTGTGCATCGTCTCTCCTCTCTGGGCCGGCTACGCTTCCAGTGTTTCCCTTCCCTGGCGACGAGCGCTAAAGAACTCGTTGTGGTCCCTTGTCACAGTCAGTATCCAGTATCATACGGCTCCACCGTCGCCCCGGCATTTGGCTCCGTCCTAGGGTAAGGCCTTTTCCATCTTTCCATGGGTCGTGGATCGCAAATCGCAAGGGAGGCTTGGAGGAGCATGAGTGGGGGAGGTTGGCGTTGGGTTAGCCTTGTCTAGCAAGGTCTCTTAAAGCGTGCTACTAGCTACTTGTTACTCGTTACTCGCTACTCGCTACTCGCTACTCGCTACTACTTGGCTATAGGAAGAGGACAGAGTAGGCGTCCTCTATTGTTGCCAATCCCAATCAACATCTAAATATAAAGAAGCATATTGCTTTTTGAGGGCTTGACAAAGAGCCCAACCCGTCTGTCTAATCTGTGCCTTTAATTACAAAACTGCCCCGCTGTCGTCTTGTATTACCATCGACACTCCCCTCCTCCCCTCCGTCAGAGTCCCTTGGTTCGGCGCCCCTGGGAGCTGCAAACAATCAACCAACAGCACCGTGTACAATGCCCCGCCGTCCACCACCTCCAACAGCACATGGAAGACCCTGCAAAGCAGCCCTCGGGTTCGAGTAGCGTGGGAGAGAGGTTCCACAGGCGTGCACGGTCCTGCAAAAAACACTCTCGCGCAGCGGTGTGGCACTAAGGGAGAGAGCTGCACTGCGACTCTGCGCCTCGACTTGACTGGTGCACACAGAAGCTTTTCGTTGCTTAGGCCGATATGCATCAGCACATCTCTACAGTACGGAATCATCATCTCATGCCAGATCTATACAGGAACATCGGCCACATATTGTGGCATTGTGGCACAGACGGGAATCACATGGACCAAGGCTCGTCGCTAAGCCAGCACCCCCCACCAAGCTCATACTCCGTACATCATCGACGTCCCGGTATTTCGATCGAATGATCGGCCTTTCCAGCTTAATCGAATGGAGGAACGCCCTGGTTGCGCCACTTCGCCGTGTCTACGATTACAAGAGCATCATCTGAGTGGCTGAGAATTTCGCAAGCTTCCTTCCCAAGTTACGCTCCCCCTGAAGTTAAGCGAGCAAGCCAAACCTCAACGGTTTATCGACCATTTTGTTAGCGCATTGGGCTGTGAGTAATGCGATCCCAAGCTGCCTTTTCTGATATTATTTTCCCAATCTCAGAATACCTTCGGGGCATTGTTCGGAACGTCGGGTCGCACGTGGGGCATCTCAGACCGGCTCAGCTTGCTACTTAGTAATTTCGTACAGGCCGTAATAATCGCCCTTCATTGTCTGTGCACCTCTCAAATATTCCAAAACAACAAGGGACTTTGGCAGATGAAACGCTGAGAATCTTCTAGTTGCTACCGATTTGGGTTTAGGGGGATCTGAGAAGCACGGACAGAAAGTATCAGATTACACCCCCCGCCCCCTGACCGAAATCGCTCTAATCGATCTTGGTCGTTCATACAACATACTGATCTTCATTTGGCAATCTGCTCTCTATGAGATGTGAGTTCACAGCCGTGCTCCTCTCACAGCATTGGTGAAGTAGTTACCGGTGCAGACACGACTCTCAGTCCAAGCAAAACTCTCGCAAAGTCCGAAAGCTTCTCTGCGGGGATTTCCTTGCGACAACATTCCATTACCACTCTTTCGGGTTTACCGACCCCGGTTCCAGCGTTAGATGATCTAATTTTGAATGGCCCGGAACAAGGTATAAGCGGGTCGATGACCCATCCTGTGACCCTGTTTACTCGCAGTGGAAGATCTTTCCCGAAAAGGCGTTCAGGGGGTGGGAAAGGGGCAGTTACAACACTTACAGAAAAACACGAGAAAATTGAACGATTGTAAAAGCGTGTGGAAGTCTCATAGTTTGTGAATATGGTCTTTCCGGATAGCTCGGCAGCCGGAATTGCCGCGTCCTCAGGGACAAGGCGAGGTGAAGCGGCGGGAAAAGAGAGGCTCAGAAGCAAATATCGACGACGTCAGCGCTCTCCACGTCCTTGCTTCCGGTCAGACGACAAAGCTCAAGGCGAAGTCCGTATGTGTTACGGTTGGGAAAATCAGGTCTGCTCGGAACTATGATCCAGCATGTCTCGAGAGACGTGCCGCGAAGCAATAGGGAAGAGTGAGTGAGACGATGGTGTCTTCTCAGCCTCAACTCGACTGCTAGAGCTGAACTCAAAAGGAGAGACGTCGATCGAGTCGATACTTACTGTGGTCACGATAATCGATAGCCCCTAGCCACCGACCACAAATTCGGGTCGCTGGGTAGGGATTAGAGAAGAAAGCGAGACATTCTAGATGAGGCTGTTTCGTGGGGTGAAGGTGTGGAGGTCGAGGCTAGGCGGAGAGGGGAAGTTTCAACCTTATTGTATGAGATGGGCCAAGTCCAGGCGAGACGTCGAGATGAGAGGAAACGTGTCTGAGCAAATCAGTCCAGATTTCTCGTCACTAGTGCGCGCGCCCCAGGCATTCCCTAGTGAAACTCCCTCGCGGAACACACTTCCAAGTGCCGCCGGGGAACCTCCCTGAGTTTGAGAACAAAGGCTCGCTAGACTGCTCCGGGCTCGCTAGAGCTGTTGACAACGTGTTTTACACGAGCTTGAGGGGTTTTTTTAATTTTAGATGAACCTCATCCTGGAAAACCTGGTCCCTGGACTTTGCCTTGCTGGGTAGATGTTTCTCCTTGCTTCTTTCTTTTCTAGGGGGCCCTTATTCCTCTTCGGGCGAGGAGGAAGGAGATGTTTTCATGACTTGGCCTTCACTCCCATCGCTGACCAGCGGTGATGAATCCTGACTCAATGGGCTCGGCACACCGCTCTTCTTAGTCTCCAGCTCTCGGGTTCGGCAAAGGGAGCGTTCTCGAGCCGGTTCGACAACTTCACCACAGACCGAGTGGGCTATTCCTCGATCCGGAGGCTACACTGGCCCAGCAGCAGGGCGACGTTGTGATGTGCCCCGACGGTCAGGTCCAATCGCGAGTCTCAAAAAGCTTATTTCGAGGCTTTCGTCACCCGTTTTATGGACTGTAAGCGCTGTGCCACTGGAGTTGGCCTCAACCCCGTCCGTTACGGCCCAAGACGGTGCTGCTCAGCTCTGCCTGCCTCCATACCATTCTCACCGTGAGATTCTCGATCGTCGACTTATGGTACCCAGTGATCAATCGACGCTTTGGAAAACGTGGAGGAAGAAGCTCCGTCAATCCGATCCAGCCTAGAGTGGGGGGAAAGACTTGAATACCTCGGCCAATCTTGGGCACAGCACAGCATCCAGCTCAAACGGTGACATCACGAGAGTGTATCCGTCCACAAAAGAAGACTCCATAGCCACGCGAGACTATCCCGAAGTCAGGAAATTCCAGGAAGCTTTCCGGATCCCCGGACCCCGAGACGACGACGGATCTGCTGGATCTCGCAAGTAATCCGAGACCCCATTCCCAGACCGGGCTAGCCTCTGCGTCGCGATAACCTCGGCCCAGATAAGCACAGCAACCTCACCTCGCGACCCCAGATTCGAATATCTTCCCCACGTCTTGAGACTCCACCGTGTTATTTCTTCTTCTTCTACAGCTCCTCTGCTCCTATCTCACGGCTTTGAAATGCACCTCGTGGTACTGGTTGTTAGAGGTTGGTTTGCATGTACATCCTGCGCCGAACAGCTCATAGCCAAGTCTCACTCTTCTGGATGACTGAGCAGGTGCTAACTGACGTGAGCAGTTTTCCTGCAAGCCACAACACCAAGTGATGTTGTCGACCCTGAATTGCATGCAGTTATACCTTTCCCATGAAGACATTGCTGGGACAGCCTCATGTTCATGCACTCGAGGCTAAAACCGGAGGCTTGCAGGTGCGCTTGCATCTCAATCTCTGGTTCAACTTCGGCCGATCTCTGCTTCCTGTATGGTTGTGCTATGTTGACTTTGAGTTGCAATTCTGGTACCGTCATCCTTCTCGTGCGTGCAGAGTTGCAGCGAAAAGCTTCCCAGATGCATATGCACCGAACGTCAGAATCAGGCTTCTCTCTCACCCGGCCATTGTTCCACCGGCCACGAATCCGTATGACATTGGCTGGAGTCTTCCCGACTGGGTCTCCAGCAGCGAGAGGATGCCGTACCACGTTGGGCACCATATCAAGTCATTCCCGTGTCATTTCCATATCATTCCTAAGTCACGGGTCTGGACGCTTAGCTGCGGACCGTCGTTCTCGCTATCGGAAATGTATCCTTGATATCAGAATCATGAATCTGCAGTTCACCCCTTGCTTGTGCGTCGACTTCATTTTTCTTCAGATGGATGTGCACTGGGTGGCGATCATAATACATTAAGCTCCCTGTCATCGGAACGCCTTATTTCTGAGACCTGAACCGGGAGTGGGGGTCCTAAAGATGCATGCAGCATTTGCAGCACAGCGCGCCGGATGCAGCCAGCCTTGCCGGTGTCAGAATAACCTCATATTTCCTTTTTCCTTTCTCCCGTATCCCGAGACTCAGTCCGTTCTCGAGGATTTATATCCGCACTCCTAGTAACACCGCCGCCAAGTTGGTTAAGGAAGGTCCATGAGATGCTGGAGGTCTTGCTTTTTCTCCGCTCCTTTATAATTCGTGGCGAGGTGCATTTTACACTGTGCACAACCCTGATATACTTCGCGGAACTTCTTCCTACTTCCTGGCGAACTGACACCCTTCTACCCGGGAAGCTGACCTGAGACTAAGACCACGCCTGATGCAGAGGATTCTGCAACTCAAGATCTGTATCTCGTATCACAGGACTTGTCACGTTTCCCTAGAATCAGAATACGAAGTACATGGGCCGGCAGGAACTGTTTTCTTTTCTCTTACGTCCTCGAGCCGCTTCACACAAATGAGAGATTTGACATCATATGATCTTCCGCATACAGATCTTCAATCCTTCTTTCAGTTACACCGCATTCCTGCGTCGTGAAAACGGGGGTATGTTGGTCGTGCCGTTCCGCTGCCTCTATTCGTAAGGGCCTTGACTTCCCGGGACTCGTCATGGAATTGTCCGTATCATCAGGACATTTCCATGTCACTTGTCCATGATTTGAAATGCATTCCAACTCGGTGTGAAAGAGTGAGCTGGCCCCATGGGTCGGAAAACGCTTTGGTACTCATAGAGCCATTGCAAAACGCCGTCTAGCATAATTCACGCAAGCAAGGAAATCATCAAAGGAATCATCCAATAGAGCTCCTAGTATATAGTGAAATACTACCTCTCAAGGTCAAGGAATCTTGTGTGGGTTTGGAACTATGCCACCGAGTATGAAGTAGCAATTGTACTGTCAAGAGAATTCTGGAGAAGCCTCCACCCCAGCCACCCAAGGCTCTCCACAATTCACAAATCTGAAACGATCGATCAATGACTCATCCCATGCCTCCGGAGAGATCTTCGGAAGTGATGAATCGAAATGAGGCTCTTCTGATCTGGGTCACGTGTGTAATACCTCAGGCCTTTATACGCTAAGGAACATCTATCAGCCGCTCCGAACCGGACGAAGCCTGCCTTTGGCGGGGCAGAAGAATTGAACAATCTACCCCTCTCTTTCTTTCATCTCCAACCTCGAATCTTAAACACAATCAAACGCTACTCTACATAATCATATCCGTGCATAATTAAAAGTGCGCTTGATAAGATCACCGTTTATAAACTACCCGATCCGCGAACATGGCAGGCAAGAAAGGCTCAGGAGAGAACTCGAAGAAAGCATCAGGCAATTCAAAGAAAGCTGAAGCCGCAGCCCAAAAGCAGGCAGCAGAGAACGCTAAGAAAGCAGCGGTGGAAGATCAAGATTGGTCCAAGGGTGCAAAGAGCAGTGCAAAAAAGTATGTCTCAACCAATATCCCCTTCATTCGAGCCTGAAGCTATTTTAACCTCCGTGATATCCCACTTTAACATGTCATGCGCGCTAAAAAGTTCTCTACAGGGAGGCAGAGGCTGCTAAGAAAGCCGAACAAGCGCGAAAGAAGGCAGAGAAAGACGCTATTCTAGCGGAGGAAGAGAAAGACGCCCGACCAGCACCAAAGAATACGAAAACAGCGGTGAAGAAGACGAGGGGTCTCGACTTGTCGCAGCTTGAGGAAGGAGGGAATGACACGTCGAAGAAAACAACTGCGCTGAACGCGACTGGTATCGACAATGCGCTCGATGCCCTATCCCTGACTGCCGACTCCACTGTCAAGGTTGATAGGCACCCTGAGAGGAGATTCAAAGCTGCATTTACCGCATACGAGGAACGACGCTTGACGGAAATGGATTCAGATGGGAGCGGTCAAGGCTTAAGACAAAACCAGAAGAGAGAGAAGATCAGGAAGGAGTTTGAGAAGAGTGAAGAGAACCCCTTCAACCAAGTTTCTGCGAGATATGATGCTTCCAAGGATGAGCTGAAGGAGCTAGGGGAGCAAGAGAAGAGCAAGATTGAGAATAGATTAGCAGAGAAATGAAGCGGGTGGGAGTGGTTAGACAGGACGGGTTTGATGTAGCACCAGTTCTTTGGAGCCTAGTGAAGATGCAGATTACGACGTTACGAGCAATGAGGCATGATAACAGAGAAATTATAGCATGCGGAAAGAGGGCGAGGAAGCAAAGTCGTCGGACCCGAGAATCATTACCTAGATAGATTTTCAAAATAATATCTATTGTTGGCGTATTAAGATCGTCTTGAAACTTTGCGCCCCTTTCTAGTTTGTCCGCTTCACAGACCAATATCTGAGACAGGTATTCTGCCACCGCCTTAGAGCCTCTCAAACTCGACGCAGCACAACCTTTCACAACATCATCCCGGCGTTGAAAATGGTGCCGCAGCGTTTATCAAATCTCTCCGCTGTGCGGAAGCAGCATTTACTAGTAGAATTGTATGAGAAATCCTCGTTTAGAGCCACTGTTTTGCCGTTCTAATTTAACCTGACAGCGCAGCTCTTAAATCTGGCTGTCCCCATGGGGTATACATGAGCCTCACACCCGGCGATCCAACCCTCTGGTCCGGGGTAATCTTCGTAAGAAAAGGTAATACTCCTCCACTAGCAATGATATGTTTGTTAATCGTCAGTAGGACCGTATTCGCCCTCCATCCTCCGCTTCCAAATATCCTTCCCTCCAACCTACCCTTCACTACCACCCCTCGTCACCTTCTCAACGGATATATTCCATCCTTTAGTTACGCCGCTCACAACATATATGTACACAACCGATATACAAGATTCAGGAACTGTCTCTGCAACCGACGAGGAGAGGCTACCACCTGGTGGGTTCTCGTTACGACATGGGTTTCCAGGATGGTTTGGGAGGGCTAGTAGGAGGTCTGCGGAGAGGGTCAGGAATGTGAGTGGGACTTCGGGAATGCAGACGCCGGCTAAGGGGAGAGATGTCGGGAGTCCTGGGTCGGGATCGGGCGGCAGTAGCGGGCTGGGGATTATGATGAGTGGCGGCAGCACACCGGGACCGGGGAGGAGAGGCCCTGAAATAGCAACGTTCGAGGTGCTGAGGTATATCAGGAGTACCTTTGATGACGAAGAGGTATTGGACAACGTACCATTGGAAGCTGCTGGTAATCCCGGGGCGTGGCATGCTTGGAGATCGCAAAGGGCGAGGAGCGGGAAGGTTAGTCCGGTTAATGAGAGGGGGCCTGGGCGTGATGGAATGGGTGAGGATGTGCCAAAGGCAATGCAGGCGGGGAGTCCCTCTGTTGCGCTCAGGAAACCTGGGGAGTGGAATTGGGATGGTGTGTGGGAGGTTAGAGTTAAGAAGGGGATTGATGCTAGTTTGGCCGAAGCGGTGCTGTATGGAAAAGATGTTGGTGATGACTTAATTCGGTTCTTAAACTTGGATGCGGATCAGATGGAGGCTGTAAAGGAGGATATCAGAAAGAGTCTGGAGATTAATGAGCCACAAAGAAGAGGTATTGTTTGAGATATCACGCCACAGAGAGCGGATATCACTCTTGAACATACTTGAATATATATATAACGTGGTTTATCAGCGAGTCGACCATATCACCGAGTCGTCCATTTTTCCCTATATTCTACCCTATCTACTTTAACACGCGTTTTCTCAACTACCACAAATGGAAATTCAAACCCAAGAAGCTCGAATTATTCTAGCTATTGAAGCTATTCGTTTATCCAAAGGAATTGATTCTCGAAAGGCAGCAAAATTGTATAGGGTCCCTCAAATAACACTCTTAAATAGAATAGCCGGCCGAACTTCCCGCGACGAAACACGATCTAATTGTTATAAATTAAATATTTTAGAGGAGGAAGTAATTGTTTAAAATATACTTGATTTAGATTCGAGAGGATTTGCTCTCTAGTTAACTAGTATAGAAGATATAGCAAATAATATCTTTAAATCGAAGGGGAGAAAACGCGTTGGTAAGCTCTAGGTGTATCGATTTATATAACGACAACCAACTCTTAAGACGTGTTTTAATCGCGTTTATAACTTTCAAAGGGCCTTATACGAAGATTCTGAGCTAATTGGCGCGTAGTTCCGGTTAGTTGAAAATATGAGGGCAAAATACGGGATTTTAGACTACGACTTCTACAACTTCGACGAAACCGGCTTTATAATAGGTATTATTTGTGCTATAATAGTTGTTACTTGTGCAGATCGACGTAGTAGAGGTAAAGCAGTTCAGCTAGGCAATCGGGAATGGGCAACGGCAATTGCTTATATTAATAGTGAGGGTTAGAGTGTTCCTCCATTTCTAGTAGTTTAAGGCAAGAACCACCTTTCAAATTGGTATACAGACGGCGGCCTCTCACCCGACTGAGCTATTAAACCGACAAGCAATAGATGGACGAATAATAAGACGGGTCTAGAATGGCTAAAACACTTCAATAAACACACTACTACTCGTGTAAAAGGGCTATATCAAATGCTAGTATTAGATGGGCATAAGAGTTACGAATCGGCCGAGTTCTAAGAGTACTGTAAGACACATAACATTATTACTCTTAGACTACTACCTCATTCATCTCATCTAACCCAGCCACTCGATGTTAGGTGTTTTAGTGTGTTAAAGCGGGCGTACGGTCGGCAGATTGAGACGTTTATTAAAGCCTATATCAACCACATTACTAAAGTAGAGTTCTTTCTAGCCTTTACAGTAGTATACAAGGAATCTATAACAGCCCAAAACGCTCAGGCTAGATTCTGAGGAGCTGGCCTAGTGCCTTTTGACCCGTAAGCAGTGCTTTCAAAGCTTGACGTAAGGTTACGAACTCCAACTCCCTCTAGACCCTCTACTACCACTTCTAACCCTTGGGTCTCTCAGACCCCTTCTAACCCAACTGAGGCCCTTTCACAATCAACTCTCGTTCGGAATCGGATTGCTCGTTATTAGGGGAGCTCGCCAACCCCACTCTTTAAGACAGTTGTAGCATTGGCAAAGGGTATAGAGCGAATGGCCTATGAGATGACGCTTCTATCTGCTGAGGTGCGTACCCTTCGAGCAGCGAATGAAGCCTTAAGCAAACGTTGTAGGGCTAAAAAGACTCGTGTCCGTTAAGGGGGGGCACTTACAGTAGAAGATGTATAGGACATTTTAGCTTAGAAGGATGTGGATGAACAAGTGCGACGCGACTTGCGTGCGGAGGGGGGTAATCGGAAGGAGGGGCAATCGTCTTCGCGACGTTGTAGCACTTGCGGAAAAGCAGGTCATAACGCGCGAACTTGTCAAGTAGATATTAATATGTCTAGTTCTTCAGATTCTTCTGAGCTATAATCAATTTAATATGTTATAGTTGATTTATTAATATTTGAAGTTTAGTGCCAAGGAAAAATGGACGACTCGGTGATATAGTCGACTCGCTGATAAACCACGTTATATATATATATATGAGGAGGATTCGACCTTGAGAAAATACACGTCTTGCTCAAAAGTGTTTGCCTACTAAATTGACCCAGGCTTAGAAGCTTTCTACCTGGTTTACTAATGTCAACAACCCATCAACGCTTTGCATGCTCATATGGAAGTAATGAAGGGCGAATTTTATTACTACACTGTGCGACGCTTCTCATCATACAGGCGTTAAGACTGCTGATCTTGAACTTCGACATCGACTGACCGGCGAGGACTCGGTAGTCATGTCCTCTAGATCCAAGATCCGGGACGTCTTTTCCCAGAGTTGGGAGAACGAAAAATGAATAACACTTAACGAGGTACAAGTATTTCCTTCAGGTGTCAAAGGTGAAAAGAAAGGCCCCTAATGCCAGTACAATTAACAATATCTTTTACAAGGCCTCGAGAATATATCTCTTCGTCCTCCACATTTAGATGTATATTTCGAACCAAGTGGAATAGTTACCTTTGTAAGCTCATGCCGCCCAACGTCAGGGTGCTGCTTGGCTCAAAGTTGATGTTGGAAATATTAACTTTTGAAAACATTGACATTATTTTGAACTTGAAAGCTCTCTAGTCTCTAGGTTTGCTCTTCCTTATTCAAACCCAGGTGACACTCTCATGGTGGCTCCTTCCTAAACTAGATCTGATGAAGAGTTCCCTTCCTTTGGAAGCCTTTCAACCTCAAACTCCTCTCAATCATCACACGCATTACTCCAATTCTACTGCACATCAATTTTGGCTATGACTAGTACTACCGCCGTTGGTGCTCTTATTCTTGTACCAATTGTTATCGCAGGATCAGCAGCATATATCGCTCTCAAAACAACAGAGTTCTACGAGCGCATCCGTGAATTCTGCCAGAAATTCGGCTCTCCCTGGAGAGCTGCAGAAAGGAGATCTCAAAGGCGGCTGAGAAGGAATCAATCACATCTTAAACCCGGCCAGCTATACGCCGACTCTTGGTGTGATCTCGATAGTAACCGTACAGGAAGTGCTCACAGTACTTTTATTGGACAATCACGAAAGCAAAGCCACACAGACGAAGAGTTGGGACTTGAAGAGACAGTATGGCACCCAACTCGGTCAGCTCGTCTCCTGTGGAGCTTCAGCAGTCCGAGATCACGAAGCCGCAACCTTTACGAATTATCAAACGTAGCCAAACCACTGCCGGTTGCCCAAGCCCCCGAGAGGGTGTAGGCAGGGAACGCGAATCTTCCGATTCATCAAACAAAAGCAGGGGAAGCCCGACTTGGGGTGAACACCAAAAACTGACCATACACAAGAAGCGACGAGGTAGAGGAAGTGTTTTTGATGTAGGCTTGGGGGAGGGGCTGTCTAGGAGCAATTCCGAAAGTCCCATCTCTGACTTAATTAGAAAATATTCTAGTAAGCAGTTCCAAAGACAGATACGGCTATGTAACTGACACCTTGATAGACCAAGATGGCTCTGTTTTCGATACAGAAGTAACTCCAAAGGCCCCCAAGCAGTTACCAAGAACTACTAGTGCTGGAAATTTCCTCAAGTCAGAACTACATCAACGCAGTTCTGATATCGAGGCAGGATTGTATTCTGTTCGGAATAACCGTCATTCCATGTTTCCGCAATGCTCAGCTGTCAATAACTCTGTTACCCCAAGTCTTCAGAGAGGGTCTCCACCTGTGGACCTTCTTCACCGGCGTCCATCAAAATCAAAGAACTTTTTTCTTCGCGCTATTGGAGCTCGAGGCAAGGCTGACGCTGATCCGCCACTTGAAAGATCTAACTCGTCAAGCAAGACTACAATTAGACGCCGCCTATCGAGAAGCAAAAGCAAAAACAGTTCAAATTCCTCATGTCATTCTTATTCTGCTAGTGCTGAGTCCAAGAGTACAGATCATTCGACTCCACCAGAAACTTGTGATATTACAGACGTAGGCTTAAATTCAAGAATATCTTCTTACGACACATATGTTTCATCTCCATCTTCAACCTCCTCAATTGCACAACCAGCAGGAAATAACTTTGTTCTCTGCCCACATATTGTTGTAACCCCAGAGGTTACCTCCATCAATACAACAAGCTGTAGTCTGTGGGCGGCAATTGAAATTTCCGGTGTTTGTAGACAGGCAGATGGTGTAAAAAATACCGATCAGGAGGCTCAAATGAACCGCCATCCGCCTAACTCTAGCTATGGTCTCATACATTCTCTTAGTATTGACTTAATACCCGGCCCAGGTTGCGCAATCTCGGAAACTATTGGAAATATCCACGAGATGAGAACACTCCGCCAAGGTGAAACCCGATTTATCCTCGCAAAGATACGCCTTGGGAAAATAATATCATCTCGATGGACGAAAGAAAATTCCGCAGACGACTTGCTGGCCGAATTGGAAAGTGATCTAGGAAATACGGTTACTCCTTATCTTACTATCCAGCTTGCATACAAACACTCCGGGTTTCCAGACTGCTCTACAGCCGCTTCTGGGTTGCGCGACCAAACTACGCAGCTTAAAACGGAGGCTACTGCCGTGATTAGGAGGCACAATTCACAGTCTGCTTGGTCTCCACGTTCATCGCAGACATTAGGTTGTTTACGAGCTCCTCGAGTTAGTAATTCACTTATTCGCTTAATTGAGAGTCGGCTTCCTCCAAATGATGCCCGTGATGCGTTGAGCATCATTTCTGCTCCACCTTCACCCGTACCATTCGCAAGACGCTTAGTCTATTTACCTGGGTCGAGCGAAGAGACTATTAAACCCGAACCAGCCACAATAGCATCTAGATTTGAGACCACCCTTCCGGCTCGCCCTATCCTGGCCTTCTCTTCAAGCATCGACGGCAGAGGTCAATTTGCTACAGAACCTTTAGAGCCCTTCGCAAGACTTGATCCAAGGAATCTAGCCAGAGGGAAGGAATTTCCGGATGAAATCGATCCTGCCCGCAAAATATGGACAGAAATGCGGCAAGTGTCTCGTGGTGGGTTTGACCGACGTCGTTATGCGAGAAGTAGCATCAGCACAGATCATTACTTTGAAGAGGATGCCAACTCAAGTCGGGGTAGCTCTGGGCAGACGTATAGCTCAACGTTGTCGAAGAATAGTGGGATCAGTCTTCTCAGTGGGGTTGAGGAGGTTAGGGGCAGGATCATGGAGTGTGCTTTGAGAAATAAGAGGAGTATGGGAGCGGATACGTTGAGGAGTTTTGCACCGAGTGTGACTCAGAGTCTAGCGCAGACGGTGGGAGGTATGAAGGGAAGAACCCGGATATGGAATGGGACGGGGAGTAGTGGAAATGGAAGCGTAAGTGGGCTGGGTTTGGGTGCTGGGAAGAGTTGGGCTTGGGGTCCGCCTTGGTGGTGATAGCATTGTGATTAAAGGGGGGATTGATATGGATTATCAGGCAGACAGTGGTGTACATGTTTTATTGGGTATGAGACTGCGAGTGTATTTCTCACTCTCTCGATATTTCCATAGGGTGGATAAAGTTACTTCTTTGGTAGTGTAATTCTAGTGTTTCATACTTTAATTAGGGGAAGAATGAATCCTTGATTGACTTTCGTTTATCTGGGAGACCATGCGAGATTCACTGTAGAAATGTTGAAGCCGATTTCTTTTGAACTTCGTGAAGTTTAGCTTACGCTGATGGGTATATATACTTCCTCCATGATTCCATTTAATTAACAGTGGTAAGCCTAAACTCATAGACTTGTTCTTCACCGAGGAGACGGTTCGGACAAAACAATATCAGAAGAGTTATGGGTTCCAAGGTTATCTAGAATTCTTTGTCCCTACTTCCATTATAGCTTTCTTGTTCATCTAAGCAATGAGGGAGAGATTCTCCTTCTCGCTGTCATCATAAATAAAGGAAAGGAGGAATTATGACAGTGAAAACCGTACCTAACAGAACGGTAGAACTAGAAGAAATGGCATACAAAAGGAGTAAAACCGGGGGTTTTAAATCCCTTGATTGTCCTCTACTAGAGGTCGAAGCGTAAAATACGTATACTTCATTTTATGAAATACCTATACTGGATATTGTCTCCTCGTCAGAGTCAACCTAGTGGAGGATCCGTCGCGTCTTTTGGAGGATGCGGTTCGGTATAAAATAATCATGTATTTATAAAAACACAGAATAGGATAGTGGAGCCAGACGGAATACTAGCATTCACCTAGTGATTTTCTCGTGAATGAAAACCCTCCTACTCTGCCTTTGTCGTCTTTAGAGAAACAGTTATAGAGGTACTATACCCTCAAGGCAAATAAATAACCCCCTAATCACTTACTCAAAAAACCTCAGAATTGCCCGAGGGTCAGAAGATGGAACAAGAAATATACGTCCTGTTCCTCGGCATCATCTAGATCATTATTTTTTAAGAATACTAGATTAATTATTTCCAGTCGATGGGCAGCAACTAGAAATGCGACAATATAAGTGTATTTCTAAACAACAATAAGAAAGAACGAAATGGCCATTGAGGCCTAAACAAACAACAATAAACCAGCTTTGTAATATCTGAAACCAAGAAGCCAGTGGTATGTCTGTACCCATTGCGTTCATTATTGAACGAGATAACAATTCCTTGCTATTGAGTTCACTTCAATCCCTACAAGGCCATGCTAAATAAACACCCCTCATTACGCATTCATTCACTTTCCACCTTTCCTCCCATAGTTGAACAGCCTCAACCTCATCACTTCCCCTCTTAGCTACTTCACCACCACCATTCCTATCCTGATATATATAAAACCACCCCTCCTCCCTCTCAAGCCCATAGTAAACCAAAGAAGATACAAACCCGCTTTACTAATCTGCCGTTTAACCCTCATTCTATTTCATCTTACCTCACTCTACGTTTCAAATCCCTCAACCTCGTATATTTCGTTTAGGTTAGGTTAGGTTTGGGTCCAGAGAAATAGATAGAGAGATCCGTAATATGGATATGGAAACCCCTTATTATTTTGTAATAGTAAAACAGCGGGGCTAGTTTGATAGAATGATGAAGAACAAGGCTAGAACTGGATAAATGGAGCGGCGCAAATGAAAACTTGACTCGTAGTCATTTCTCCTGACAACCTACTTGTTGTTCCCATTCCTAGCTGGACGTTGTAATGATAGTATGGCGCGAGTACGAAGGAGGCATTTATAAGAGTTGTGAAAATGACTTTGTTGAATCATTAATCGAGATCTGCATTGTGAATAGCAATTTCAGCAATTATGTCAGAGCACCAATTTCCCTTTGAAAGAAATGCCTGTGAAGTCCGCTTGTCTATTGACTTTTTGATAATTTGCCTTGAGAGCTCGCTCAGGCTATTATGTATGGTATCATATAATTAATAACTCCATCTTAATGCCCTATACACATCTCTTTCAACTCGCCACGCTAATAACCCAACCTCATGAAACCGGTTCGACCGAACCAAACGAACCAAACCCAACCTCATAAATCGCCAAATGAAAACCCAGACAGACGAATGCGCCTAGCCTACACATCCGTACCCATCTCCTAAAATATGTTCATAAAATCCAACCAAGTACCCACAAGCGCAAAATCATCAATACATAGTCGTGTGAGAACTCGCGGTGGGACTTCTACTCGGAGCTAAGCCCCCACACCAACAACTCCGATCTCCATCTCCCTCGACCTGCACTACGGTCTGAATCCCCTTATCCTCTAAAAATCGGCCCACCCTCTGGCCTACGTCTTCGGTATCAGACCCCCTCGATGCAACAATATGGATAACCCCCAGTGTTATCTCTTCCCCGAACGAGTTACTCCCAAGCCAGAAGCGAGGCACGGTATAGGTTGCTACGCCTCTCACATCGCTGACACCAGACAAGATGTCGCGGAGGCTGTATTCGATTGCATCCGGCATGGTGAGTAGCAATTTCTTGGCACTGCTTTTGACGAGAGGGATTGAGGACATGAAGATCAGAACCGCAATGATACAGGAAGCTAGTGGATCCCAGCCATTCCATCCGAAGAAGTGGATTAATGTTGTTGAGACTACTACTGCTGCGCTGCCCATTGTATCGGCGAGGACATGGAGGAAGATGCCATGCATGTTCTCATTATCGTGGGAGTGGGAGTGTTCCGTATGAGCGGGGGATTTCGGTAACAAGCTAGGATGGACATCATTGTGTTCACACAGGCCGTCATGATCGTGATGATCATGATGGTCATGATGGTCGTCATGACCATGATCATGTCCTCCATCGAGACATAGCTTTTCGTCATGAGAATGACTATGAGAGTGCCCATGGTCGTGTCCTGCGTGCCCATGGTGCCCGAAACAAGCCATCCCAACTAAGTTGACCGCTAACCCCAAGGCACTAACCACAAATAACTCTGTTAATCGTTTGGTCTCTCTGCCATCTGCCAATCGGTCCATTGCTTCAACCATAATCTCAACGCTTATCAGCCTGAAAAAGGTCAGCTTTTGCTCTCATGTAGGGAGGAGAACATACATCAAGAATACGCCATTTCCAAACCCTGATAAACTCTCAATCTTTCCAAATCCAAATGGAAAACGTTTAGTTGACCCCCACTTTCCAGCAACCGCAGCAAATAAACCAACTGCTAGGGCTAAGCAATCAAAAAACATGTGTATACTGTCACTTAGAAGGCCGAGGGAATCGGTTAGATACCCATAAAATGCTTGAACCATCATAAATGCAAAATTCAGACTGCGGTTGTGTCAGCATTCTGCTAGCACGGCAATATGCCGGAAACAAACCTCATAAAGTAGAAAATCCTCCTCGAGTCCTTTTCGTCTAGTATCTCGCGGATGAGAGGCCATTGCGGCATGTGGCTCAGTATGAACTTGGTGATTCTCGATTTTGGCTTTTCCTGAAACTTGGGTATGTGATACGAGGCATTTCGATCTTTTTTGTTGAAATGCTTATGAGGTAGGACCTCGGTAACATCCGTAGGAGGCTGGTAGAGACCTGGCTGCGAGACGGAAGGGGGTAATTCTTGTATTCGTTTTTCAAACATCGCGATAGGCGGTAAGACGGTGCTGTCTGGCGGAGTGGGCAGTCGTGCCAATGGCGAAACCTCTCTTTCATGGCTATGGCCCCTCGAGCGCGAAGAATGTATGTCGAAGTCAGAGTATGAATGCGAATGCATGCTGCCGTTTGCCCTTTCCGGCATCAAAGACCTCGGGCTGTTTACAGGATATTGCCGATTCGGACTTGGAGAGTGGGAGTGCGAATGAAGGTGGGTAGGGCCATGATTGTGGCTATGGGTCATGGCCGAAGCCGGCAGAGCATATGTCGAGGCCATTCCGGAGTGCTCTGGCTTCAAGAGTGTCTATCGAGCGTTGAGGCTCGAGCTGTATCGTCCCTTGTGTGCATATGCCCGTCGGTTGTCCTGGGTACTGAAGTCGCAAACTCTTGTGGCGCAGAGCTTGGCGGATGGAAGAGAGAGCGTGGGGTTGGGAGGAGATGGCTGGCAACGGGCCAATTCGTTCCCCGCAAGTGATCCTCGTCGTCCTGGGTGCAAAATGAGGGGATTCGCAAGGTTTTGTTGCGGTGTGGAGGCTCTCCACGGTACCTGGCACCTTGATGGTGGGAGCAGGTTTTGAAGTGTTTGCTGTTCAGAGCCCCTGAGAGGGATCTCGTTAGTGAATTTCTCCCGCAGCAGCAGTGCCTGATCCGAGCTCCGTGATAGGCCGAAGCGCGCGTCATCTTACGCAAGGACAGCCGCTAATCTGCTCGAATACGCACGGCTCTCAAGACACATGAAAGCTCGAGTTTTGGGACGAACAACACCAAACCTCACCATCGTTTTCATATACTTCCGGCTGGGTTCTACTTTCCAACCCTCTCCTGTTCTCTCCCACCCGCGATCCATCTCCTAGCGCCCGGAGCACGGGATGGCGGTAGCTCATCGGCCTGCGACGATATCAAAGAACTCTCTGCCCAATTTTTACTCTGCTCTTGAAGCCGTGTCGCCATGTTGGAGCTCCTCCTCACTTTAGCAGTCATTGCTTCGACAACTCTAACAACCATTTTGATCATGTTGCCGAGTCGATACGTCAAGCACTCTCCCCCTAAAGCGACATCGTCCGGATCTGCAGACGAACCCAAGATTTCCGTCCAAGTGCTGGTTCTCGGAGACATTGGGCGCAGTCCGCGGATGCAGTATCATGCCATGAGTATTGCAAAGCATGGCGGGAGGGTGGATGTGATCGGATACTATGGTATCTACCCTTCTTTGATCCTCAACACCGTCTAATTCCTACTCAAGAGTCTACCCTGCATCCTGGCCTGGTCAACAATCCCCTTATTCAGATAATCCCACTTCCGCCTCCTCCGAATATCCTACGCAGCAAGGCTTTGCCTTTCATCATCTCGGGTCCGTTGAAGGTGCTATGGCAGATCTGGAGCTTGTTTCACATACTTGGCTATGCTACGCGACCCGCACGATGGCTTCTTGTCCAGAACCCCCCCTCGATACCCACCCTCTTTGTCGCAATCGTAACATGTTTCCTCCGAAATACACATCTCATAATCGATTGGCACAATTATGGCTGGACGATTCTTGCTGGTACACGAGGTGAAAAACACCCATTTGTCACCATTTCTAGATACTACGAAGCTATGCTTGGCAGCTGGGCCCCTACGGCTTCGTTTACAGTCACAAATGTTATGGCGAAGCAGCTACGAAACAAGCCTTATAATGTACGATCCCCAATATTTACGCTCCATGACCGACCTGCAACTATCTTCCAGCCAATATCAAGCCAAGAAAAACGAAAGGCCTTTCTGGACAGGTTGCCGGAGACCAGCAAGCAAGCGGCAGCTATTATTGAAGGAACTATACGATTGGTGGTAAGTAGTACCTCTTGGACACCGGATGAGGATTTCAGCATCTTGCTGGAAGCATTATGTTCTTATGCAGCTTCGGCGAAGACGCTCCCTCCTATTCTAGCAATTATCACAGGCAAGGGACCGCAAAAGCAAATGTATCTGGACCGCATCGCCTCCCTGACCCAAGGGTCCAAACTCGAGAATGTTAAAATATTGACCACTTGGTTAAGTACAGAGGATTATGCAACTCTACTTGCATGCGCTGATCTTGGCGTCTGCCTACATATGAGCAGTAGTGGTGTCGATCTCCCCATGAAAGTTGTCGATATGTTTGGAGCTGGCCTCCCAGTCGTGGGGTATGGAGGTTATGAGAGTTGGGGAGAATTGGTGAAGGAAGGCGTTAACGGACGAGGATTTAAGACGAGTACCGAACTTTGTGCTGTTCTAGAAGAGCTATTTAGTGACAGCAAAGGCAAACAGCTCAGCGCGTTGAGAGAAGGGGCGGTGAAAGAGGGCAGAAGGAGATGGGACGAGGAGTGGGATAGTGTCGCTGGAAGATTACTTGGACTCTGCGACTAGAACCACGTCAACCCCGCTCGTCCTGAAGCATTTCAAGAGATGGGAAGACTTACATAAACGCTACATACGTACTCGGACAAAAATGTGGTTCTGTAGCGCTGCGTGGTGAGGTGTCGCAATTCGATGGCGAGAAGGAGTAAACAGTTAACCATTGTGGGCAACGACTTGCTGGTATTTATGCTGGGACTTGGAAAAGAAAAGGTCTCCCTTAATTGGCCTTACTCTGCTTAGGACTCGGGGAAACAGTTCCAAACCACTTCCTAGCACACTCTATGCTGGTAGAGGAACCATCCGATAGAACTCTTAGATATGTCGAAATACTACCTCTCAAGGCGCAGACCCCTCTTTATACCTTTGGAACTATTATCCCGCCAACGAGGTACTGTAACAGAGCAACCGCCACCATTCCGACTCCTCGGTAGGCGCCGAGCGATGTACTCCGTAGATTTCGAGCGGCTCGACCAGTTGCCAAGTCTCGAAACTCTAATGCGCCGCCATCGGAAGTAAGGGGCAAAGTGTCCGGAAGAGGCTCCATTCCATGTTCAATATCAGGATGTTCGATTCTCATAAAGTGAGGCCACCGGTCAGTCATACCATACCGTCTCTTGACTTCACAAAGTATGCCAGTCCCAACAATTTCTGGGGCCAGCATCGTCATCAGTGTGACATGTGCTCATACACGACGTTGGTAGACTTCCGTCAAATCTCGAGCATGTACCTTTCGTACGCAAGTACTTCCAAGTTCACATCTCTTTGCATGTGCTACCGAGTCTTCGGGGCTCAATAATCCCCGTTTAGGACATTATCGGTGCCTCGGTTCTCGCTTAACCCAGGAGAATGTTTGATGACGGCAAAGTCACTAGACGTATCCCCGTCATGGCGTGATCGGATCAATTTTGTCCCATGCCTCTCTATGACACTATTCGTTCTTTTCCAATTATGTCGGCAGGTCGGTATCGAGAGACGGAGGAATTTACTCCAAAAATCATGATACGCATGATCAAGAGAACGAAAAGTGTTGAAATAATGGCGAAGTCGCTGTTCTTGATGCCGAGAGGCTATGCTTTTCGTCCTAGTTCTTAAGACGTTTACCCTCTTGATGAGCTGAGTTCCTTTCCAGTTTCCTTTTAACCTTGCTTTGCTTGATTCAATTGGAACGAAACCTTCGGAGTCTGGTTGAAGATGCGGCTAAACTTGAAAATGTTCGACGACAAGAAGAATTCCCCTTCGACGTCTGGGTTCGATGTCGAGAAGAAAGAGGGCCCGACGAAGTCAAAATGGGTGGCTAAGGATAGAAAGATCTTTGCTTGGCACATTCTCCGCGCCGCGATTGTTGTATTAATTGCCATTTGGATTATTGCGTGTTGGATTTTTGGGGCTATTTCGAAACAATCGACCAGAGCACATAACTTGAAGATTTTGTTGTTAGATTTGGATGGTGGTGATATGGGTGAGTTGCTCCTCTGTCGGGCTGCTTGGGCGAGTGATGGCTGATAGACATTCTGTTTAGGAAAGGTGGTAGCTGGCGCAGCTGGGTCGATATCGGGGAAAAAGGGATATGCCTCATTTGTTCAACCGCCAAATGGGACAACGCTTACGGCCGATTCTGCATATGATGCTGTTTGGAGGCATGTGAAACTGTTTGGAAGAGTGAAGAAAATTACTGACTAAGATAATAGAGGGGATTATTGGGGTGCTTTAATTGTGAATCCCAACGCAACATCAAAATTTACCACCGCTGTCGCAACCGGAGACATATCTTATAATGCCTCATCATCTTTGACTTTCATCTGGAATGAGGTCCGCTGGGCCCTTGTCACAGAGTCGGTTATTTCTCCTACTGTCACTACGGCCGTCATCATCGCTCAAAAGATATTCTTGGCTAACTACGCACCCGCCCTCATCGCCGCTACTCAATTCAACGCCAACCAATCTACAGTCTTACTAAACCCATTAGCCACTTCAACCATAAACATTTACTCTTTCTCTGTGGGCATAAAACCTTTCCTTAACACGGTCGGCTTCGTGTTCCCAGGGTTGGTGCAGTTCTTCTTCGCAATGGGATTTATGGCCGCATCAGCTAGCACACATATGACTCGCGACCTCTCCGTGTCTAAGAATTATATGATTCGTTTTGTCCTCTCTCGACTCTGGGGCTTTATAATGGCTATTTCATGGGCAGGCTGGTTCTACATGTTTGGCGAGGGACAGAGAGGTGAATACGATCATTCGTTCATCTTATTAACGTTGAACATGTGGGTTTACAACATGATATCCTATGAATACCATGACGCGTGTGCGGCGTTCATTCCGCTGCAAGTCATGCCTCTCTCCGTCATCTCCTGGATCATTATGAACGTCTCCGCGGCCGCCTTCCCCGTTCAGCTCAAGCCTGATTTCTTCCGCTTCGATTATGCGGTCCCGAGCTACAACTGCTTCGAACTATTCATCACGATCATGACAAAGGGGAGCACGAACCGGGTGAAGAGGGATGTCCCGGTCTTGTTTGCGTGGTTGATAGTCACGGGTGTGATCGGCGTGTTTACCAACCGGAAGAGATGTCAGGCTGGGAAGCAGGCCAATGGAGACAAGTCAGGTGAAATGGGGCTCAATGATATGTTGTCCACCGATATGAGTGTGAGTTCCAACAAAGAAAAGAGTCGTCCCGCTACGGCCGTCCTTGGGAATGAAATTGACGAGGAGCTTACGAGAACTAGGACTGAGAATGAGGAGATTGCGCATGGTATGGGGATGGAGATTTAATAGCAATAGGTTGAGAGAGATCTTACCTGTTGGAGTTCTTTTAATTTATGTTAGTAATATTATTAGATGGGAAGAGTGTGTGATTCACCACTGTCGAACAATGGCTTAGATATTAGGCAACAATAGAGGAATAGATTTAAATATTTCCTTAAACTAGACCATCCCAGAAGGACAGTGCAAATATCAACACTATTCCTACAAGTCAGAACTTCCAGTATGGCTAGAATCCTAGGTGTCATACTCCACACCCTGAACCTTAATTCTGCAAAAATCTCAGAGGGAGAAAGATAAATCGAGGCTGGGCTTGCTGGTTTTCAGGTAGAATCTCGAGCTGGAGCTCGGGAACTCATCGGTTAGCCTTAGTATCCTAAGGATAACTTGAATAGGGCCGGCCTCAATAATTAAAGGCCTCTATACATCAAAATATAAAATTGATTAATGCGTGAGACTCAGCTGTAGTGTGGTGTTGTTTGTGGCATCGGTCCGCGCCGGCGTCTTTCCCGATGGATGCGTGCCGGATATCGGTATATTTAAGCGCCGGTTCTCGACGACCTTTCCGAGTCCCGAGGATTATGACTTGCGTTGCCAATATTCTTCCGAGTGTGTTCTCCCTCTCCCTACTTCGTGCTAATTTGGGCAATTACTTAAGATTTTAATCTCTCGGAATTGGCCCTTTATGTCCTTAGGCATCTGATGCATTTTGGCCAAAGACCGTTCTAACATCAGTATGGGATTCGGATTGGCAGACTCCAAACTCTTTCTTCGCAACTTCCGAAGGGTATCAAGAGGTAATAGATACGAGGACGGTTTTAGGTGTAAAGTAGATGAGGGATTATAAAATTTGACAGATCAAAGACACTGCGAAAGTACGATTCTGTTTTAAATGTTAAGTATTAATCTCTTGATAAAAGCCAGGCAATGCTCGCTCCCCATTTATGAGCGTCCCGCAAAATCCACTTGTGTTGTCCATGCAATGAATCCAGATCACACTATTACGTCCCTCCATTGTATATAGTGACCAGCTAACACCTTAAAATTCCATGCCGTCTGAATTCCGTTCATCCGCTTTAACTTTGAAATCTAGGTCTAGTTGTCAAGATGCATCGTTATTGGTGTTCGTTTGTGGACTCTCTCCTCAGCAGACCAGAACGCCATTTTGGTTGGTGATGAAATTGTCTATTCCAAATTAGCCATGTCCCAAAACCTCAAACCGGGGGAAGAACTTACTGGTGTCGATCTCGGTGTAATGCTGTTTGCCACTACAGTCAGTGCATGTGCAATGGAAGATTGCGCTAACTCCGTTGAAATCGCAGGCCTCGCAGGTGGAGTCGTATCCGGTTCTATTGGATGCCGATCTTAGCGTTCATTTTTTGAGTGTCTGTATTGCGAGAAAGAGTATACGTACGCTCCAGCAGCCAAAGTTCCACAGCGGTTCATGAGGCAGTTGTTCAGGTCGAGTACACTTATGGTCCCTTGACCATAGTAATTGGCGCAACTGGTCCACATGTAACGTGAGCCTTCGAGTTGGGTGGCTGCACAAGTGCTGCGCCATCCGCCGGCATTGACAGAGGCGACGAAGATGGAGAACACAACCGATAATGCTGCTAGGTGGTTCATCTTGAGCTTTGAGAATTGAGGAGATCTATGATTCTTGTTGTTTATGCTACGAGTTGAAAGGCTGAGGGAGATGAATATAAGATGCAATTGGGGAGTGGTTGAAGTCGATGACGAGATTAGAGTTGCGGTTAATGTTAAAAGGGATCCAACCCTGTACAATGAGTATATTTACAACTAAGGAGTGGGGTTGGCATTAAGTGAATTGGTCGTAGAAACTGAGTTTAGAAAACAAAATTCAACTATGCTGAAAGTAAACCCAAGCTGAAGTTATACACTTCGCTTAAGATAAGAGAGTTGAAAAGCTATTCCTAAATTCAAATTCCCCTTTATGAATTGAAATATCACAATAATCTGCGTTAAAAATATGGCGCCAGAGGCTACGATGGCTAACTCAATACTAATCTTGAGGTATTGCCTCAGCTTCTTTGACGGCGTGGGCTGCCTTTGAAACATAATGTTTTGCAAGTTTGCATCTTAGTTATTAAGATCCGTGCTATATTATTTCGACCCCGAGTATTTCATATCATGTCATTTCGTTGTTATGGCTTGCAAACAATTCGAGGAGCCAAAAGTTGTAAAAAGACGGTTGAGAGACTGAATCTAAATGTAGTATCCGTGAAGGAAGTAGCGTCGGGAAGGATACATGATTAGTGATCATTGTTGAGGTATCGTTTCCCCATTTTATGGAAGGGAAAAGTCTTCCGCAGATAAAACATAGGCAAAAAACACCTTAAATATCTTGGTTGTAATTACCTCGATTGATATATCCTTACTCGGTGATTAACGATTCGAGGGTGACTATGCATAGTGGGGTGTCGCTTAGTATATCAGCTCCGGCTTCTCGTTGCGGCCAAGTTTATTGACCAATAGCTTCTACACCTCAACAGTTCAGGGGCCACATTGAGAACTAGCCTTCGGCTTCCATCCATGTTAGCCCCTCAGTTGCCTCCTTTCTCAAACTGTTGAGTATTCACGTGACTCAACCCCACCTCCGTTTATAAAGGCTAGCTCCAGGCAGCTTTCGTACAACACAGCTCTCTTTTCAAAAGGTGTCTCTGTTCATTCCGTTGACGTCTCGAGGATTCAATAACTCATCATGGTCGAACCAACGCCAACAGCTCCAATCAAAACATATCATGGCCAGTGCCATTGCGCTGCATTTGCCTTCACAATCGAAATCCCAGAACTCACATCGGCCACTGAGTGCAATTGCAGCTTCTGCTTCCGGCGGGGGTATAAATGGATTTTTCCAATGGAAGGACGTTTCATAGTAACCAAAGGGGAGGGTGCATTGAAAGTTTATGAGTTTGGGAATAAGACGATGGCTCATAAAGTATGAATCTGTGAATTGATTTTAGGAATACGCAATTGGGACTGACGAGATTCTCCCAGTTCTGCCCTACATGCGGTACGGGCGTAATGGGGGTGCGATACAATGCTCCGCCGGGAAAAGCCATTGGGATTAATGTTCATCCCCCATTTACCTCCCACCTTAATTAAAAATACTAAATTGTTGCTAGGCCCGCACACTTAAAGGCGTCGATATCTGGTCTCTCAAAGTCGGTAAGTATGACGGCGCTGCGCTCAAACCGTTATGGAACCCACCCAAATACACTGGCCCAGAACCCGCAGCATCGATCGAAAATTCCAAGATCTATACTGGATCCTGCCACTGCGGTGCCGTAACCCTCGCCCTGAAAACAGCAGGTCTCCTTCCCCCTGGAGTCCACGAGGAGATTGTCGAGTGCGATTGCAGCATCTGTATTCGGGTTCGTTCCCTCATTTGCGCTCCCTTTGTGAGCATGCAGAATTAACTTCGAGTTCACAGAATGGCGGAACCCTATGCTACCCACGTCCGGACCAAGTTTCCATCACTGGCATAGAGAATCTGACAACGTATTCATTCTCCCGGGGCTTCCAAGCTCACCATTTCTGCTCCGTGTGCGGTGTGTACATCTTCATTAAACGATTCGATATCGACAAGGAGACGTGGGAAAGAGAGAGTACTCCAGGGTTTAATTACAAGACTTGGCCATTGTCTAGACCGGTCAACCTAAGGTGTTTCGAAGGAGTGGAGTGGGATGAAATTAAGATTGTCAACTATAGCCTGAAGGATAAGGGGCCAAAGTATGAAGCATGACCTTGGGATAGAGGATCTCGGGGAAGCACGAAAGGGCCTCGGCGTTATTAGGTAGACAAATCCTATACATCTATATAGGTATTGACACTTGAGCGTGGAGCTATTTCAGCATACTTCGTAACCAGCCGGTATCCGGTATCCGATACCCGGCGGGGTAAATGTGCCAAAAATAGGGTCGATCCGGCCCCCGCCTGTTGATAACATTAAAATATCAATGCAATAGGAGTCATTCTATGACTCAGTAGGCCTTTCGCTGCTACTTATCTCGTCCTCATCTTCCTCCTTTAAACAATATCACCGCCGCCCTCTCAGCACACCGTCGTGTTTGTACCGATATCCTTTTACTTCAGTGTAGCCTCGAAGGCCACGCAAAAAGTCCCTCCCAAGCTTCCCAATGCTCAATTCGCACATCTCTGGTTACTATTGATGTTCGTTGACAACGCTCGATACTAATTGGCTAGCTTCCTTTTCGAAACCCTTACAAAACACGGTATTCCAACTCAGCAATGTCAACCCCTCTAACCTTTTTAGACCTACCTATGTCGGTCCGGCGGAGAGTATATCTCTTCGCAGGTCTTGTGAGACCGTGTCCCATTGATATTACCCCACATAAGATATACCCAGCACGAACGCAGGGAGAGAGGGCATGTTGCTTCTATCAGCAGAGGAGGGAGGGCTCCAATTCGGTTGGGTCAGACACAACAGATTACGTCTGCTCAAAACTTCCCATAGGATTATTGCGCGTCTCAAAGGCGGTGTATAAAGACACCTGCAGAATTCTCTACCGGGAAAATATAATCGTTTTTAGGGGTCATATCAGCCTTGACCTTCACGTCTTGTCCGACTTGAGCGACACGGCACTCGCAGCACTCACCACCCTGATTATTCGCTTAAACACATGGCCGTGTCCGATGGGACACAATGAGCAGGTACTGGATGGGCTGTGCTACATCTGCTCATTACCCAAAGACAAAGCCGACCACGCTCTGGATATTAAGAGCAATGGTGGGGCAAAGATACGTAAAGCATGGAAAGAATTATACAAGCGACTGTCCTCGGCTATTCTTCCAGGAAAATTAGACTTGACAATTATATGTGATGTGGTGAACCGAAAGTCGGGAGAAGCAATAATGGAATCTCTGACAATATTGCCCCTCCTTACCAAGTGTACCATTCGTCTCGGCCGAGAACGCGACCTGGCTCTGCGAGAGCTTGCTCAGCATACAGCTCTGACAGACATTTCTGAACGGAATTCCCCGAATAACTTCCCGTGGTATCGTCTTCCGAGAGAGCTGCATTGCTACATCTTGACTTTAACTCATCTTGAACCTCGGGGCGATTATGGCAGGTAATATGAAGTTTCCCGACTCGACAATCGGAATCTTATTTTGAAAGCCTGTTGCTCTAAATGCACAGTAACATATGCAGATTACTGCTGTCCTACTGTCTATAGTGCATATTCAGAGTCCTGCCGATGCCGGATCCTTTCTTTACAGCCCTTGACGGTAGATAAGCAAATGCAAAAGGATGCCTTGGAAGTTCTCTGCAAAAACTGGTTCCATTTCGAGCAACTTCCAGGAAGGACAGTTGACTTTCTAAAAACCATACCTAGAGAAGCCTTGGGTTTGATTCGGTGCTTGAAATTTAGCCTCTACGAATCTCATATGCGGAATTCGAAGTGGGTTCTCAGCTTCAATAAACAATGGGTCCAATTAATCACCTTCATCAAGAAAAATATGGATGTGGCTAATCTATCCATTGTGATCGACACTAGGGGAATGCACCAGTTTGCCCTATATAGTCTAAATATCTTCCACAGTGCAAATCGGTTTCTCTATGACACGCAACGCCATATGGCGTGCACAATGGCAAAATTACTCCCTGAGATAGGGCATGTGCGCTCTTATCTTGGATGACATACGTATCTAGAGCCTTTGTTGGAGAAAGAGGTCATGGGTAAGAGATATAAACCCATCGAGGCTCGAGAGCATATACCGAGGCCATGGGCAGACGTATCGGACTGGCACGATAATGTGGAGCATGTGCATGACGAAGCTGGCGAATGGCCATGGTATTAGGGATAGCACTAGTCTCTTTACGATTGGTGCGGGTTGGTACTTATATCACCATGATGGTAGATTGCCTTTGCGTAGGTTACAAACGTTGAAATTGCCAAATATGACAACGACCTCTATTTTCTCGATTTGTGCTTCAACCATGGATGAGACTTTATCTGATGATCAAATAAGCCGTAACATCTATGCTGTGTCTTTCTATCAAATTTTAATTTCAAAGCGAAATTTGCAGCTCCCGTGGTTGTTTTGAGAGAACGGCAAATGTTATTACTAAATCCAATGGTGTTGGGGTTTCGACTTTTACGAAACCCGACCGAGTTACTTAATCGTAATTAGATTGCGCTTAGCCCGTGGAATACATTTCGAATAAGACATTTACTAGAAAGGAGATAACTCGTAATTACGACGTGACTCCTTGGTCCAAGCCAGGCACCAAATTTTTGTTTCCTAGTAGAGACACGTATATTGCTCTCAAATCCCTTCAAAACCGAGATTAGTCAATCATTTAAGATTTTCTAATTTGTTAAAAGCAACATCTAAAATGGCAGCGAAGTTCCCTCAGCGCAAGATAGGAGACGATTTTGTCTCTGCCCTTGGCCTTGGATGTATGGGGATGTCCATCCCCAACTCTTCTGGCGTTTTCAATGACAAGGAGCTATTCAAAGTTCTCATAGCAGTAGTAGATATAGGTATTAATTTCTGGGTCACAAGTAATTCCTATGGGCCATTTACCAATGAAGCTTTCTTGGGACGGTGGTTCAAAGAAACAGGACGCCGTGAAGAAATATTCCTGGCTACTAAATTCGGAATCAAAATCAGAAACGGCAAAATGGAGATTTGTGGGACACCAGAGCATGTGGAAAAAGCGTGCAAAGCCAGCCTGGCGAGGTTGCAAACAGACCACATTAATCTATATTACCAACACCGCGTCGACCCGATAACACCCACTGAGAAAACCGTGGAAGCCGTGATCAAGCTCAAAAACGATGGAAAAATCCGCTATCTCGGTCTCTCCGAATGCTCAGCTCAAACCTTACGACGTGCTCAGAAGATGTATCCAATTGCCGCCGCCGAGATGGAATTCTCCCCCTTCGCACTCGAGATTGAGTCCTCGCAGACCGAGTTCTTGAATAAAGCAAGGGAGCTAGGTGTCAAGATTATTGCATACTCTCCCCTGGGCCGAGGCTTCCTCACCGGGACGATCAAGAGCCTCGATGACTTCGACGAGCGAGATGTCCGGAAGATGCATCCACGGTTCTATCCGGAGAATTTCGGAGACAATCTCAAGCTTGTCGAGGGGCTTGCATCAGTTGCAAAAGAGAAGGACTGTATCCTTGGCCAGCTGGTTTTGGCTTGGGTGCTGGCCCAGGGCGAGGGTAAGAACTCGGCTCCTAGCTTTTCCTAATTTGAAGAAATTTATAATTGATCTGTGAAGATTTTATTCCAATCCCGGGCACTAAGCACGTCAAATACCTCAAGGAGAATGCCGACGCTGGGCGAGAGGTAAAATCTAGCTAGGCACTTCATGACACTCAAGCCGATGGTCATCTAAGATTGGCTTGATATCCAAAATAGCTTTCTATTTAGTTTTAGCCAGAGTCCGTGAAAGAGCAAGTATCAGAAGCCAACCACTCAACCTTTAGCGAAAAGGGCTCGCTTAGAAAACTAGAGCTCGAGCATTCATTCATTCGCCATATATACATAGTATGAACGAATGACAAATGTTGAAAGTACCTTTTATATCTTTCCATGCTGCGTAATATCACACCAACTTCGGCTGCCGCTAGAACCTAGTACTGCTACCTTGCTGCAAGTTCAAACGATTCCGCCAAAAGAGCCTCATATTTTTCTGCTAGAGTCAAAACCAGGGTATACAATTCACAATGTCTCTCGTAGGGTAAATACTGTCTTTAGACCTGCAAGGAACTAGTTTCACTATAATACGAGAAAACCGATTCCTGGGCCTGACTTCTCAGCCCGCCGCCAATAATGATTACTTGGTGGTGAAATAGTCTAATGCCTCCTCGACAAAGAGAAACGCTCCCCTCACTATAAAGAAAAGTTAAACATAACCAAGCACCCCCTATCTACTCAGCACTCTCACCATAGCCCCACCCCTCAACTAACTCCTTCTTCAACCCCTTCAAATCTCTCGCCCAAACCGTTCCAAACCAATTCTTAAACCACCCCTTCCTCTTATGGCTCGCCAATCTCAAATCCGTCAGCAGCGTATCCACAAACCCCAATAGCTCAAACGTCATATTATTGCCCTCTAACCCGCTACTTAGATACCGCTTCCGGCACCAACTCACAAACGTCGCTACGTCCCTCTCCTGCTCCGCTTTCTCGGGGAGCGTCAGCTTCCCGTCGAGGTATACCATTGCCCACATAACCTGCGCCTCCACCGTGAGAAAATAGTTCCCCACTCCGATATGCCCGATGAAGGCAATCGATCTGTCCCCCGCATTCTTACTGCCGGATTCTGAGATGGGGACTAGATTGCGGTAGAGGCGGTATGGGGTCTTTACCGCGTGCTTTAAGTAGTGGGGAGGCGGTGACGCGAGTTCTGGAAATGTGGATAGGACTTTCTTGTTAGCTTCTGCTTCAAGTTCCGTCCATCGCAAATCCTCCTTTGAATCATTTGGAAGGTGTGGCAAGCCTAATTCAGCGCACTGCTCCTCGCTGAAGAATTGCAGGGAGGGTACCCATCCTGTTCCGCACAAGACGGCGTCGGATTGAATTTCCTCGCCGTTGGAGAGGCGGATAGTTTCTTGGGAGAGTGATTCGATTTTCCCGCAGTAAATGCGAACGTTTTGTGCGATGGTATCGAAGAAATCAGAGTGGTTTAGGAGACCGCCTGGAGCATTTTCCCAAAAGACGCTATTGGATTGTGGTTAGTTGGGCAACTTATCATCAAATTCAGAACAAGGAACCAGTTCAGATCACTTACGGCGAGTGCGGCTCCAGCAACTCAAATCCCCTTAAACACTCCCTCTTATAATCCGCCCCCTTTCTTGCCTCTCCATCAATAAACCCCCAAAACTTCCCCATCAACCAAACTCCTACCCTTGATGAGTGAAGGAATCTTGTCCACCAATTTGACCCGTTTAAAAACGACGGTGTAAAGGTTCCTATGATCCTCGTCAACCCGAACTCAAAGGCATTCTTATACGGCCCTACTCCCTTTGGGTCAACAAAGAACGCAGGCCCCGTCGTATCCGTCGCTTTCAAGATCCACGACACACTTTTTCCCGCCTTGACAGCTTCATACGCCATATCAGCCGACGACTTCCCGCCCCCCATTACTGCCACATTCTTAACCTTAGGATCAGTTAACACCTTTGACGACCCGAAATCGATTTGATGCAAGACTTTTCCTTGGAACAGCTCTCTCCCCTTTAATTCCAGCATATGTGGAATACTAGTCAATCCACTCGCAACTAGCAATTTCGTAGCCTTGAGCTCATATCTCCTCCCACTACTCCTCTCCTCCACTACAACGCTCCATTTCCCATCCTCTCCTTTCACAGCAGACTTAACTTCTGTCCCAAACCGGATCTTCTCTCGTAAATTATGAGCATCAACATACCCCTCCAGGTACCGGGTCGTATGCTTCGCCTTGAAGAACTCATAGTACACATCCCCCTCAGGCGGCCTCTCCATCTCCTGATCCGAATACTCGGCTGTCCCAACCGTCCACTGCGTCCAGAAGCTTTCGTAGCCCCGTCCTACTCATTATCAATTAATTGATCAATTTCATTCCCCCAGTTCAACTCATTCATCCAGATATTTACCCTTCGAACTACCACAATCCACAGCAATGACCCCCCTTCCCCACCATACCAAAAAAAACATACATGATCATCTCTTTTGAGAAGAAGAAAATGAGAGAAAAGGTGGTTCCGATTGGATTAGGAGAGGAGACAAGGAAGACTCACTCGCATTCCAAGTCCCTCCAACACACCCCTCCTTCTCCACAACAACCAACCTCGCACTCCTATGCACCTCCCCCCAAAACCTCGCTGCAAAAATCCCCGATATACCTGCTCCAACAATGAGCACATCCACCTCTTCAATGCCACCGTCTGCAATCATCTCTTCTGTTCTCCCCGCCTCTATCTTTATCTCTGACATCTTCTCTTCTACCTGGTAGAGAGAGAGATATATTTATATATATATAAAGATCTAACGCTTTCCAAATGGCTTGATAAACACGAGGACTTGTACTGAACTTTTTTTGTATTCAAAATATATAAATAAATCACAAAAGAAGACGTGGATAGAAGGTTGGTATGGGTAAAGTAAGCACTAGAAGCAACAGGGGATAATAATCGATTACCAATGGGGGTGCAGTCCAGTTCGCTAAGTTTGATAACGAGTAAGGAAGCGCTCGCTGCTGCAGTCGTCGTATAGAGAGAGTGTGTGCCTTAAACTAAACCTCTGTGTAACCTCTAGATGATTTGCGTTGACACCCCCTACACAACTACACACACATACACGTGGCAGCTACCACATTACTCCTCCTTCCTGTTCACCCCCTAACGCTCTCTGAATCTTCATTACCTATTCAAATTCCCTTACTCTCTCTCTTTCTTTCTCCCATCCTAACGTCTCAAACACCATCTCCAAACACTTGTCACGTGGAAATCACCCTAAAGAGAGAGAACGAAAGTCGCTCACTTAATCCTCGCGTCTCACTAAAGGCATTAAAGAAAAGAACAGAAGCACAAACAGGTCATGCATCTCAAGAGGCAATTGAATCAAAACCATTTCGTATTTGATTCCAACTCTCAACTATCATCAATAAACACTACCGCAAAGCCATTCATCGATCCCTGGACGCTTTGTTGCCAAACCCCCCTTCATTCTTTCACTCAGCAACCACCTCAAAACCCAAACCAACTCAAACCACATTTCTCCCTCAAGAAGGAATATCAGAAGTAGAAGTTTTGCATCGCATCACACATAAAAACCCTTCCGTCCATCCTTCCCCACATAACATCGTAAAATAAAAAATCCCCAAATTTTTTCCCAACCTTAATATTTCCCCAATCCATCCACCTATCCTTTAGCTCTCAAAATTACGAGGCTTCCACCAACGAACATAAGTAGGTATCTGGGAACAATCAACCAACCAGAAAAAATTCCACCAAGAGATTTCCGCTCAAAATCCAGCGTTTGAAAAAAGGGGTATAAGCGCACACTTTGAAATCCAGTCCCGCTCCATACGGGTAGGTAAACCAAGCCGGATACAAAAACGACATGAGCGCACAGAAGACAATCCAATCCGATCGGTCCATTTCAACCAAAACAAGTTGAATAGCGATATTGTTCGGTGGAAAGCAAAAATCATCAGGATCTGCGAAAAGTGTTTCCTCCATCCCATCCCAGGGAGGCACTAAAAATTACGTATATCCAGACGCATTAAACAAATATCAAAAATATGGCCATGGTTAAATAGCCAAAGAAGTAGATACCAACCTCTCTGCAAACGAAATCGTATTCGAGAGGCTGTGAACGGTGCTGAGCCGTGAGGTAGTGTGTAAAATATGCACAAGGGGCGAAAATATGAGACCTGGATATCGAACACCGAGGTCCGGCGTGGTCGATGTTGGGGCTTCTAGAGGAGATAACCCGCAACAGCCAGCACAACGATGAGACTGAAGATACTACTAGAGTGGAAATTTTCCGAAGCGGAAGATTTAGTTGTTGTTGCCGCGGCAGTAGGACTTGTCCCTGAGGCACCGAGGGATGTTACTGCAGTACCAGTAGAGGATCCGTAATCTGCCGTGGAAGTCTGGTTCTCAAACAGAACGTGAGGTGAGTTTGATGTAGATGTCGGTTTCCATAAGAATGACTCTGACGTGGATGAAGATATTTTTGAGCTTGTAGTTGAAGTTGCGATAGTGGAATGCGGCTTAGAGGTGGATGACGACGATGATGATGATGATGATGAGGTGGTAGAAGGTGCCGCTGAGCTTGTAGATGATATGCTTGAAGTTGTTGCTGCTTGCGTTGAAGTAGTCGGCGTTTGTGAAGTTGAGGTTGAGGTGGTAGCTGCCGCAGCCGTGCTTGAAGATTTGGCAATGCTCGAGCTGCCTGATCCACCACCAGCGTCGAAGACGACAATGTTAGCCGTTTCTCCGGATGGAACAGTAACGACACAGAAGTTGGCACCTCCTGCTCCTGCTGCCGAGTCCGAGCTAGTCACACCGCCAATCCCATCGACAGAGGGGTCAATAGAGCAAGGGAGTCCATTGCAACCGGAACCTGAGCATACGACCTTGACACCAAAGGTAGGCTGGACGGTGGCGAGTCCCGAGGCGGTCCAAATAGGATTCCATGCGATTTTCACAAAAGTGTTTCCGCTAGAGTCGGTGTTTGCTCCTGCAACATAGGGAGACCAGTTTCCAATATCGCTAGTCCCGTCGCCCCAGATACATGCTTCGTCAGTTGTAAATCCCGGAGGGTTGACATAATAGCTATTTGAGATTAACAAGATGTATGCGAGAGAGAGAGCAAGAGACCTACTGAGCGGCAGTGCTGCACCAATAGCTGGTATCTGGAACAGCCAATTGAGCCCATCCCCCAGCGGACACGGATGTTGGGATCAGCATTGCCTCGTTTCCGGGTAGCACAGTTTGACAAAATGCAACTGTGCCCGAGCATTCGTTCTGGGCGCCAACTGTGTTTGTTCCATCCACGCAATACTCCTTGGAGGGAAATGGCTTGCTAATGGCTCCATTTTTATCACAATACAAACCTCCAGCCTAGACGAGTTAGCTATACGTCCAATTGCATCGGGTCTCCAACATACCATTGACTCCGGGTAGGTATAAGAGGTTGCGTCGGGGCTCCATTGTTGCATCACTTTCCCAGGAGGGCATGCATAAGGGCAGTAGCTTCCAGCCACACATGATTGATCCGGACTCATTGCCCATCCTGCATTCGACGATCCAGGCGTAACGGCTACCAAACCCGCATTGGTAGGGAAACTGCAAGAGCCGCGCTTCTTCAGTTCGTCGCCCTCGACAGTGTCATTGCCCTCTTCCGTCCGCGATGTGGCGCGTTCGTGAAGCCTCCAATGGCCATGCCTCTTGCCCAAGAGCTCCAAATTGCGCGATGTGTGCTGATGTAGGGCGTCGCATGGCAGTGATAGAAGGAGTATCGCGGTGCCAATCGCGCCCTGAATGTCCAAAAGCTTCATAGTGTCGTGTCTATGGTGATATAACTATGCGGTATTCGATCGGGGCCGAGTCGCCTGTATACCAATTCGAACTGGGTTGTTTCGTAGTAAATGAAAGTCCTCCTCTACATCCAGATGAGTGATGATCTTCAACGCGAAAAAGAGTGACTGCGGTGAGAATAAGAGCGAACGTGTTTGCAAAAGAGCGTGAGATATACCAAGGGAGCGACGAAAACCAAAAGACGCAATGCGATGCCAGCAAACGATCGAGGTGATGGATGGGAAACAAAAGGACTGGACTGGGCCATAAACCTGACCAGCAGGTCACCCAGCAAGAGGAGAGGAAATTGCTGGCAATCTCAGGACCCTGGCCATCATGCTTCACAAGGCGTTTCCCGTCAGGGGACGCAGCCAACGAGAGAGCTCGACGAGTCAGCGGTGTTTATGCCGGTACCTGACGCTATTCTCGATGGAGTAAAGCCTTTGCAAAAGCAATTATTCAGAGGTAAATCTTGGGGCGAATGGGGAGACCGGAAGTTGAGATGATGGGGCCAGAGGAGAGGGAGCCGAAACAAGATATATATCCGCATTCCCAGTGATCCAGAAATCAGTTACCGGAGTGTACTTGGCAGGTATTTCTGTTGAGAAGATTCGAAGATCTCCGCGTGCTACCAAGTAGAGTAATAGCCCGTCAAATAGCAAGCAGAGAGCAGGCGAGTACAATACATTGTATTGCATTACATTACATTACATTGCAATACAGCTCTTTCGCCTAATTCGCTTCGAGGAATGTACTCCGTAATAGCCCACCCATCGGCCCCTCAGCCTTATTGAACTTAACCTTGACCTTAAGAATTCAAGGCCAAAGGATCTCGCGACTTTCCACACGCTACAGGCATGTGCACCAACCCCTATCTGTCTGGCTTCCGGGGCGGGACAGCGATAAGATTAGCTTCATCAAACACCTGGCGAGTCAGAATCGCCTGTTAAAGTGAGGGGAAACCATACTTGGACAGGTGAATGCTGGATGCTCATGAAAATCTGAGATGCCCTCTTTTACTTTGGCACGAAAGAAACTTGGTGGTTTGTAGTTATGAACTTATGCCAAGAAGTGTATATAGCTAGCTCCCCCTTTTTTTCTCTATGGGGCTATTGCTACACATTAGGACCACAACATACCCCTCGTGGGACAACATGTATCGTGGGACAACTGGGCCACAAGATTGCCAGCTGCTGTAGAACTGTAACCGCTCTTCAATGGGAGATTACGAAGTCACCACTCAAAGCCGCGGTGAAGTCTTGGGCCCAATCGAATAGAGATTTGAAAACTCGGTTCTCTGTAAACAGCACGTGATCACAATTTCGACTTCAGCCTCGCCTTGCCCCTCATCTCGTCCTTAACTATCCCCCACCAACATGTCTGCACCACACATCCCCAATCTACTCGCTGGACGGGGAGGTCCTCGGATACGCGGTGGACGAGGTAGAGGGAGAGGGAGAGGTATAGGACCGGAAGGGATGCATGATATGCTCGCAATCGACCGCTCCGTTCAGGCGACCGACACCGACGCTGCCGTTTCACGACTCAGTGCTGTAAATGTAGGTTTCCTCGATGATCCATATGCTTCACATCTGGTGCGTGGGGAAGCTGTACGCAGATTACCCATCATCAATCGAGGTTTGTTTGGCCCAATCTTCGTTTCCCCCCCCTCTACTCAAAGCTCTACTAAGACTTACCCTTCCAAAACAGGAACTTATACGCGCACAACTGCTCTCGACAAACTCGTAGATTCCTTTATTTCTTCGTCGGGGACAGGCAATGGAAATACAAGGATACAAAAGCAGATTATAAGCCTAGGCGCAGGAACTGACACCCGCTACTTCCGCCTCCGAGAACAGAACAAACACCAAAACATCATATACCACGAATTTGACTTCCCCTCTGTCAGTCATGCAAAATGGCTCACCGTCTCCCGCAACCAAGTCTTCTCCCCCCCGCTAACCTCTGAATCGCTCTTCCCCAACCCCGAGACCAGACAGCCAGTCCCGCTCCTCAATTCCGGCGAAGAATGGGGCTATAAACGATCCTCCTCCTCCCCCTCCTCTACCCCAGGCTCTAATCCAGAAGCAGAAGAGACGGAAATAATATACATCTGCCATTCTTTAGATCTGCGACAACTACCGTCCCTAGATTCTACAAACAAGATGCAGGGGCTGAGAACCGATATCCCCACACTCATAATCTCAGAATGCTGCTTGTGTTATTTAGAAGTAGAGAAGTCAAAGGGGGTCGTGAAGTATTTTGCCGATCAGATACCGAGCCTGGGACTTGCGTTGTATGAACCTATCGGGCCGGATGATTCGTTTGGTCGAATGATGGTGGCGAATCTAGCGGCGAGGAATATCACTATGCCTTCGTTAAAAGTTTATAAAACAATTGAGGAGCAGAGAGAGAGGTTGAGGGAACTGGGGCTAGGTGGCGGGAGCGAGGAGAGTAGGCAGGGAGCAGGAGATGGTGGAGGACAAGAAGGCAAAACGATATATAAGATCTGGGAGGATTGGATTCCAATGGAGGAAAAAGAGAGGTTAGATGCGCTAGATGGCCTTGATGAAGTCGAAGAATGGGAGATGCTAGCGAAGCATTATGCTATTGTGTGGGGCTGGAGGGGGACCAGTGGTTGGGAGGGTTGGTCAGCTACTCCGGAGAGCACTCCGCTATGAGGCAAGAATATCCCGATTTGACAGGCTACATACTCCACGTTCATCTAGAATGTCGTATGGTTGTATCCTACGATTCGAAAGAGGCTACGAAGTAGAGGCTGAAGACACCGAAGCATTCCAGATGATGCGTCCCAGTCAACACCAGGCGATAAGCGAGTTATGCGTGTGAGACAATACACAAACCTTTACATTCCACACTCCTTGTCCACCATGTATCGAATTCCTGCCTATCTACTGCCTACCTCCTACTCCCACCATTAAAACTCGCCTTTCTCCTGTTCCATCGATTCCAGAATTCCCTCTTTTCTCCCTCTGAAACATCTACTGGCTCCTTTTTGGTTCTCATACCCTCATATTCGCACTTACATCTATTCATCCATTCGACCTACATTCACTCTACTCCGTCTCCTTGGCCAGTAGTTCTTGGGGGAAGGGTTTCTTTAGGAGGAGCTTTCTTCACGATGTTCCAAGTACCAGTGATGTCCAGATTTTTCGGGCCAACACGGTTCTCGATGCTGGTGTTGTTGGGGTTGGCTTTGGTACTAAGGGTAAATTCCCAGGCGTATGTCTTGGATACGGAGTATAGTGGCGCGACGTTCTTTAATGGGTGGGATTTCTATACAGAGGGGGATCCGACGAATGGGTTTGTGAGGTGAGTTACAAGTTTTCCTTTAGTGGAAGGGTTAGTGCAGGTTGGGTTGGTTTGTTGAATATCGCTTGAGGTCTAGTAAGGGAATGAGTTTGAGGAGGGAGGGGGATAGAGAGATAGAGAGAGTGTGTGCTAACGTGAAGGGTGGATAGCTATGTGGACAGTGCGACAGCGGTGAACTCGGGTTTGATCGCACAGTTTACGGATGGGGGCATCTATATGGGAGTTGATAGTACGACTGTGTTAAATTCTACGGGGCCCGGAAGAGAGAGGTGCGTTCTATTCTGTTTCTTCTGTTTTAATGAATCCTTTCCCACCCACTTTAGCTTTGCTCAGAGACAGAACTGGGAAGAGTTGGGGAGGGTTTTATGTGGTGAGTGAGGCTAATGAGAGAGACAAATAGTGTGAGGATTAGTTCGCAAAAGACATGGACGCATGCGTTGGTGCTGCTGGACTTGGACCATATGCCTGGGAGTATTTGTGGAGTATGGCCTGCTTGTGAGTTTGATTCTCTGTGTTAATGGCTTTGTTTTATAGCGAGAAGAGGAAAAGAGGCTGATAAATGATGTGCGGATGGATAGTTTGGATGTTGGGTCCGAATTGGCCTACTGATGGAGAGATTGATATCATTGAAGGTATACACACTTTCCACCCGACTCCTACAATTCATATCAGATCAAGACTCTACCTATTCTTACTCCTTGCTAATATAATTTACTTACTAGGCGTCAACGCAAACACATATAATCTGATGAGCCTGCACTCGTAAGTCTGGTATCACCTGTAAAAGGATCCTACTGACCCGAATGAAAAAGATCACCAAACTGCAGCGTTACGCAACAGATGCAAACCGGCGTCCTTCAGACCGAAAACTGTGATTCATCCGTTAACTTCAACTCCGGGTGCGGCACCACCTCTTCGTCTGCACAATCATACGGCTCGGGCCTCAACGATGTCGACGGTGGCGTCTACGCCATGGAATGGACGTCCACCTCCATCAAGTTCTGGTTCTTCCCCCGCGGCACCGCTCCCGCTGACATCAGTGGGACGAGTCCCGACCCGACTGGGTGGGGGGAGCCGGCGGCATTTTATGGTAACTCGTTGTGCGATATTGATACACATTTTGGGGACCTGCAGCTTGTGTTTGATACTACCTTCTGTGGTGATTGGGCGGGTAATGTGTGGACTACTGGGACGTGTGAGGCGAGTACGGGGGTGGATACTTGTGTTGATTATGTGGCAGGGAATCCGAGCGTCTTCGCTGATGCGTGAGTTTTTGCATTTCTTATTTTTTTCCTCTCTTAAGATCAATGTTCTAACTTTTCCCTTGGGGAGAGTATTGATGAAAGGTCGACGCGGGGATGCGTGGAAGGAGAATATAGGATAAGCTAACATCGATGATAGATATTGGAATATCAACTCCTTGAGAGTATTTCAATTGGCCGTTTCTTCTACCACTACTTCTGTCGTCTCTCCTTCTATTACGGCCAATAGCTCAATCCAGTTATCCCAACAAATTTCCCGAACCGCAAACATAGCCGCAGCTTCCACCGTACCAGTTGTTCCACTCCCTATCATCCCCTCTATTGCTGACCCAGGTTCCCCTACATATACTGCTTCTGCGCTACCAAACATTACGCCGACGGGGAGCGCGGCGCCAGGCTTAAATTTCGGACAGGGGAGGAGCACATCTGATGACCCAGGTGCACCCACATCTACTATTCCTGGGGCAGGGAGCAATGGAAGCGTGTTCCTATCAGTCTTGGTATCGGTTCAAGAACGCGTATATTTCACCACTGCAGTTCTTAGTAAGTTTCTCCCTCTCTTCATTCTGTTAGAAGAGACAGAGGTACCATATGATTAGCACGCTGCTAATTAGACTTAAAAAAATAGCAACCATCGTCGAGCCATGTGGCTGTGCCGCCAAAACCTTCAACACGAATGTCGTGACTACGACACTCACGCGATGCGGTTGTGAAGATGATGAGGATTATCCAGCTTACGCAACTGGATCTGGAAACGATTACCATCAACCTCAAGCAACGGCTACCGATTTCGTGCCAGCTATGACGACCAGCGATTCGGATTTGTATTCTCAAACGCCAGCAGCATCCGTTATCCAGACTGCATCGTTATCGGGTGTTAGGGTTGGAGGCTTGATTCGGAACGCGACGTCTGCTTCCCCGACAGGAAGCGCTGCAGGTGCATTGTCGACAGCTAGTCTGGGCCTGTTGCAAGCTAGCGCGGGGAACATGGAAAGAAGAGCAGATTGGGTCTGGCTCACGTTGACGTTTCTGGGTGGGCTTGGGGGGATCTTCCTAGGCTTTATCTGAAGGGTAGGTGAATGGGGGGGTAGGTTGTACTTTTCAGCATTGCGTTTGGGGTTATGCATAGAAATGGGGTTTAGATGAAACGAGGTAGAGTGCATTTTGAGGCGTATGATAACGAATGAGCACGATCAACTAATGTGGATTTTCATGGAAGTGGCGATATAGATTGGTTATATAGTCATTTCTATTTAGTATAGGTAGCTTATTTAAAAGTTAGCAAGCGTCTCGCTTAATTTTAAGAGATTTTGCAAAATCGAATGGCATCAACCAGGATATGATAATGTGATAACCTTATTACAAAGTTAAGAATTGAAGCTTCAGTGTCTCTATCTCGCAAGTGATTTTTATAATTTGAACCCTTATTCTAGGTATGTGAATATCTGCTATCTACGCGGTTTTTAGCGGGTTCCGTGTATCATCGGAGCCCGAGGAAAGTGCATGAAGTCACTCCTAACGCCGTACATGGTATCGAATGAAACCCCTCAATATCCTTAGCAAAAGCAAGGCCCAAATATATACCCAGCCTGTAAACCAAAATCTATCCGTCCTTCTAAATCATACATCTCCACCCTCTTCCAGACGTATTATGGAACCTTTCTTGCGACTAACGTCAGCCTCCAACGCCGCAATCTGCAGCTCAAATCGCCCCTTCGTCCACGCTGCACTATCTGACAACTTCTCATCCGCCTTCTCTAATTTTTTAATTTTCTTGTCTGTCCTCTTTTCGCCCTCAACTACCTTTTCTTCCACATTCTCAACCCTGCCTTCGACTCCTTTTCTCCACTCCACTTCCTTCTTCTTCTTTGTCGCTAGTTCGGTTTCTAGGCTCTCAATCTTCCTCTGCTGTGCATTAATCATCTTGTGATAAGCCTTATTCGAGACTTTCAATTCTTCGACCTCTTCCTCAAGTTCTCTGCTTTGATGTTTCAGTGCCAACATCTCTTTTGCTTGATGCCCAACCTGGGTTTTCAAAGAAGAAAGGATGGTGTAAACTTCAGTGATATCACTACCCTTCTCCGTTCCCTGGTGGCTATCGTTATGAGGATGACCCCTCGACCTGAGCACCATACCCTCGGAATCTGTAGGATCACCATCATGTCTGCTGCCTGCCTTGAACGATTTCTCAAGCTTCATAACCCTCTCATGCAAAAATTTATCTCTGCTCTCTAAAGTCCGAAGTCTCCCTCTATGGCTATCGGTAATAGTCACAAAAGACGAAATGGCTTTTCGAGTCGTGAGAGCTGTGGAGTTTACTGCTATCAATAGCAGTGAGTTCGGGATATGCATTTCTGGTTTCTGTGGAGGCTGGAGGTCTTCGTCTAAAGGCGTCTGCTGCGGTGAGGTCATATTTTTGCCTTCAATATTGGTCTCGCGAGCCTCGATTGATCGATCACTATCAAGGTGATCTGGAAAAGCTTTCTTTTCCTCCACAATTTCACCGGAATCGTGTATCTCAATCACTCCATAATTTTCATCTAGAGTCGTAGGCTCTGATAATGGTTTTGCTTCACCTACAATTTCACAGGCGCCGTTGACCTCAATCGGTTGACCACATATAACGATAGCCTCTTGATATGTCATGAACTCCAGACGATGCATGTCTCGACAGTGGTCAAACAAATCTGCCATCTTGAAGAATGTCTCCTGTTTGCATGTAGGGCATGCAAGCTTAACAATTTGGCCGTCTATTCGTTTCACAACTAAAGGTCCGACGGCGGCTGTACTGCGTGGCAAAGCTTGAACCTTGTTAAGAAAATCTGCGCCGAGAATGAGACTAATATCTTCAATCGGTTTACCGCCTACAACGACCACTTCCTCATAGTCCACGAACTCTAAACGATGGGCAATCCGACAGTGGTTCATAAATCCTTGCAGCGTAGAGAAGCAGTCCCGAGTGCATGTGGGACATACGAGCCTGACCATTTGGCCCTTTGCGAGTTTTATGATACAAGGGCTAGCAAGATCTATCACTTTTGGGGAGCCTGTTGGTAAAGCTTGAGATTTCTCGCCAGCGGGCCCTGGTTTTGAGGTGCGATTAAAGTCGATGCATAAGCGGTCCGGTGAGCTTTCTCCAGGTTCCAGGGATTTCATTGTTATTCTAGGGTTACCGGTAGGATTTGTGACATTTGGAGAGGGTTGTGTTTGAAGACTTAGTAGATCCCCGGAGTTAATTTGTCGACCTGGGGTTGGGTATGGTTCTGTAGAGGCTTCATGGGGGCGGGGGTTTGCGGGACTGGCGGTTTTGGCGGGACTAGAGAGTGGACTGGGAGTAAAGGTTTCAGTTAATGGGGATAACTCTGGGGATGTCGATTTTGGGGCTTGATTATTTGGCTCTGGGGTTGCAGGCCGCTTCTCTGATGCAAACAGACTTGGAAAGATGGCGGAAGTTGGCGACCTCAAGTCAATATAATTGCTGGGCTTTTGTTGAGCCGTATATTCTGGAGTCACATCAAGTTTTGCAGAAACCATCTTGGTCAAGTCCCCCGACTGTGTACTAGAGCCATTCAAGCCCAGGGTGCATGCTGCCGGTACCCGAGCGATAGACATGGGACTCGAAGGTTCAGATTCGCTCAAATAGCCCGAATCATTGAAACCAGTCATCTCTTGATCCGAGGCATGAATGACTCTTTGCTGAGGACGCCCGCAATTGCCATTTCTATTCATTTTCAATCTTTTCGTTTCACTGGCTTTCATGCCCGCATTCGTGATGAGAGGAACCTCCTTCCCCACCGCACCCATAACCGCCTCGACACTAAGTGCTCCATCCACAACCACCTTCTGCCCTCTCAACTGTGGCGGCTCGTCAATTATCCCCCCCTCGGCTTCTGCTACAGCTTTCGCCGCTTGATACGCCTTTATTCCTCGGCCGAGCTCCTCGAGTTCCCGCGCAATAATAGCGTCACTAAATTGCCAGTTTGCGCTTTTTCTCATCTTCCTCCTAAGTTTTGCCAGCTCCCACCGATTCAGCTGCAACCAAGGTTGATATTTGTCTCCCTTCACGGAACCAGCAGGTGGTAGGATAGCAATGCTGTCGGATCTTTTACGCTTTAAGCTGGCCGTTACTGAAGCTTTTAGTGGTGGGGGTGGCAACGTATTCGAAACAGGCTCGGGTTCGGTCCATTGCTTTTTTGTTTCGTTTGCCATTTTAGTATTTAGCTTCTCTCCATGAAGGCTTTCAATCTCATTCTTGTCCTTGATATATTTCTCAATCTTTCCCATAGCTTCATCGACCTCGATATCGTGCTGTGTAGCAAATAGGAACTTCGGGACCCAAGCACGGAGCGGGCCAGACTTGTATTTCTCGACTCGGATGGAGGGGTGTAACAAGGATCTTTCCTCTCCCGGATTTGTCTGGATAACATTCGTGTCCAGGATTTTATCCTTTCTATATATTAGCTATGGGCTGGGCAAAGAACTAGAAATTAGGAATGCTAGGTGCATACAGATATCATCCGCGCTTTGAGAGCGTGACTTAATTCAAGCCTCCGACGATTGTAGGCGTGGCAGAGGTACACTGGCACGGGCAACACTGGCTCCGGGAATTTAAAGGACCGTTCTGCTAGCAGAGTCGCGCTTCGGACGATGTAATTGACGAAATCATCGTATTTTGGACAACCGAAGTCCGCCATAACGGCCGGTGTTGTGAACTTGGTGCACAATAAATACGCAATAAAGTGTCACGGTTCGGCGGTGATGGGGTTGAGGTTCGAGTTCGCGAGACGCGACGAAAATAATAGACTGGCAGATCAACCACGTGATTGACAAATAAAACGCGGCTCAGGAAGATACAAGCTCAAGGTTCCCTTCAAGGCTACAAATAGGTAATCCTTTTGAATTAGGGAGGATGCTTTCGTTGCTAGTTGGAAACGAGCTCTTACCCAATCACGAGACGCTCGATTGGAGAGTGTAGAGCAAGTCATAGCAATAGTGACGAAAGTTCAGCAGCTTATGTTTTACAGACGAAAAAACAAAATAAAACAGCCTTAACAAACGATCCTTTCATCACTTCTAGCAAAAGTTCATAATATTCAACATTAGCCTTCTCGTTCCTTCTTCCGACTACCTAGCAGTTTAGCGAGCTGCCCCTCAGTTCACTTCTCACTACAATTTATGTCTATGTGCTGAGGTAGCTATAAGGAATTGGAGCAAATACATCGCAAAGGAAACAGATGCAACTTTAGTTCCAACTTTTACAAAGCTTTCGATTAAAGGGTTTCGGCCTAAAACACCAATATACGATCGTTCCTGAGAGTCTTGGTCATTACGACACTTCAACATTCGTATATGTGGAAGATATAGTTCTGTAATATCGCGAATGGAGCGTTTTGAATAGAGTCTGAAGTATACATTAGTAGCAAGTTTTCGTTTGTAAGGAACATGTTGTACAAATTTAAAATAGGAGTAAATGGTTCAGATGTGAATCGGCAAACCCTATCTGAAAGCAAATGAGCAAGCAAACATTTATCCACATCCAAACCAAATGCCTCTGAATAATATAAACATCTTTGTATATAGATATATGATGTTTCACCTTCTAATCCTACTAAAATTATCCTCTTAATTCTCCTTTCCACCCAGAATATCAACCGCAAGCAAACCAGAAGCCATCTAAGATATCAGAACAAAAGAATTATAATCTCATCATTGACCAAAGTGATGATAATGTGAAGCCCATCTCCAAAAGTAAGCCCCGCCTTTCCCACTCAACACAATGATAAATCTTCAACGAGTAGCTCAAGTTCAAAGCATTTACATGACATAAGTGCGGATATTGGTACTTGCGAGGGTTGAGGCGGAGGCACGAGCATTTGCTGGCATGAATAGTGGGAGCGGAAGTGAGAGTACGAATGTGAGTGAGAACATGAATAGGAGTGAGGACATGAATAGGAGTGAGGTTGCGAGTACTAGTGAAAGTAGTAATGCAAAATTACTCAGGGGAGAGATGGTCGAATCAGAAAAGAAACATGTCTTGCCGTTGGTGAAGAATGAGCCTAGCGGGGATGGCGTAACTTGTAATAGCAAAAAATGTACGTTAAGACACGAATTTGGGGTAATTAGTGGGGGCTTTGCTACACTTTAAAAAAACATGAAATGGAAGATTAAAAACTTCATCTGTGGTATTTCTCTGTCTGGATAATTTAGTTTTTGTTATCCCATTCTATATTTTTCGCTTCCCATTTTCATGTCGTTATTTCTCTTTTCTAGTTGTTTTTACGCAAATAAGTAGCAGTTGTTTCTCAAACAAGAAATATTTATAGTTCCCACTCTAGCTAATTCTTGGTAATATCGACGTAAAAAGACCTTCATCGGCCAGATTAGTCTTTATTAATACATTAGCTTCATGCTTATCCATCTCTCAATCAGTATACCTTTAATTTGTTGCTAGATAGGGAGCACTATAATGATCACTTTGTATCACAAACGGATAATTGGTAATTTATAGTAGATTATAGTATTTGATAGAGGGACGCAAAACCTTTGCAGGTTCTAGTAATGCGTACTCGCGGCAGAGGGCAAAGCAGAATGCGAGAAAACGGCTAAGTATATCCTCAAATTCAAATAGACCTTACTCCTTATCGAGGATAACTTCACCAGTTATACTTGCATGCTTTTCTTCTTCTTTCCAGACTTCTAGAAGCGGTGTGTTAGCAAACAAGGCGAGCGCATGTTCCGCCGGCCATCTATCTCCAAACACGGATGCATTCTCCACCAAGTCACGGATATGCTGAGACTCTTTTGAGGTGAGCTCCACATGAATTGCGTCAAAATTTTCTTTGAGGTACTTATGGGTTATGGTTCTAATCTTGCAATTAGTCGACACTCGGTTAGGCTTTTGAAGCTCAATAGACAAGACTTACCCGGGAATTGGAAATATGTCGTCGCCCTGAGCCAGCAACCACGCCAGTGCTACCTGACCAACAGTTACACCTTTCTTGGTTGCAACCTCCTTGATAGCTCCGACAAGTTCCATGTTCTTGGGAAAGTTCTCTCGCGAAAATCGAGGGTAGAACCTGCGAATATCTCCCTCTTCAAAGTCGCCCGGCCCCTGGACACCTCCACTTAGCAGGCCACGGGAAAGTGGAGAATAAGCGACGACAGCCACACCAAGCTCACGGCATGTCGCCAAAAGGTTGTGCTCTGTAGCTTCGATTTCAGTGCTGAAGGCGCTATACTCCATTTGGACGCAAGAAATTGGATGCACGGCATGAGCACGTCGAAGGGTCGTAGAAGAGACTTCGGAAAGGCCGATATAGCGAATCTTGCCCTGCCTAGAGATACTATTAGTCAATTATGTCCAAGGAGTGTATGGTTACTCGTCTGATTCTAGTATCCCATTGAAAACAACGGTACTTACAACTTTAGTTTCACCATCTCCGCCACGATATGCTCAATGGGGGTCGACCCATCAAGTCGATGGGGATAATAAAGGTCAATGGTCTCAACACTGAGTCTCTTGAGGCTCTTTTCACAAGCAATAGGAACATATGCAGCATCACCGCGGAACACAAAGCCTGTTGGTAGTGCTATAGCGCCGAATTTGGTGGCAAGAAACATGTCCTTCCTCTTCTCCGGGTTTAGAGAAAGCCATTTACCGACGATAACCTCCGCATCTCCCTAGGAGTAAGATTTTGAGTTAGTTTCAATTGGATTTAAGGTAGTGGGCTGTTGTATTTAAGGTGAGGTCTTACATAAAAGTCACTGATGTCCCAAAACGTACATCCTAGCTCGTAAGCGCGATCGAGTAGGGCAAGGCGTTCAGGATCGGGAATGGGAGCTGCAGTTCGTGAGCAAGGAAAGCCTATTCCCATAGTACCGAAGCCTATTCTCGGCACCAAAGGTCCATTCTTACCCAATGGGCGCAGAGCAGATGGTGGGGGTGCCATTCCAATATAGTATCTGTATTGAGTGTATGATAGGAAAAGGGCTGGACCGTTGTATGAGTCGGGCAGAGGGATTAATTGAGGCCCCCTACAAGTCGACGGTCTCACTACTTATATAGAAATATATAGCCATGTACCGCTCGCTCTTATATGCTGATTTGAGGGCTTGAAATCCAAAGTCCGCTCTGGTGGAATTGCTCTCGGCAGCGGAGATTCGGAGGTGGCAGCCCAACTCCGCAATCAGCAGAACTGGCAACAGCAACATACATTACCGACTCTTAGATTACGGCTTTATCTTTTGGTTTCCTGTGTGGAGATGAATTCCTTTGTCTCGTCCACTCCCATGTAACTGTTTTCATCTATTAATCCCATGTCTAAGGTTTGTGCTTTTCGCTATACTCACATGCTTAGGAGGATCTCGGCAAACTCGTCTATGTCGTCTCCTCTTCCATACTTGAGAAAAATTTCAAGTGAATAGTTATTAATAATATAATGTCGCTTTTCTTTCCACATGCGAAAGAAATTGAATGAAGAGTCGGCCTCCCACAGATGACGGGAAAGGGTCCAGCGGTGAGTATAGGCCCATGGATCGTGGTCGTCTGCATTTCGGTTAGCCTAAAAACTAGTTATCTCGATAGAAGATTTGACCTGGTCCCGCAGACTTCATCATCATCTCATATAGTGTTATGACAGAGTGTGCCATAACAATAGTTCTTCGTACGGATTCCGCGAAGATCCATCTCTGGTAGTAACGAAGCGAGTAAGTATGGGTATCACTCAGGGTATTGCAAAACACTCACTTCCCACTCTTTCGGTGGCGGCACTCTCGCTCCGCTGTCTTCTAACCCTGCTAGATCTCCTAAGTTCTCACGAACTCTATACAATTCACCCAGCCACGTTTGTAGTACGGGGATGTCCTTCTCGCCCTGTGCACGTAAGGTGATGTCACCATCAAACAAGCGAATAATTTGGTAGAGAAAAAGCGCTTGTGTACGTGCAAGCTTCTCAGTTGGCGTTGAAATTACACGGCTGGCCTCGGTCTCAATGAGTTCCGCAATGTTACGATACAACACTTGCATAACCATGGCCGTATTAGCTGGGGTGCGGTTAGTGTAGAGTACGTTAGTGCTGAAGCACTCTAGAATGCATGATGGTGTGCCATTCTTGTACAGGTACCGGTGCATGAATGGTGTAGCATTGCGTGTGGCAGCATCGGACACGAAACCTTTGACACGATTGGTGATATAATATAAGGGTGTTTTCGGATCATAGAGCTGCCACGGCTCAAGATATTCCTGTATAGAAATTGTTAGACGTTGCATTCTAAGGTGTGTGCAGGAAGATTGCTAGAGCAGTGAGATACAAGTTGCTAACGAGAAAGACGACTGGATAAGACTCACGCAGAAACAAGCCATCTTTTGATAAGCTATTTGAGTTTTTTCGTTGACAGGACTGCTTGGAAGGTCGATTATGGATTCGTGGTCAGTCGGGGCAAGCCACTGCTGCTTGTTTGTAGTAATGCTACTATCTAACAACCACGTGAAAGGATCTAGAGAAGCATCGCTATTGCTAGCAGCGTCTATTAGAGATGGGCGAAGAGATCCAATAGTGGCAGCGACTGGCTGAGAATCCATGGAGATGTCCCCGAGGTAATCTACATCTAATGACATGGCCGGGGAAAAGAGCGAGGCGGGGCTTCCAAACTGTTGACTCTCCATGTAAGGCGCTATCTCATTGCTCTCGTTTCGAGGTTGGCTACTAATAGTCGCTTGGGCCTTCCCATAAACGCAATCGATCTTCTTGTCCGCACATCTAGAGCAAATTGGCATTCGTCGGTTGCATCGCCTCTTGGCCTGGACACAGGCGTTACAATTTTTCTGTCTCGAGGCTGGTATTCCAGCCACGACCGTAGTATGCTCCATCCTGTCTAGTCGCCTCGGCTCGAGACTAGCGCACGGAATGTGGTATTTCGATAGGGAATTTTTGAGAGAGGGGAAGAGAGCAAGCGGAGATTGTGACAGTAGAGGTCTAAAGAGCGCTCACTCTAAACCACGTTGGCCGCGTATTAGGACTCCGCAACTACACAAAGGAGCTGAAGCGAGATATACTCTAAGTAAGCACACATAAAGCGGAGATGATGATGTTGAAATGCTGTATCTATTGCCGGAACTATGTATAACTTATATGGTAAAACGACGCTAGGTAGGTATGAATAAGGCAACGGATCATTAGAACTCCACTCCTGGCTGCCAAACTCCGCCGGACAACTCCACAACAGAACTAACCGAAATCTTTCACTAGCTGACAAATCAAAATACATCATTCCACCACCAGTTCAACATCATTTACACTACGACAAACTCCATCCTAATCTTACCTTATCTGTTCATACTATAGCAGATAAAACATTCAATATTAGTGATTCTCCCAGTACTAAAATTTTTCACTGACCTCTCTAGGCATAGGGATATGGCAGGGAAATAGAGGACGTTAAAGTTGAGGGCGTCCACAAATATATGTCACGTGTATATACAAGCTCGAGTACCACTAGAGGTACATTGTAAAGCGTAACAACTTGGATTCATCAACTAAATATACGGAGTACCCCGCATAGTTCTATCAAATTATGTACGGTACCTGTTGGTACAGTAAGAGGTGTGGGGTAGTCCCCCGTGACACGGCGATCATTTCCGGATCTTGCTCCCCTGAAACAGTATCCGGCTTCACAATCTCACTTCGTGAAATCTTTCACCTGAACAAACCTTCTTTTTCTTCTCTTATCTGTCTTACTAACCATTCCTCAAAAGCGGATAATAAACTGACACCTGCTCCTGTATTACTCGAGTCTTATTCTCTACTTGGTTGCTTTATCTTCGACATATATGTTTGTTGAATCTCTTCGCATTTTGTATATTTTATAATCCCCCTTCCTCTTCAAGTCAGTTACGCTATGCATCTCACTCCAGACAATATACTCATAATTGGATAGGAACCATCACTCTGATTAAATAAGCGACCTCCCGGGAGATATCAACTTATCTCGCCGTCGCCGTTGCCCTTGAAACATATACTCCCGCCTCAATCTGATTACAACCCTTTATGAGCACACAGCCCAAATGCCTTCCAAACAGACCCTTCTTATCATCGGCCTCGTGACCTTTCTGGCTCTCGTTGGCCTCTACAGTGTTCCTTTCCAAGACTCCTCCCCGAAAGCCCTTCCGCACCCCGTGAAGAGGGGTATCATGCATATTGTAATGTTTGAGTTTAAGGACGAGACGACGGAGGAGCAGAGGATAGATGTAAGCGGGATTTCCTTTTTCAGTTCACACTTGTCTTATCCGAGAGCGATACAATAGCCTCCTATACAGTTTCGTACACGTGCTTTTTGGATCACATGACTGATCTTGCAGTCCGACTCATATCAATGGTTCTAAAGTCATTTGAACTATTACACATCTTCAAACTCTTTTACTTTACTATCCTTAGCAAGCCCTAATTGATTAGATTCATTTCAGACCTTTCCAAACTCACGTACTAATTTGCTCTACCTAGATATCCCACAAGATGCTCGCCCTGAAAGATCTATGTGTCCACCCCCTAACGCACTTACCATACATCAAGACCACAATCGGAGGAAGAGAGAACAGCTTTGAGGGGTTATCCGTACGTAATCTTAGCCCACTCTTAGCATGCATACGGTACTGCACAAGCTAACACACAATTCAACAGGCTGGCATTTCCCACGCTTTCATCGAGGAATTCGAGACCGAGGGTGATAGGAAGTACTACATCGAACAAGACCCCGCTCACCGAGAATTTAAAGAGGGCATCGAACCGCTGGTTAAGAGGGTCCAGGTCGTGGATTTCACACCTGGGATTTTTTAACTTTGCTTTACTTTTTCATGAAGTGAACATGAAACATGGACCGTTTTGTAGAGTACTTGACATGTACACAATATTAGATTCCTACATAATGATACATATCTGTATTACATTCCCAAATCAGACAGAAACTTTGTTCTTCCCTCTTTTTAAGGTGTCAGATTTAAAGTAGGCGAGGTAAGGATGCAAGCGCTTCTTATTTAACTTCGACGAAGTTCCTTGCTGTTATACACTTATGTGAACGACACTTCTTCTCTCCACATCTGTTCTATCTATTCTAATGTTCAATGTCTCCATGCTTCAAAATGAATAATTCTTCCTCGTACATCAAGCAACCCGAAAACCCTCTTGTCCCTCCACGCTGTTACAAAATGCAACCTCCTCCTCTTCGCGACACAACCTAAAGCCCTTATGTATGCCATATTACAAAAAACTGCTATCCTAGAGCAAGGATATAGAATAAAATATATAATGTTGAAAGTCTTATAGGAAACTGAGTTGGGTGAGATTTAAGCAGTTTTCATTTAACCGCTCCAACCGCCACGCTCTGCATCAAAACCAAATACTTCAATTGCACTCACTCAATCATATGAAGAAAATAAGCAAAAGTCACGATGAGAGACGAGAACTACCCCATAATCTGCTAAACCATTATTCAATAAATACCCTTAGAAGAAATCCCCCAATGAACCCCACTTAGCCACGTGTTCTCGTGTTCATCTTTTTTCTTTGCTTCTAACCACCTCAAATCATACACTTTCGCATCACATCCCGAAACGCGGAGGCAGAAGTAGCATAATTATAATATCGCTATATCTGCCCTTCCATAAACTAACACTCAAGTCCCAATTGCTCCAATAACCCCAGCTCGCCTCAACCCACCGTCGCAAACCAGCATCCTGTCGCACTCGCTCCTGTATCGCAATAACAAACAATGTCCCACCTCCTCTTTATCCCCTCTCATTACTCCCTTCTCGTCTCCACCCTCCCATCCCTCGGCGGCTCCATTCAAGATCTCGAAAACTACTACAAACACCCGCAAGGAAAGAAACCCGCGGGCTCCGCCTACGAAAACAGCCTCATCTGTACCTGTTTCGAATTAGGTCTCGTAGAGGGCGGTCGCATACCGAATAAACACTTGATCCCGAAACTCTTGAGGAAGTTGCCTAGCTATGTGAAGGTGAAATTACTAAGGAGGCTAGAGAATCTGAGAGGTGGGCAAAGTGTGGAGAGGAATAAGGTGCTGGCGAAGAGGGTGGAGAATGGGGAGGCGAGGCGGGTGCTTGAAGGCTTGCTAGATGGAGAACCGGATTTCGAAGGATTTGAGGAGCAAGGAGGGAAGGTGGGGAACGGGGAGCCAGATAACAGTATCCTGGGGGAATTGAGAGATTCTGGTATGGGGAGGGCGTTTTCCAGCCCCTCGGTTGAGATGTCAGATTCTATCACCCCCCTCGTAGACTCTCGGACGTCGATTAGTGCCGATACATCAATACAAGGGTCCATGTATGGGAATAATGGACAGGTTGGAGGGGCAATAGCGAATGGTGATGCGATGGGACTTAGGAGAACGGAGAGGACGAAGGAAGAATTGATAAGGGAGATTGAGTGGCTAAGAGGGAGTAACGAGGAAAAAGATAAGCGGATGAAGGAGATGAAGGATATAATCGATGAATATGAACAGAGGGAACGGATACTAGAGCCTATGATGACTTTTTGGCTCGGGAAGCGAGCAAGGTCGAGGGAGGGGGCTATGAAATAATAAAATGATGCTGCATTAACTGGAGCCATGAAAGTTTTTTATTACACCTAAGTGGGTAAGAAGTGGTAAGTGCGTCTTTCTTGGATGCGTAACACTATACAAGAGTTTTATACTCTACGTCCCCATTTTTCATTCTTGCTTATCCAAAACAAGTCTAGCCAGAAACGTTCCTCGGGCGCTCGTTGACTTCCCAGAAAATCTAACAGTGAGATGTTCTGTCATTCCTTTGGGGATATGAAGAATGCCTGACTGATTTTATTCTGTCATTTAATTCCGCAGACACTGGCAGTACAACTTGCTCACAAAATATCACGGGCTTTTAATACCATTTAACCAGTGAAGATATCGAATCTGATGAGTAAGTAGACTACAACCAATATTTTCCCACCGACCTTCGGATTCACATGCTCTATCTTGCTTTATTTCGCAGGATCTACGCCATTATTCCATCTAGCAATCATCTTTTTGCTTAATTTACATTCGATAATTATGGTCAGCTGGTAATAGTACCAATCCAACTCGATATGAGCCACAATGCAATGCAAAAGAAGGGATGGGGAAGTGTACATGAGGGATAAGTCTACTTAACGCCATTAGAAATCCATCTTCTGACATAACAACATTTCTACGTGTTTAACAGTAGCAAAAAATTCATATTAGTAATAACTCACCGTTGTCAATGAAATCCAGGAGCATATGTTTGAGGTCGGGCCGGACGCCAGGCTTAGCCGGCTCTCGGGAATTTGGGGCCGGATATGTGTCTAAATTAGGACTAGGCTCACTTCACTTAACTAATTTCAATCTGGCATCGTGGCTTTATCTCAGCCTCGTCTGAAGCCTCGTCTCGACGTCGTCGTCACTCGTATACTTCCTTCTTTAGTGTTCGCGCTCTCTAAACTTTCACATATCCCAATTATGGTAATACGGAACACCCTAATGACGACCTCGACAGCCTCGACTCTCTCCTCCACCGAGACCCTCTCCCTCACATCCCTCTTCCTAGCCTGCTGCGGCATCCTCGCAAACACCTTCCACGGCGATGGCGAACCCCTCATTGCATCCCTCGCCTTCAGCGGCATCGCATTCGCAGGCTCATATTCCATGATACGGTGGCTGGGCCCGACATTCATGAAAGCAGGGCTGAAGGGGAAAGACATGTCGAAGATGCATAAGAAAGAGATTCCGGAGACGATGGGCGCCGTTTGCGCCGTGGTGTATCTGCTTGTGATCATTTCGTTTATACCGTTTCCGTTTTATAAAGATATTGTGGCGGCGACTTCGGGTGGAGGGAACAGGGACGTGATTATGGAGATGGAGACTGTGCAGAATGGGAGGTTCCTCCATAGGTTTCCTCATAGCAAGGTATGCATGTCAAATATTATGTACAGTTTTGGAGTTGGATAATAGTCTCTATCATGATCTTTCTCAAAATCTTTTTGATCTTTATCCCAGACTCTTGAGTAACTAGTGTTTCGAAGAATCAAGTTAATGGGCCATTTTCGAGTCTGAGATTTCCTCTAGTTAATTTTTACTCCCCTGAAATATCTCCAAAGAAGGATTGTAGAACTTAAGTTAGCCAAGATTTGGAACGAGGGCAGAGGTCACTGCTAGCCTATTCCAGATTACCTTATTTGGAATTAAATTGGTTGGAAAGCATGCCGGTGCTGGACAAACTGAATTGTAGCCTCTTGATTTTCTGAGCGCGGCTAGCCATTCCAAAGCAAGTGCTTCAATGTCAACAACAAATTATCCGTCGTTAAGACATCTTCGTCCTCACAACTTTCACGCCATCATGCTAACATCTCCGCAGCTAGCATCTTACCTTTCAGGTATCATCTCTCTCCAAAGCGTCTGCATCCTCGGCATCGGTGACGACCTCTTCGACATACGCTGGCGACACAAGTTCTTTATCCCAGGCATTGCATCCATCCCTATCCTCATCGTCTACTTTGTCGACTTTGGCGTCACGCAGATCGTGATCCCCATCCCCCTACGCCCCTATCTAGGTCCGCTGTTCAACCTTGGTTTCCTATACTACATCTACATGTTCGCCGTCGCCATCTTCTGCCCCAACAGCATCAACATCCTTGCTGGCATCAATGGCATCGAAGTCTCCCAAAGCCTCGTCATCGCCTTCCTCCTCGTCATAAATGACAGCATCTACCTTCTGGTCCCTTACCCACACCCCGCAACCGACTCCCATCTCTTCTCTCTGTACATGCTCCTCCCCTTCATCGGCGTCTCCCTCGCCCTCCTATGTCACAACTGGTACCCCAGCAAAGTATTCGTCGGCGACACATACTGCTACTTCGCCGGCATGGTCTTCGCCGTCGTGGGTATCCTAGGCCATTTCTCAAAAACGCTCCTCTTGCTATTCATCCCCCAAATCTTCAACTTCGTCTACTCCTCCCCCCAACTCTTCCGCCTCATCCCTTGTCCGCGCCACCGCCTCCCGCGCTTCAACGCCCGTACAGGACTCATGGAACCCTCCGTCACAGAATGGCAATACCCCCCCAAACCCCTCATCTCCACCGCCCTCAAACTCCTCGGAAAGCTCCACCTTTTACAAGTCACGGCGAATAAAGACGGCCAGATACTAGAGACGTCAAACTTTACGATATTGAATTTATGGTTGGTGTGGTTCGGGCCGAAGAGGGAGGATAGGCTCGCGCTGGAGATCACATTGATGCAAGTGGGAGTAGGGTTATTCGGATTGTTTGTGAGGCATAATTTCGCATTGTGGATATTCGAGAGCGACAATAAGAGTTTGAGGTTGTAGAATGCGGTTGGAGGATGTACATGTATTACATGAGATGAAAGTATATATATATTTAGAGATGCATGGCATTTTGGACCAAGAAAATAGGAAAATACGGAGTCGGGTGTTTGTTTTTATGGTACTTAATTGTAAGACATAGTATTTGGTCCTCTGTTGATGTAAATTATATCATAGAAGTGGAGCAGTTTGTTCTGCAGGATGCATAGTATAGTATACCTAACTATTGGTCTATACCCACTATAGAACAATCGAAGTTTTGGTATAATCGTACGTACTACCTACCTATCATCCATCCTCCTCGGATTTGACACTACTCCTATAATTTAATACCCTACGCCTCCTCTCCGCTCTTCAATCTACAGCTGGCTATCCTATATACCGATCAATAAACACCCTTATTCAAGAAACATGTGTTACAAAATCACAACTCTCCAATTCTCGCTCCCTCTCTCCCTTTCTTTCCTTCTTCCTCCCCTTCCCCCTTCCATCGCAGTTTTGAGCCGAGTTCGGATTGGGAGTAGATGGTTAGATAGATAGAGAGTTCGGATATCAAATACCCCCCCTTCCCTCTTTTCCTTCGTTCCGTCTATCGTCTCATCCAATCTCATGTAAACACTCCACCCATTCCACTCCATCACTAAAACAAGCGACCAAAGTAGTCCATGAGATGAAACTCGGAATAGACGACGAGCAGTATAGAACAGAGAAAAACCAACCTCCTTTCGATTCAGTTATCAATTGTCACACATTCACTTATGAATCAATCTCATACACACGTAGAGTAGATATGTTTTGACTACCGCTCATTTTAGCTTCATTCACTTGCTAACCTATCTGTCTGCTACTCATACTACGGATACTAGTACAATACAACACAACCACAACCATCTCGTTCATTGCCTACCCTCAGCCCCGAGAGCAGTGCCGAGCCGAGCTCCGTGTCCATCCAGCAAAGGGCTGTCACACCAAAGCAAAAAGCTAAAGTGACCCATATCAGGTCAAATCAAATCAGCCGCCATATCCCGGATACGCCGATCTCATCCCAGCCCACCCTTTTGAATCCCACAGCAGTACCGCCCGAGCACGCTCAAAAAGGTATAAAATAAACGTAAGAAAAGAGGAGCGTGTTCCGCGCAACCGCTTGAAGCGAAATCTATATAACTGTATTAAACTAGGCCAATCAGGCTTTTCCTGTTGGCGTATTATTTTTTCGACGCCAGAGATGAATTTATCCCTGGGCTATCCTTCGCAGCAAAAGGACTGGGCGTATTTTCTAGCATGGGCGAATCGACCACTGCAGGTCCTTCTAGCACTCCCTGCGCTTTCGCCTCCTCAATAGTCGATAATGAGGGCTTCAATACAGCTGGTACCACCGTGGGACTGGTTGCAGAGGTTGACTTTACTGACCCAGCACTATCGGCTTTCCGCATAGCTCTATAATCGCTCAAGCTAAGCTTCTTTGTCGTCTTGATGGGGCTGGGAATCACACCATTCGCGCTGCTAGGTGTAGCGAAGGCGCTAGGGAAGTGTACGGTGCCAAACGGAGACTGCGCAACCGATCCACTGGCAGAAGATGGTGTTCCAGAGAAAGGAGGTCCAGATATATTAAAAGTGGAGAAAGTGGGAGCTGCAGGCATTTGCACTCGTAGATCCGGTGATCTCAAAGGCTTTACAGTAATCGTGCTGGTCGACGAACTCGGCCAGGGTGGAGGAGGTGGTTTTATTGTGCTGCTCACATTGACAGTGGGGGCATCAGCCATATGGATGTCCGTGGATATCGTGGCATTATCGATGGATGGACTTGGGGATGAGACACTGGCAATGCGATCTTTCGTTTCGGTGGGAGACTCCGCATCGTGTGTCGGGACATCGATATCCATCAGAGCCCCAGGTGATGCCGGCACATTCTTGTCTTCACTTTCCTTTGATTTTGCTGCTTGCTGGGCCTTATTCCAACGATGCCGGTTTTTGAGGAGACGCCTAGCCAGCGGTACAATGGCTCGGACGGGTTTCGACTTTGGCTCGGTCCACCACGCGTTCTGAACCTCGTCAGTTTGGACTGCTTGGTCCACATAGACACGTTTGGCCACCAACGATGGCTGGCGAGATCGATAAGCTACCGACCCAGAGTGGTGGGAGGACGGCGCAAGCGCCTTTGGTGAGATAGCACTCGAAGGCGATCCAGATTGTCTTCTCGACGTGCTGGCATCTGCATAGTTGCGGGCGTGGGTCCCGTTCGGGCGCGTTGACGCGTGCGATGTTGACCGGCGGGGTGCGACGGATCCCTTTCGTTGTTTTGGATTGGGATGAGATGATGTTGCGGACGCGTTCGTATTGCTATCTGACGCTCGTTTCTTCTTCCGTGGCGGCTGCCGGGCCTGCTCCATCTTACGGAATGAATCCTCGAGCATCGCAAGCTTCCTCTTCTCACGATCCGATTGCCCAATCAAGATGCCATTACCCTCCGCATGCGGTGTCAGGTCTCGGCTCCTGGGTTTGCTACGAATGGAACCTGCCACCGACTCCGCATCGTCTTCGTCAAATTGGTCTTGCTGGCCCTCACTGGCGGCCCTGCTGTTGGTAGCTTGACCCGTGCTTGTGGGAGAGATATGATTGTTCTTGGGTTTGCGTCCCTTTTTGGGCTTGACTCCGTTGGATGGCGCATGCGATCTGCCATGATAGTTCCGGTGAAATCGAGCAAACGCGCAATCATTCCCGCTATCACACGCACACCCGCCGTAATCCGATAGAACGAGATGTATAGTGCTGGTAAGCTGTTCGAATTCTTCGTCGGTAATTTCGGGGCCCTCGAAGGGTACCCCATCCTCATCTGCAAGGTTCAAGAAGTGTAGGAACCGCGAGGCCTTTTGGGGAAGAAATTTGAAGTCCCATGGAATGGTGACTTGTTCATTGGCAACAAGGGGTCGTTCACTCACCAACCCGAAGTGGTACTCACTCCCAGCCAGGATGAATGTCTCGAGATATGCATTTGGCTTGCAGCTGCGACGCACATACCGACACATCGACCCTTCTCGGCGAGTATCGATGTAGAGAGGAAGGCGGGGATGGAAGAAAACAAAGGGCCGCGGATGCACATACTCCTTCCATCTGTTCTCGGGATCTTCACAATAGTCCTTCTGGATCCCCACCAGCCCAACCAGCTCGCCAATCATGCTATCGTTCAGGATATTTTTTGGAGTGACCAGCTGCCGGTAATGAAGGTTCGCGCTGTTGCGGGTGATCTCTCTCGTCTTGACCCGCAATTCGGGCCAATTCAGCTTGGTTACGTCGGGTTTGATGATTCGAAAGACATCGTGCATGTCATCGACACCGGTGTCCTGCCGAAGTCGTACTGGACTGGAGAGCCACGTCGTCATCAAATTGCTGACGGCAAGGCTCGCAAAAGAGTTCGTCGTGGTCGTCTGCGTCGTGGAATCATGATCGTAAAGGGCAAGGAAATTTTCCGAGTAGTTGTGGACCTCGAAGTTGGGGAGACCTTCCGGCGGTGTATGGACAGGACTGGGAGGATGCGCGTGGTTCGGTGGGCGACCATTCAAGGGCGGAGTGCGCTTCGTCTGCGAGCTGATTGATTGACTCGGTCGATGACTCTTGACCTTCTTCGTATGCTGTTGTTCCTGTGGGCTCCCATTCTTGGAGCCATCGTAATCGTGGAAGCCATTGACTTGAAGATCAGCCGGCTTCGCCTTCTTCTTGTGGCTCTTCGAGGGAGGCCGCTTGGACTTCTTGTCCGTGTCATTGTTCGCTTTCTCCTGCCGCTGTCGCCTCTGGCGTTCGGTCGCGGTCCGACGATCCAGCTCTAGCGGTCGTGGTTTACAGTCGGCACAGGAGTGGTCGAATTCCTCCCTCGAAGCATCGTCGACGCGGCCGGGATAGAAGCATTCGATGTGTTGCCAGGTCGCACACGTCTCGCACCATATGGTATTCCCATCATCGTCCGAGTAGTCGCAGATGCATTTAATGGTGTAAGGCTCTTCATCGGCCGACTCGACGACCGGGAGCGCGTCGCTCGCGGGGACAGGAACGGTCGAATCGAGCGTGGTCTGGATCGGAGTCGCGATCTGCGTGGTGATGGAAAGCGGCCTTTCTGTCATAATCTAGCAGGAGCCTCCGGACGGCTGTGAGTATCGATGGGCAGAGGTGAGTTCACTGGTCGATCGGCCTGAGTCGCATGACGAAGACGGCCGCGACTCGATCACAAGTGGGATCGCAGGGCGAGGGGAACGACTCGACTCGCAGACGGCGCTCATCAGTCGACGGAATGGATCGTGGGAGGCTCGGCCCTCCAGATGGGCAGCGGACAACTCCAGTCGGGGCCGACGAGAACGGCGACGAGACCCCTCGAGATCCAACAGTCGCAGCAGAAGGCCTTCGGGGAAGGAATCGCGGTGGGAGCGTGGTATATCTGTCGTAGCGGAGGGTAGCAGAGGGCCAATGTGGTCAAGGAGACGACCCGAAGAGTTTTCGAGTTGTGGAGGCGAAGATGGGGAGGGTCGAAAGAGATGGTCTCGAGAGGACAAGGGAGGCGGATTTCGACTACTGTATGTTATGCGCTTCTCGGGGGAGGGGGACGCGTTGCCAGTGATCTCGGGCGACTGGGAAACGGATGGATGTTGACAGCGGAAAGAAGGGGATGTGCGGTGGAGATTCCGACGAGAGGATGAGGGCATCGACCAAAGGACTGCTGGGTGGGTGTAAGAGAGAACTCGAAGACTCAGAGGGGAAGGAACAACTAGATCTTAGCGACTAGAGCGAGGCAGAAGTCGCCCAGATGGGGTTCAGGGCCAACGGGCCAAAAGCGGCGCGAGAATGGGGGGGAGTGCAGAGACCAAGTGTGCGGGAATGAGAGAACAGCCCAAATAAAAAGGTGGCCTACCGCATGCACCGTCTCAGCTGGAGAGACGAGCCCCGGGCCATGGGAGCCGTGGGAGCCAGGCGCGCCCTCTCATCTCGCTCGACAGCGCGTCGCAGCGATCCGCATGAAGAGCGAAGAGGCACGAAGAAAGAGGGCGACGCAAATGGCCTCGCGCCGCGGATTCCCAGTGAGGTGACGGGAGTGAGGAGAGAGAGTAGAGAGAGAGTCGGAAGTTGGATGATGACGAAAGTCTAAAGAGATGCATGGACCAGCCACCGGCGCGACAAAGCGGCCATGGGAGGCGGGATTGGTGGCCGGTCGCGGAGGCCAATCAGCGCGAAGGTGCGGGTCCAGGTGTGCGTCCGAAAGGGGTTAGTGCCTATTAGCGTGGAGAGTGGATCGATTGTTCGTACTGTACTGTACGGCGCCGGGCCAACTTCTGCCTGAAGTGAAGGGCTGAAGCAAGGCAGGCAGGGCAGAGTAGAGGATGGCACCGATGGCCGAGAGTATCACCAGTATGGTAGAGCAGACAAGGTAGGGGCAGAGGTTGTCGTGAGAGAGGAAAAGCAGCGGATGGAAGAGGGAAACCCACGGGGATCGCATTGGATCGTCGCTCCAACCCCTGATGAATGGACATGGGATGCGAGGAGGGGGTGCGAGGGGAATGCGAGAGGAGGAGGTCGAGGGAAATACTACTACAGCAGGTCCTTGGTGAGAGACAGTCCAACGGTAGGGTAGAAACGAGACCTCTCGGGCCCCGAAAGCTCTATGCCGATCACGTGAGTCCACGTGAGTCCACGTGAGGATTCCCGTTTGGCCCCGGTTTGCTTCGAGGATCGATGTTTGGAGAGATGTCCAGTCGGGTTCTCTGTGGCTGGTCGTCCGGTCGTCGTTGCGTCTCGACTTATGTGATGTCCTGCCCCTTGCATCTGGAGATTCTTCCTCTTCTTTCCGGTGTTGATGTCGTCGCCGTCCGTAACGGCCACCGTAGGCCTGGGTCACCGTCGTGAATTCCAATCGACGCGGAGGTGCTCCTCTCCTCCCAATCTGCAGGCACACACACCTCCACCGGCCTAAACCCATAAACCCGCGCCATCTTCGAACCCCGTCGCGCCCTTCCCATCCCATCTTCCATATCTCCAATTGAACTTCTGCTATGGCTGACCCCGAGATGGCCCCCCATCCCTACTTCCCCCTCGGGATCGCCCTCTCCGGCCATGTCTTCGTCTCGAATGATTGGGACGTGACGACGCTGGTTCTCGTCTTCATGGCTGGATGGGCAATGATATTAGGAGCGACCTGGTTAGTAGTTGGAAAGGCCAATCCGAACCTTAAATCAACAGACCGAGGCCTGGTCCTGTGGTTTGTCCTCTGTGAGTCCCCCCAAGCCCGAGATCACTTGACCCGCGCCCTTCTAACATCGTACAGGCGGTGCTATTCATCTGTTCTTCGAGGGCTATTTCGTGGTCAACCACACCCACATGGCTGCCAGAAACGACTTCTTTGGGCAGCTGTGGAAGGAATACGCCCTCTCGGATTCCAGATACCTCTTTTCCGACCCATTTGTTCTCTGCATGGAGACCATCACGGCGGCACGTTCACGATCCCGCTCGGCTTCTGCACCACTGACGATTCTAGGTATCCTGGGGTCCATTGTCGTTCTTGACGGCCTTTCTCATCACCACTGATTCTCCATATCGCCATCCACTGCAGGCACTCGTCTCTACTGGCCAATTCTACGGGTATGACCTCGGAGCCCGAACACCCACCACGATGAAGCTCACTAACTGGTATGATAGTGATCTCCTCTACTATGCCACCAGTCTTTTCGATGACTTTTATGCTGGAAAGAGGTTTTACCGTCCGGAGCCGTACTACTTCTGGTTTTACTTCGTCTTCTTTAATGCATTCTGGATCCTGATTCCCGCCCGTAAGCTCACTCTGAAGTTTCCATGCAAGACCAACGCTGACATGCGTGACAGTGTGTGTGTACAGCAGCATCAAGGCCACAGCCAAAGCATTCGCCTCGGCAAAGAAATTTGAAGGATCCGAGCAATCGAAGAAGATTTGTTAGACATGTGCCCGAGATGCACCTTGCCATTTCCCCTCAAGTTCCCCGACCGTTAAATAGACCATCGAGCTGTGATTCCAGCCAGTGAGAATCCTCGTCTCGCGGAGAGATTAGAAAAAGACATTGACGAAACAGCAACAGGAATAGTGGTACGCACTCATTCGTAACCTCTATCTTCCCTTGTCTTCGTGTTGAATTTCCCTTGTACATAATACGACTTTCCCATCTGCAGGTAAGCGTTTCACCCCAAGCCACTTAATCTTGGCCACGTTTAAAGAAAGGCAATTCTGTACCTGATTCCGAGACGCAAATAGCGAAATGTCCATGGGGAGACCGTCTCAAAACCATTGCAAAGTGAAGAAAATACCGACTTCGACCACTAACCCGCGGGATATTGCCGCCACCGCCCCTACACATGCAGCATCCTTCTTCTCTATGTAGGAAAAAAGGAAAGAAGCTCCGCTAATTTCTCTTCGCCCACTAACATCTTCGTCTTCTCCGTAACACTACCTAAGGCTGCAATCACTATGAAAAAACCGAAGGCAATAAGTAAAAAAAAATCCTAGCTCAGATGTCCCATCGAGAGAAATCAACGACGGCGAGGTTCCCCGTAGCACATGGAGAGTTTGCATCGCCAGTAGACCCTATTTAAGCGGTTGAACTGTTCACTCAGTAAGTAATAAGAAAAAAAAGCAAAAAAAAGAAAAAAATGAGAAGGGAATGAACAGGGAGAAGATGTTGTAGAATTTGTACGGAGGAAGCCCGGAAGAATAATTCACATGAGCTGGCGGCGTCTGTCTTGAAAAGCATGCTTTATGGCATTTTAACTGGGGGGGCAAAAGCAGGGCATTGAAAATAATTTGATGCGCAGCTTGGCTGCATCTGGAATAAATTGAGGCCGGCGAGACTTGCCTGATAACGATAACGGTGAGCATGTACTTTGTAGCAGAACCTCAATGAGCAATAGTAGGAGGATGGAGTAGATGAAGACTGCACAGGAACTAAACCCCTCCCTTTGTCGTTCTTGAGATTAAATTAATATAAAATACATGATTCATTGCGGGCGAAATCCATGGCTGCTCGAGCTGTTCGTACTCTCGACCGTCATTTGACCCAAAAAAGCGTCACTCTCGCACCTCATAGCGCCAATCAGATACAGCCCCGCCACTCAACCGAACCTACATCAACATCCAGCCATCCAGCCTTCTAGCTCAGCCAGCATCAAGCTCCTCCAGCTTCATCTTCCCTCTCCTTAACCTAGCTTCTTCTCAACATATACTCTCCCTCCACGCACGACGAAATGAAGCTCTCCCTCAGCATCCTCGCGTTGCTCTGCACCAGCTTCGTCTCAGCCGATCTCTCGTTCTTCGGCAACCAGAAGGTCCTAGACGATAAGGTCCCGGTCAAGGGCGATAACCCTCTGGTGTATTGCCAGGCGAGTCATGATGATGATATCTTGATCCTTGAGCATGTGGACTTGTTTCCCAATCCTCCTGTTCCGTACGTTCTGTCGCCCCCTTCCCCTTCGCCGTTCCGTTATCGGGTGTTCGTCTGCTTGTGCGACAATCACTAAAGCAGGCACAATTACAGTGGCTCGACTCTCAGCATTAAAGGCGTAGGAACCCTACTCGAGACCATCGAGGCTGGTGCGAAGGTCAGCATCCAGGTCAAGTACGGCTTGATTAGACTCGTCAACACCGAGGCCGATCTGTGCGAGCAGATCTCGAACGTGGATTTGGAGTGCCCCGTTGAGAAGGGGAACATATCGATTGTGAAGGCTGTTGAGATCCCCAAGGAAATCCCACCCGTATGTTCTCACTACCCTCTTCTGCTCATCTTGATTGGCAGCTGGCTAATGTACTTGATAGGGAACTTATACTGTTCTCGCGGATGCTAAGACTAAGGATGGGAAGCCGATCATCTGTCTGGAGGCAACGGTTACATTCCCATAGATTGGAGTTTCGGGTCCACGCTGGATCGGTAGAGGAGGCGAGGTTTCATAGAGCATACTGGGGTCTAATTTGACTGCAACGAGACACGATTGATTTCCGTCTACGCATTGCGAATCACTGGCTATGGCAGATACCTTTGGGTTTAGGAGTTCCATTTCCTAGGAGGCAGCATTGTAATTAAGCCGTTCTCGTTATAGTACATGCATGAGATAGTAATATCCCAGACCCATACTCTCTGGTCCTTATGACTTGGAAGAAATAGGCGCTTTTAATGATTGAGTTCCCATTTGCCACGCATAATCTTGGTTGCATAGAGCAGATAGACAACATCTCGCCAGTAGTTCTCCATTTTAAGTGTCTCCAAAGATAAGAGACTTTGTGGAAGCACTGTGTAAGAAATACCTCTAGCCTAACACCTATACATGTATGCAGACCTTGTTCCATGCCTCATGAGCCCAAACAAACACCTAAAGCACCAATATCTACTCTCCAAACAGTCTGCGTACCCTTCTCAGCACACTATCCTTCTCAGGGTCGTAAGGATGGTCTTTGCTTGGGATTTCAAGTAGGGCAGGGAAAGCAGCCGTGTAAGTGTCGACCCGATGTCGTATCCGCTCAGCTATCTACGCATGATTAGCTTGATGCTCCCCAAAAGCCAAATACTCATCAATTACATGTTGATTGATGAGCAAGATCCCAATATCCTTCCTCTCCACGGTGAATCTCTCAAAGGCCTCCTCGATAGTTGCGTTATCCGTCTTGCTATCCACAACGAGAAAGTTCTTCTGCGAGTCCGGCGGCGACGTAACGTGCTTTATTCGGTTTCATCAGCTTCCAGTTCCAAGAGAGCGCAGCAAGAGCCTAGGAGTTGCGTACCCCGATGCCAGCCAAGAGCAGACCAGTTACTGAGTCCTGGGGGGGGGTGAATTGGTTAGCGTGAGACAGAAGAGGAGGGAAAGGGAGATTCACCTCGTCTCCGATCACAGCGAGGAATTGCCTGTCCTTGTAGGCAGAAGCAGGAGCTGCCATCTTGATAATGTGTGTCTTGCAGGTTTCCTCGAGAGCTTCAAACAACTTCCAAGCAACATCGACATCGACCACTCACAAGGCGGAAACCTCGATCATCAAGCGGCATCGCGCTAAATCACTACAGGTAGCAGAACCCACCCCCCTGCACCGCAGCCTTACCGACCGACGTTCTGCAACTTGTACAAGTAAACAAAAGGATCCTCTATTTTTTTATCCTTTCTCTCTCGACTCTCCACCATCGGGCTTCCTGGGACGTTTTTACTGATGACGATGTGAGAAGGCGTTTGGTTGCTTCGCTCATCATGCCGAGACTCGTGCGGAGAAAGCCTCTCGTGGACCGCATCAAGGATTACCTGAACCCGGCCGACTTCCTGCTCTGGCTGTCCGAGGAGTTCGAGACGAGGGATTGGGATTCCAGACGGGTGACGACGCCGCTGGCAGGTGGGCTGCATTTTGTGTTTTTGATCGCGAGGGCGAATGCTGGAAGGGAGGGCGGCGGCTATGATGATGTGTTTGGGGACGAGTATTCGGGGACGAGCTGGATGACTTATATCGTATGGAGATACCTTGCTTTTACGGATAGATACAATGGCGGTAAGGCTAACTTGTGTGTAGGCCTCTTTTCTTGTGTATTCCCTAACCGCGATATCTATTGCAAATGCCATGTACACATTTAGTCGGACGCGGCACTACCGACTCTTCGAAACCCCCATCGAAGCTCCTCAAAGCACTCCCTCTGCGCATCGCGTGCGTGTCGATTCCTCACCAGTTTCTTCTTCGCCACTCCGATTCTTAACGAGCGTGCTTGGAGATCCCAGTGCGGAATCTAGGGCCCATCCAGATGCCACCCGAGATGTGTGGGAGCTGGCAGTATGGGACCCTCTACCGCTTTGCCTTGGTCTCTTCTGCACATTCAGTCCTGGCCATGTTTTAGTATATTTACTATTTCTTCCGACGCTTGCAGCAGATCCTAGACCGAGCGTTACAGTCTTTACCACACTAATCTTAGAGATACTACTCTCCACACAGTTACTTTTTCTTCAATCAGCATTTTCACAGCAAGCGAAGGATTCGGCCATTGTCCACAAAGAAGTTATGAGCGAGTACGATACCAAATTCGTGCATCCACGACTCAATCCCACAGTCCGTGATGTAGGGACCCAATATGGGGGGCCAGACAAAGGACTTGTGGAATTGCATACCCCAACCGTGATAATCAAACGCGGATTCCGGACACAGCCAAATCCAAATTACACCAAGCATCTAGATCCAGATAATACAGGAGGCGTCACTCAACGAAATGTCTTCACCCCAACACCATCATATACCCCCGCCGCCCCATATAGCTCTCTTGAATCAACCCCCTTCAACAACGGGATCACCCCCCGCCACCCGCTACGCCAACCCCAATTCCGGCAGAGCACCCCCGCAACCGCACTCTCTACGTCCTCATCCACCAACACAAACACAGGCGACGGTGGGAGCCTCGGAATCTACAGCCACGCCAACTCACCACTCAAAAAGGCATCTAGTATGTATAATATGCAGGACAACGCCCGCCACCAGCCGCCGAAGAATTCATATGATATGGCAAGGCAGGAGCAGAGGGAGAGGAGCACGAGTCCGATGAAGAGATCGAGTGTGTTTGGGGTTGGTGCGGATGGGGATGGGAGGAGGATGAGCGCCGCGGCGGGGCAGCCGGGAGGTGGGCGGAAGCTTAATGCTTATGAGAGTGCGATGAGGAGGGGCCCGTCGAGGATTTGGTGAGTTGGTTGGAATGGTATGTTTAGGATGGATATATTACCGGCGTTTGAGCGGGGTGTGAATGGATATCATAGCATCGTAATGGAAGGGTTTTGTAACGCAACGGATGTATTTCCTTTTGTTTTCTTGAAGGATTTTGATTTTTCTTATCTGCCATAATTTAGCGGCCGGTACAATCCTGTTTCTACGCAAGTGCGTCGGTTGCTCTTTCCCATCTAAGTATCGAGGAGAGTATATGTCAATTTGTTCGTTCTTATTTCATACATGAAAACAGGAAGGAATGAGCGGTTCAGCGTGGGTACTTGTATGAGAGAATCTAGCAAGCGCTTTATTACTTTTGGGAGGTGAAGAGTGGTGCGCTACCATTGTCATTCATTTCATATCCTCTATTTCTTCACTTTGGCCGTGTGAGGGATAGCATATATATGTACATGCACAGTCACTCCAGTCATTAGTCCACTCTTTCATTCATTGGCTCTCTTACTCCTCTCTGTCTTTTTTTTTCTCGATAATCAAAACCTCGCACCACTCACACACTCACACAGCCACTGAAACACCCAACCATGTCTCCTACATCCAAACCTCACCATCCTTCCTCTCTACAACAACATCCTCCTTCTCCTTCCGCCAAACTAACCCCAAAACCAAACCCACAACGCCATAAAGCTCCCCTTGCTTATGATAACAAGACTTCCGATGGCAAGAGGCACGGCCGCGCCTCCTCGTTCAGCGGGTTCGTGTCTAGGATCCTTCCGTCGAGGAGGGAGGAGAGGGGTTATACGTTGAGAAGGGAATTTAAGGATGATGGAAGCCAGGATGCTGTGGGGCTTGTTTTTGGGATGGTGGGAGGGAGTGAGAAAGAAGATGGGGTAGAGAAAGGGAAAGGATTTATCGAAGCAGTGAAGGGCAGGCCGCAAGGGGATGGGGATATTAGTCGAGGGGGCGAGCGGGGAGGATTCGGGAGTGATGGACACGTATATGACAAACTGCACATCATTCCTCCTAGACCCATCTCCCCGCTTCATTTCCACGGTCCTACACCCTTGGCTGGCACGGTACAAATCCCAAGTCCGAGTCCGAGCCCCAACAGATCATACAAACACCAACCCGCTTCTTTTCAGCAACCACTTGACGTTGCCGCCCCACAGCTGCCGGAGATCAAAATCGGGTCGTTTAATGTGCCACAACTAGATCTCGTCAACACGACCGCAGGAGGGGACCCGAGGAGTGGAAAGGCACTGCGGACGTTAGACGATGGTGATGAGAATGATGACGAGGAGAGAAAGGCGGCACGACGGGCTCAGAAAGAGACTCGAAAGAGCCTCCGGGCCAGCGGGGACTTCCTCGGGGTCCAGGGCGCGAATCCGAGGACGGGGTGCTGGGATTTGAGTGAAGCGACAACGAGCACGTCGAACCCTAGCTTTATGAGTGGAGAGGCGAAGAGGAGGGCGGATGAGCGGGTAAAGGAGATGCGGCGGCTAGGGAATGGGGATGAAGGCGTGAGAGAGAAAGCGGAAGAGGGAGAGACGGAGCGGAGAGAGAGAAAAGAGAGGAAGGAAAGGAAGAGGAGGGAGTTCAAGTTGAGGCAGAGGGGGAAGTGGAGGGTGGGGCAGAATGGATGGAATAGTGTCGTGGAGCCGAATTTGAGTCCCGTGTTGTCGGGGGAGGGAGGTTTGTTTGGATGATGGTTTTGGATTTTATCGCGGCTGATTGATTTATACAGAAAAGGTACCTCTTGATACGTTACCTATACGGGGTACGACCAACGCAACGCCAGCTGTGGCTTCGAAGCAAAATGGACACTTGGGAATGCTGCCAGGAGGTATGTTTTAGTTGAGGCTATACACTTGCACCAGTTAACAAGTGTATACAGAAAAAGGCCTCGACGATAGCATAAGCTTCTCCCGAACGGCAGTTGATAGAACACCTTCTGTAACTCTTAAACAAAACGATTCTCTCAGACATAAGCCAGGGCCTCTCTATTTATCCAGAGAACATGAATTGCGACCAGTGGATTCAAACCCCCATACTCCTCCTCGGCCTCGTCCTACTACTATCCCAAGAAAGCCAGTAGGATCCCCAAGTCGTCACTGCAGTGAACAGTCTACAGATACCATCATTCACAATAATCAGACGACGAAGTCGGATCAGTTTCAGCCCGCTGCACCAGTTCTACTACCGAAAATCAGAGACTCGGGGGACACTATCACTGAAAGGGGTAACAAACAGCCAGCCTCTGCATTGCCCATTCCAACCTCAGTATTACCGAATTCAACGTCGCCTTTACCCAATTCCAGACGCCACTATTCTTTTTTAGGACCACGGGCTCTTTGGGGGAAAAAAGATTCCCCCGAAAGAAAAGCTACTCCGATCTCATACCACTCGGTATCTCCAAGTCCAGTCCAGATTCACCAGCAGTCGGCCCTAGGCCGCAAAGAATCCCATCATGCAACTATCATGTCCCTGAACGAGCTGCCACCGGTCCATATAAAGGATCCTATCGAGGCCGGCATCCCAATAAGAGTATCTTCGAGGTGCAAGGAGACCAAGTGTTACCTACAAAGATCAAAGATATCGCCAAATCACCGGGCAATGAAGAATTCACTAAGGGCTTTAAGCAGAAGATCATTATCAAACCTGCCCAAGTTGTCCACCAACACATCCACCACCACCACTACTGGCTCCGCTCCTCCTCCGCCCCTCCCCAGTCCATTCGACGGCCAATCCGACCGAGCAGCGCTCAAGAGACAGCCACGGCGAACGTCGCTCCCGCACACACCGACCCGGGTCCCGTTACAGCCCAGCAGTTCCCAAGGGAAAAGCACACGGATCGGATCTCCCAAGGGCGAGTCCCGGTTGGAGCAAGCCGACATCGTTATATCGTCGGAACACCATCTCAAGCATACAAAGCAGCGGGTCGCAAGGTTGTGTCAGACGGCTTCTCCAGGTGGCGAGGGGGGAGGGAAGAGCATACACATATCCACGTCTACGTCCCCGTCCCAGACGAAAGAGAACGAGGTCGGGCGCCGCGCCGCGAGGGTGGCTTTTCGGAATGCGAGTGCGAGTCCGCAGGTGAGTCCGAGGAAGGGAGGAGGGGACAGCCGGGGAGGAGGAGGAGTCATAGACACAAACACAAGCACAAGCACAAGCATAGGCGAGAGTAAAGGGGGAGGCAGCGGAAAGCCGAGGACGGAGAGGAATGCGGGGGCGGGGGCGGGGAAGACGGGGACGTCGGATAGAGATGCCAAGCCTGGCGGGACGGGGACGTTGCTCTCTCCTGCCAGGAAGCTCCCGAGACCGGCCCGTCCGCAACGGTCCCTCTCTCAAGCAGTCGTCGGGGCGGTTCGATGGTCGTGGTGTTTCGTCGAACCGGTCTTCGACTCGGAGTCGGGAGTTCGCAGGAGGCTGGAGCAGCAGCGGCTCACGGGGCAGGATGCCGTGGTTTTGTGTGCTGCCACCGTGTATCTCGCCGTGGGCTTTTTAGGGATGGTCGTCGGTGCTAAGATCATGGGAATGGGAGTGGTGGTTATCCGGGTGTTTGGGGAGGTTTGCCGGGTCGTGATTCGGATGTAAGGGCCCATGAGGAGGGCGAGAGAGGAGGAAGCTTTGTTCCACCGGGGATGGAGACGGAGATGGACATGGAGTGAGTCGGATTGGCGGTTCGAAGAGAGATGGTTCTTATGGGTGAGTGAGGGGTACGGAGTTAGGCATGGTTAGACTTTTGCGAGGTTATCGGTCTCTTGCTAGCCGGCCCCTCGGTTGTATCAGTTATACTTGCATGGAATACGAATAGCACGCGGGTTCGCAGCGGTGTAAGGGGAAACACAGAGCGTCGGGCGTCGGGTTACATGGTGGGCCCCAGGGATGGCTTGGACGTGCAGATCAGATATGCACGACTATCAAAATACACGATAAGTTGATAAGTGAAGACAAAATGGGTTGATCTGGGATTCAGGTCGGCACAAGTACACGGTACGGGATGTACGGAGTACCCCCATATCAAGGTGAGAAAGTGTGATATCGATGCGGCAGATGTCAGGTATGTTAGACCTCAGATTGATGGTCGGCGCAGAGGGAACTCGCTTCACCAGATGTCGAGTTCATCTGCGAGAATCAGCTCCCGGCTTCAAATGCCATTCGTCTCGATTAATAGCAGCTGTTGGCATGTCGTCGAGCTCGCTCTTTGATAATCTGTTGTAAATTGCCGCCCTCTGATAATCTGTTGTAAATTGCCGCCCTCTGATTGGCTGATTGTCACTGCGCCATTGTGTAATTTTGCCGACATCGGCTTCCCCCTCCGTGGACTTTGGAGACATATCAGCTTGCTTCCCACCTCGCATCTTTTCCTTCAACCTTCTCCTTCTCTTCTTTCCACCTTGTCACTCTGATCTCCGAGTCTGCTCAGCTCGACCGCAGCTTTCACATATCTGCCACGATGCCTTCAGCCGATGCTGGACCGCGAACTCTCTACGATAAGGTCTTCCGGGACCATATTGTAGACGAGAGACTCGACGGCACCATTTTGCTCTACATTGGTATGGGAGCTGAATCTCGAGTTGCACAACAGGGACTGACCTTCAATTAGACCGCCATCTGGTCCACGAAGTTACATCGCCTGTACGGAACCCCTCGATCTACCCCTCATCCGCCACATGCTAACTCGCACAAATAGCAAGCTTTTGAGGGATTGAAAAATGCAGGCCGGAAAGTCCGACGACCAGACTGCACCCTTGCGACAACGGACCACGTACGTATCGATGGCACAAGCTTGGATTTCTATTACTAACGGCTACCTAGAATGTTCCCACCAGCTCCCGGAAGAATCTCAAGAACATCGAAACCTTCGTCGAGGAGGAGGATTCGAGACTCCAATGCATGACCCTCGAGGATAACGTCAAGGACTTTGGCATCACATACTTCGGGCTTGGAGATCGGCGTCAGGGGATTGTGCATATTATTGGTCCGGAGCAGGGTTTCACTCTGCCTGGTACTACTGTGGTGTGCGGTGACAGCCATACCAGCACGCATGGCGCTTTCGGTGCTTTGGCATTTGGTATCGGGACAAGTGAGGTGGAGCATGTTCTTGCAACTCAGACCATCATCACAAAGCGGAGTAAGAATATGAGGATCAAGGTCGATGGGGCCCTCGCTCCTGGTGTTAGCTCGAAGGATATCATTCTTCACGCTATTGGACAGATTGGCACGGCTGGGGGAACCGGTGCGGTAATTGAGTACTGTGGCTCGGCTATCGAGTCTTTGAGCATGGAGGCCCGGATGTCGATTTGCAATATGTCGATTGAGGGTGGTGCCAGAGCTGGTATGGTTGCGCCAGATGAGATTACCTTTGAATATCTCAAGGGTCGGCCGCTTGCTCCAACTTACGGCTCGGATGAGTGGAATAGGGCGGTTCAGTACTGGAAGAGTCTCAAGTCGGATCCGGGTGCGAAATATGACGTTGATGTTTTCATTGATGCCAAGGACATCATCCCCACAGTTACCTGGGGTACCAGTCCCGAGGATGTGGTCCCAATTACTGGAAATGTCCCAGATCCGGAGACCTTTGCAACTGAAGAGAAAAAGCGGGCTGGACGCAGAATGCTCGAGTACATGGGTCTTACTGCAGGGACACCTATGGAGGAGATTGTCTTGGACAAGATCTTCATAGGGTCGTGCACCAACGCCCGGTTTGAGGATCTTCGAGCTGCCGCTTCGGTAGTGAAGGGCAAGAAAGTGGCACCAAATATTAAGCGAGCCATGATTGTCCCTGGAAGCGGGCTTGTCAAAGAACGTGCTGAGGCGGAAGGCCTAGATCAGATTTTCCTCGATGCCGGCTTTGAGTGGCGTGAAGCTGGATGCAGTATGTGTCTCGGGATGAATCCCGATATTCTTTCGCCCAAGGAGAGATGTGCTAGTACTTCGAATCGGAATTTCGAAGGTCGGCAAGGTGCCGGTGGACGCACTCATCTCGTCTCTCCGGTCACAGCTGCGGCTTGCGCAATTACTGGCAAGCTTGCCGATGTCCGGAAATTCGCCGATGCAAACGTGACGCCTCGAAGAGCATCTCCTCCTCCTATGGAAGTCAAGCCTCATGTTGATGAACGAGTTGAGACTGATGACGACGAGAAAGAGAAGATCGCCGATCAGCCAGAAGATATCAGTCCCCACACAAACACAACCGCTGCTCATGCTTCTTCTGCCGGTCTTCCGAAATTTACGGTATACAAGGGTATCGCTGCCCCTCTCGAGAGAGCAAACGTTGATACCGACGCTATAATCCCCAAGCAATTCTTAAAGACAATCAAGCGTACAGGCCTTGGTTCGGCTCTTTTCTATGCTCTCAGGTTTAACCCCGATGGGTCCGAAAAGCCCGAGTTCGTTCTCAACCAAGGGCCATACCGGAATTCCAAAATTCTCGTTGTCACTGGACCAAATTTTGGATGTGGTAGCTCCAGAGAACATGCCCCTTGGGCTCTTCTCGACTTTGGCATCAAGTGTGTCATTGCCCCATCCTACGCCGATATCTTCTTCAACAATACCTTCAAGAACGGTATGCTCCCTATCGCCATCACCAATCCGGCCGATCTCGAAGCGTGTGCCGTCGAGGCTCGCGCTGGCCGCGATCTCGAAGTCGATCTCCCCAACCAGGTTATCAATGATGGTAATGGCAAGAAGATCTGTAGCTTCCAGGTTGAGGAGTTCCGGAAACACTGCCTTGTGAACGGCTTGGACGATATCGGTTTGACGATGCAGATGGAGGACAAGATCCTCGATTTTGAGAGGAAGATGACGAGGGAGACGCCGTGGTTGAATGGCAGTGGGTATTTGAAGAGGGATAAAAATGGGCACTTGGGGAAGTTGAAGGTGCAGCCGATCAAGGTGGCGACGACGAATCGGGGGGAGGTGTTGAAGGAGCCGCTTGAGTGGTAGATGCATGCATATATATACTTTCAATTAGAGGTTCGGGCGTGAAAAGGATGTACGATCTGGGTGGTCGGTCTGGGGATGGTGACGTGGCGTGGTATGGCATGATTTTTAGAAGGGAAAAATGAATTGAGCGATGAGATTTAGTTCCCGCTTGATTTTTCTTTTTGTTCTGTTTTGCTTTTTTGCATGATATGATATGATGCAGGCATTCATGAAAAATATGAAATTAGTTGGTTTGTTCGTTGGTTAGGTAGTTAGTTGGCTGGCGAATTCGCAACCGAGTGATTACTTTATGGGGTCGGGTGCCTTGTTATGGTCGTTTATTGATTGATGCTGGTGGTATAGCTGGATATCTGGATGGAGGGGTCGGGATGTTTTAATGGATGGATGAAATGAATGGAACGGAGTACATTGAATAAATAAAAAGTATTTCAATCTATATATCTATCTATCTATCTGTCCCCAACATCTATCAGCCAAATATAGGAAAGAAACAAACGGGTAATAGGAAAGCGAATGTGAGATCAAAGGTTCCCCGATGAGTGTGAAGTTGGGAAGGGAAGGAAGAGGTGTAGCGGGTATACGGCTGGGTACAGTAAGATAACAGGCAGCATCAGACGGGTCGGGTATTGGTGTATATAAGCCGGAGGAGTATTTACCTGGATAACATTTTAGTCTTGCCTTACCTTGCTTACTGAAGTTTAAAATAACGACTTCTCTATGGGTAGTATGTTCTCAAGTAACTGGAAATAAGGTATAAATTACATTTGCTGATAATAACAAGTAAAGCATGGATTTAATTTATTGTAGCTATGGGGTTTGATTTAATTAACAATCTCTAAACCAACAAAAGCGACGCTTCTTTAACAAAACCCTCCAACAAACATCTAACTACCTAGCTATCACGCTAAACTAGCTCTGTCTCAACAAATACGAAGCTATCTCAAAACGCAGTACCATCTGTCATAGCCTCCAATTTCTCCAGGAAATACCTCTTCCTGAAATGACAAATGATCATCGATGGGATCTTCCAATTCCCATAACTCCCGCTCGCAGCCCTCTTCCCGATGCTGAATCCCAAGAGTCCTATTGGCGATGAAAAAAAAACATGATATCAGCTAATGCTCTTGCCCAGAACCTCGCGACAAGGTAAACAACAAGAAGAAGAAGGGGAAGGGGGCAATGATGAAGTGGTAACTTACGATTGGGGTCCGGCTTATAGGCAACTTGTGGCTTGCCGCTGAGGAGACGTACCACGTTCTTCGCTAGATGCGTCGACTGTCGACTCGAGTAGATAAGCTGAGGCGGCTCATAGCTCGAGATGTCGCCAATAGCCCATACGGCCTCCTCCGCGCCCCTGACCTGAAAGTATTCATCCACCATCACAAAACCATTCTCGTCAAGGAATTTGGCCGGGATGTATGAGGAGTTGGGCTTCACGCCGAAGGAGGGGATATACATATCCGCCGTCATCGTCTTCCCATCCGAGAGGGTCAGTGCCTGGCGACCGTCTGGCGCCGGCGTGGTGGAAACTACTCTGGTACCTGCCCTGAGGTCCACGTGTAGATTGCGAAGGCGCGTTTCCGCGTACTTCCACACTTTCTCTGGGGCTCCATCGAGAACGTGTTTGCTGCCTGTGAACTGTCAAGTCCTAAGTCAGCTGGTCCTCACTTGTCATGGCAAAACATTATAGTAGCAAGAAGCAAGTATCACTAGTTGAAAGAATACCGAAATAAAGTAAAACCCACGAGAATAACCTCTTTCTTCGTTCCATACTTCTCCCCAAGCTCGCCAGCGGTTTCGACACCAGTTGGTCCCCCACCGGCAAGAACAATTGTCTTTGACTCCTTCACCCGCAGTTGCCACTCATGGAGCGTAGCCTGAGTCTCCTCAGTCGAGCCCAACCCTTTGAATGGTGTTCCCCCTTGGGTGCTAGAACCAGTTGCTAGAACGAGAAAGTCGTAGTCGAGGGATCTTGGGCCGACCGGGCTAGAAACAATCACTTTCTTGTGTTCGACATCTAGACTTTCGGCCGAGCCCAGTATGAATTCAAAGAGACTGGGGGGGTATTGCTTGAATCCTGGAGCAATGGATCGAAAGAGAACTTCGTCGCTGTATTCTCCAGCTATCAAGCCTCGAGGAGAAGCAATACTCCAGTAGAAATGAGAATTTGGCGACACAAGGGTGAGCTTGAAAGGCCCGGTCTTTGCAGCTTGCTTGAGGATCTGATGTGCTGCGCTGATTCCTGCATAGGAAGCTCCGAGAATGACAATGTTCTTCATGGTTCGAGGTTTGAGGCTGAGATTAGGTATTTGTTGAAAGTAATATCCAGTTAAGTAGTGTAGAACAGCGGTGATAGTTTTGGCTGCGAGATCAATAGCATAAGGCATTTTGATTACAGAGAGAAAGACTAGATCCTACCCAGCAGATATGTATGCGGAAGAATTTGAAATCGAAGTGCCATACTAACTCATACTTAATCCGAAAAGTCCGTGAGATCGGCGCCATGCTGACCTACAACTGCGGCCCGCAGAGAACTATCCAGACATGAGAAGCTTCAAAAGCTTTGTCAGTATTGGCTAATTTAAAACAGTGTTGATAATCAAGACTTAGGGATTATCATCGAAGACTCTAGGAGAGTAAAGTTTTGGGAGCCGCAGCTGTGGCCAATCAGAGGTGCCACCGCCAGACTTTGCCGCAGTCCGCAATTAAATCAACTAACCACAAGGAGGAAGATCTTTTAAAGGCGGGTCGAGAAGTGCTTCAAGAAATGATATCTGTTTGCAACAAATGTCCCATCTCCGAAACCGAAACTTTTTCCTTGCATGTGAGCATGTTTTTGAACCGTGATTTCGTAGCTGGAACCAATTGGAGAGAGATCCGCACTTCTGAGGGAAGTGTTTGTGAGAATACGTGACGCTTCTAATTAGAAATACACTTTGCAGGCAAGATGATTCCATGAAGATGACTTGCCATAGCAAGATGTTTATGCTGTCCCTTCTTCGTAATTTACAAAGAGTAGAGATAGAGGCTTAGAAAACCTGACACCTGCTAGCTAAGGCTCTCGTGTTCCTCGTCCTGGCTTCTAGAAATGCGAACACTAAGTTGGCTCAACTTTACGAGTTATAATCTCGTGATTGACCCAAGAGCCATCCTTTTAAACCCCATAAAAGCAAGAAGCTGGTTCCCGGAGTTCTCACTAGTTATTGAGCAAAACGACAGATCCATCCTATCAGGTATGACTCAGAGAAGGAGGAGATTTTGGGTCAGCTCAAGACTATCTCCCCACGAAAATCCAGGTATACTATGTCTTCTACTCCAGATTTCTTCTAGAATTGGTAAAATCCTTCCTCGATGTTCAAGTAATGGATCTAGCAATGGAGCAGAAGAAAACGCATTCCGGAAAAACTGCTCGTCTCCTAGTCTTGCAACAGACCCGATGACAAATAGCGGAGCGACTATCCCTGATTGAAGATGTGTTGGAATCTGTGTGTGAAGCATCCTCATGGCTCCAGAAAGAGTTGTGTCCAATTCTTCTAGATTGCAGAACTCATGGGTGATTAGGTGTAGGTAAATAGATGCCATGTAAGCAAAAATATGTGTGATGAGGGTAACTGGGTCTAACTTCGCATCGGAAATAGTTGCAAACTCAAGCTTAGAGACATCATATTCTCTCAAGGATAGTTTTTTAAGTCCGGACTGTATTTCCTGGCGGATGTCGACTATAGCTTGGTTAAATTTAGCACAATTAAAGCGTTCTTCCTGTAAGCTTAGGGTTTTCTGTTCGTATAAACCAGCAGTGCGACCAATTTGAAGTATCACCCAATTTTTACAACCCATGTAGTCTTCAAGCCTAGTTTGAAATCTTAAGGGGCCGATGGTAAAATAATGAAAAGGTAGCAAGTGTGGTGCAGTTCCCGTAGTAATGGATGAAATGATATCAAGCCAAATCATGGAACCTCCATAACACCTGAATACCGCAACCTCTTCTGCCACTGAAGGACTTTCTTCCAAAAGGGAAGCGTCTGCGCCTAAGAGTTCTTTCGATCTTTCGGACAGAGAGTGATGATATAAATTTTCTTTATGGACTCGATAGAACATATGTGTTCCTGCACGAAGATGAATCTGCCATGCATTGGCTTCGCCGGCAAAAAGCTTTATTAGAGTTGTCAGTAAAATAGGGATAATTTATCAATGGAAGCGCACCTCGAAATATACTAGCTGAACGACTGCAGCAATGATACCTAGACCTCCACTTGGGCAAAGTTTGACAAATCGATTAATTGGTCTCAGAGTATTTCGAAAGTCTGTTAGACAAAGTTCAAGATGTTTTTCCTGCTCGACCAAAGCAGCGGCTTGGGCTGTAGCCCGAGAGTTCGCAAGCATGATTGTCCTCCGATGGTAGGCGCTCAGAGCTAGAGCTGCATGATATAGTGGTTTCGTCCGAAGTAGGAGTGAAAGCAGCCAGCCTCGTCCTTCATCCAAAATACCTGACTTATACATAGGATACTGTAAGGGGAACACATTATCTAGAAAATGCATTAGGAGAACGGAGTCCTCGGCTGATTTGGGGAACATCGATCCATAAAGGGGAGGTTCCCTATTCTCGGCTGAAAGGGAATTCTAATGAAGATTAGAAACACCTAAATTTGCTAGAGGATGAATATGTGTACTGTCGAACTTATAGTGGTATTGCATCCATCTTCTGTTGAGGAGTTGTGAGATGACGAGGCAGTGTTGACATCAATTTGACTAACGGAAGTCTTGGGTGCTATTTGGATGACTGTATCTCGATCCTTAGGAAACTGAATCGTATTTTTGCGTCTCCAAGTTCGCTTCACAATCTGTTTGAAGCCATCCGTAACTGCTCTCTCATTCTCGCCACCATCCATCCAGTCGGGCTTCGGACCATAACCATAGCAAGTGATAGAAAGCAATTCACAGGTCGAGCAATGAGGGTGAGTCTCGTCACACTTCTTCTTGCGAAGACGACAGGTCCAGCAACCCCGCCTGCTCCGAATGGCACTCATGAAGGATGAAGCCGAGTGCCAAAGCAGGGAGAATAGTCAGTGTCAGTGTTAATAAGATTGCAATGTTAGACTGGAATCGGACTAACGCTGCCTACGGAGTAGAGGTTCAATTATATGTAACAATAAAGTCGGGTTTCGGTCGGAAATAGGAGATTTGCCATGTCGAGTTCAGTGGCAGATCTTAGCTAGTCATCGAGATAAAGAAGTTGGTCCAAAACAATAGAACGTCACGGGGCTATTTGATTACCGAATTATGTATTTACTGCTGCCTCAGGTATTAACTACATGGTGCGTGCACCAACTAAGTGGTCAAAGCTTTTCATAAGGCTGAGCCTGAGCCTCCAACAAATTACACTTCCCTTCACATCCAAGATGTCCCTCTTCGCGCTTCCAATCTCAAGCTCCAAAACCACGAGACACTCGAACGTCTCCTCTCTCTACGCCCGGTCGCGCTCTGTGCAAAAACGCAAACGCTCCTCCCATGGAGACGAAAACGACTCTTCCGAATCCGAAGCCCCTCCCTCGGACGAGGATGACGAGGGAAGAGGGCACACGGGCAATGATGCAGCATCAACCAACCCGTTGAGTCTCACACCTATAGAGATATCGCAGTATAAGCTGGCTGGGCTGTCACTGCACGAAGAATTGCCCCATCAGCGAATCAAGCAATTTCCACATCGGGGTTTCGAGGTTCACAGATCGTTTCCTACGTCCCCCGATGGTAAAAAGAACGGGAGCGCTAAGAAGAAGGCCGAGAATGAAGATGATGAAAATGAGGTAGACAGTAGACAGAAGAGAAGGAATAGGAAAACGGGCCCGAAGCTGCGGTTGCAGCATTTTCAGGCGTTGGTAGCGGTGCTGCAGCGATGTTTGGGGGAGGGAGATATCAAGAGGGCGGAGAGGGCGTGGAGCCTGCTCATCAGGGCGCAGATTGGGGGACAGGCATTGGATCTTAAGGGGAGTGGGTATTGGGGAATCGGGGCGGAGATCTTGATGCGGTCTTTTGATGAGAGAGGCAAGCGTAAATTTTCATACGAAACGGACTCCGAAGATGAAGCTGGAGACGAAGAGAGAGGCGGGATTAGGAGGTGGAAATGGGGTAGTAAGGAGGGGTTGGAGAGAGTGAGAGAGTATTTCGAACGATTAATCTTACAGTATCCGTATAAACGCCATTTTGACAGCTTTGTTTCTGCGTTGGATTTCTGGCCACAGATGGTGGCCTGTGAGATTTATGGAATTCAGAAGGAGGAGCAGCTTGCGATTGAGAGGCTACGGGAAGAAGAAGATTTAGATGAGGGAGAAGAAAGAAGTAGCGAGAACGAGAGCGAGAGTGAACTCAGTGACGAAGAAGATGATCTAGATATTGATGAGTTTACGAGAGGGCAGAGGAGGAAAGAAAAGAGGAAAAAGAAGAAGAAAGAAAGAAGATGGATACGACGTGAAGATGTACGTCAAAATGCCCTAGTAGCTTCTGAAAAGATATCAGCTAGGCTGGATGAAGTTATGACGACCCCGCCTTATTCAGACAGTCACAACCTCTTGCGCTTACGCGGCATGTTGGCATTGTATGTCGGAGATTTGAACGTGCCTGCTCTACCTGAAAGAGAAGATGAAGATGAAAATGAACACGACGAGGGTGGGTTTAAGGAGAGGAGGGCAATAAGTGGGAGAGACGACGACCGGGAGAGAAGATTCCTATATAGACAAAGGGTTGCTGATCATAGGAAGGGTTTGTGGAGACGCAAAGAGATCTTTGAGTTGGCGAGGAAACTCTTCAATAGGATTGCGAGTAATGGAGGGGAGGTGGTTGACTTTGAGGATGGGGGTGGGGCAGACGAGGGACGTGAAGGTGAACTTCGAGATAGCGGCTCTGACAGTGACGAGTTACAAGAACAGAAGTTACACTTCGAGGCAGATGATTGGTCGTGATAGAAGATGTTACCAGTCTTGTCTCCCCTATGTCTAGAGATCTTGGAAATGTCAAGCCGTACTTATGTTTCGACTAGAAAGAAGTAACCTTAATGGTGAAAACTTTTGCTCGAGCTCGAGCTCGCAGTAAGTTATACTTGTTTCCGACATATGTCAGCGATTGATGAGGATGGTGATAAGGTAGGCGTGCTTAACCCACTTATGTATGGTCGTCTGGAAGTCTCAAGCAGATCAAGCAGATAGATAGCCTTAGATATAATTAACACAATCTTTTTAGATCTTCGCTGTATTCTTCCTATTTTACAAATTTGTCGCTGGAAATCTCAAAATGAAAATCGCAATAGCCAGTGAAGAATATCAGGGCTTCTTCTCAAGCTCCACTCTCCCTCGTACACTCCCGCTGTACTTTGTTGACATCAAAGACTTCTAGTTAGTGTTACTTGAAGAACTACGCACTGTAGGGCATGGCAGGTTTTTGTATACAAAAACCTAGAAACATAGTTGGCGATTTACAGTTAATTTGTGACATTCTCTAAGTCTGGGCTTCAACCCATCGCTCTATTGACCAAAAAAATCTCAATAGCCACTAATGCTAAGAATATCCACCTTCACTCAAAATCAGAGTAGCTAACCTAGTAAATAGGAACATTTATAGGTGAGACCTCTTGAGTTAAGACCAGAGAAAGGGTGAGAATGAGTTTAGTGTTTGCATCTCCATCACCTACACTTATTCTATTACCGAATGCAGGAGATTTATTCAAAACAAAGTTCAAGTAGAAAGCTTTCCTTAGTATAAAGTTCTCAATCTAGAAGCCCTCGAGGTTGAACTGGTCCTTATTATTCTTGTTCTACGCAATGATCAAGTGTTTAAGAGATAGTTTATACACACCGAGATAGTTCGTCCTATCTCTACGACATGAATGCAAGCTCATAACAACTTAAGCGAAAATAAATCCCCCAGATTAAAACATGAGACTCACAGCCACCTTTATCGCCTAATACTCCATCTAAATCGTAAAAGTATACATGTTCCGATAGCAGAGGTACTAAACGAAACCATAACAACCATAACGTATCCCGTCAGTATAAATTCTTCGGATTGAGCAGAATCCTCATAATCTTTCTCGTAAACCACCCAACACAGTGTTTTTTTCTACCTATGCAAAAACTATGCACTGGAAAATAAAATGACTTGAGCAAGAAAATTCTTCCAACCCCAACCCCAACCCCAAGCCCTCTCCCTCACTCCTCATGGCAACTAGGTCCTTCATAAATAGTACCTCCATCTATCTTCATCTCGATCAAGGCTTCCGCTGCCTGTTTCCCTGTCCATCCACGTTCCTCCACTTCCAGGCCCCAAAGGGATCACTTTTCCCCATCTCTAACACTCAACCAATAACTCCTCTCCACCAGTCTCTCATCCAGCCATCTCTCATCATCATATATCCTAGTTTCCCCTATAGGCTCCTTAAGTAAGACCCCCTTCAAAGCGCCCATCGCTCTTTGAGCTTCCACGCTAGTATGCTCTAGATGCTGGATGTCGTTTAAATCAATGAGCTTGTAATATGTCGTTAAAGTCGCTTCGTCAAAACGAGTTTCTTTCAAGATCTTTACGTCAACGAGACATTTGAGGATGCGCTCAACGGAGACGAGGTTACAGGCATGGCCAACTAATAGGAGATTTTGGATATCATCGGTGTCTAAATTAGGCTGCCCAAGCCTTGGAATCTCGAGAGGCAAGAGAGGCATTTTTATTTTGGCGAGCAATTGTAAGACCGAGATGTTGGTATCTTGCAGTGAGAGAAAAGAAAAGTAGGAACGCAATTTGAAAAAGCTTGCTCTTACTGTAGATTACCAAAGGGTGAATCATAGTGACTTATTTTTCAATATGTGCCCTGACTCAAGACTCTTCAGGAGCCTCTGAATATAAATCCTATTACGTCAAAGGGTAGAAGTGCAGCAAGTCATATTTTCACTCCCCTGCTTAACCATTCAAAAACAACGTAATTGAAACCTAGCAGGTAGATACACAAATCTAGTATTCTTCGACAGCGTCCTCTCAGCTTATTCATTTATGCAAGTCTCCTTAAACAGTGGCGATAACATCTCATAACCTCATCATCTTGCCTGCACCACTGGCCCTAAGCTCCAAGCCGGCATATGTTTCAGCACATGCGACAATAGAAAAGCACTAAACGTGAACCTTCCTCTCACTAACACTCTTCGAATGGCGAACACTAAATTTGTTCTAGAGCTTCCAGTCATGTTGTCTATGCTACTAGTATTTATAAACCCTTCATTGCCTTCCTTCTCAACTTCCCCTACGTATATTTACACGATTGTAGCGGGCACGGAACTGGAATTTCGGATGGATATCCAAGTCCCATAGTTTATCCTTAGTACTTATCTAACAAGTGCAAGACCGAGCATTTAAACCTTAATTATTTACGTCATTCTTATATCTAGATGCGCACACTGCCTTGGCGCGCCAGGCCAAGCGAAGCGGCTGCGATCGTTACATTACCCCCCTTCTGAACTGAAGCTTGCCCTTAAGCTTGGGGTTGTATCCGATTCGTGGGCCAGAGGTTCTTTACTATTGTCTTGTGTTACAATACCAAGGGTAATAATAGGTCGGGCGTGGGAGGCTGGGAGGGGCTGGTTCAGCTGCTGCATCGTGAGTATGCTATTGTTAGTGATTCGGCTATTAAGCGAAATCCTTCCTATATAGCAACCCTTCTGAATCCTCTTTGGCCCTCCTTCCTTTTATCTAGAACAACATCCAAGAACCGTGAGTATACCCCAAATATCCTTGTTAGGGTAGTTACGGTACTAATTGAGGATCGACTTAGTAGTAACAACAACAATAACAATGCCTGTTCCTACCCCACTAGGAGCCCTTACGGCGGCCCATCGGGTCTGTTGCGTACGCTGCGTACGCCAGAAGAAGGCCTCCCCGGGTCACGTGTGTGACTTCAGCAAGGCTAGGTTACAAAAGTGTATATACTGCTTAAAGCAGAACGCTTCGTGTGTCCCTGTAAGTACTGAATCTAGTCTAAACCAGCTCCGACACTGATTTCTCTAGATCCCCTGGTTCTGCGGCCCCGAGTTTGACGCACTCGAGGGAGCTGCCGATGATGCAGCAGTCCGGGCGGCCGCTGCCGCTCTTGATGAGGTCCTGTTCGTGGCTGCTGCGGAGGCGCCAAAGAACCAGGGGGAGGTGCTCTTCGCACTCTTGGAGGAGACTCGGGCCATTCGTGCTGGGTTGGTAGAGCGGAGGGAGAAGGTGGCTCGGCAGAGGGAGGATATTGCGGTGAGTTCTGGTACTAAATCAGATTTGAAACAGTACTGACTCTGATCTAGGGGTTGAGGCATGGGATAGAGGCCATGGCCACAACATGGTCGAATGGGAAGCGGGGGAGAGCGGGGGCTGGGGAGGCTGCTTCGAGGAAGAAGCAGAAGAAAAAACCGTCGCCTGTGGTGGAGGAGAAGAGAGTTCCGGGTTTCTCTATTAAGCTTGAAGATATTAAGATTGAAGATAGAGACGTACTTAGGGTATGATAGAACTTCTATCAATTGTACCTATACCTTATCCTATTAAACCCCCTAAGATACTATGAGCCCATTCTCTCTCACAATACTAACCTGCCCCCTCCCGGCTCTCGTCCAATCTACCCCCTTCAACCCCCTCACCCCCCAAACACACAGCTCATCCACTACGCACTGCCTCACGCGTGGATACTGATGCACCAACATCCCATACAACTTCTCCAGTACCTTTGTCCGGATCCCATTCGCACCCTGCACCCCCATCATCCCCCCATAAATCTTCACGGCCGCCTCGATCTTTCTCACATTTCCGCTCCGATAATGCGCACTCTGCACCAAGAAATATAGCCGTGGCCAACTACCACACACACAACTCGTTAGCTGATGGATTACTTTGAAACAAGCCAGCCCTCTACGAAAGAAAAAAGAAATCTCCAGCAAGGCATATCTGGTGATGAAAAGAGGCAAAAATGGCAAAAAGAAGGAAAACGTACTCGATCCCCCCGCATCCTTGTAAAACTCCAACGTCCAGTAAAAATCCCAATACTTCTAGTACCGGCACAACAATTCTATCACCCCCACCACTGCCCTTTCCCCCCCTCCTCTCCCTCTCTAGCAGCCTAATCAAGCAAACCCCCACTTTCTCAATATTGCACTCAGAACCCTCACAAAACCTTATCATAGCCTCTCGGCTTGCCCTAACGAGGTCCTCACTCCCGGTATCTGCGCTTGCCACCATTCCCTCTACCACCCCCATCATCCATTCTCCCCTTACCCCTCCTTGCTTATGTTCCTGTCGCACAAGACTCTCCCTAACCCTCTCGTCCCCATTCCCTAGCCGGAGCAGGAGAGAGAAGTACTCCTGCGACGACGTAGAGAGCCTCTCGAATGCCTCCCTATCTGTTCCCAAAGCTGCTCCTACAGTCATCTTCCCCTGCACCCTCACCCTGTCTAACTTCTCTCCCGCAATCCTCAACACTCTCTCAAATAGTCTCTCAAACGCCTCCGTCGCGGTCTTCCCACCATCAACATTGCTTCTGGTATCCCAAACCCCCCTTGCAGCCCTGACCCCCTGAATCCTCACCAAGCTCCCCACATCCCCTCGTGCATTCGTCGTATAATCGTCCATCCCCTCCTCGATCATCCTGATGAACTCCCCCGTATGCGTCCTCAATGCATGACTCCCTGCTAAGCATCTCAGAATCTCCGCTCTCGTCTCGATATCATGATCAGCATTCCAACGATCTTGTAGTGTCTAGAATTAGGATTTGCGTTAGCCACGCCTAGTGCCTCATATCACAACATTCAAATCTTGCTCGAGACAACAGGAGACCATCAGACATACCTGTACAATAACGGCCCCTATCTCCCTATCAAATAGCACATACCCTTTCCCCGATGCCGTAGCCTTGGGAAACAATTTGAACAGCGTATTTATGTATCCAATGCCCCTCGTCGCGCCTCGCGACACCACGGCAGCGCCAGCCGTCCATTCCCCATACAACTCCCCTCTACTCTCCTCATTAACTATCAACAGAATATCCGCCGCCGCATTTGAGACCGGGTCTACAGATGAGATATCTTCGAGCTTCAGAAACCTAACTATCAGTTCCCTTCCCACATCAATACACCTAGAAGCGTCAGTACCTGACATGTAACCCCGTTCGTAGCATGCCTTGATGCTTGAAAAGGCCTCCTCGAGTTCCTCGGATTTTATCCCCGAGCTGAAGCACGATCTCGTGAGTCCCCGCACATCTGGACTAAATCCTGGATCATACCTATGTTCAGCAAACTGCCAAAATACACAATACGCTTTCAAGACAGGATAGAGTGAAGATAATAGCCGACAGGACGCTTCAGCAACAAGTTCCGGATGTCTCCACGTGTCGATTGCCTTCACTTCCTCCAACGCCTCAAGAACGTGAGAAATCATTTCTTTAACAACTCCATATAACGAACTTTCCTGCGCAGAAATCTCTGGCGAGCGGATATTTTGCTCTGAACCATTTGCAGAAGCCAGTAAAGATATGAGTTCCTTCAGAATGGCATCTTTCGTGCAAACTTGGCCGAATTGTTCTATAAGCGACGCGAGCGCAAGTGTCAACCCATGACGGGCGTCTACTTCCCTCGAAGCCAACCGCTTTCTCGCCTTAACTATAACACGTTCTGCATCTCTAAAAGCTCTCCACCCATCACCATGCCCGCTAGCCTGACTCCTAGCCCGTGCGAGACTTCCAAGAGCTTGCGCGGCATTCCTTCTCGCCGCTACATCTGGATCCCTCAAACCGCGCCAGCCGAGGAGTCCCTTTCTCAGCTCTAAATAATAGTGTGGTGACAGTAGAGCAGCCTGGAGCGCAACTTCTTGGACGGCTCTTGCCCTCAATGCAACTGCGTGATAGTCAACAACCTGCACAAGTTGGATCCCCTCGACAATCATGTCAGGATGCCGGCCAATAAGCTCCTGCAAGGCAGCCGAAGAGCCCCGACGGATGTTCCCAGCAGAATCCAACGATGCCGAAGCAACAAGGCTATTAGCCAGCATTTGTAAAACCGGTATAGTATCCTGCGAAGACTTGCTGACTAAGTTATTCATCTTCAAGTCTTTTAATTCCTTGGTACTGTATCTCCTCGCAAGTGCCCAGATACCAAAGCAGGCAGCATCACGAACATTAGTACCGATAGATGCCCCTGTAGTCGAACGTTGTTCAAAAGATAGGCCAAGCAACAAAGCAGAGAGGACTTTCAAAATCAGAGACGAATCGCTTGCGGGGATAGATCGACGATACAAGAGATGGGAAATAGTCATGATAGTACCGTGCCAGGCCAACGGGTTGACACGAGATATGTCTTCGCCGAGGACATTCTCGTCGAGGATATCTAAAACTGCTGACACGACTTGGGAGGCTTCTTCTAGATCTAGCTTCAAGGCGATCATACTTAAGGCCTTGCTAGCTGCTAGTCTGACAGGAGTTGCTGAATCCGAGAGGCTTTCCAACATGAAGCCAATAGTTGATTGGATCATGTCGACATTTGCTGCGCTCTCGGGCCTGGAAATGAGAAGGACAGTGAGAGTACGAAGGATCTTGATGATGATCTTGCGGGCGACAGCCGACGCAAATACGGCTTGGAAGACTTGCTCATCGGAGGCAGGAATGCTCACTACGATGTTGAAGATTGTAGGGATGTATGCATCCATATCCGTTGTGCCAATCGAGGCAACAAAGAGACCTGCAAGGAATGAAAGAATACCAACATAATCATGCGTCGAGTTATCTTGGTCTGAAACCGACCGAAGTCGAGAGAGAGCCCAATGCACTAATGCCGATAAGATGCCTAGTTCTTGCATGTCTTTTCGCATGGCAATACGAACCAGAAGAACTTTTGCTGCATCTCTCTCCTTACCAGATGCAGATAGATATCCAATAGCCAAGGGTATCACTCGCAAGGTCACTCCAGGGACGTCTGCTGGCCAGGCCAAACCTGGGACTCTGCTTGGGTCGATATCTGCCGTGTCCTCCGACGAAATAGTCGAGAGGTCGAACGGGGCCAGTAGTAACTGAGAGAGCCACAAAAGTGCGATATATCTCTCCTCCCAGCCCCATGCATCCTTGACATCTGTCTTTCCCGCATCCCCGCCCTTCTCCAGTGCCGAGAGGACTAACTCGAGATGTCGTGTCTCGGTACTGAGGAACCGCACAATAACTTTCTCTCCTCTGATCTTGCAGAAAGTGTATAAGAGCCGGCAAATTGCATTTGACAACGGGGTCAAAAGCTTTGTATTCGTGGAAGGGTGCTTCTGTGGCGGGGCACGTAGGAAGGCAAGGAAAGCGTCCGCAATGGTAGGGACGAGCTGGTCGAGATGGGGATCAAGTAGTTGAGGCAGTTCTTGAAATGGTTCGAGCTGGGAAAGGTTAGCTGATAAGTCGGTGCCCGAGGGAGAATATCGAGGTTAGAGTACCAATGCCACGAGCCTGTCTGTCTCTCTCACCGTCGCCCGCCTGCGGATCTTCGCCTTGCCCGAGCTCGTTGTCTTCCAGAGAAAGGGATGGATAGAGGCCCGGAGGTCTGCGAGGAGACTAGCAGATGTTCGCTGCAGCTGGACATCCACGTCGGTCTCGGGGGCATCCATGGCGGGTTGCAGGCTCAAGAGTCTCGAGATCTGCTTGTCCTCTTCTCCCTCATGTCCTTCCTCGTGGTTGATGTGAAATGAGGCTCTGCTGTTGACTTGACTGTCTTTTCATAGTTAGTTACACTACTACACTTGTCGTTGTTTTGAAGACTCCACGAGACTCCACCCGCCCCACCATCAGCACCTTACATTAAGATTGCAGTACAGTCGTGGCACTAATCAACACTAGAACCGTTTGGCCCCCTCATTTTCCGCTTTGGGTCTGCGGGAAGGATGCAAAGCCTGCACAACGACGCCGAAGCTTATATGGATTATGCTTAACGTGCGGTGTGCAACAAAAGGGCAGACGTCGAAAACACCACTACTTGATCTGAGCTCTCCTGTTATAGTATGAGGTTATCCGGATCACGAGCATATGATGCCATAAACCATCTCCGCATGGCTTCCTGTCGAGTCTTCCCGACCCCCGACGGCCGCACGGGTGTATAGTCCCGTGCATCCATAAGTCACTATACAGCCCCTCTCCAGCCAAAACTAGGGCATACTCTGCAGTGTATCGTCGTACGAAGGCACGAAGCACCACGTTATACTGGCATTAGGTGCGGTCAGCATACATGAATCGTCCACGAACATACAAGAAATCTTATTGAGTTTGAAATAGGGATCTTATATGCTTCCAAATAAGTCAAGCTCTTTTGAATGATATTCTTAGTGCCGGCAAAGGCCCTTTTTCCATATGAAGCTAAAGGTCAAAGGACAAACATACAATGATTTGAATGTTTAATGGCTTTAATATTAAATGCTTAACATTCTTCTTGGAAGTATAGTAACTACTAACTGGCACATATACTGTAACATGGCCGAAGACTCCCGCCGAGCCACCAGAGCCTCGCCGGTTAATCGCTCGACGGACATCCGCTCCTTGTCTGTTATGCCCGTCACATACTTCTATTATCCACACGAGATACGAAACATCTCCATTCCTAGTACCGGTACGGTATTGTAGCATTACGCACGGCGAACGCCTGAAAATCGCGTCATGGCATCATTCCACCCTTTTTAATACTTTCCACATCCCCCACTACTACCCACAGTATCGCCATTGATAACTCTATACCAACCTCCCTTCTCTCTCTCGCTTTCCCCCCAACAACCACATAGCATTTTAAAGCTTTCCCTCAATTCCCCTTTAAACATTCTGCAATCATGGGAAACACCTACAGCCAAGCGTTCCCCCCGAGGGCTAAGCTCACTGAAAAGGAGTGTCCTGATCAGACCGGAAAAGTAGCTTGCCAATTGCATCCAAAACTGCATACATCATACTGACTTTCCAGGTCTTCATTGTCACCGGTTCCTCGACTGGTGTGGGAAAGGAACTCGCCCAAATCCTCTACGGCCACAACGCAAAGGTCTACATCGCTGCCCGATCCGAGGAGAAATCCACCAAGGCCATCACAGCAATCAAAGCTGCCTTCCCAAACTCCAAGGGTGAACTCGTCTACCTCCACCTCGATCTCGCCGACCTGACCACCATCAAGGCCTCCGCCGAGGAATTCCTGGCCAAGGAACCAAAGCTCGACGTGCTATGGAACAACGCAGGTGTGATGGTCCCCCCGCAGGGCAGCAAGACTAAGCAGGGCTATGAGCTGCAATTGGGAACAAACAACGTTGGGCCGTTCCTGTTCACCAAATTGCTCACGCCTATCCTGCTCAATACTGCAAAGGCCAGCACGCCAGGAAGTGTGCGTGTGATATGGGTTGCTTCCAGTGCAGCTGAAGCTTTCTCGCCAAAGGGAGGGGTCGACTTGAAGAACTTGGATTACAAGGTCGACAAGAGCGCATGGTACAAATATGGAACCAGCAAAGCAGGCAATGTTTTCCATGCAGAAGAGTATGCAACGAGGTACGGAAAGGATGGTGTGATCAGTTTGGTACGTGGAATCTTACCAACGGCAGCGATATGTATCAAAGTTACTAACTAGTAATCCGCAAGACTCTGAATCCTGGCAACCTGAAGAGCGACCTTCAGCGCAACGTGGGTCTCATAACCGGCATTCTCTTCAGACCCTTATTGCACACTCCAATCCACGGAGCCTACACGGAACTCTTCGCTGGTCTCTCCGGCGATGTCACTCCAGAAAAGAACGGGGCTTGGAGTACGTGCTAGTCTTGATCGAACCCTTTTTGCCTTGCTAACAATCCGAATAGTCATTCCATGGGGTCGTTTCGGGACACTGCGAGAAGATCTCGTGCTTGCTGCCAAGACGGAGGAGGAGGGTGGGTCTGGCATAGCAAAGAAGTTTTGGGAATGGAGTGAAGAGCAGGTCAAGCAGTATTTGTGATTGATACCCCTTCTGCCTCAACCTTTGCCCTGGCCAACCTCGGCCATTTCATCGATTCTTGTTCGGACGGCTGGCAGCTCTTTACCCTCACCCTGATCAGCCAGATATTTACCCATTTTCACCCCGAGCGCGACTCTCCTGGATGCCAATCATGCACGACTTCCCACCGACCTCTTTATCTAGACATTTAGTTCAATACCCTTTTCTTCCCTTGTTGGTTGAAGGCATATGAGACTTACAATATGACTCCGCTCCACTTTTGCTGTTTGCTCCATCTTTAGGATGGGGAACGCTTGAAAAAAATACCCCGCTCCAACACAATATATTCAAATACAACATGCCAAATCGCAATTTCCCAATCTTTTCTCCTGGGCATGTTGAACATGTACTTTGGTTTCGGAATTTGATTTTGGTTGCACATCTCCGTGAGCTAAACCCGACTTTAGGCATTTAAGCATGAAGGGAAAACCGTTTTCGTTGCTATATACGCCGGGTATTAATCCTATCCTTCTATACTACCTCGTTCCATTCCTTCCAAACACCATGAACATATTACTATCCCTCTATACACTTGATCCCGCCACCCACAACTAAGTACACATCCTCACACCATGCCACCCCCTTAAACCAGTTCCCAAGCACTAACCCCCCCAAAACCCATCCCGCACCTCCCCTTCTTCCTTAAGAACTCTTCTTTCGTCATTCCCCTCACATTATCATTCCCATTTATCGATGTCACCGCATAGCACGTAATCGTCTGCCCGGGCGCCCCCAGATCTCTCGCTCGCACATCCACCCACCACCACATCTCATTCCGCTCAAACGGCACCAGGTCATCCTTCTTCCCATCCACCCCCCAAATCTTCAGGATCATGCAGTACGGCTTCCCCTTCCCGTTCTTCTCGTGGTCCCAGTGCTCACACACCTTGCTGAACTGGAACCTGATAACCTCATCCGAGTGGACCGAGATGTGTTTGGTGGGCGGGCTGAACGACGTTCCTGCGAGGCCGTGATCTGAATTTGAAGAAAACGTTTGAAGAGGCTCCCCTTGAGTCGGTCCAATCATGTATTCCTCCCAAGTCGGGATCGACCCATCAGCCCGGAAGAAGTACTTCTCATTCTGCGGGAAATGCTTAAGCCCAATCTCCTCATTCGACATCGTAAACTCATGTGGTTTGAAAGCCTTCGTATAAACTTGATTATGCACATTGCCCGCCCCCCAACAAGCATCTAGTAATTTCCACTCGCCGCCATCGATCCTAACCGCATTCCATGCGTGGCCATCTGGCTTACGAGGAGGTACTGGGTCGCCTGGTTTGAGGGGCGTGTGTCCATATCCTTTCCCATGCCCTGTTACCATCGCCGCTTCGAGACCGGCTTTAAGCGCAATGGCTTCAAAAACGCCGGCATAACCACCGCACACAGCGAGACCAGTTGATATGTTCTCTTCGGGTTCGACGTGACGCAAATTACCGCCAAAAAACATCGCCGTGTCGTAGGCCACGTTATGGTGGAGCCAGGTGAAGATTGCTCGAGCCTTGTCAGTTGGGGAGGGGAATGGGCTACATAGAACATCGGCGAGATAGCCACATATATCGCCGGTGCGAGGAAGGTTCTGGCGTGGATATTGAGCAGCTACAGAATCGGGACCGGAGAAATCCCGGCAAAGTAAACAGCCAGGTGTTTGGTGTGTAGGCGTTGGTGTTGACTGACCAGCTCTATTTTGCCCCGTTGGCTTTGGCTTAGTGGCAAGATTGATAGGAGGTGGAACTCCATTTGGAACCGGAGGCGTGGGAGCTGGATCTTCAGCTTTGAGGCCTGTTTTCTCTTCCAGGAAATCTATCAGCTGCTCGAGTTCCCGTGAGTATGGATATTTTTCGGGAATATCGCTAGTTCCGTCAAAGAACATCAATGTGGGATAACCTTGTATATCGTATCGGCTCATGAAAACCTTGTAGTCATTGACGTCGACCTTGGCAATCACTAGCTGGTCAGTTGCATGAGAGAACTTTCTGGCAAGCTCCTTGTAAATCGGCTCTAATTCTTTGCAGTATTTGCAATAAGGGGCGTAGAAGTCAATTAAGGCAAATTTGCCTTGAATTTCACGGTCAAAATTGGCGGCTGTCAGCTCTTTAACAGATACTGCAAGAGCGCGAGTAGGTTGGTTGGAATTCGAGATTGGTCTGGGAGAGTGTTCTAGGATTTCATTGGGTTTCGGTTTATTGTTAAATCCCATAGACAATATTGATTTTCCTGCACTTGGTGGGGCCAATCTTCGAGGTGGCTGTTCCGGAGGAACGTCTTCTATAGCAAGTTTATTCCTTGTTTGGGTTGGCCTTGGTGGCATTTTAGGCCCCTCCGTTGGCCTCGAAGGCATTTTTGGACGAACATCTCGATCAATGACCGGCGGTTTGAGAATAGGGACAATAGGAGCGGATCTGGTCGAAATTAGGGGGACCTTGGCATTTTGTGTTTTCTCCGCTAGTTCCCTCCGACTTGGTGGTAATGGCGGTAACTTGGTCTCCCCCAGTGCCGGAGGTAATCTTCTTTGCGTCTCCACCGATGATGTGCTTGTTCGTGAGGACCCTTGGCCGAGTGACATTCCAGATATTGTAGAACTATATGACATTGTTGACTCGTTTGATCCTCTCCGTACCATCTGTGTCGATGATTTTCGAGGAGGTAGAGATGGCGAGGCTTGAGAAGCTTTTCGACCTGGCAGAGGAGGTGGCCCATTTCGTGAAGGCAGAGGAGGGGCCTTGCCAGCGCTATTCGGTCGAGGTTGGTCTCTATCGACTGGTGGAGGGGGTAAAAGGGATTGGCCTCTAATGCCAGTTGGTTGCTCGGTAGCTCGCTTTGTGGCAGAGGGGCCATGAGCGGATAATGGAGGATTGTTCGTGGTATGCGGTCTTGAGGGGAGTGAAGGTCGGTTGGCAGGAGGGGGAGGGGGAGGAGGCCTCTTTCCAAATGATACGGATCCCGATGGTTTTCCCATACCCTGTTGGTTTAAGGCTGCGATCCTCTGGGAAAGCGTAGTAAACTGCGGTTCCTCAACGTCCGCCATTGTAGCCGCTTTTTATCGCTGTTCGTGTATAAAATATGCAATACTTCGCAGGGTGATCACAAAACTTAGTGGTTGAGAGTGGGTGGCGTGCAGATAGTCCAAGTTGCCAACGGCGGGTATGCTGGTGGGGAAAGGAGAGATGTTCAGCGAAAGACTTCGATGCTAATCATGAAAGAGAATGGAAGGAAGAAATTAACTTCTACACGCTGTGGAAGTATCTAGTCATAACAAAAAACGCAAACGATGGGACCATATCGAGGTGTGGAATCCTTTGGGAGCAGTGAACTGGTGAGGCTGTTCCCTGCGGCGCAGGTTGCAGGGGGGTCTAAGCTTAGGAAGGCTAAGCCTCAAAAAAAGATGCGAGCAGGTTTAAAAGAAACCAGACTTATAAAAAATGTAAACAATCCATCAACAGTAATGTGCACTTTACTAAAAGAGTCCAGATGGAATAATCTGGAATTTGAGATAATTCTATGCCACCTGGCGGGGCGAGGACTCCGATATCAGATGTTTCACTGCTTTGACCTCAACCAAATATTACTCTCTCCACGAAAGTAGGCGAGAAAAAGGATAAAGCAATGGCATGTATATCAGGAGGAAGCTAGTACAGATAGCATTTTGCAATTCTTTATAAACTCAATAGGGGTATTTGCTGTCAAGTGAGAGCTGCTTCCTCCCAGTTTCTATCTATTCCCGATAAGTCATCAAATGCATCAAAACATAGCTGGCGAGACTCGCTCTGGTATATAATAACCCATGCCATATCCAAACCCAAGAAGCCGGTCCTGGTGGTCCCTACCATCGCCAGCCAGTAACGCCAAACGCCTCGCCAAGTCCGTCATCACTAAATAGCACATTACATCAATTAATACATATTGCTCGTCATTTCAACAGGCCCCCGACATCCTGCAAAGAATAATTTGTCTGATGTCGGGAAAGGTTATTTGGCGGTGTTGGAGACCGTTGAGGAGATCTCTCTTGGTGTATCGTGTGTAGCTCGATTCCCCTAGATGATTGTCTCTCTCTTCTGGGGCCTAGTAAGCCCCCGAGATCTTGTAGCAATGCAGAAGATCCCCTACGCATAGGAGGGGCAGGTGCAAGGCCCAGCCCATCATTTGAATACGACGAATGCAAAGGGCTAAAATTCGAGCTCTCGCCATCAGTATCCGTCGTCCTCGTCGAACTTAGTCTTCTCGGTTGATCATCGTCTAACAATCCACCCACATCGAAAAACGAGACCTTTCTAGGTGTCATAATGGATGACGTATCCCCACCGCTATGCGATTGGCTTTGAATTTTCATAAAGTCAATTTCGTCGCTTGAGTCACTCCGTCCCCCGGGGAAATTCCAATCGTTTGCTATGAGTTTATGTGATTTCACCGGGGCGCTTCCTGCGATCGCCATTGGGGCTGGTCGTGGTGTTGGAGTGGCGCCTCGTAACTCCAGATCAATACCAAGTCCGATATCTCGGACGAGATCTTCATCGCTTCCCCAAGCTCGAACCGCTGTCCCTCTTCGGCTTGTCGTTCGCTCGATGCTGTCACTCATGGATCCCAACTTCCACCTCTGCTTCTTGATTCCTCTATCCCTCACAAAAGACCCAAGCACAAGCGCATTGGCAATTGCCGTTGCGAATAGGATTTCGACCGACGCTAAGAGTGACCTGTATTGTTGACTTCCATTTCTATCAATCGTATTCGGTATCCGGTAAAGTGTCGTCCCAGCTGGTAACAAAGAACCGGCAAACAGGAGCACGAGCTGGATTTTCCTCTTCAGGCCCATTTTCGACCGGATAATGATAGGAATTGGAAACAGCACGAGCAGAAGGTCTGTGATGACATTTGCCGATCCCATTGTGAGAAGTTGCGCATAACCTTGACGGCATTTCCCCCCAGGATCCGGAACAACCTGCCAGTAGTGATTGAAAGGTTGGCATTCAGCCAGATCTGCGATTATAGCAGCGATAAATGTCACCAGGAGAAACCATTTGATGAACTGCAACATCATTTCATGCGATCTCGTCCATATCGTCCAGGTAAGCCGCTTAAAGAACTCGCAGATCGTAAGCTTCAACATCCACAGCCTGGAGACCCGTCAGTCAGTTTCACATCACAATTTAACTAGAAACTAGCTTACGTTGCAGCAAAGAAAATCCGAGAGACCAGAACTAGTCGGCTCCCGATTGATCGATGGTGGATCTCCAAAGCTGTCAGGCCCGCAGTGGTCGTATTGTTCGTCCCATAGAGGAGAACGACATGAACCAAGGCCATTCTCGCAAACAGCGGAATCGTGCATGCGAATGCGATCCGGTCCTCCCTGAACAACTTCTCCGTGCGTATATACCTCCCGCATACCCGAAACAGTATTATCACGGCGGAAAAGATGGTACACCACCAGCAAACGAGTAGTGTTGCTTTATCGTCTCGGAAGGCTCGCGCGGGCGGAGGAGGGGAGTATATCGACATGGCAGTCACGCCCGTCTACCTCCGGAGAGGGGACGAGCGAGGGATTTGTCGAATTCGCGATCGACGGGCGATTGAAGGATTGTCAATTGGGCGCAATACCATCCGGACTTCGAGAAGACGGGAGAGGATGTGTGTGGAGAATGCGGCGCATGGGCTTTTGCATGACAGGAATCCGAGGTATCGACTTTCTACAGTTGCACAAGAGCTAGTGACGTTTGTGATGCTATTTTAAGGCCCGAGTCGCTCTCAGGGTCGTAGTTTTAGCAATTTTGTACGTAAGAGGAGGTACCGAGAATGGAGAGGGGGATCCAGCGTCGAAGGGGGGTATTGGAACCTGGAGGAATGTAGATATTGGGGCTGATAAAGTAGAAGATGGAAGTTCAGGTGAGACGGTGAAGATTACAGGTTGCACAGCGAGAAAGGAGCACCAGGCCTTTTGGAGGCTAAGCAAAGATTGTGGAGGCCCATATTACGGGGTCAGAATCTTCGATCCTTGATTGCGGTGCCGCTCAGCAAATCATCGATCAACCGGGGGGCTTTTTGGGAATTTTTTTTATAGTTTTTGCCCCCGGTATTGGAGTTGGCTTGGCTCCGTCTAGATCTTTGGGATCTCCCACGCAGAGTCGTCGTAGATCAGTGATGATGGTTTTGATATCAAGGTCCCCTTTCTGTTTTCAAGACCCCTTTGTGGCACCTCAAGGCCTTGGCTGGAGGATTCACACATCTCGAATCGTATCCGAGGCACATACGGAGGTATTGAAAAGTTCACGAGCTTACGTCGATAAGAAAATGGGGGCACACGACAAAATGCAGGGTTGGAAGTGCCAGAGATAACAACGTTGATGGTCCGATGCCATTGGCCTGAGCCAGCCCCGGTGATAGTTGGGGGTCATGTTGCCACATCTATCAGCAGCCAAATGGTCAAGACTCGATGCAGAGAGAGAGATGCAGATAGATGGGCTGGATGAACTTCCACCGCTTCAACGGCAATAAAAGATGCGAGGTTGTGTGCGCTCTGCAATGTGGAATCGAGGCGACCGTCAAACACAGATGGCTGCTAGCCTATCTTTCCGGATCGTAGCGACGCTTCTCCTCCGTAAATTCCCAGCCAGAGTAGTGGTGTTATTTGACTTTGCGCTCGATCCAGCTAACCCACGCTTGCGGCCAGCGAATCACCTCTCCACGATAGGTCCTCCCGGCAGTCTGGTCGAGCGTCGGCCGAGTCGAGCAGAACGGATGTTGTCTTGGAGCGTATTCCGGCCAATGCGATCCTCTTCAGGGCTGGGAGAGGAGAAAAGCAGATGGAAAAAGCCCGAGAAAAGAACTGGATGGCGCCGGCAAGACTTCCCGAGATACTGATATGGCACGGATTGGTGCAAGCAGCTGCTGTCACTTTCGCCCCATGCTGCTAGAAGGGGAGGTTGGGACATTGAGAACGGCGATCAGGAAAGAAATGGTATTGTGGAGAGACTGTAGATCCAGGCACGCGGATGGATTTGCGGCTAGGGGTGCCACGCGTGAAACACGGTTCTTGCGAATAAGAGTAAGGAGATAGTCCATCGAAGAAGAAGATTCACTTCTCAAGCTTTTCTGCTGGGCAAGGACCGCACCGCCCTCTAAGAGCGACAGAGTTCGGTGGAAAACTCGCAAACCCATCCGGCCCAACGCCACCATTTCGAATTGAGTTGTGTTGTGGGAGCCACCCGTGCCACCTCGGACAAACCAAACCCTGATGAGAGTCTCAGGCACGCGATCAACTTCCAGGATCGGATGGCGTTGGCACCCGGTTGAGGGGACGGGGACCTGTCCGAATGCTACCCCTCTTTTGTGGGTAGGCGGAAAGGTCGGTTTGCCATCGATCTCGAAGGCTGTAGGTAGCCGAAGCTCTTGATGTCTTGTTGCTCCTAGAATGAACTTGAAGCCGGTTGACTTTTCAAAGAGGTTAGCAAGAGACGACTCGTCAAACAAAAATCGCTCAATGGGAGTAGTTCAAAATCGACAGGACCGAAAAGACTCGAGGGGCTCTCTAAACACTCATCGCAGAACTAACCATGGTCGGGACGCTTCACAGACAAGGCAATTGGCCCCTCGTGGGAGACTCGCGGGAGAGATTCAAGACGCTAAAGTGTGCGCTGTACAGTCTTTCGGAGAGGATAGTGGAACTTACAAAGGAGCTTTTTCGCTATGTCTTCTACAGTATCCGCAGCGCGGTTATCGAGGCGAGCCTTGCGGATCTTCCCGTGACTCTATTTCGCATCTTAACTTTTATGTCGCAATTGTTATTGTAGATTTATCCCCTTCTTTCTTTGCTTTATGGATCTTCCACGGGAGCTGCCATTTGCTCTTCTCTCAGGTCAAGTGCTTAAATCATCTCGAAGACAAATTGCTGTTATCAATTATCACGTGCTACGATCCCACTCCTCGGCCACTAAGCTCTCTGACATCTGGCTTACTTCGTACCTGGTGGTAAGCTGACCGGTAGTCAAAACTATAATACCTTGCGAGCTTTTCCCTCTGTGAGTCTGCTTGATTTGAATCTTCTCGCTCGGTCAACTCCATCCTCTTCACTGTCATCCAACCTGCTCTCAACCGACATCCCAATGGCTCCCTCTCACTCTTTCCATGTCTCAAAAGACTCGGTCCACCTCAAATGGGACAACTCCATCAAACCTGCCCTAACCGTTGACTCTGGCGCTACTATTTCTTTCGATCTCTTAGATGGCGGCTACAATCAATTCACCGCTACATCCACCACCGCCGACATCCCCAAATTCAACCTTGCCCTTGGCGATCCTTGCATTGGGCCCGTATATGTCACCGGCGCCGAACCTGGCGACGTCCTTAAAGTCGAATTTATCTCCTTAACACCTGCATCTTATGGATGGTCCTGCGTTTTCCCTGGGACCATGGGCTTTGGACTCCTTCACGACGAATTCCCAGACCCCTTATTGAAAATATGGGACTTGGAGACACATTTTGCGGAAGGCTATACCGTCTTCAAAGAGGGGATTCATATCCCGATCAAGCCTTTTCTTGGTGTTGCTGGACTGGCACGCGCTGAGGCTGGAGAGTTCCCTACTATTCCACCACATGTCACCGGAGGAAACATCGATTGCAAGTACATAACTATGGGCTCAACGCTTTATCTGCCGGTCGAGGTCGAGGGCGCACTTTTCAGCTGTGGAGATGGACATGCTGCCCAAGGAGACGGAGAAGTTTGTGGAACTGCGATTGAGACCCCCATGAAAGCCGAAATTCGTTTGACGGTTGAGAAGGGAAAACCGTGGGTTCAGAGTCCGCATTTTCTGACATCCACCGACAAATCAGTTAATCATTCTCAACTGGCAGCTGATGGAGAATATGCTGCATTGGGAATCCATTCGGATCTGAGGGAGGCGAGCAGGATGGCTCTGAGAGGATTGATTAACTGGTTGGTTGGAGAAAAGGGTCTCACGAGAGAGGAAGGGTATATTCTGGCAAGTGTAACAGCCAACTTGAAGATTGCTGAGGCGGTCGATATGCCGAATTATGCTGTTGCGTGTAGTATGCCGTTAAGTATTTTTGTTAAGTCTTCATAGAGCAAGGAATTTGTCCCAGCAGGCAGCAGGTGGGCTTTCACTCAATTTTGCACTCTTGCATAGCTAGCTTATCCTTATCCGCTCGGTTATTACTCCTGGTGATAGAAAACCACATTCAAATAACAGCCGGTTCCATACATAACAAGTGTGCAGAAGCTGAACATCCTACAGTTCATCACATTCGACTACAAAGTCTTCAGTAACCAGCTTGTCAAATCTAACGAGGCGACTACGTAGGTCTTATGGCCACACTCATTCCAACCCAGACTGCAAAAAGGGTATTGGAAAGACGAACAAGAATATATGGTTAATTGGGCTCCAGCAGAAGTTTCAATCTGGTTGTACGATCGACTCATTTAGGAGCAATTGCGAAGTATGGGGTGTAGAACTACAGTATAGGGGAAACCGGAGAACTTACTTCTTTCTAGGAGACAACGTTCGCGAAGTTCTTATTCTCTAGCACAACTCAAATAGATACATTTCTTAAATCTTCCCAATTCTTTGACGATATTCAAGCCCCAAGTCTAAACAAGAAACCCCTCGGCTAAATCCCAGAGCTCGCTTGTTAGCGAAATTATTTCGCCCTACGAATTGTGCGTACTTCTTCATGAAACAACAAATCTTTCCCAGCACCCAGATCTTATATTTGGATTTTCTATATATTGAGATTACATGTTACTATGGTTTCTCTGGTCTAAATCGCAAGAGGGTAGAGATTAGAATGAGTTTGGATAGAGTGGCTCTACGTCCGTATTGAAGTGTTGAGGAGGAAAAGTCTTCCAACTACCGGTGGACGTTTAACCAGATGGCACGCAGCTTTAAAACTAGGATTGGCATACACACCCAAGTCTAAGAACCAGGCTAGAACTATCCATAATATGCATCCCAAAGTCTTATTACCACAAGAGTATATTGAATCTATTTGCGGACGAAGATCTGACCAAGGCCTTTATTTTCAAGTAAATGCTCTAGTTGTTCAAAACAAGTAGCCCTTTACCGCAGATCTTCTCCGCAAAAAACCTATGGACGCTCTACGGAGCCTTCACACCTGTCAACTTGCTGCTCAACTCCCAGAGTCGGTTCTCGCCTTCTTCATCGTAGGCATGAGGCCCAACACCAGAATCAATAGCGGAGGTTGTATTCGTCGAGGGCGGAGCGATCCTACAGTCTGCAAGATATTTCCCACCTTTGTCTTCCCACACCTTGGCACAAGCGGCCCACACAGTAGTCGCACAACCCTGCTCTGCATTCATCATAAACGGCGTGACATTTGGATCTGCCTGCCATTTTTTGATCTGCCCCTCTCCTGCCGCAGCCTGCAGACCCGTCCAGATTCCACCTGGGTGCAACGACATGGAGTGAACGCCACGAGGGCCATACACACGATCGATGTAATTAGATGCCCAGATCTCTGCTGTCTTCGCTTGTCCGTATGCGATGAAGCCGTCATACTCCCCTTCGAGGTTGATGTTGTCCCAGTGGATGGAGCTGTAGCGGTGAGATGAGGAGGATACGAAAACAACACGAGAATTGGACCCTGGAGCGCTACTAGCGAGGAGGACGGGCAGCAAAATAGCAGTTAAGGTGTAATGAGCCAGGTAATTGACAGCAAATTGCAGCTCGAAGCCATCAGCTGACTTAGTCTCGGGAGTTGCCATAATACCTGTGATATTCAGCTGATGTCTGTAGCAGAAAGGAACGAATATTTACCAGCGTTGTTGATTAAGATGTTCAGCTTCTTGCTCTTGCCGAGAAACTCCTTGGCCGCCGATTTCACTGAATCGAGCGACTCCATATGCATCTCAATGACCTCGAGCTTTCCATTGCCTTCGCTGGTCTTGAGTATGTCTTCCATCACCGCTTTGGCTCGTACCAAATCACGAGCAGTGATGAAGACATGAGCGCCAGTAGCATGCATGGCTTTCGCCGCCTCAATACCGATACCATTCGTCGCTCCGGTGATCAGCACCACTTTGTCAGACCATTGATCGATACAGTTATTGTCGCGAAGGATCTGAAGTGCCGTAGGTCGCGCATCGCCGGGTCCATTCAGCTTTGCGAAAGAATCCTTATAAGGATTAAAGGGGTCAGCTGACAAGTCTCCCATTGTATGTTGTAGTCCGAGTTGAGTGAGTATCGTGTATAAGGTAGGCTGCGTTGGAACAGAGAATTGCCCTATTCTTGTGAAGAATGAGGGCACCCTTTATAGACCGGCCCATTTCCATGGGAGGTAAGAGACAGCGGAGTAAACTGTGATGTCTTTGAGGATTTACCACTTTTTCCCAATTAAGTCCGAAAGAGCTGGTGGAGTACACTGACTCGGCGTCACCTAACATGTTGTAAAGAACTATAATTCGTCCTAGAAGTCTTCGATGGTCAGAAATATTGGGGACTTTCCCTAATTATTTCAAAGCAATGCCAAATGGAGAATGGTGGTAGAACGGACTGAGCGAGCGGACTGAGCGGAGAGCGGACAGCAGAGCGGACATCTCCGCTCGATCACCGACTTGGAACCAGAATGTAGTCTAACCACAACTCGCTTTTTTCACTTCGAAAATATTACCACAAGACCTTATTTAACCTGTCTTTGTTTGTCACTACAATGAAACCTGGATATAACTGTGCAAGATATAAGCATATCCCTGGATACAAGCATCTGACTAGGCGGAACGGGGTTTTTGGCTGAAATTCAAGTAAGCAAAAACTGCTTAGTAAACAAAAGCTTAAAGATCCTATAACTATTCCTTAAACTTTTATGTAGTATACATAGGTGGTGCCTAAGAAATCAGGTGTTAGTTTTGGTTTTTCTAACTTGACCACAAAGTTTATATAGCATTTAGTAAAATGCCCACATCATAGATTCTTGTAAGGTTTATAGACTTTCGCGGACTTACATCTGTATTGTGTTTATAGGAAGAACATATCAAACGGAGTGCCTAAACTTCTCTTCCTTCCCGCGAGCTCAGTTAGGTAGAGCGGAACTTTATCACACATGCTCCATTAGAAACGTAGCACCAAAAAGAGTACCGTTGTATTATCTTTTAGGCATTCAGAAAGCTAGACCGCTCTTATAGTGAACCCTCAAGTTCTAAAAGCCTAAGGTATAGTGCTGCGGCAATTTCAGCTTCCGTTGAATATAGTGGTTTGAGTGAGACTCACCAGCGACCCTCCATCTTTTTTCTAAGGCCATCAGAAGATCGATATACGTCTTCATCACAGTTATAATCTCATTAGTCCGGTCCTCCTTGAGGAACCATGCACACTCCGATGCGGCATGGTACAGCGAATAGCAAATCAGCGGACTAGCGAGGTCTGTTCTCGTCATTAGTGTTTGCGACAGGAGCGGCATTCGGAGAAGGATGGTTTCTCGAATTCCATCCAGCTCCACTTGCTGCATCTCCGTGTCTTCAGGCAGGCGAGATTGTTGACTGGCGTTCTCATCTGGTTCATTACAGCCGTACATGTTGTACATTATTAGGCGAGCTGAACAGCAGAGAGAAAGGGCTACGAGAGTAGCACCGTTGTCGTTATTTAGTTGCGGAAAGTCGGATGAAAAGCATCGCTGTGATAGGTCGGAATCGAGTGCAACTAGAGCTCGATGAAGCTGCATGGCTTGGGACAGGCGAAAGGGCCTGTCCAAACGATTTGTGAAATCGTCACGATGGTTTAAGACGAGACCTAGAATATGAGAAGCCTGACAAATACTGGCAAAATGGCCAATGCTAAGTATGCTTGAGAACGAGGAAGAAAACAGTGAGTGGTTGGATCCAACATTTCCCTCTTCCCAGCTTTGATCAGAGCATGGTAGAAGATCGCCATAACCTGGTTCAGGCGCAGCCAGAGGGACTCCTAAAGTCCCAATGTGTGTATATCTATCACAAGGTTATCGATCAGCGTAGCTCTATCGCCCAGGATAGAAGTCGCAGCCATACTACAAAGCAGCCAGCGAATATGTAAAAGAAACTAGACTTACCTATCCAAAATGACTACAGCCCACCACGTCCGCCGCTCTTCTTCGCGCAAAGTCCATGTCTCGGATGGTTTGAAAAGTTGGGCCGCATTTCTTCTGTCATGAAAGCCCATCATGACACCTAGCCTTGCAGCGTGACCGATCCTAAGATATCCAGCAGGGAGTATGCCATGACCAATTTCGAAGAGTGCAAGCAATAGCGTGGATTGAAGAGAATGCAAGGATATTTGTGAGGCGCTCTCAATCTTGGAGTAAAATTGCTGAGTGGTCAAGTAGAGTGGGGTTGTAGATTGGTCCTCTCCTTCCAGAGGCACTTTGGTCACGAGCTTCATACAGAGCAGAAAAAGGGCCAAGCTGGAGCTAGTTGAGGGATCAAAAGTGTCGATATCTCCATATATGCGCTTCTTGCTGATTATGGGAATCCAACCACAAGCGATGTTGAAGAAGTCGTCGCAGATTGATTGGATCCCGCTGGACAATAGAGTCTTTACGACTTCTGGCGGTAGAGATATTCCAGGGTCCAAGGAATGGGGACTGTTCCTTGAGAATGCCTTTGAATCTAATAGATACAGTTTAGGAAAGGCTGCGGGTTCAAGTATTGTGGCCTGTGAAGGGATTGCGAGGCCATCCGCAGCAGCGCCTAGCAAAGCCTCATTCTTTTGGCTATGAGACGCTTGATCCTCTGGTCGAAGCTTCTGGCCAAGGTTTTGTATTCTTTTCGTAAGACCTTGAGATCTTTCCGAAGCCGAAGAGCCTTCACGGTGAGATGTACTGGATGCCGTTGGGTATTCACATATCTTCTCTAGGCTAACACACTACGTTCACACCCAAGTTACTATTCTTTTTACTAGCAGTACGAGCGGAGGCATCTGACTTACTAGTGAGCAATATGGCAACTCTCTTTTGCACTTTCTTTTCAGCCTCCTACAGCGACTCAGCCGTGGTGCCTGTAAAACGGGCTACATCCTGCTCTGGGGCGGGGTAGCATACCTGTAAGACTTACAAGTGCTGCAAACTGGGTGCTGGATGCCATGTAAACTAAAGTTAGAATCTTAACTAGACTGATTTATCCCATAATATGTCAGTTTCACAAAGAATTTCTAAGCTCGCCTTCCGTAAAGTTTGTAAGCATCACTATTTCGTTAACATTCAACAACATCAGTGGAGTTTAACCGAGGATGAGCCGCGTGTTATTCTCACCCGTCCCCTCTTAGCAAACTAGAATGCAGGACAGCTTCAGCATCCAAAGAACACAATTATTAAGAGTTATTTCACCTAAAATTTCCCAACAAGAATTATCTACCCAGTCAAATAGCAGCTAAATAGACAAGTTATCATCAAACAGCGATTACTATAGCAATCTCTGCCAGCGGAGGTTCTTAGGGTTAAGCGAGAAGTCCTGAAGTATAGTCATGTATGTGAGCACTCTCTCTCCAGGAGACAACAGACAATCCTTTCAGGGGCTTTTCAAGAAGGTGAGTTCTTCCTTAGGTTACAGGTTTCTGATGGTTTTCAGCTAATTATACGAGACGGGATACAATATTTTTTATCACGATGCCTATCTTTTGCGTCGGTTTTTTCACGATCACATGGTTGAATTTGACACAAAAGCAATTTTAGTCCTACCCATGCGGTTCTGTTAGTGAGGAGTTCAATTCGTGCCCTTACCAGATGCTAATGAATCAAGGAATCTTAGACCCAAGATCACGACGGAAGAGCACAGAAAATCTTTGGAAGAGATAAAAGTACATACCGGAAATGGATGACGAAGCACTGTCTAACGTCCCAGTCGTGCTATGGAGATTCAACAATTATTGTCATTATTTAAGGGTCTATGGTTCCTAATTATCGAGATGAAATAAATGGCTGAAGACATGGACTACAGAGTTGGCCCCGATCCCAATAGTTGGGGAGCCTGGTTAGGCATCCTATCGCTTGTTTACCAATGTAAATTTTGTTGTCCGAGGAATCGCAGTGGCATGAAGCATGGGAAGAATTGCATAATTGATGGGAAATGTAGCTTAGTAGATAAACTGTTGTGAAGTGAAGTCAATAACTCGGCTCAGAGCTGTACCTCGTGAGTTTACCGTATCAGGGCCTCGTTTCCGCAATCCACTACATGAACGAGTTTCTATAGCTCTACATAGAGAGGGAAAGTCCTACCTTCGCACAATTACATCTATCCTGCACTTTAGGGACATTGTGACATATTATGTATACAGCGTATGATTTCTCGCACGCAAAAAGCGCACCATCTCTAAATTCATAGGCCTATTATACACATAATATTGATCAGAGTAAAACGCTAAGTTTCAACATTCAAGGTTCCATCTTTATAGACTAGCCTCTTGCGAGAGCCTGACAAATAAAACACCCACACAAGTCGTGAGCCAGAGAACACCATGTCGTCACAATCTCACGTCTCATAGTTTACCGTTCAGAATCGCAGCCTAGCTTCCTCGTTCGCAATCACATAGACACTACCCAGATTTTCGGTTCCCCCTGCTCTAGGGACTGATGGGCCAGCGAGACGGCTACCTAAACTTGACTTTCCTTCTCACGGTAGTTTCGGCGCAGTTCGTTAAGGACGGGGGTCGTAAGTTGGGGGTAGGATACAGTATTTGATGTTCGGAACAGAAGTAAATCGTTGCAGTCCAGCTAGATCTTATTCCATACCGAACCGTTGCTCACTAACGTAGGAATTGGATAAATTGGTTCTCGCGAACTGGCGACCATGATTGGCTTCGCTTATATTCTTCCAGACTCGAAGCCGAAGCCTTGTCTTCTTATGTCGCGCCGACAATTGGGAGGAGAATATGAGGTAGATCGCTCTCGCGATTCAAGAAAATCAAAATTTGTAGTTCTTGTAGCCTTCACTAGTGTTGATGGCGAGATTCGACTTTGCTCATATTATTACATTATTATGTTGTGATAGTGGTATTTACAGGATTAACATAGCTCCAATCGAAAGGATTCGAGCCATCAACCGAGTACTCATAGATCGTCCCTGAGGATAAGCCATAGAACCGGAGATCCATATTGATCGCGATAGCCGTAAAGTTGCTCTGCGCCATGGTGGGGGTGGGTGTGATGTAGGTGTGCCACGCAGTATTATCAAACCAGTTGGCGCTGATAGTACCGTTTGAGAAGAGGAATACGAGCATTATGGAATAGAAACCCTGCGAAGGAGTCCCGAATGATGCCGCTGTGAATTTAGATGGCGAGTCTCCTAATGGAAGAGTCGGAAGACCTCCTAGGCGAATAATTAGTATTGTGGTATGACAGTTTAGAAATTGCTGAACAAACCATTGACCCAATCTCCTGGCCCTGAATTCCTCCACATCAGCTCTTGGCTTCTGTCGGAAATGTCGACGTAAGCTCGCATTTGATAAGGTTGTGTATTGACGCCACCTAATGGGGCTAATGGTACTAAAGCCAGGCCCGAACCACTATTGATGTTGCTACCGATTGGGAGGTAAGTGTCTTCCCAATCACTGCTATTCGCAATATTCAGCCTCTGTGAATTGTCCTCGTAAAGCAGAATAACCTCCTGGGAGCATTGGTATGTGCATCGCTGCCAGTATGAAGCCAGCTGAGAACCAGCCCCTGCTTGGATGCGGTTATTGGACAAAAGCCCAACTTGCCAATTTCCGCCTTGGGTGTCTTTCGTGATTAGCTCCATGACTTGGTTTGACGCCGAAAGATAGTACAAGTTGAATTGAAAGGGATACGGAGAGGCAGAGATAGCACTTGTCAGTGGTGTCCCTGAAAGCGGTGCCATCGTAGAATTAAGGGAAGCTGAGACATTGTTCACTTTCCAAGTGGTGTTTTGAGAATCCCAAAGTGACAGCATCAAAGAAGTAGACCGGTGTTGATAAAATACAGCATGATGGGAATATCCTTTTGAATCAGTCCAATTCACGGAACCGAGACTTGAATTTGCCAGAATAGCTGGCGTGGCCGTCGGAGTGGATGTTGTTATTATAGATGTCGCCGATGTAGTTGTTGTTGGCGAGCCGGATGTTGTGCTTGACTTAGATTTGCCAACTGTGCCTCCGACTGCACCTCCCACAACTGCTCCAATAACAAGCAAAGCCAACAGTGCCACGAGGGGTATGAACACCTTCCTCTTAAGCCCGCATATCCTTCTTTCGTCTTTACCACCAGATGGGAGGGAACTTTCTTGGATCGCGACGACCTCTGGAAGATTACTGTTCTCGGCGGTTGGGTATTCCGGCTTGATGGCTGCCTCTGGAAAATTATTGCTCTCGGTCGTTTGAGGGGGAACAGAAGGCGAGACGACTTCTAAACCATTATTATATCCGAGTGGTCCATTGTGTTCAGCGTTGGCGAGTTCGAGTGTACTATATTGACCTCTGTCGTCCATTTTGATGGAAGCACAATTGCCAGCTTTGTAGGTCACAAAACAAGCATGTCTAAAAAATATTAGATGGCTCTATGCTATTACTTCTAGTAATTTCTTACCTTTTAAAAACAACTGGAATGAACAACCGCAAGGGCTGCCGACAATGGGGTTTGCAAAGGGTTCCGGTGATCTAGAGCGAGGGAAAGAAAGAAGGCAAGAAAGATGGAATTCTACGCAGTATTCACATTTTTGATATTTGGGGGCCACTCAGAACCCGAAACTGTTCACCTCACTGCGCCGCAGGCCCAAGCAAAATTGGGCTAGCGGCAGTGTAACTGCGGAAGGGGCTGAACTTGGCGGAGAACGTTGATTCGTAAGTCGTTCCCACTGCTATAATTGTACTAAGAAATAATTGGGTGTTAACTGACACCCTAAAGTAATGGGAATTTCCTCATCTATTTCTTTTATTTCAGTCTTAGCCCATCTGGAAGAAAATTCACCACAGACATCATTCTTGTAAAGGTAGAGGGGCACGAGGGGAAGCGCTGAGTAGATTTGAAGTGCAGTACGGAGTCAGGGTGGAGCATAAATGAAACTCGAAGTGTGGGGTTCATCTTCTTCCCGTCCCCAAGGTTATTTTGATTCGTGGCTTAGACACTTGGATGCCCGCCGCCCGCAAAAAAGCAAAAGCATTGCTTGCTGAAAGACCAAGGACAGCTGTCACCCCGGATATTCAGAAATTACATGTGGATAAGATGCTTTAAAAGCTGAATAGGAGGCCGTTCGAGACTCAAGAGTAAATAACTGCTCGCTGATTTATAATTGGTGCGGAAATCGGCACCCTGACATTGGTATATCAAGACTTGATTCGTCCGTGCCTCGCGAATCAGCCGTCAAACTCCGTACAACTCTACGTACAGGGACTTGGTAAGATCTTCAACGGTGTAAGATCTACAACAGTATATAATCTTCAGCGGTGTAAAAACGACAGAACTCTTTTATTGCCCCCGCGGGCTACATAGGACAGTAGAGAAAAGGATGAAAGTCTAAATGATAGATAGGATAGGTCTGCATGGTTTGAACCAGTGGACATTGGAACTTGAAAGCATCTCATCAAGCCCCCATTGTTGTTTACAAGTGCATCGGGTAATGCCCCAGAGTCTTGTTTTGTTGTCTTCTGTATTCCAATAGGAGGTTTATATACATACAACCTTTTCAAAAGTTTAATAAGGTATATTATGTAGGTTTGATAGCCAAAAGGCGTACTGACAAATATCAAAATATGTACTTTTTGTTTTCAGGAGCTTGAGCTTATGGGGGTTGACGGGTTTAATTAAGTACGGGTCTAAAGTTCGGCTTGGCGTCGGGTAGGTTCGGGTCGGCTTTAACCGCCCAGCCGCCCTGACACATGTTATCGGCCGCAGCTCCCGGAAGCGGCCGGCGCATGTCCGCCCTGGCCGCCTTTCATTTTATCTCCGGACAGTACTTTGCAACTTTGCTGTAGCCAGACTTCCTTTTTTCAATTCCTATTCGATGCACAAACATTACAACATGGCAACAGTCCGCTTTTTCGATATTCATTACATCTCTATTCGGAATCTTGGAGCTCCTACCCTTGCCTCTCTTCAAGTATTCAGCGGCGCTTGATGCCGCCCGCGAGAAGTGATCAACAGCAAAGCGTTGAACACGTATAAGGAAAGCTCGTTCTTACCATAGTAGTCATGGAGTTTCTATATATGCAGCTTTATTTGTACCTTTTATCCTCTTTTCCACTTCTCTCCATCGTTGTTCTTCTCATATACCGTACTCATTTCCAGTCACTGCTCTCACGTCCTCCCTAAGACCTTGTTTGTCGGTCAAAATGTCAAAAGTTTGGTTCATCACAGGTTCCTCTCGAGGCCTCGGTCTTGCCATAGCAGAAACCGCTCTTGAAACAGGAGCGTCAATCATCGCTACAGCTCGCACACCCTCGCAACTCGAGCCTCTCGTCAAGAAATACGGCCCTGATAAGGTTCTTCCTATCGCTCTCGATGTCACCAATAACGAGCAAGTTCTTCAAGCTGTCAAAGCTGGCCATGATAAATTCTGTCGTATTGACATCGTTGTCAACAATGCAGGCTATGCGGACATCGCTTCCATTGAGGATATGACCGTTGAGAGCTTCCGGCACCAAATGGATACCAACTTCATGGGTGTGGTCTACGTCACCAAAGCCGTCCTTCCGATTCTTCGTAAGCAGGGAAGCGGCTATATCCTGCAAGTTGCTTCTCTTGGGAGCAGGGTAGGCTCAGTTGGTTTTGGTCCATATCAGAGTGCCAAGTGGGCAGTCGCCGGATTTACAACGATTCTCGCGCATGAAGTAGCGCCGTTTGGGATTAAGGTTACATCTCTCGAGCCAGGCGGAATGAAGACTGAGGTAATTGCGTTCTACTCCACCAATGTTTTCCTTTTCAAATTACTAGACGGGTGTTAATCTACTCTGCCTTCTCCCTCCTTGGATGAACAGTGCTAAAATTGTTGCAGTGGGCTGGGTCTTCCATGAAAATCCCTCCGGTCAGTGAGCCATATGAGCAGACCGTCGGTGCATTTGCCAAATGGATCAGAGATTTCGATCCCATTGCCATTACGACACCTGAAAAGGTAGCTCAAATAATTCTCAAGCTTATTGACGAGGACGAACCTCCATTGAGACTGTTGCTTGGGACGGATGCTGTGGAATACGCCACTAAGGCCGCTGAAGCTCTCCTTGAATCTGACAAGAAGTGGCATGACTTGAGTGTTTCAGCATCAAATCCTGTTTGAGGGGTTATTTTCATTATTGCTAGTTCAGTTCGGAGTTGTGACTGATATGGATAGATGCTGCTTTGAACCTAAAATATCTTAGCTACACGCTTATTCTGCCTTGATTGTATCCGATCTTGGTTCTGAGGAGGGGTGCACGAGTCGACTTCCGAGTCTCGACTATCAGGTAGATATGACTTATGGCTTTCAAATTTCCCTGGGTAGATCACATTTCTCATGCTATTGTTCGGATATGATTAGAATCCTTGGTATAACAAATATCAAATGTGCCTCGGACGGTCTTGAGTGCGGGACAAATTATAAATGTCTAGAATTGTTGAGAGCAGTTTTAATGGCGAGCTGGATTTAAGTGTCGGAAACGAATTTAATGTCAAAATGACCTAAGACAACGTCATCGAACAACGATCACTACGAAGGCTGGCTAGTACAGAGCACATGTGCTGGCAACGCTGGTCGTTGACTCGATTTCGCGAAGATTGAGGAATACCTTGGATAAAGCGTAGAAGATACCCCAACTTTATCGAGCCAGAACTTAACAATTAAGTAGCGTCGTACGAGTGATGATATGCTTTCGAGTTCCGATGCGTCTATATTATTACGTTAAGAAGAGAGATTTAGGGCTTGGCCGTCAGCTTTAACTTCCGTCGGATATCGGAGCCAATGCCTGTGAAAGCGTATCTATAAATATAAACGCTGACAGTGTACCTGTGGGGTTCTAGCTGTTGGATATGCGGAGGTAACAAGGTAAGGCTAATAGGGCTGTCAAAGTAAGGGATATGGCTGTGAGTTGGTTTAGCGACCCGGCGGGTGGTGGCTTACATCCAGGCTTTAATCCTTAAATCTCGTGGATCTATAGTCATCTTACCTAACGTCTTTCTCCACACATGAGAACTTAGTTAGTCCACGTTGCTCCAACGCTACCCTAGCTAAAACAATAGCATTTCAACTTTAGCTAGATATATTGCAAGTCTAAGGAGAGGGAGAATTGTTAAGTTCTGGATAAATGACAACCCTCTCGGCAGAAATCAGATGTGTCATAGCCGAGGCCAAAAGTTAAGGCCAAGAAGCAGAGGATATGTTCAACAGCAGATATTTCTCCTCTAGTCAAAATTCGACGCAGCCATCCTAGCAATGTTTAATATAGCATGGCGTAGACCTTCACTAAAAGCGGGGAATTGAAGGGACATCTTTCATCCTTGGGGCTGTTACCTGCCAAGGCCCATATATACACGAGTGAAGAACGAATACCAGTCCATAAGAAGAAATGCATGGGGGTTACAGAAGTGGGGTTAGAATAAGTCAAGATAGGATGGCATGTGCATGCTGTTAGGGAAGGCGGATTCTATACGAGGTAGGAACCTGTTGGACTTTTTGGGGGCTATGCCTGCTCTTTCCTGCCAGATTCGAAACACACCGAGTGACCTATTCCACGCATCCGATAATGGAGTACTTTGAAGGCTATAGGTAATATTAGACTATCAACTTCCATCCATAAGTTTCAGTGATTTTGAGCCACCGTGTTCTCAATCAGCATCTTTTTCTAACTCAGCTCTCAACTTGAGCTCGGATACGGAGGTGCTCCCAGAAAGCATCTGAGTTGCCGCCAATAACATAGCTCTTAGTGAGACCGCTTCCTTCTGGGGCGAGGAGCTCCTTCTCAAGCTTTCGGCATGCAGTATCGCAGAAAATAGTACTTGCTAAGTGATCCGCTGCCCAGTGAAGACATATGTAATGGAAGAATTCTACTGCAGCATGAGTCCACCATCAAACAGTTCCACAGCCTTTTAACAACAGCTACTCTTTTATTACATCTTTTTCCCCTTCTTCGACCTTTCTCCCCAACCAACTCTTTTTCCATAGATCGAAATGCGTACCTCAATCATCCTCTCCCTCTTTACCTTCCTCTCCCTTTCCTTTGCCGGTGCAGTAATCCCGCCGCCACGAGAGGTAGCACTGGACGAGCGCGTACGTTCTCCTCTCCCCTTTCTTTCTACCCCACTGGCAACAACAAGCTAACCCATAACAGGGACTTCCTCTTTTCCACGAAGTATGACATCTCCTCAACGCCCTACCTCCACATATATTCTCTACCCGGTTACTGATTTTTGTCACAGGAGTGCCACAAAAACTACTGCGCCGTGACTAAATACTGTCCAAGTCACTGTTCCCAGACCTGTCCGAGCAGCGGATATTGTCTTGATGCAGCGTCGGGTGCGGATCATTATGCCAAGAAGCCATTGCCGGCTCCACCAGCTCCTCGCCCCGACTCGCCTACTCGTGGTCACGATCACAAGTAGATGATAGATAGTATGTGAAGAGTGCTGATGAGAGGGGTTAGAGAAAAGGTTGGGAAAATAGTGTTATATCTTTAGCATTTGATTGAACGTGGCGCTTTCGTAGACTACTGTCTCGAGGTTTGGGTGTTTGGATTCTTCAGGGACTGTTTGGGTTAGAGCTCGGCTGACGCATTTTTTCTCATAAAAAATAGGCACTTGTTATAGAATAACATAGATAGATTCACATGCAGTTTCTCATGGTGCATTCTCATTGTAACTGTGATTTAGTATTATACACTGACGTCTGTGCTTTGAGGTTTTGTTGACGGTTTCCTCGGGTACCGAACTTAACATCCTAACACAACCTTCTTCGCAGTCCCGGCAATATCTTTTTTGGCATTCGCTCAACTCATCTTCTTCCAACTACCCAACACATGAAATATCTTACATCTCCAAATCTCCTCCCTTTTTTTTGTCTCTCTCGCTTTTCAAAATATCAACTCTGCCTACTCTGAACCCCCCAAAAGCCTCACAACACATTCACATCCCAACTCAGCCAAAAAGCTTGAAACGCAACGTCTTTTTCATTACTATTCCTATTCCTAGTCATATACTCCCCCACGGTCCCTGGTTGACCACATCCCCGGCATTTCTTCACCCCACTATCGTACTGAACCACCCCGTTCGTCAAATTGTCTCCCTCACACCTCAAAAGAACCGAAAAAAAGGGCGAAAAACCAAATAGGTATAGCAATTCGTTTGTACGCCGCTCGCTCGCTTCCGTTCCCATTCATAAACCCATCCATTCATCGTCCAATTCGTGATAGAACCGGGCGAGCATTGCTTCTCGCTGTGCTCATCCCGCCATAGAAAAGTGCACTGCGGTCCAGTCCAATTCCACGGACATATCCATCCCATCCCTTATGATGCGCGCTAAGTAAGTACTTGTAAAGAAAAAGGAAAGTGTGGAGTGCATCCGCTACCGAGAAAACTAGTGAGGCACTGGCACCGAATGCTCCATCATCCGGAAAGCATCGTGCCAGTCCCCCAAGCCAGCCCAAGCATCTCCAATGCACCACCATCAACCACCACATCCTACAACCTCCCCCCTCTAATACCCTTCTCAAAAATCCTAACCCCCACTACATCGGAAAACCTAACCCCCTCGACAACCTCGATCCTCAGCCCCATTCTCCGAACCCACTCTCCATCATCATCCTCGCCTGCCTCGCCCTTATTCCCGGTAAGGCCCTGCTCATCATCACTATCTACCATCAACGACTCGAACCCTAGCCCCGGGTACCCATCCACCACAACCTGCATCATACTCTTCTCCGCTGGCATCACTAGCTCCGCAAGGTGCCTCTTCTTCTTCTCCCTGCCCTTTCCCTTCGCCTGCGGCTTCGGTATCTTGCGTACTAGTCGCTCAACACTCTGGTCTAGTGCGAGGTACTCGAGCTTCATACCAGGGTTATGGGAGACATTGTCCACCGTAAACTTGCGGAACTCGCGCATCACCCAGACACAAGTATCATCAGTCCGAAATTGTAGCGTATGCAGAGCACGGAGAGACGTGAGACCAGGCATGAATTGAAGGAGTGTGTGCTGCAATTAGGTCAGTTAGTACCGAAACATGTATACTGCTCTTTCCACGAGATCATATGTAGAGAAGAAAGGGAAGATAGAAGATGCAAAACTAACCAATGGCTTCGTCCCAAAGCTACAAGCCAACTCTTCAAGCTTCTTTGCCTTTTGGCATAGAAGCATCACAGTCTTCACATCCACATCCCAATCAACCCCCACATCATTCTTCAACATCAACACCTTTAGTGATGCCGCATGCTTCTTCAATACCAACTTCCGAATATGACTCATCATCGTGGTAGTCTTGGTCGTCGTGCTCTCTACCTTACTTTTAGGCATCCGCTCCAGCAAGATCAACTCCTCGACCCTCTCCAAGTGGGCCAACACGGTCAGGAACGGCAGTGTGACATTATCCGTGATGATCTTGGAAAGTGGCAATGGCCCATTGCTTTGATTCTCTCGAGCAATGAGACCCCAGAATGGGATCTGAGGCCCGACATTGAGAAGCGTGATACTTTTGAGAACCGATAGATCAATTGCCTTCGACAGGACATTGGATTTGAGTGGAACAAGGTGTATAGCAAGATGGCTTAGTTGGAGGCCTCTCGTATTACGGACATAAGAGTTCATGTCTACATGATTGCCAGTTTTCTCGATCTCTTTGCCCTTCCGTAAAGGCCGTTGTGAAATGATCTTTTGTGCGGCTTCTAATTTGTTGGAAATTTCTTTCAGTTGTTGAGACAGCCTCATATGTTGAGCGTCCACGTCGGTAAGAATCTTAGCACCGTCGCTGCCGAGTTCATTCTTTTGAAGCCTAAGAATTGTGCGTCTTTTTGATATCCGGTCTAGCTCGTCATGAATTATGGTAACATTGAAGGCTAAATCCTCGACTTGTCGAGCTATAGAATCAACATCTTCCGTTGGGCCTTCGCTGATCTTTCGAGGTAAAGATTCATCTTCACCATTATCTTCACCTTCTACGTCCTTCAAATCCGGGGAATCATCCGGCGACTCCTCTTCTATTATAAGTTCCTCGCCTTCAGGCTCTTCAACATCGATGTCATCTGGATTTGATGCTTCTGCAGCATCACTCGCAGCGGTCTTTTTTTTCTTATTGTCGGGTTGCTCATCGAAGAGGCCTGGTCCATCCGAGGGTTCGGCTACCAAGGTGTCGTCACCAGCACTTACAATCGAAGAAGCCGGAGTCATTTTCACAGTACTGCTCTCACCCGAGGCGGAAGCCTGCTCCTTCCCGGCTTCGGTGCTGGCCAGGTATTGTTTGCAAGCCTTTTCAATCAATGCAAGGGTTTCTTTGGCTGCGGCCTTTTCCTCTCCTTCCTCTGCATACTGCATCAGAGCTGTAGCAACCGGCTTAAGATTGTTGACAAATCTCTTTCCAAGATCGGTCTCCGGCTTTGCCTTCTTTTCAAAGACAGAAAGGACCTCGGTTTTGGGCTGGGCCGGCTTGGATTTCAAACCAGCAGATTCCATGCCGAAGATTCTGCCCATGACAGCTTCTTGCCTCTTTCGTTCCTCCTGTGCTTTGATCACCTTGATGGGGCCATTTGGATCTGATGCGCCTGCTGATGGATTAGGAGGCTGGTTTGGCATAACAATATTGCCAAGCTCATCCTCCATATCGGAATCGGAATCCACATCGGGTGTAGGCTTGCGGGATTTGTTGGCTAAAAAGTCGGAAAAAGAAAGCTCCAGGGAATTCAACGTCGACGACGAATTATGGATACAGGTCTTGATTTCATCGATGTAGTCGAGGGTGTCCATATCTAGAATGGAAAGAGATTTCAGATTTTTAAAGCCCGAGAGTGTTGGAGGTGGTGCCTTAGCAGTAGTGGTTCCATTGATAGGAGAATGTCTCTGGCTCTTGCTAGCATTCTTGCTTACAATTGGAAATGAATTGCTGGCTAGAAAAGGGTTTGGAGGGTTGAAAGTAGTATTGGTGCCTGGTATCGCTGGAGGAATCTGGTAAATGGAGGACCCTGCTTGCATCCGCAGATGAAGACTCTGGAGCGCTCTGATTTGATGTAGAGCTTTGAATACCTCCCGACTGAGTTCGACACGAATATCCCATCTATCTATGTGAGTCTAGATTGTCAGTATTAGGGTAGCAGGTGCTTACTTGAATGTCTCCAAAGACTTGGCCTTCCGTAACGCCAACAGCAATAATGTATTCAGGAATTTACCGCAGCTGACGTCGTAGAGATAGTGACGGTATGCTCGCTCGCCCTTGTCTCCCCCACTCAGCGTCTCCAATATGATCCCTCTCAAGTGTTTGGCATAGTCGTACTCGCTCGTAACAAAGGTATCCAGCCCACCGGCCAGGCCATCGAGTGGGGAGTCGCTTGCAGAGTCCTCTTCATCAGGAAAGACGATGTGGAAGCTTCGATACAGCTGTTCTGCGGCAAGATTCCGGAACTCCTTCGATACAAGAGAGAGGGAAATCAAGTCGGGCGAATGGACCTGTAGGAGATGCACCCGTCAGCGCTGACTCGCTCTTCGAATCGAGCCTCACCAACAAAAGCCATCATCGCAGCCTGGGCATAGCAGAGTACTCACATAGCTGAAGATAGACCTCTTTGTTTCCAGCGGCAGATCGAAAATTGTCAGTTGTTCCGCCTTAGCCTTGCCAGAGGAGGTCCAATACGGCGTCGGTGAAGACATTCCATCAGCCGCGGCCATGCTCGTCGAGTTGTTTCTGAACGTCAACGGCGTAAACCCGAGATGCGAGAGGGTCCGATCCCAAACATTCTCTAATGGCACCTTCACTCTCGGCGTTGGTCCCTTGCGGATGGAGATTTTGGGGTGAAAGGAGGGCATCATGGAGGTCGGAGCCACACCGAATAGGGTTGTGCTATGTGGATTCATCAGGCCGGGTCGGCTATGGAGAAGCAGATGCCGTGGGGACTTTTGTGGGGGTGGGTGGGTGAGATGCGCTGCAAGGGTGAGGTGAGTGAGGCGCTTCGACTCTCGAGAAACAGGAGGAGGAATGCCGGCGACCTGCTTGGTACAACAAAACTTCGGAGGGTTTTTTGATATGGGGGAATGGCGATGATCTTGTGCAATGGCGATGGAGGTGACACGAGGAAATGGCCGCTGGTCGAGAGGTTTGGACAGCGCGCGAAGGAGCGGGTTGGAGAGGAAGGGCAGTCGCTGGCCACGGACAAACAACCACCTGGCTCGCAGACAACATTTAGTCGCACCGTCCACCTCGAGGTTCGATCAAGGCGGATACTTCAGGATTGGCTCGAGTATCAAGGGCGGAGTATCAAAGGCTCTTCACCGTGTCGACGTGATCGCAGAGAATAATGGCACTGTTTTGCCTGTCGATCGGAGTCAGTCGGTGGGGTCTGCGGTGGGAAGGATGGATCGACGTGCTTTGATATACGCAACTCAAGCTTCAACCTTACCTGGTTTACCAATGAAGTTCTTTCAAGAGCTCTATTATCATCGACCTCTATAGGATTTGCCGAGAGACGTGCTCCGCGCAGAGATTCCAACTTCGATATGATTGTGAATGAAAGTGAATAAGAGTGTTGGCGGTGCCAGGGAGGATCCCTATTAGGACGAACCCCGACAACAAGATGGATTTAAGGCTGTTTAGATAACAGAGTGAGAACTCGTGGACCTTGAAACCAACGACGCCTTAGAAAACAGATGGGGTCAAACCCTATGTTGGGTATCAGAAATAGATCCCCGGGACAAATATCGAATTACACCCTACCGCTTAGTTGAAGAGGAGACTTGATATAGACAAGATATATATGCCAAAGAAACTCAGTTAAGATCGAAGGCGAAGGCCGAGGCTAGTTGCCTGATTGAGTTGGTGGTACTTATACCACACATCTTGCTTTCCTATAATCAAAGGGGTGTTGCTCTCCACTCCATGCGGCTTGGATCCTAGCGGAAATCTATTTTGCTATTCTCCGCCCTCCTCCGCTTAGCCCCCCGCACTTGTATAGATCAATAGCAGCATATACACTCCGTATAATATGTAGTATGTACACTACACTCCTCTTGCCTCATTCTACACCCGGTCTGTTGTGTTGAACACCACTTTGAACACTTCCCACAATCCTTCTCCCTATCGGCCGTCTCTGCTTCTCCATGCACCTGCCTTTCCCTCCTCGTCCCTCTCTCGATTCAGACGCGGCTTCTTCCCTACCCTCTTGCGAATCAACGACTCCGACCATCATCATACGAAAGTCTCCTCCTCCTCGACTCTATCAACCTCGGGGTTTATATTTCTCCAAATGCAGCTTCCGGATCCGGGGCCGGATGACGCAGCCGTACCCGGTGCCCGATCCGCGGTTCCCCCGGGAAGGAGCAGACCCGCAAAACTGCAGGTTTTTCGGCTTTTTCATCCTCGGGCCGCGTGAGAGTTCCGTTTTGGGGTTCTTACCCTCGATTGCACCTTCCTAGCTGGGGATGACAGCATTTACACGGGAACTAGATAACTAGATAAACAACGCCATCCTTCCTCGCCATGGACGTCCTTGTTGGTCTTATCTCACAGGTCTTGGAATGTCCAGACATGCGCCGGTGATGATTTATATGTAAGGTCGACTCTACACTTCTTCCATTTTTTCGAATTTTGGAGAATAATATCCGGAGGAACGCGTGCATCATGTCTGAATTAAAGCGATCCCCCTCTGGAACCGATGTCGATGTCGAGAACAAAGCCGGCCCAGAGATCCGATCCATCCCTTCTGGCCACCGTGGCATCGTCGAGGAGCATGAAGAAAACGACCTCTCGAGATCGTTATCGCAGAGGCATATACAGATGATTGCTCTCGCAGGTGCGATTGTGAGTGTAAAAGTCTTCCACGTGACCCAGATCGCTCACTCTTCCAGGGCACAGGGCTTTTTCTCAGTCTAGGCGGCGCCTTGCAAACAGGAGGTCCTCTTGGAGCGCTTCTTGGGTATGCTCTTGTCGGTGCTGTGGTTTGTGCGGTGCAATTTGCGCTCGGGGAGGTATCAGCATTGTTCCCGGTCACAGGATCCTTCGTACGACATGCCGAACTTCTGGTCGACCCGGCCCTTGGATTCGCAGTTGGGTGGAACGTGGTTTACGGCACCTATCTCAGTGTGCCAAGTGAAATCTCAGCAGCTCTTGTTCTCGTTGAATACTGGACAGACAAGTACCCCGGACTTTTCATCGCCTTCTTCATTATCCTCACATTTCTCGTTGGCATCATCTTTATTGGTGTCTATGGCGAGGTGGAATTCATCTTCGCCACGCTCAAGATCCTCCTCGTTGTTGGGATCGTTATTATGGGCTTAGTGATCGATTTAGGAGGAGTAAAAGGACAAGAACGCATCGGCTTTCGTTACTGGAACGACCCCGGACCATTTGTTGAATACCTCGCCTCTGGAACATGGGGCCAATTTCTCGGGTTCTGGGCTGTAATGATCAATGCAGTCTATTCCTTCGCCGGCGTAGAAAGTGTCTCCGTAGCGGCTGCCGAGACCAAAAACCCCCGTCAAAACATCCCCAAAGCTTGCAAACGAGTCTTCGCCAGAGTGTCCTTGTTCTACGTCCTTTCCGTCCTCATTGTAGGCATGGTTGTGCCAAGTAACGATGATAGTCTGAACAACTATTCAGGAGACGCTACACAGAGTCCCTTTGTCACAGCAGCAACAAGAGCCGGCATCACCGTCGTCCCTTCTATTATCAATGCCATCGTTTTAACATCTGCATGGTCTGCATCAAACCAGTCACTCCTAGCTGGAACTAGAATTCTCTATGGACTCGCACTCAAAGGACAAGCACCAAAGATCTTCCTTCGGACCACTAAATGGGGCATCCCATATGTGTGTGTCATTCTGCAAACACTCATTGCTACATTGGCGTTTATGAGTCTATCAAACGGGGCGTTGACTGTGTTTTACTGGTTTCTGGATTTAACAGCTGCGGGGACATTGGTTTCTTGGAGCGTGATTTTGATTAACCATATCCGATTACACAAGGCGTTGAAAAAGCAAGGGATTTCGAGGACAGAATTGCCGTGGTCGCATTCTTGGACTCGTGCGTACTCCCTGCTCCTACAATATAACACAACTAACCTGATTGCCAGAATATTCATCTCCCATAGCGTTATTCTTCTGCGTCTTGTTCCTCCTCACTGGGGGTTTCTCCGTTTTCGTTGATGGAAACTGGGATACGGCGACTTTTATCTCATCATATTTGTATGTTCCCATCCCATCCCATATCCTGCCAATCTCCTTCCAATCTCCATTCGCAATTCTTTGGCGGAGCTAACATTATATCAGGGATATCCCGCTCGTGCTGGTGGCGTATGGTGGCTGGAAACTCTTCAAGAAGACGAAGATTATCTCTCTAGATGATATCAGGATCCGAGACGCATTAGTAGAAATGCAGGAGAAGCCTGAAGAGCCGATTCCACCTGCAAGAGGGTGGAAGAGGTTGAATATTCTGTGGGGTTAAGGAGAAGTTGCGAATCATATATAATATATTATAGATTTTGGTCTAGGTGGAATATACCCGGAGATAGATCTTACTTATTAGCCATCTCGTATTTCGGATACTAGCTTAATCTCTAGTGTCTTTTATCTCTCCCCAGATTAATCCCGTCCACTAATCTAATGACAAAGACGAGCTTCTGAAAGATTAGGGATACAGCCGTCGCAGCTGCGGAACCTTCGCTCAGTGACCATGGGCAGTACCTACAACCCTTCAACAACATCCTCTCATAATAAAAAGCTCTAGACTCGAGGTCTAACACATCACTCGTTTACACGCACACAGCAAATCATCCAACCAACTACTAACCGACCAAGTGTGCATCACTCAAAGAAGCACGAATAATGAGAAGACAGACAGAAGTAGGTGAATAGGGTAGTAGATAAGGGGCCGGAGAAAAAAGCACCCTTAAATTGAGCTGAGGTCCCCTCAACTCCATTTTGGATTCGATTTTTATCTCATCTTATCCCATCCTGTCTAATTATGCTTCCTTTCTTTCCCGTATTTCCTTCCAGACTCCAAAGGAGATGCAACGGATAAAGCACGCCCATATCATATCCTGCATACAATATACAAATCCACAATCTCCCCTTCTGGGTTTCTTTTTGTTTTTCCCTTTCACCCCCCCTCAACTTTCGCGCTCATTGATCCGCAACTTTGCATTCACAGCGCTTTTTACATTTTCAGTCAGGGTAGAAGCGCAGGCCACCTCGCACACCTACTCGCTCCCTGCCTCTTCCTCATTGTCATCTTCATCGCCCTTCAACCCACCCAACTCCCCATCCATGTCAAAGCTCTCCCCTGTCACTACATTTACCCCATCTTTTCCCTCGCCATCCACTCTTCTGCCTCTCTCGTACGTTACTCTCCTCCATCCGTTACTCCCACCCGGCTCTCCCCCCTTGCCGTCCTTCACCCACTCCATGGTCGGGAAGTAGTGCTCGTTCTTCTTCATCGTGATCACCCACGGCACGTTATCAAACGTCACGGCCTTGAGGCGGAAATCTATGAAAACTCGTTAGAAAACAATCCGATTTTGATGATGGGTTATGGGGAAAGGAAGAAGAAGAAAACTTACAAGTATTATCCGGGATATCAACCACGGCCTTCAAAAAGCTCTCTAGGTCCTTTGTCGGGTGCGCATTAACATGCGTTACGAAGTTCGTCGGTGCAAGCCCGTACTGGTAACTCGGACTCCCCCGCGTCCTCGCCGAAACATACACCTCGCTATGTAGCTTGCTAATCTGCTGTCTCACAGCGTGATGTGGTCGATGCAATATTGCGCCACAGAAAGAGATGGCCCGGTCGGTTTCGAGGTCATCAGCAGAGACAGTGGGGAGCTTGATATGCATCTCCACACAGTCACGCACGATAACTGCATCGAGGAACTCGTGATCGTACATGACGTCCAATTCCGAGACGCGAGTTATGATCTTCCCGTTCAGCGTAAGGATGACATCTCCCTCCAGGAGAGCTCCCGGCACGTCACCGCGCTCAAAAGTGCGTTTGCGCACCATGAACAGTTGATGCCGAGACGAGTTGTCCTCTGCGACTTTCTGGATCCAGGACACCGAGACCCCCATAATTCTGGCTTGGGACATTTGAATTGCATTGAACTCCACGCTGAGCATGCGGAGTTTGGGTTTCTCGCCGCGTTGGATGGTGCGGATGACAGGGAGGAGAGTGGGAGTTGCCAGTCCGAGATGGTAATCTGTGTCTTTGGACGTGACAGGAGAGCGTTCACCGAGGTAGGTGAGCCAGAGGGCTTGCACGGTTCCATCTTCACCTACAAGCACACCACTGCCACATTGGCCGCTAAGGCTCGTGTCCACGGTAATAGCATCGACATTGACGGCTCTATATCTTGGGGCAACAGAGTTGGCGGGAATAGCGACAGCTGTGATATCAGTGATGGTCGTTTGGGCAATGACGATTCGCATGTTTTGGTTGAAGCCGACGAAGTATGTTGATGCTCCTTGGGTCACATGTTTGGTGCTCAATTTGGCGCTCATGACGGGGGCATCGACGAGGGCAGGATCATACTGGATAACGGCGTAGTTTTGAAGTGGATGCATAAATATAACCTTGCCTTCCACAATGATGGAGTCTGCAATGGTGATAGAGATATCGCAAAGGTCGTATGGAACAATTGCCCGAGATATAACGACCAAGCCTTTCTCGGCATCAATCACGACCCCCATGCCCCATTTTCGGTTCCGGGGGAAGCCATCAAGTTTGACAGGCATATGGCAGAGCACTCTTACGAAGCTGCGCACAACATCTGCAGCCGCGGGGTGCTGGGCATTCTCAAGTTGGATAAAACTGGCAGTTGTTCGTACTGGAGGTACTTCAGGTAAGGCATCAGCCAGATCTGTAAAGTCCCATACCCCGCTAACATCATTTCTGACGGCCAATCTCATCTTCCTTGACCAATGGCGATCAATGTGTAAGATACTGGTATTCAGAGTGTGTAGATCTCGCAGGTGCTTATATGTGACAACCACTCTTGCTCTGTCAGGAATGTTTTTCATAACCTCGACGAAAGTCTTCAGATCAGGGGTCTTCTTGTGATCTACAGTTTGGATCAACCAACCATTGTCTGTGCTCTCGAATCTAAAAGATCCAGTAGCTTCGCAAACAAATAGTCCCTTGCAAGCCACTGCATATAATCGTGCCTGTTGATAAGAGAGATCATGAAAGCTCGCCCCAGCTACTGAGACAAAACGATCAGGAGTGATTTTGTGGAGATCCCCAACCTCAACCTCAACCTCGATATCCTCACCACCACGTTGCAAAAGTAGTGTAACTGTTTCATCCACGCTCGAATCGAGGATATCATCTAATCTGACGAATTGAGTGAGCAATTCCCCGTTGATCTTGATCAGAACATCTCCTTCTTCGATCTTGTTGTCTGATGGGCCTTCTGGTAAGACAATCTCGGCCACCAACATGCCAGTCTCCTTGGGAAAGCCCTCTCTTACAGCACTCTCCCACTGTGGAGTCAGACCTAACCTCCGGCACTCATCAAAGGGCTTAATCATCCACTGGCATTGAATGGTTCCGCGGGTAACAGGCTTTCCTGCTTGGATGCATTTTAAAGCTCGTAAAGGCCGATCCAGGGGTAGAAAATAATCCGTAGCCGCGCCGTCACTTCTTCCTCCAGCTTGCAGGGCAATGGCATATCCATCAATATTTACAACTGGACTTCCCGAACTTCCGCCGCTGGCCGCTGCTGCAGCTTGTATATAATTCGTATTGAAATCGCAGTATCCATCACCATATTCTGGGGCGTTCCTATCCAATCTACTAATCACACCAGAAAGAATACTAAGCTTCTCTCCGGCATCATTACCAACGACTCGAATTTCGGATCCAACTTTGGCAAGATCGGGACGCAAAGGCAAGGAAGCCACAGGCATATATTTGATGGCCTTGGGATCGAATCGAAGTATACCAAAATCATGGACAGGGTCGCGGTAGACAGGGTATGTATCGACTTCTTCGTGGTTGTCGAAAATGGCATATCCCCAAAATGGCCCTGCTCCCACGACATGACGATTGGTCATGATATACCTTCAAACACGTCAGCTTCCGAATTTTCACAATAATCGTGCCATGTGACACACCCTTTTTCGGCATCCACCACAAATCCCGTAGCTTCACTGGTCAAGGCTGGATCGGTATCAAAGGAACAAGTCTGGCAGAAGCGGATGGAGACGACATTTCGGACTACATTCTCAATACAAGCCTGCCATTCCGCGGTGTCTGCCATGCCTGGTACTATCCTAGTCTCCTCGATCTCCATCTCCTCATCCTCAAACAAGGTTCCAACCTCAGGCGTATTCTGCCCGGTTGACTCCTTCCCATTGACTGCCCTGTATTGCTTCTGCGGTCGTTCGGCCATAGATCCAGGGTGTTGCTTGCGCTTTGCACTCGCGCGCGTAGTACCATTATTGCCGTTCATCGTGGATCTTTCGGACTGGACTCCAGCTGCTGTGCTAATGAGGTGAAGTCGTGTCCTCGCGCCGAAATTAATTGGGGAGGAGCGTTGATCGGTAAATGATGGGCGAGAGGAAGGGCGAGGTGAATTTTGGAACAGAGTTTTCTGGAGAAAATAGGTCGTTGCAGACACAAGGCTCCGTGACCCTTTGTATGCGACAGGCTGAGAGAAGCACGTCAATGAGTGGTGTCTCGGTCGCGGCAGGAATACTCTATTCATCCAGCAAGGACAATAAAAGGCGCCTCAATTGGCGATGAAAGGAACGTGGGGAGGAGAGTCAAGACAGCAATTAGGAGGGCGAAGGGAATGGTGAGGAGGCCGTTAGGAGTCGATAAAAGTCACAAGATGTCCGGGGTGGTTGCACAGAGAAATCTATGGGGCAAGGGCCCAGACTGCATGGCGAACCCTGTATTCGGTATTAAGGCGCTATTCTAAGCGACTAGAAGGACCTCGAGGACCAACATCACCACCACCAAGCAATAAGCCTGGTGAGGATACCGCCGTAATAACACCTCGGAAAAGAAAGCAAATAACGCTGCCCATATCGATGCTTGAGCGCCAACCTAGAGAGTCCTCCTAGATGCTGAAGACAAAGTACTAAATGTATCTCCGGCCATGCCAATCGCCATTTCATATCATTTTTGGCTACTCCATCCTTCCCAAAGTCACAGGTCCTCCGCTCCACAAGACCTTGGTTAAGCAGCTATTCAATTGTTAGTGTGAGATCTGAATTGAGAAATGTATTCACACTCACAATAGCTAAAGATATGGTGCGTTTAGGCCTCGCCAACTTCCATCACATCTTCATCACCAGCTGAGTCAATGGCATCAGCCTCTTCGTCAGCGTCCTCGGCAACGGCAACGTCTTTAGCCTTGGCTCCCTTTCCCTTTCCCTTTCCCTTTCCTATTCCCATTCCCATTCCCTTGCCCTTTGGGGTTTTGGGGGTCTTGGGAGCTTTGGGGGTCTTGGGGACCTTAGGCGTACGTGGTGCTGCAGTCTTTTTCTTCTTCGGAGTCTCGTCAACTAAACACAATTCGTTAACAGGTGTTAGCAAAGTAGAAAGACAAGATCTTGGATTTACCGTTGGCATCATCGCCCTCGCCTCCTCCAAAACGCTTCTTGCCAGCCGGAGTTTTGACAGCACCATCTCCAGCTGCATCGTCGGCCAGGTCGTCAGTTTGGTATTGAGCTAGCTCAGCCTTAACCTTTGACCACATGTGAGTCAATGATTTGGTGGTTCGGCCTGGCATCTCAATTCGAGAGAGTTTGGGCGGGTTTCCATTGCTTAGTTGGGCAATGACTTTGAGCAAGAATTGGTACTGAAAACCTTGTCAGTCACATTACCTCTTCATGAGTCGGGACATTCTCTTACCTTCTCCGGCTCGATCCAGGCTGCTGCCTTGGTGCTGCTGGCCTCTGTTGCATCAGACATCTTTGCGATTAAATATCTGCCCAAGGTCAGTAACACGCTTACTGATCTAAGTGTTCTCTGCACGCGTGAAAAGCCAAGAGCAAAGACGGAGTATAGAAACCTTTGCTCTGGTGTTAGAGGATTGTCGGTGTGGAATGTGGAAATGTGTTGGGTGGATGATGTTCCGACGTGATGCTGTGATGCTGTGATTTTGTGTTGGAAGATCAGTATTGTGTTGAGATGATGGAGAAGGTGGGTTCAGAAAGGGGATTTAAAGGGGGAAAGCAGCCGTCTTTGCTAGTGCCAAGCGGAGCTGGAAGAAACGAAGGTGAGTTCGAACAAAACTGAACACCTCCAAACCGTGTTCGGGTCCAAAGTGAGCGTGTTCTGCAGAAGGTCCTGTTACACGCTCTTATTGCAAGAAACTAACCCAGACTTGTGGCAAACCCGAGTGTGCTCAGGAGCTGCGGAGGTGGTTAAGAGGTGGTTGATAAGAGATGGTTGATACACGTCTAGAGGGGAGACCCTCTCAACCCCACCGCTTTATAGTGCAAGAATGGAGTACAAACAAGGATGGGGGGTGTATGAAAGGGGTATGCCATACCTTGTAGATGCTTTCAGGTGTATGTGAAGTTCAGGAGCGAAGAATTTTGAGGTGGGAGATTTTGTCCGTGGAGAAGGTGGATTGGAAGTTCTCCGGTAGAAGTTGTGGGTGTCTTATGTGCTGAGGGGGGCTAGCAGTCTCACGAGGTCCTTGCTGATAAAATGATAAGGCCAGTGGCTACTACTTCAGTTTTGGCAACTCGCTCAGATCAAATCTATAATAGTCAATTGGGTTGACGTGACTCCACCTGAGATTGCCCTCTTGTATTGCCTTTCAATATTATAAGCCAAAAATCACGTTCCTACTCCCTCTTAAATGGTTACCAAAAATGAAAAAGGGCGTAAGACAAGGACAACCTAACTCGAACCAAGAACGAAATCTAAAATAGAAAACTTCCTCCTCCTCTTTACTATACTCCCTCCTCTAATTCTTGCTTTCCTTCTCTCGACCTCCTTCCTCTCATCGTCCCCTTCCACTACAAATCTGTCGAAAGCTCTGCCCCTCCAAACTATACTTCTCTCCCACTTCCCTCACTAGGTGATCACCCAACCCCAATTCTAAAGATGTCGACCATTCCTGTTTCCCCCTACGCTGCGCTCACAATATCATATTTAAGCCAAATCTTGTACCACCAGCCCCCAACATTGAGACCCGCGTCCCTGATGTCCACTGTCCACTGCTAAGCTTGGCCCTAGCCCTGGGGGTTTTCTCCAGGCATATTGAGGTGGTGTTGAAGTCGGGGAGATGGTTGAGCGTCTAGATATTTGTGAAAGAGTCGAAGTGGGTGTCATAATAAACTCCGGGAAGGAGGGTGATTATCATATTATTCGTCCACATTTAAGAGAATGGCAGTTTCTGTGTTGTATATCAGAGCTTCATATCTTTGGTTCGTACACGGGTTTCAATGTTCCAGGCGTTTCTGACCTTATCCTTTTAGACCAGCTGGTTGTCCATTCATTGCATTAGAGAAGCGAGCCGCGAAATAGAGGCCGAGGTAGAGTTTGTTGTGGCGGGCTTCGAGAATTTAGTTTCTGTTAGCATATAGCTTAACGAGAGGCTGGCAAATACAAACATAAATCTTCTAGTCTATAGAGAAAAAAGACTTTGCAAACTATCAGAAAGAAAGAACTGATTAGATTGGGCAAGGAATAAGGATCATCCGCTAACCGCTCAAATGCTAAGCAATCATCTAGACCAAAAAGATCAGACAGTGTGGAAGCGGGGTTGGCACGTAGAAATCTGAAAGAGTACGCTGGATCCTAGCTACTTTGAAAGACGATTGAAGGATTGGAAAAGCTTTTGATTTTTGTTTTTACTCGACTGTGACTTCAAATATCATTGTCCAGCAGTGGTTTCGGTTAGCTATGCTACAGAATTTTGGGGGTTCGCACACACATTATCTCAACGGTGCCATTGACTTCTTTTCCAAAAGCCGTCCATAACACAGCCCAAAAGAAACAATTAGAAGCCCCATATCCAAGACACGAAATACCAACTCTTCCGATTCAGACCAATAGCACCAATCCTTTCCCAAAAGAACTGTGCTTGGCAACTTTTCCTTGAAGTGTTGTCATCAAGACTTGTTAGTGTCTGTGAAACAGTGTTGGAAAATAACAGCTTGAGTTGTAAATGAAGCCCGTAAGAATCTGTGAAATTGCCAACAATAACAAGCTAAAATAATTGTTGGCCACTATCTCAATTTTCAAATCTTACACCTATCTAGTTCCTATGGAAGGGATGAATAACTCAAAAAAGGTTTTGTAGAATCCAGAGAAAGCTTTAGAGAGTGAGCACTAAAAGGGAAAACATAAAGGTGAAATGATCTCAAATCTTGTGAACGGGTAGCACTTCCTTGCAATGTGTTGGGATATGTCTTACTAACTAACTTGCCTCATTTGCCAGACTCGATTGTTCTTTTTATATATGCTGATATTCCGAGGGAATATTCCAGCGGGGATATCATCTCACAAAGTTAAATAGACCCGGCAGCGTATCAACAAGGGTAGCTACACTATGATACATCTTCCGCTCATATAATTCAATAGCCACCACGCATGATTTCGACTTTCAGCAGTTGCCAGAAATTATTTCAACTATAAATAATTGGATGTATGACTTTATATGAATACGCCGGGAGTAATGCCACAATAACGGATCTACAAGTCAGCAACTGCTATTCAGAATTTACTTAGTTTGAACCTCGCCCTTGAATCAGAAGATAAATTCTAAAGCAAGGGGTAGCAAAACTGGGTTTGGAAAATTTAGCATAGCCGAACAAGTCTTAAAGAAATTCGCCGACGTTTAGATCATGATTTAAGAGGAGAGATTGACTCCTTGGAAATTAAAAGCCAAAAGAATAATTACCTTTCAGAAAGAAAAAGGCCTCGTATTCTTCAAGACATATCCCAGTTCAAACGAGAGCCTTCAACGCAGTATAACTATCAGTCCGCATAAAACCAGAAACAAGAAAGTTTCATAGAAACATCACCAAGAGCAATTCGATAAAAAAAGAGGTCCGCAAACTAGGAGACCGTATTAAACTAGACAAAACAAAGATGCTAAGCAGAATCTAACCCAGAGTCAGCAGCACAATACAAATCGAGCCCTCTCATGATCCTGCTCTCCATATTCGTCCCCATCTATCTCGCGTAAGAGAAAAAAAAATTCTCTCGGATCATCACACTTCTCTCCCTCTCAAACCCAGCCCAACCTAACCCACCATTCCCATAACCTAAAATAACTCCCCATCGCACCATCAAACAAACAAACCCGCCCGGGTGTAAGTGATCCCCACTTCCCCCTCAATCGAAAACAACAGCCTCTAACAATCCCATCAGAGCTCAATCGGTAGAGCGTGTGGCTCTTAACTTGATCCACGAGAATTTGACACCTCAAGGTTGCGGGTTCGATCCCCGCCTCGGGCTCAATCCCCGAGTTCAACAGACTCGTTTTTTTGGCTATTTTTTTATGTTGCTTTTTATATATGGATATATTTTTGCCCTTGATAGTTAGGTATGCTTGCTGGGTGTGCGGGTTTCCAAAAAAAAACCAAAAGGGACTTGGCTTGCCTTGGCAGACACGCACTAGCTAAGCGAGGAGAACAGCCCCAACCACCTCGTGTGTCGTGACCACGATCGTGATTTGCAGGTTGGGAGGCCAATGAGGGGAAAGTTGTAAAGGGATTGGATGGCCATTCGTTTCTCCAGCCGGGTTGAGAAGGAAGGAAGGGGTTTCTCTGTTAGTGGCGTACGTTACATGGTGGGGTTTGGATGAGATCTTATGCAGGAACAGGTGGATGCGACGACGTCAAGTGTATGCAGGAACCAAGATGATGGGGGATGTACTTACTACTAGATGCTCTAAGTGGAGAATGCGGGCGTAGTTAGTTGATGTAATGAGTCTGAGAGATCAATGCAGGTTTGTGCCTGGTTCAAGCAAGAGGGAAGATTCGCGGTGTAATAATATCCTGATATTAAACACATGCAATGGGTATACTACTGTGCCAGTCATATATAATCCCTCTATGTCATATCCAATTCGATCCCGCAATCATAAAGGTGCATCATAAATTCCCCATTATTCATTAACCCCTCCCCTTCTATTCCCGTCATTTACAGAACAGCCACAATTCCCATTCCAAGCAGCGCAAAGACGCCTCCGACCAGACTAAACTCCACATTCCGACTTGCGCCATTCTTCTTTGTTGTCGTACTGGCACTGGCAGTTGCTCCGCCAGCAGTCACCGCGCCAGCAGCACTCGTCGTCGTAAACGTGACCGTACTGGCAGCTTTCGTCGTTCCAGGAACCGTACTCCCACTCAAACTAGTAAACAGGGTCTCCGTCAAACTCGCGACACTCGCAACTATCGTCCCCGAAGCCGAGACCGTCGTGGTCAACGGTACCAGAATCGTCTCCAGACTCTGCGTCCCGGGAATGGTGGTTGGATTCACCGTTGTCCCAGGATAGGTTAAGGTATACGTTAAAGTGACCGGGCTTCCTAAATTGGTAACCGGGATGGCGGACCCGGCGCCGGTGCCGGTAAACTGTGAGGGGAGGACCAGGACCGATAGATTCGGTTTCGCCGCTGCGTTGGTCGAGTATATATTCCCCGTCGTCCCATTCGCAAGTGTATAATCCCCCGTCTCAAGATTCGCGTGGTCGCCACTGGAAGAGGTGTAGGATCCTCCAACAATGGTGCCGTAGGAGCCATCGGGGAGGAAGAAATTGGTAGTGAATTTGTCGTAGCAGAAGGGGATGGCGAGGTTGGCCATGGCGAGGCAGGAGAGGGAGGTGACGCAACATAGCGACGCGGAGCCTCGGGCTTCGAGGGGGAGGGACCGTTTGGAGGCGGGGAGGGAGGAGGAGACTATATCGTTGAAGAGGTTTTGGAAATCGGAGGACCCGAGTGGGGGAACTGTCGACGAGGTTGCACCATTAGGGGCGCAGAGGCTGTAACCTTCATGGCAGTCGGACGCCGAGGAAGAGGTTGCGAGGAAGCTCGCAAGAAGGAGCAGTTGAGGGCGCATGGTGATTGATGGTTCTCAAACGAGTGTAGTGATAAATATTATATGGCGGGCGACACCGATAAATATGATTCAGACGGGCGTCGACTGTAGCACCTGGCGATAATCTCGATGCCAGCTGTCTGACTGTAATGTGACAGATACCGTGCCGGGTAAGAGACTCGAAGATGAGAGAACGACCGTGATGCGTAAGTACCAGTAGACGGATTCAACGAGCGAGCCAAGCCAACGACGAAGGATTAAAGATGCAGCTTTAACAAAAAGTTGGTCATGGGGACAAGCTCCCACGGACAAAAGAGTCGAGCAGAGCTAGGTCGGGGATAAATCCTTTGTGTCACTTTTACAATATTGACCCTGGTTCGGAGTGTGACGGGATCTTGCATCGTCTCCATTTAGAACTCGGATAGGGAATTAAACCTAGTATCGAGTGATTTGACTTCGAGATGTACAGGGATGGAGCAGGGTTGCCGCTCTCCTCTCCAGATATCTTCGTGAAAGTGGGTGTCTGTGCGAGTTTTACAAGTGCGGGTGTGAAGCATATGGAGACCACCACCCAGCCAGATACGAGTCGAAAGACTTTGCTGGGCAGGCGGGCTGATGTCTTCTAGTCTTGATGTTGATATAGCGAGAGCCACGGGGCGGAAGAAGACATGACATGGCAAGGAAAAGCTACCCCCTCGACACACCCAACCGAGAGCCGAGAGTTCGATATTTACCAGCAGTCCCGCTCTGCCTCTGCTCTCCAAGGCATATCAGTTCCGTGCCCATCGCCCATCCCCATCTCCAACCATCCCGACCATGGGAAAGTGGTGTGAGGAATTCGAAGGATGACGAGGGGATCTGTTTAGTTCCGGAGGCTTTTTGAGACAACCTGCACCGCTGGAAGGATCGAAGAAAGTGGTGTGCGCTCGTCTAGAACGCTCGTTCGAAGGTAGAGAAGCTTGGAAAGAAGAGCCCCCTTTTTTTGCGCAATGATCGTCGACTTGGCGTTGACCAAGAAACGCCCAATTGACTTTGGGTCCCTACGCAAAGCCGCTCTTTTACGCCAGCATGCAAACGTCCATACAAGCAGCCAAATGTCATGTGGCTCCATGGGATGGTCCCTGAAGACTACGCTCGGGCCATGATTGCAACCGGTCGATGTCCCGGCCCATAGATAGCGCCAGGTCAGCCATTTCAATATCCTGGGGTTTCTTTGTTGTGATACAACCCCCTTCTCTTTGGTCCTTCAGCCTCTCGTGGCTTCATGGTTCGCGACGGGGAAATGCAGACACTGGAAACTTGCTTGACTCGCCATCTTTGATTCCCTGGGAACAGTTCAAGCGGTAGGTGTGTACGGGTGCTGCTTTGATAGAAGTTTAATGTTGGGGGAACAGTCTAGATCTGGATCGCTAACTCTTTGTTACGGTAGTGTGTTGTGGCTGGCTTAGTCTCTGGGCTTATGAAATCCATTGCCTATTCCCCAAGCGGCAATTCTAGCGACAGGAACAACTCGTAAGGCGCTTCTAAGACAAAGGCCATCAATTCGCATAAATGGATAACTTCTGCATGCGGGTGGACGAGCCCGTATTAATTATTGATTACCGATTGCCGCTTTACTCGCTTAAACAATAACTTGTGGGAAAAATATCATATAATCGAATAAGGCAGTTCTCTAATGCTAAACGGTTACCACAGAGTTGCATTCTTGGTATCTTAGGGAGATGCTTTAAATGCTTTTAAGCTCAAATATGACAAGCGGAGTACAGCAACCTAATTTTAGCGTGTTGGGGGGTAACGTCTCGCTTATTAAAATAGCCAAGTGTGCCTTAAAGTCTAGACAATCTGGGTGGTGGATGCCTTAGCGAATCGCTGGCTGTCGAAGTTTCCGAAGCTGTGAGCAAGACGCTTCAAGTTAGGAACTCGATCTTTCCCTTTATTATTCGCCACTAGTCTAGTATGAGCTAAGACTCGGATGACGATTTCCGGCTAGGCCGAACAGCTACAATCACTTGTACCGGACCCGTGGGATTTTAATACACTCAAGCATTCCGTCTGTAGTCTGCAAGGTATTTAGGACTTTCAGAAGCTCGACTCATACAAGACTTTGATTTTTCAATAGCTTCAGAGTGGGCTAAGGTTATTAATTGCTGCGTTGTGGATGAGAGCGAGAAGAGGGTGAGATCTAAAGTCGCTGCACTGTTATATCGAATTTCGACGACCCATGAGAGAGGTATGCAGTCATATTCTCGCCTGGTCTTATGTTAGCTTTGTTCATATGTTTATTCTGTATTAGATCTCGTCAGTAAGCATAGGTGAGTCCCTTCGTATATACGCATTAAATAGATAACAGTTTTCGTAATCCGCTAATACTAGCGAGATAGACCTATTGCCACGAGACGATTCTGAAGTACGGTCTCGATTCTAGCTTCGCTGTAATCCTTGTCTCTAAGCGTATTATCCTCAGGGTCGCTTGTGGGTGGTGAAGACCAAACCCCCAAAGCGCGATCTTACGCGGTACATCCTCCTCAACCACTTTTTACCTATATCCGCTCTCTCTATCTTCTCTGTCAGAACTTCAAATCAAGCATTCTTTTCTGGGTTTCATATTTCATTCTCCCCATTTCAAACCATATCGACTCATTGTTCCTCCATCTTGGCTTTCGCCAAATTGTTCCGCATAGAATTGTCATGGTTGCAGGTTCGTTAATATTAGGGATTATCTCTCGGATCGTGGCACGGGCAAAGAAGTTCCTGAAAGTCGAATTTTCCATTGGGCCATAGAGTGTTGCATAGGGCTCGACGTCCTTTGGTATTTTCATGCTAGTAAAGCTACCTGCCCTAAAATTTGCTCTCTTCTTTCTTTAACGCGGGAGTATATCATTGAAAGTAGGACTTACATTCCGAGACACAAGGCATGGGAGAGTTCTTGTCCCTGCGAACGAATCTCTTAAAAACGAGCTAACATTCTCGTGAATAGGACATCTGGTATGGTTCAGTTTATACCACATTTTTTTTAATAACGATTCAAGACACATGGTCGAGTGTTATCATTCTTAATCCTCACCAAAGTACATGAGCATTTCTTTTAATACACTTCCGCAGAAGAGTGGCTCTCCCTGCGCCGGAGGTAAAGTGGTGCAGTTGTGGCAATATTTATTTTAAGCCGCTTATCAATTCAACTCTGATAGGTTGCCCGAAATGCTGAATCCTAATATCGAGAGGATTTCTCAGGTTCACGTAGAGGAAGAGTCACAGCTCGTAGACTCCCGATCCTCATTCCTTCAAGGAGATCAATGGGCGCCGGCTTCTCTGCTCTAGGTCGAATAGGCAACTTGGAGGCACTGGATTCTTCTACTTCCGACGGTTGAACATCCGAATCGGGGACAATTAGGCCGCGTTACCGTCGATCATCTCGTGTCTGGTCCAAATCAACAGAAATGCCACCCAAAAATGTCAAATCGGCCACGCCTTGGCAGTCAGCAAGCGCCACTTTAACGGTTTGGGGCTGTGTCGACCGAACGGCGTAACTCCGTATATCGACTACATCTACCTAGCCTCCCGCTTCATCATCAACTTCTCGCGACCTTCTCGACCTTCTCGATAGCATTTCATCGAGATCTTTCACTAGACCCTATCAAAGCTATCAACTCGTTCCCTTTGCTGCCAGCCATCAACGGAACCAGTCAGAATGAGCTCTATTGGAGCTACCCTCGCCCGACGAGGCTTTGAGGTTGTGCAGGCGCATGTCTCCAATGGCGAGGACAAGAAGATCGAGTACAATCTGCCAACATGGGGCGTGGTGATGTTGGGCGCAACCGTCCTCCTGTTCTTTGGTATTTTGTTCATGGTACGTCTCGTCCTCCCGATCCCTTGAGCCTTCACTGACCATACTCAACAGATCGAATACACCTTCGCCAGGGTCATCCCCACCCTCCTGGTTATCGAATCCCCTCAGGAAAACATCGACTTCGAACCCCTTCCGCAATCCGACCCCGACTCCACAATCAAGACCCCCGAACTCGAGACCCTGAAGCCGCAACCCATTACATCCAGCTTCCGCAAGACAATTAAGCACCTCCAAGCTATCGGTGGTTTCCGTGCCCGTTTCCGCGGTCTCTCTGTCTTCCTCGTCAACGCTGTCGTCGTCCAATGGATCGCGGGCATCATCTCCATCCTCCCCATCATCAGACTCCTCCCTCGCGGTCTCCTCAACCTCGGAGCCGCCGTTGCGTGCGCACAGCTCACTCTCGCATGGACACACATCGTCATCTCGGAGCCTAGCCCCAAGCCATGGTTCCGCCGCATGCCGTCCATGAAGCTATGGAGGAAGGTTGCAGTCCCAACTGCTCTGTTCTCGGTCGCTGAACAAGTCTCTGTCTTCGTGCCCTTCTATATCGCTGCGGCGTCTGGGATGAAGAAGACTCATGAGGAAATGAAGCAATTGACTTCCCATGAACAGACCATACTCGCCCTCAAGGGATTCGGCCTCGGAGCTCTCGGACTTCTTCTCACTATCCTGCTCTGGATCCCCGCATCGGTGGTTCTCACCCGGGTCCAAGCATCTCTCCTCCCAGATACCGAAGAGACCATCGTCCCCTTCGATCGTAGCTTCGGAGGAAAGATTGTCCCCGAGATTGTTGGAGGCAGCGGTGCCATCGGCATAGTCGATGCGTGGACCACATTCGACCGGTCTTCGTGGATCAGACTTATCAAGGCATACGTCAAGGTCTTCGCTATGCAATTCGCGGTTTCGCTCTTTTTCTCCATCGTCATCATCCTCGAGCTATGCATCGTGGTTGGCAAGGATTTCTCCAAGCTTCATGGCTCTCCTGACGATTCAAACTAGAAGATGCGTATATGTGCGTGTTGTGGGGATGAGTCGAAGAACTGTATAATTATGTACAGAGGTGCTGATCAAAACGATTGGAAGGTGTAGTTTCGTATGTCAAATGGATATAGGTTGGGAGGTTCCGGTTAGCGTTGGGTTAGCCCAAGTGTCCATGACGAAATTGCTATGGCGCTCATAAGCGGATACTCTGTTTTCTTTTGAATAATGAAATAGCAATGAAGATGATTTCAGCCAGAATCTGATTCCGACGCATTGCAAACATTACATGGTAACTAGTCCAATGTAGGTAGGTGCCATTTGTGTAATTGAAGTTTGAGAAGTCTTGCTCTACAGATTGATTTCTTGGCACTACTATAAAGAAGTTTCTTCATAAAGCTACGTCTAGGACCTAGAAACTAAGGATATTTAAAGGTATCCTTGTGAAGTGGTTCCTATCTCTATAGAAAAGAAAAGGGGCAGAGGATACTATCTTTATTAGCCAGGTTATCCTTATATCCAATAACCGCAACGAGGTTCCACTGCATCAGCATATAATAGAAGCCATATACGAAAAATACCATGGATCTAGGTACCCCTTTTTTTGGACAGACGTCTCAAGCTTCAAAGTAGAGAAGAAACAGTGCTGGTCGTATGTTTTAAGGTTCGATTCTACCATGACTGTTTCCTCCCCTTGATCGTTTGTAAATTATATATTAGTACAAAACATAAATACACTTATCATCTTATTTAGCCCCAAACCCCACCATATCCCAGTAATACCCATTCGATGATGGACCATCAATTTCCCTTCCCCGACACCGACTGCGATGTCTTCTTAACTCCATTAACCCTCTCCGCATACCGTTGCTCCATCCATGTCAGCGGCGCCAATAGCAAAGCCCCCAAAATACAAATGAGCGTAGCAAATATCTGCCCCAACCATATAACTTGGGCCCCGCCAATCCAGAAGAACTTCACCACTTCGTTGGATTGATACAAGTCTTCTTGGGCCTTGATGTAGTATTTCTCGTCGTCCTCTGAGCGTTTAAGGTAGAGCTTTGTCGTCAGGTGGACATTTGACTTATAAAAGGGGACGAAGAAGAGGGAAAAGATTTGGTGGATCTCGACCCAGAGAATTGAGTATTCTTGATTGAATTCTAGTTTTTGTAAGTTAGGCAATCTGGTTCATCTCTATTAAGTAGTGGAGAGTGACAAACCTCCGCAGTCAACCTCAAGAAGTATCCGGGGAGAGAGGATCTTGTACCACCTGTACACCATCCAGATACCCCATCGTGAATTGATCTCTCCAATCAAAGGGAGGGAGACATGCGAGAAGCTTGGGACCCGGCAGAGCGGGTGGATGAAGCTGGCATCTGGGAGGAAGTATGCGTTTAGAGCATCTTTCTGCTCGGTTGGGGAACCTTCGGCGAGGAGGTGAATAACGCGGGAGATTTCACGCTCTTTTCATTGGCCTTATTAGCAGAAAAACTTGGATTCGTGACGGCATTCTTCTATTTGCTGCAATTCTGCAGAAACGAGCCATTGGATGACTTAGAGCTGGTGAAAAGACATGAAGACTCACTTGGGTGATCCATGGTTATAATTGCACCTGATCTTGGTGCAGACACTCGATGATGGACTGAAAGAGAAAGTATTGCGATACCTTTGATGTTATGAAGCCGAGAGAGACTTGAGAGGTTTTGATGTTGGATCCTTTCAGGGTTCGCCAATGACATCACTCCTGTATAGGATAAGCCGTTTCGCATGTGACCAAGGTACTAACTACTTCGAGGGAGCACCTTGCTTTGTGAGAAGAAGAAGTCTCTGCCTTCAATTGCCAGGCTTTTTTCGTCGTTAAGCCCAAGAACTCCATTGATAGTTTGTGCGTGCGAAGGAAAGTGTTCCAATCGAAAAGGAGCCTGCTTTCAGAGGCGGAGGTGAAGCAGAGAGTATACAGCTAACCCAGAGTTTATGATTCTTCATAGCACATCAGATTCCAGATCGAGGTTATGATCACTACTTGAGTGCAATTTGATATGTATATATGCTATAGTATCATAGCTATTAAAAATACTTTGGATCTACATGACTAGGACTAATTAGCTTTAGATGGATATTGCTAGCGCAAGTTCTGCTCTTGGATTTTCCCTAAGTGAGGTGGAAACGGATGCTCAGCAGTAGATACATCGGATGTAGACGTTCAAGAAGGCCGCCTGCGAGTTGCTTGAATGTCGATGGCAGAGATTGCTATGTTAGATGTAGCGATAGAAGAAGTAGTTGTTATTGAGATAATGCAAACATTTCCCTCAAAATGATCATAGGGGTAATGCCAATTGATGACAATTCAGATATAGAGAAGGAGAAGCAGGACGAAGAGAAACAGAAAGAGAAGGGAAACGAACCGACCCCCCCCCCCCCCCCCAACAGAGCTTCCAGAGATCCCTGCCGTTTCGAGAGCTGCGATATCTCCATCAAAGTCAGAAGTTGAAAATCCTATTGTGAAGCTTAACCCTCCCGAACCAGCTGGTCTCAATGCAATTTCAAATGAAGTTCTGGCCCTCATTGCCCAGTTCGTTGGTACATTTGTGTTTAACCTAGAAGACAAAGTTTGCATACTACCAGAACCGCTATATCTATTGAATCTTGCAATGTCTTCCCATCGACTCTATGATATAGTATCTCCCATTCTCTATACGCATTTCCATCAACGCAGGTCGACCACCAGCGACAGCGCCCTCCCATCTTTTCTCTGCGCGATTTTACGAAAACCCAAGCTAGCTCGCAGCGTTCAGATCTACCATGGATTTTGCCCGCCATTTGGCGATGCACGCTTCGTCCCGGAGTTAAAGCTCGACTCTGTTAAGGAAGGTGATTGGGGCTTGATTCGTCGTGTTGCCAATCGTTTTGCACTTGACTTGGGCGTCGATATTCACGAAACGTTATTTAAGCTCCTGGGTGGCGATTGGGATGCATTCTCGGCTTTGATACTCTACCGGCTTCCAAATATACAGGAGGTGGAATTCGATGGCATAAGCCATTCTCCAGGGACACTTGATTCTTCCTTGATAATCAAGGTTATGCAGAATTCCGCTGGACTCCAACCAGATTCACGAAATTGGAAGAAGCTTCCTCTCCAAAAGGTCCGTCGTGTTGCATTTCAGGGCAGGCGCTTTGAAGAGAGCATACAAATCCAGAACCTCTTTCCCTTTCTCCAATTACCAAATCTTCAGTCATTTGCGTGCCGCGCAGGCCAGCTTGAACTTGACTCGATCCAACTTCTCCAACTTAGTGAGAAGCTCGCCTTCAACATCACCGAACTTCGCCTCCACAACGGCATAATGGAGCCAGAGGCTCTTGCCCTCTTTCTGAGATGTTGCCCCAAAGTAAATATATTATACTATCACCATGATGAAGAAAGTCCATTAGCGTTCGTCCCACCAGAATTTCTAGATGCAATCACGCATTTAAAACCCTGTCTCGAAGGACTAGCCGTAGTAAGCGACACGTATGGCATGGCCGAGGAGGCCATGTCGCCATTTGGTTCTTTTGGGGGCTTTGAATCATTACGAAAATTGAGTGTCTAGGCGTCAAGGCTGTTACCGCTGGAAAATGCGGGGATACCTTTGGAGGAATGGCAACGATACCTGGCGGACCGGATTCCAGCCACTCTCGAAATCTTAGAACTTGATGGTTGCGGGTATTTTGATAAGCGCAGCATCTCACCAGAGAGGCCATGCAAAATCCCGCTTATGGGACTAGTAGCTAGGAAAAGATCAAGGGGCTTAGCGATTGGAGCCTTGCGGTTGAGAGGGAAGGAAGGATGTGGGGCGATGCAAGTGTTTAATGGACTATCAATGGGGAAGCTAGAACTGAAGAGGTTTTTGAAGAGAGTGAAGAGAGGCGGGTAGAGTGTGGTTTCGAGGTTTTTGAGTGGGGCGAGAATGACGACGACGAGGAGGAATTCGTGGATCAGCCTAGAGAATATAAAGGGGAGAGTGGGGAGGAAAGTGGAGGGGAGAGTGAAGGGGAGGTAAGTGGTGGGTTAGAAATGGTAGATGAGAGGCAAGTTCCAGAGACCCAAGGAAGCACTGCTATGACATCAAACGCTAAAGAGTCGCACACCAGCTCCTTACCTCAAGAACAGACATCGAATTCGCACGACGATCTTCCAATTGTCTATAGAGAGCCTCCCGCCTCTAACAATACGATCCTGGGTTCAGTGGAATCCCAGGACTAGGCGCACGCTTAAGTTCTGTTTTATAACATAGGCACGGCTAGCATGATGCAGACATATATCAGAGAACTGGATTGCCATCACTAACAATCAATATGTAAATCTTTTGGGAATTTAGTTTAGGTGTTGGTGTACTTCCCGCTATGCTTAGTGCTGCTATTGTTTCCCCCATTTAGTACTTTTGTTCCCATGCTTAAACTTCTTGCATCATACCAGACAAGATCATAATCGAATGAGAGCTTGTTTGTCTTAAAAAACATTATTAGATGAATATGGGACCTGCCGAAAACTTGATAGGTTTTTCGACAGCACAAAATTCTTGTCATAAAATAGATATTTCTCGAGAAAGAATGGCAACAAAAGTGGGAAATTAAAATGCCAGAATATTGCCATGTCTTCCCCTCAATTCTCTCGCCTTATAAAGTAGAACGTTAAGCTCTGAGGTGCAGGATTCTTGCTTCGGAAATCAAGAGACGTATTCCGTGAAGATTCGCTAAATTAATATGTCTGTTTATAGATAGTTCCTAGGGTGTTTTTTGTTTGAGATTCCCGTGGGGGAATAGAATAAAGGAATGAAACTTTCTTCAATCCGTGATTTGCGTGTTAAAAGGAAGGCGATTCAACACCGTAAATATCAGCAACGAGGTGAGGGTTTGAAATAAGAGGTCAAGGTGAAGGTTCCTTGCCCCTAATAATTCATTTAATTCTAATCACATTTTACTCCTCCTGTTTCTAAGACCTCTTTTTACGCCACTTAACCATAAACCCCTCAATTGTCGTACTCAAACTCCCACCCCTTGAACTTGACTTCAAACTCCGAAGTCCGCCCCTCGACATTGGGACTCGCAGCATAGACACCGACCCACACCTGCACTACGCTAAACTCACTTGAAACCCATGGGATTTTCCTGATGGGTTTCTTCTTATCACCATCTATGACGTAGATCATGAGGGCGCCTGATTTAAGCCTATATGTTGGTCAGCATATGGATCCCCTCCGCCCAGCCCTCTCTTGCTCTTGAGAATATAACCATGCGGATTGGGTTCGATTTCGAAAATAGTTTTCAAGTCATGTGTATATGGGGTAAAGAAAAAATATACCGTTCCATCTCCAACGTAACTTCCTTCTCATCTTTGATACCCGTTTGTGTTAAACTCCAATCGGACCAGTTGTCTGCCACGACGGCCGATACGTAAGTTTCGCCTTCCACCAACTCGATGCCGGTTTTGATCCACTTAGTCTCCTTAATATCCGTGTCGGTTTGTAAGACGAATATAAGACCGCCTAGCTATTATTAATCTCTTATTTTACACCTTTCCCCTATCCTTATATATAAAGTAGGGATCCTTAGGTGGGGAAGAGAGGAGTAATACCTTGATCATACGGCAATGCCCAGTTCCCACTGACAGTAACTCTCGCTCGTTTGAATGATGAGAGAGATAGGGATTTGTAGATGATGGGTGCGTTGAAGGATTTCTTGCAAGGGGGGCCAGGAGCTCGCCATACGTCCGTGGGGTAGGCGAATGGGGGTTTGAGAGAGAATGAAGTAGTGGTAGGGGAGGGCGGGGTTGTCGTGTGGGGCGGGAAAGTGAGGAAAGGGGGCGTTACTGGCATTCTGGGGGATTCGAGTTTGAAGATTGCTGTGTCGAAGCTGTTAAAAACGATTGTGGTTGACTGATTGTCGAAGTGAGGTGTGTTGTGATCAGGAGAGCTGAGTGAGAGCGATGAGTTACTGTAGCGGGGGCGGGGTAAAATATTTAGCGTAGGGATTAGTTAAGCGACGCCAAAATTTAGGGCGGGGTGTTCCGCTTAGTATATTCTCGTATGTGGGCCAAATCACTTAGTGTTGAACCGTTATCCAGCTGCCATTTAAGTTTCTATATCAAATCACCTCTGGAGATCTAAATATAAGCTAGTACATAATGTGAAATGAAAGCAACCACTTTAGTAACGTCCGAGGCTGGTGGTAAATGGTCCCCCTCACATTAATCTCGAATCTACTGCCCCTTCAAAACCAAAACAGCAGACTTGCTCTCGGTTTCTACAGGACGATACACAATTTAGCTCGTCCCTTGAGTTTTCATCATTTTATCTCTAGCGTACCTCCGACTCTCAAATTTTGTTTTTGCTTTTTAACCTTTTTTCTTGTTATTGTAAGCGCGAGTTCTTTAAAGAGGTAAGGCATATTTCTCTCGATATAGCTTAAACTGCTTCCATGTTCAGAACTGTTCTTTCACGGCTATTCTTACTTTCCATCTCTGTATTCCATCTTTTACAATTGAAATTATGGGTCTTCTCCAGCCTGTCTATATTCTGCCTTGGCTGCGAGAGGCTGAGTCTCTACGCCGCAGTACCCTGTCCTGCGGCAGCCTACAGAATATATTGTTCATTGCTCAGGACAAAGTGGATCTAGGAATTATAGTTAAACTAGACTGCTTCCAATGATTAAAGAGCACGATGGTGGTCAAATATTAAATCTCAAATTAATCGAGATGATTATGGTCGCTGATAAAGTTAGCTGAATTCATTCTGAAGTCTGCATGTCGCATGGCACCGAAAATGGTTAGAGTTATTTTGGTTACCTCCTCAGCCTCGTCGACCACCAAATTCAAGCCCTTCAAACATCTTGATGTTGATTCAATTTCCGCTGTCTATTGAATCAGCTAATCGAGCCTATGTATTAATTGCCTTGTTCTTGGGCGTTGCCTAGACATATATATGATAGCCTACTGGTAGCTTTGCGACAAGGGTCAAAATGTCGAATTCAGACGAGGCAACTCCCCCTTTCTCCGAGCAGAAGTCAAGCGGATTTGTGAGGTTTCCACCATTCTAATATTACCCCAATTCTAATCAATCACTTTCCAATGGCTAGGATTCCTCGTTTCCCCTCCTATCAAACGAAGAAAATCCTCCAAATCCAGGCCAGGAGGTGGAACTCGTACATGCTGCAGAACAGGACGAGCTCCAGCGGACCGGCTTCATCGAACTGAATACAAGAGATACTTCGCTAGTTGGGGAGCATATTCCGAGTATAGAGAAATTCGCGGAAGATCTTCAAATTGCTATCGACGCAGCTTGGCCCACGAGACACAGAAGTGGATATGAAGAGGTCCATGTCTTACTACTGAGCTGGGAAGAGGATAATTTGGGAGTTGAGCAGGAGATCAGGAGGCTAGGCAAAGTGCTTTCGAATCTCTACCGGTTCGATGTCGAAGAATACAAAATTCCAAGAAAGACACCGGGGAAGGCAACCATTTCAAGAGTATCTACATTTTTGGAGAATGACAGCAATAGGAATCTGCTCATTGTATACTATGGCGGGCATGCACGGTTGAGCCACCAGTCAAGTGACCCACCGATATGGACCGCGTGAGTTCTGAAGATTTCGGTCACAACACTCTCAAAGCTGATGAATAATAGGACTGACAACCTTGGATCGCCAGCTTTACCTTCTGGGGGTGTCCAGCAATTGCTCGAAGAAGCCGAGTCGGATGTATTACTTCTCTATGACAGTTGTCATTCATCTCATCCTGCAATTAATACTTCCGGGCAAGGCGTCACTGAAGTCATTGCTGCTTGTGGCTTCGAAGCACAGGCCCCAGCAGTAGGACCTCATTCGTTTACGAATGCTCTCATTCTTGAACTAGAAGAGGCATTTAGCGGCGCACCTATCTCTGTTGCTGAGCTCCATAGCAGAATAATTGGATCTTTGAAGAACTGGAAGCCTGGATTATTACGAGATCCGGATGGCAATGTTTGGACAGATCCGAGTGGCATACCAAGATATGAGTGCTATAAACGGAGAACTCCGGTGCATTGTTTCCTCACAAATGAAACCCCATACAGAACCATTACGCTAGCCCCTCTTCCCTCGAAACTTTCGTATGCCGCTGTGGCAACAATTGAGAATGATGAAAATACCAGTCTTCACGCATCATCCTCAGGCAAATCCGGTCATTCGCCATCGAACTCCGTTTTAAGTCCATCAACATTGACAGACTCAACCACAGTCTCTGACTCCTCAAGGCCAGCCCAATCCCTTGATGTCCTTCTAGCCATCAGACTCGAGGACGATTTCTTCCTTGATGAAGAAGAAGATCGTGGACAGGAAATAAAAGCTTGGTGTGAATGGCTCAAGAAAATGCCCGAGAGAGCGCAGAATGTTCGGATCCAAGGACTTTATAAGAGCTGTTCGGCTCTTATGCTAGTCAGCATTCCAATATTACTCTGGGATCTTTTGCCGGACAACGCTGCATATTCTTTTATAGGGTTTGTTAGCTCCTCGAATTTGGCTCATGCCTTAGAGTATGGACAAGAGGCAGAAAGTATAGGCTCAGCGGTAACCCCAAAACTGGAATTGGAACCGAGTTCAAAAGCTCCAATAATCTTGAGAGATGCAGTTGATCGTACTTTCAATCTGCCGTTCGATATGTGCAAGACTTGGGCTGTAAGTCGTTCCATCGCCTTGTCGGCAATTCACTCATCTGTCTACTTTAGGGAACCGAGAAATTAATCAAAGATGCCTTCCTCTATATCGATGTAATTGGACCTCGCGTAGAAGCTGGCCACTACGATCTCCTTGATAAAGACCACAATTTAATTTTACCTGCCACTTGGGAAAGTTTTGTTCAGCCTGGTTGGGAGGTTTCGATGCACATGTGGCCGATGCCTGGGATTCCAAGTCGATACCATCCTCTTTCCTCGCCAAGCCCATCTTCGATTCCACCGCTCGAAATTATGCACCCTCAGCCCCATCGCCCTCAATCTTACAAGAGTGTTCTAGAGAAAAGTCCCAAACGCCGGCCCCATTGGCAACCTGTTCCTTCTCCTTCCCCCCCTCTTCATTTGGATTCTTTTTTTTTATCTTCTCCTCACACAGAGCCAGTAGATTATGAAAATGTTTCACGAGCTCTGATCGCAGAGATTACAGAAAAGGTCGAGAAAGAAGGTGTGTAGACACATCCCTAACATCATACCAGACATTTGAACCCTGCTAAGTCATCTTACTAGTTATCGAACGTCTGAGACAGCATGGCATTGATGAGAGTATTCTTGAATACGACAGAATAGATTCAACAGAAAACTCCCAGGTCATCCCAGACAGTGTTAGTTGTGGGAGATCAAGCGCTGGACGTTCACACACTAGCATGGATTCTGGCTTCTTCGATGAAAGTTATGAGGATACTTTGCGGAAGACCCGAGTTTCATTTCAGGTTGCTAGGGGAAGTTCTCCAAATACTTGGATCCTGGGGCAGTAACGCCTTATATTGATGATGATCATACCAGTGAGGAAAAAGAGGAAAGAGGAAATTCTACGGGATGAATGATACTCGGGGATACTAAGATATATAGTCATCTATTGCTATTACCCTTACTCGTTGCATACAGATAGATGGGGATTTTAGCAGCTAGTGATGATATATGACAGCCCAGGAAGCCGATTGACGATGGTGGATGAGGACGGATGCCGAAAAAGCTGGGAACTGTCACAGCTTTACTCTAGCAATCATTCCTCGCAGAATTTCTGCGATACTCAGACTATCGCTCAACTATGTGAGATCAGTGTAAAGCATTTGGATGAGATGGGAGAAGATTTGATAGAGAACTTAAAGTCTTTGGGTCATGAGGCTAACGTTGAGTATACGAGGCTTTGATTACCTAGCCAGGGGATATTAGAGAATATTGCGAAAACGGTCAGAACGGATTGTGAATGTGATCTATTGGATAAGAAGTGTTAGCATCAGGTGAACTAGACGAGAGAAACAGAAACAGAGATATGGGAAAAGGACAAGCAAGTACGTGAACAGAGCTTAGAAAAAAAAAGCCTGAGATCAGGGCTTTCATCCCTCTGGAAGACATTTGCAAACGGTAAATACAGTATGATAATCAACTTTCACCAGCGGAGCTGCATGGGCGAGTAGATCCAGACAGACTCACGTCACCAAATCTGCGCTTCATCAATAGAGCACAGCCAAACTTAAGACACTGGTCCCTCAATATTCCGGGCTGCACGCTTCAAACTACAAAAGTAATCACATCCACAAACCCCCATGCTACCTCAAGGGATCTCCTGTAGAAGTCTGACAGACCTCAATTGACCAACGCCACCGATGCAATAGCTACCCTCATTATGCATTTCGTGTCATGTAACCAGCCACCCAGCCAACCGACCTATCCCATCCACTCTTATGCACTCCATTTCCCCTGCGAGTAATGGCAATGGAGCAATCCTCGTGGTACTTTGCAGATTCTAAGAAGAAACCTGGACAAAAAAATGAGTATCACCACCCAGTAAACAGTCATCCATCCAACCAACCCAAACGAAGAAAAGACGTGGGTATACATAACAGTCATCCTTCTCATCTCTATTTGCTTTCTTTTGCTCTGAAGATTCCCAGTCTAGCGCCATTCACTCAAAGCAAGCAAATTCATTCACTCTATGCCCAGTATCAAAGTAAGAAGGTCTAGTCTATCTTCTCAAGTCCAGTCGCGTAAGACCTAGAAACGCAAGAAATGGATCAAGTCCGATTCTACTTTTGTCCGGAGAAAAACCACGATGTGCGCTTCGACTTCTCGGCTTCGACACCCTCGCCTCGGAGACCAGAGATTGTAGGAATGAAGGCATTGTTCTCGCCGCCGCCGCCTCCTCGAAGTGGCTTCGCGATTCGGGAACCAGCACCGCCGAAGCTGAAACCGGTAGGTGAGCCAAGGCCTCGAGTGGAGCCAGCCTTAGCAGCTTCGAGTCGCTCCTTGACAGCAGCAAGCTGGGCTTCGAATCTATTGAAGATGTTAGACCTATTATTTTCCTTTGACGAGGGTGAAAAATCAGAAACAACATGAGGAGAAGATGAAGGAAGTTGGAAAGCAACATAAGATGATCGGGGATGTGAAAGTGCAACTGCAAAATCAGATAGAACTTGGGCTTCAAGAGCGCATAGAGTATTAAGCACCTCATGCAAATCTAAGCATGAATAACAGGAAACTCCATACCGGTGGTTAGCGGCTGTAAGCTTCTCTTGAGAGTCTTGCAACAATGTCTCTAGGGATTGAATGCGCTCGTTCCTTGCAATAAGTTTGCGCTCCGCAATAGCGACTTCCTTCTTCAGGCTGCCGTTTTGCTCAACTAGTTGTCGTTGAACGTGAGTGAGCTGCTCGAGATTACGTTCTAAGAACGCCATCTTCTTTTGTTGCGCCTTGTTGTTGCTCGAACGAAGGACATTGTTGTACTGCTCCCTAGTCTCGTCGAGACTAATTTCCAACTCAACAACTCGCTCGCAGCGGTTTTGGAGATCGCGCATCAGGCTCTTCTTCATGGAGTCGAATTCGTCGATTTGTTGTTGGATAGTCTTGCCATTAGTCACACCGGCTGCGACACCATTTGGCACTCCGGCCTTAACCTTTCGCATCAAGTCATCATTGACAGCCTTGAACTTTTGAAGCTCTGCACCCCTTTGGGCCAGCTCAGTCCTGAGTTCTTCGACGAGTGCTGATTGTGCCTCCTGCTTGCTAAAATAAACCTCGGACAACCTCTCCTTCAGTTCTTCGGCGTCTGCTTCGGAAAGGTTGCGTAGCAGAAGGTCTTCGTGCTCTTCTTGAAGGGCTTGTAGGGTATCTTCCAGCTCTTTTCTACGCTTAGCATCCGTATCGTTGGTGGCTATGTTGAATACGGACAACTCCGCTTGACGGACAATACCTTGAGCCTCGACGAGCGCGGATTTCATCTCCTGTAGCCGTTCGGGCTCAACAACTTCACCGGCAGATGACTGCTGGTGCAATGAATCGACTGTCTCAATGGCTTGCTTGATAACGCGCTCATTATCACTAAAAGCATCACCTCCTAGATCAAAACCAGCCATCATCTTTGCCATCTTCTCGGCCTTCTTCTTCTCTTTCTCGTCAGTAACAGCAGTGCTGTCTTTGGCAGCGAGCTTAGCGTCAAGAAGCTGTTGCTTGACCTCCTCCAATTCAGTTGTTAACTCATTGTTAGCCTCTTTCAGGCCGTCCATAGTAATTTGGGCCTCCTTGCCCTCGAAAGAAAGACGCTCAATTTGCATCTTATATTCGTTAACGTCGCTGGCTAGCTTCTCGTTCTCATGGTTGAATTTGGTATCACGCTCCTTCAGGTCCGAAAGCTGCTCTTGAACGCTTCTGAGAGTTTTCTCGGTGGCGGATATCTGGGTCTCCTTCTCGGCGATTTGATCTTGTAATTCGTTTTCACGCCGCAGGAACTCCTCACGCTCGTCCTTATCTATAGGCAGGCTGGGAGTACTTGCGCGTTCGGAAAGAGTAGGAGTCTCAGATCGACTCTCTGGGATGAGCTTGGATGGAGTGGATGGAGTTGAAGGGCGTGGAGGTTGAGCCTGCGACTTGACAATGCCGAGGGTTGTTAGAGAAGGGGTCCACCTCTCCTTGGGTACAGATTCTCCAGTCCGCCAAAGTTGCAACTCGCCATCCACGGTTTGTATGTAGTTATCGTACGTGGAAATCTTTGTCTCGGCGATCCTGAGCATCTTCTTGAGTTCTGCTGGGCTGATTTCTGCGTTGACCTTGGCCTTGTTTTTGATAGCCTTCGCTCGCATACCAAATCGCAGGGTGCTCAAAGTCTCGGCATCGTTATAACTACTGGGAGAGCAATTTATAATCAATGTAGTCCGACTGTTTCCTCCCAAACTTTCTTGAAGAATGCGGGTAAGTTTCGAGTCTCTGTAGGGGATGTGAGAGGACTTTCCATCGGTAAGATTATTGATAACCATTCCAAGAGCGCTCAAACTCTTATTGATTTTCTTGGCCTCCTCCAGGGTCTGGCCGCTAGCACCGGTCTTCCCGACCTTCTCACTACCAGCCAAATCCACCAAGAACAATTGCCCGCTCTTTGCAGACCCTGTCTCGACGTTCTTTTGTGTGATTGTAATAACAAAGATGGAATGTGACCGTGAAGATTCAGCATTCATATTTGTAGATGCAACTGCACGGGCATTCCCACCTCTCCGCATAACCTCATAAACTTCGGGTACGCTTGATACGTAGATTTCTAGTAATCCTTTGACATAAACACCCCTATTCTTCTCCTCGTGGATCGGAAGGTTGTCGTTTGAAGGACATAGCAAATCTCGAATACGCTCCATATAGATTTCCATATAGGAAACCCTAACCGTATATTCAATGGTACCAGGGCTGGTGAGGATACTCGTAAATATCTGTTCAACAATTCGTGGAATAACCCCTCTTCCCTCTTCGTCGTCCATATCTGTCCCCATCATGGTATATGATTTTCCAGCACCGGTCTGGCCATATGCAAAGACCGTGCCATTGTAGCCATTCAGAATATCATCAACTGTAGGCTTGATAGAAAAGTCAAAGACATCCTTTTGGCGCGAGGTCATGTCAAAGACACGATCGAACGTGAACGACCCTTGCGCTTCCTTGGACTACAGGTTTGGTCAATAGGTATACCGGACATCATGGGAAGCTATAATGGGAAGACACTTACGTCTAGAGCACAGGTATCACTATTCTCAAACTTCACAATAGGCTGCCCCCCTGACTCCAGCTCAATGCGATTCTGCGGTCTGAACCGCGCAACGACCTTGATGCTGTTCGACATGATCGCAATCGGATCCTATCCGCGGACACTCATATGTACCCCAGTGTCGAGCAGTGCTCTGGAGATGTTATAGGAATGCGAAATTGTGACGTTGCTGGCACGATAAGGAGTTGTTGACAAGCCGAGACAGTTCGAGGTTCGGTTCGCGTTGTGGACTTCTCGACGTGGACCACTCCAGGCGGTAACTCCTGGCAGAAATGCAATCACGTTACACTAGAAGGGATTATGCTTGCTCCGAGGACGGCCGGAAGTGAATTATGGCAATCAGAATTGTCATGCTTAAGGAAATTGAGTAAAGCATTATTTATTGTCAGACATCTTTGGATAGTTCATTGACGTCTTGAATTGCAAACGCTGAAAACCGCTTTACTATGCAGGATGATGCAGCCTTCAAATACCCCTTAAAGACAGTAACAGCCAAATCAAATATCAAGAGCGCCTCGCATCCACCCATCAACGCCTAAACCCCATTCATATCAATGTCTCATATTTGTATCTACTAAAGGAACTTCAAGGAAAAGACTCGGGCTGGAGCTTGTGTTTTGCCTCAATCTTCCCAGCTCTTCTCCACCGATTCGCGTACCTTCTTTATGTAATCTCGTCGATTATCTTTGTAAAGGTTCGAAGCCTCCACGTTGGCAGGAGAGCTTGTGTTGGGGTCGTTTAATAGACTAGTGCACTTGTCAGCATTTCTCTTCCACTCCTGGCTGTTCAAACCATGCCTTTGGATACTCGTCAAGATAGCTGCCACATCATATGTCGGACTCCATCTGTTTTGCAAAATGTCCAGGCACAACTCTCCCGTAGCATAGACATTGGGGTGAAACATTTGGCTGATGAACTTGACCGCCGGCGGCTTGTTTGGATACTGTTCCTCAAAATGCATTACAAGTCGAAAGGTGCCGTCTTCGAATGGGGTTTCCGCTGGGCCAATGATGACGGCGTTCCTGCACAAGACATTAATACATCTGAAGAGTCTCGAGTCCACGTCCCTATTTAAACGCACCAGGTCATAACATTGTCGGCCACAGGAGAGGCAGATACTCCAGCGGGAGGATCTGTTTGCATGCGCTGCATGAAGTTAGCAGCTGGACTTGATCGCGTGCTCAGCTGATACTCGTACCTTGAAGTCACGCATCAAACGACGTCTGGCAGCAGTAGACATGGCTGTTCTAGGTTTGACCGAAAGAGGCTCTTCTCAAGATTCGAGGTTCCCAGCGGGACTTGATTTGTCTATTCTCGAAGGGTGGTAGGTGAAGTGCTATGTATAATTTCAGTCACAATCAAGTGGCGGATCCGGGTGTCTGAGTCAACGAAAGAGATCTATGGTGAATATGGTGAATGCGTCGGATTTGGACTGGAAGAATCGAAGTTTGAAGTCAATGTGAATCGAATGTTGACGACGGGGATGACGACGGAGAATATTGTCTTCCATCAACGAGCCACCGCAGATTGCAGGCCCTGTCGGGTCCTAGCGCCAGTGTCACGTGGAGATAGAATTATAATGCGGCCGCCCCCGCTCTCCGGTTCCTTGGCATTTCACAAGCCGAGGCTAGCTTGTTCGTTACTAACCCGCTCCTGACGGGGAGGGAGCTACGGATGGGGCACGTCGTCGCTCTCCTTTGACTTCTCTACTTATCAACTTGTTTTATAATAGTTTGTTGCCTATCATGTCCTTTCAAATTGCGCGAACAGCATTTTCCTCCCTTCGAAACTCTCCGGCTTCAAAACAACGACTAAGCCAGGTTCAAAGGCATTTCAGTGCCACTACCTCGGCGAAGAAAGAGATTCAAGAAGCTTACATTCTCAGTGCTTCACGAACTCCCACAGCTAAAGTAAATATGCATCATAGCCTCGGAGTCTTTGCAGATCAACAATAACTCTAATTACAGTTCAATGGCTCTTTTACTACCGTCTCCGCTCCCCAACTAGGTGCCGTAGCCATCAAATCCGCCCTTGAAAAGTCCAAGGTTCCTGTATCAAAAATATCTGATGTCTACATGGGCCATGTCCTTCAAGGCAATGTTGGCCAATCTCCCGCCCGTCAAGCCGCGATATTTGCCGGCCTTCCTTCTACTGTCGAAGCTATAACCATCAACAAAGTCTGTGCCTCCGGCCTGAAAGCCGTCGTCTTTGCAGCACAAAACATCCAGCTAGGCCTTTCCGAGGCACAAATTGCAGGAGGAATGGAAAATATGTCCAGGGTGCCATACTATGTTCCCCGGGCCAGTGGCCTTCCAGCATTCGGAAATATTACTATGGAGGATGGGTTGATTAAAGATGGCCTGTGGGATGTCTATAATCAATTCCATATGGGTATTTGTGCCGAAACTACAGCTAAGAACCACGAAATCACCCGGGAGATGCAAGACGAGTATACAAAGCAAAGCTACTCCCGTTCCCAAGCAGCATGGAAAAATGGAGCATTCAAGGACGAGATTGCGCCTGTCACCATAAAGGGGAAGAAAGGAGACACAATCATCGACACAGATGAAGGTTTCCTTGATGTCAAATTCGACAAACTCTCGTCGCTGAAGCCGGCCTTCCTGCGAGATGGGACCGGTACTGTCACCGCAGCTAGCTCATCTACCCTCAATGACGGTGCTTCAGCACTTGTCCTCGGAAGCGCAGCGATAGCAAAAGAATACGGGGCCGGCTCCCGAGTCCTTGCTCGAATTTGCGGAAGTGCTGATGCGGCTATCGACCCTGTTGATTTCCCCGTTGCTCCTGCAAAAGCTGTTCCGCTTGCATTAGAACGAGCAGGCATCAAGCAGGAAGACGTTGCAATCTGGGAATTTAACGAAGCTTTCGCTGCAGTAATCAAAGCTAATGAAAAGGTAAGCCCTTTATTCTCTCTGCTAACATCGTCGTCATTGCCAACCCCTTGATGCTCGCTTACGCACAATCACACCATGTTCTAACAAAACGAAACTAGATTCTGGATCTACATGGCGCAAATGTCAATCCACTTGGCGGTGCTATTTCACTAGGCCATGCGCTAGGGAGCTCTGGATCGAGAATCCTCACAACGTTATTGCATCAGTTAAAGGTGGGGGAGTATGGCGTTGCGGCTATTTGTAATGGGGGTGGTGCGGCGACTGCAATGGTGGTGCAGAGAATTGCGGTTGAGGATGTATGAATATGATGTGAGTAAAAAAATCTGGCAATAAAAAAAAATCCACTTTGAGACCTATGAAGGTGGTCCAATGCCCCCATGTTGTTATCCACCTCCCTAGCCAACCTGCTTGTATATTCTAGGACCTATCTCACTTGCCTTTTAAAAGTTACGCGGAACCTAGAAGTTTAAGTTAATACTTGAGCTATTGTTAACTTCAAGTAGCGAAGGGTTTTCTGTTACCTGGGGAAAGATGAGAAATATAAAGACGCCAACGAGGGGGGTTATAAGGGACTCGAAGGTTTAGTGGTCAAGAAGAGACTTCAACGCATGAGTCGATCTTCATTGGAATTGAAATTCAAGTTTCATATTTCGTATTTCGGGCTTCGTAATATGACTGACCAACTACATCCCTTCCACTATTTCCAACCAAATTTTTTATTATCGTTGTCATCTTCATGATGCTACTGCCGTCAAATCATAGGCCTACTTACCATCCTTTGTACTAATCTATTTGAATAGTAATTTAGTGAAATACATCACCGTCACTAATCTATTTTCGCGACAATCTTGAAAAATCAAGCGAACTCACAGCGATGAGATAATCGCGAATGTTTTTTTGTAATGTAAATTCGACCTCGAGAATATTTGTGTAGGAATTTTCCTCTATAAGTCTTGACGTCTTGTCGAGTGAATAACTAGAAATAAAAGACTAGATTTGTGGTTCTTTAATCAAAGAGCATTTAGTATTTTGCTTTTAAGCAATGTGGAGATGAAATCATAGTCCGATGATGGGTAATAAAACGGACTTATGCTCCACTCTAGAGTCTCACTGTACTGATCAATGGGGAAAATTCGCCTATGTTACTGGGTGATAGGCGTAACTTGAAGAATAATGCTAAACAGCAAAAATACAGGAATAAAACAGGAGAGAAAACATTTCCTCCCAACTCCTCTACTTTGCATATTAATACCCTTAACAAAAATACAAACCCTTCAATCCTGATATTTTCGAGACTCACTTGAATGAAGTTAAAAGATAAAAAGTCCCATGTTTTCAGTGTTGAAAAGTCTGACTTTGATTTCATAACGCCTACACTCCTATCCCATGCTAAAGTATCACAACCCAATTCAACAAATGAAGGTCCAGCCACCAAAACGCAAACCAAAACGCCACCCCCCGTCTAGATTACCAATTCTACCCTCTCGTCGCATTATACATATACACCTCCAATCATTTCCGACTCTCCTGATCGTCGTAACCATCACACATTCTAATTACTCCTAACTTCCCACCACTTGATTTCCTCTTCAAGACCATCAGCCATCGATTATCTCTTCTTGGCCCCGAAGAACGTCGACAGGAAATGGAGACTTTAAAACAACAGACAAGCATCTAAACAACAGCAACAGGCTAAACTCGCAAGCATCGCCTCCATAAGCCCACTGCTCCCATTCCTCCTATTATCCAGATATTGTCCTTGCGGGCCATACCCAGGCGCATATCCCCCATAGTACCCTTGTTGCTGTTGTCCATAACCCTGCGGCCCATAGGGACCTTGCTGTACATATCCCATTTGCGGTCCCGGGGCATAGTACCCATTTGGTTGCTGTGGGTAACCTTCTTGTTGTGGATATAGGTTTTGGTATTGATTTTGGGGTTGGAATTGGGGTTGAGGGTAGTTTTGTGCCGGGGAGGCGTTGTAATAGTCGGAATGGGGGTTGGAGGAGACGTTGGAGGTGCCGGTTGCGTTTGTGTGGACGGGTTGGGGAGAAGGGATGTTGGAGGCGCCGGCTGAGGTGTAGGCTGGAGGGGGTGGACCACCTCCGCTGTATTTTTGGTCGTTGGACATGTTGTTAGGGTTGGAGAAAGGGAAAAGCGTTTAGGGAGAGAGGGTGTGCCAGAAGAGGAGAGTTGGGGTGTTGGGACCGTTCTCGGAGGAACACGCAGGTCTTTGATCGCTATTTACCGAAGTTGGACTCCAATGTTCTCCAGCTAGCAGAAGGGGCGATTCGCAGCCTGGTATCGTATAGAGAAAGAAGATGGTAAAGAGGCCAGATACCGTCTCAACCCAACGGCTTTGTTAGAGCTATCTGTCGCATTCGTCGGAGGGTATGTATGGAGACAGCAACTCCGGATTAGCCGGAGTCAACGAGGCGAGAAAAATGGATGCAAGGGCCGTGTTCAATGAGCGGTTTACATAAGATAGATACAAGAGAAAGATTAGAGTAATAGAAGGAAAAGGGTAGAGTTGTCGTTGAAATGAAGAGATCGGTGGTTTCATGAGACGGAGAAACAGCTCCGGGAGGCCGATGCGACGGTTAGTGTCGCAAGCAGTGGCGAGGAAGTGTGGCTGAGCTCGAGAGTAAGCCTCCGGAGCGAACACCCACCGGTTGCCCCTCATTAGTCATGACTGTACGGAGGTAGTTGTACTTGTCATGTGATCTCCCTCCTCTTTAACTCTGCTCTCCTGCTCTTCTGATCTTCTGCTCTTCTGCTCTCCTGCTCTCCTGCTCTTCCCGCTCTTTGTCCACTTGTCCACTTGTAATGGTGTCCAACTTGGACGTTGCACTCGCTGACACCCATAAGTCATGGGGAGAAATCAACTTCTTGAACAACTCGAGCTGCTAACCAAACCGTCGTCATCAGCTCCTCTCATCCTTGCAGGAGCTCTTCTTATAAGCTTCTATTATTGCATCTATTACTCCTCGTTTGGCTGGTCGACCGAGGTCGAGTCCCACGTGCTCGAGATCTGGGGCTCGCCAGCCACCCGTAAAGCAAAGTCAACACATGGGGAACGAACTCCCCAGCCCGTTATTCAGCACCGCAAAACTCAGCAATCAAAACCCAACCTCCTGGATTTATCAAGACGGGATTCCAAGACCCAAGAGGGGACGCAAAGCTACGAGTTGAACCTTTTTTTCCTCCAAACATTTCAAGGTGACATCCGCAACACAAAAACAAGGCGATGCAGCCCTGGTGACAAAATCATGCTTGCAACAAACAACCTGACCTGACGACCGAGTCCCCTCCATCCAAGATTCTCACAGTGGGCTTTGCGCTCTTCCCATGTGCACACCACGGACCATTACGAGCTGACTCTCTGCCATTCGAGAGCTTATTACTCACTCGTCTCTTTCTTCCGAAATATATACTTCCCCTTCCAAGATATCGAATTTCATCTGGCTGCTGATAGTGGCAGCTTCTGCTATCGATATCGGGAAGACATCATTGTGTTTCAAGCTCGGACTTTTCCTGCGATAAACAGCTATCCCAGGTTCACCTCGCGCGCAGCCAAAACAGACAATTACAGCTACAGAGAACTTGGAAAGTCGTAATGGCTCCAATTAACCTACCGTCTAAAGCTTTCAAGTCGCGATCCGTCCCAGCCGACCTCTCGAAGCTTCTCTCCTCTCCAGCCACAACTTTCACACGGCTCCGCGACATTCCATCCCAAACAAAGTTACCACTCCTCTCTCGAACCCTACGATTATTATCCCGACAAACTGATTCCTCTATCATTCCTACCACTTATGGTTCAATAAACAGCGGTCCTGCTCCTGGTACGATTGTTGGAATTGTCCTCGGTTCAGTTGGAGGCTTCCTACTTCTCCTCTGGCTCTTATACACTTGTCTAAGCTTTGGCACTACCGGCACATCTGCATATAGCGAATCCATCATCGTCGCCAGAGAGCGCAGGAAGTCGCATCGCGGATCAAGGTCGAGTAGGAGGAGTCACTCTCGACGGACGAGTGAAACAGTGGAAGTAAGGAGACCCCCCCCCAATGCCTATGCCCATGCCTATGCCCGCACCGCCGCCGCCGCGGATGCGAGAACCCGAACGAGTGGAGAGAATTATCGTTGAGGAGTCGAGGGAGACTAGGAGGGAACCGAGTCTAGATTCTAGCAGAGGGAGCGATGAAGTTGTAGTGATCGAGGACCACAGTCCACCGAGACGGAAGAAGAGTAATAGGAAGAGGGAAGATACTAGAGACAGTGGATACAGAACTGTTGATCCGGATTCGTATGGTGGAGTTGTTGGAGGGCGACGAAAGAGCTCCGACAGAAGATAGCGGACTGATGAAGGGGCTTTAAGCTGTTTATAAAGAGAGAGGCTTTCCTGCCGAGGGTTCGGGTGATACAATACCCGAGAGAAAAGAAGAAGCGGGAGGCTCGCAAGAAAGACATATCACGACGATCTGTGAGACATTGGGATGAAGGCAATGACGGGGTGGAGTTTGGAAGGGAATAAGAGTACTGGAGGTTATCTGCAGCGCCGGATCGGGGATTGGAGGGACATGAGATGAAAGATCATGTGGATTTACATAAGTTTCCGACACATATACGCCTGCTCTGGCATCGCGTTTCCTATTTCTTCCATGTAGCTTCAGCCAAGCGGAGCGAAACGATTTGCCTGCGAAATGGAGCAATTGCATTTGTGGAGCTGTTGTGTAGAAAGGTAGCGCGAGACATAATGTAGCATAGCTAGCGCAAGAATGTGACCAGTGATGAAAGAAAAGAAGAAGAAAAGGCTATCCGCAATGATGGTAGAAGGCGCCAGAGCGGCGGTACCGGTCCGTATTGTTCAGTGCCAGCTTCGACACACGCATACATCCCTATCTAGGCGATTAGGGAGTATATTCTCCTTCTTAGCTTTATATATTATATTCAAAAGCTCCCATCCTTTTTTTCCTTCCAATAGGGCACCTTAACTAGCCCATTCGAAAGACGAGAACAGCCCACATCTCCCGTCACATTTTCTTCCATCCAGACAGGCCCAGATAGGGGATGGATGTCTTTCCCTCGGAAGACGAAGACGAGGTATTGCACGTGACCTAGAGGGAAAACATGTCTTCAATGTACTCGTATGGTCATTGAGTTTTCCATCCGACGACCGACCGACTGCTCACTGTCGCATATACGCGGGAAAGCGTCTTAGCACTCGCAGACCTTCTCCGCGGAACAGCACTAGGAGGGGAGGAGATAGGCGGTATAGTAAGGAAGTTAAGGTGAGTCGAGGTAAGATAGGTGTAAAGCTGATTACAAATGCAGCGAGTGCGATGTCGGATTGGGGCCGGTCGTTAGGTCGGGGTCTCCAGGTCGTCTTTATCGCGACGGAGACGGACAGGGAGGGTGAGAGGGGATGGGATGGATTGTTGCTCGTGGATTCATGTGCAAGCTGGTGGAGAAGTCAACCGGTGCAGGTAATTAATCACTTACATCTGTAAAGGCGGTGGATGGAAGCTGTTGATCTACGCCTAATCCAAAGTACAAAGGTCGGCCTGGTCGTATATCCAATCGGGAATCCTAGCGGCTAAGCTCGAAAGGCTCGACCCGCTCTTTTCTCGAAGGGCGTAATCGTCAATTCTTTTGACATCTCCACCACCACCATCCACCCCACCCTGCATGCTACTGGTGATGGGATGGCTGGGTCAGGTCGGAACAAGGTTCGATGACTGTACATTCCCTTCTGTTGCATCTCGTTTTTATAACGTCCTCCTATCTAATACTCGCTTTTCCTCCTCTTTTCTCCCCATCTCCACGCCTTTGTTTGGATTCCCATCTCACTCGTGCTCTGTGCTTCGTGCTCTTCTCACCACCCCGCATTCGTGTCACCTGGGGTCGACGCCCTCTAGATGACCACGATCGAGGAAGAAGCCGACATGGACGAGTTCTTTAACTTCGAGAAAGCTGCCGACCCTCAGGCTCATCATGATGCCGGGTTCGCCGGTCTCGAGTCGGGCCCGTACGATATCGATCTGGCCTTTGCCGACCTTCAAACCGACGAGAACTGCTTTCAGGCTTTGCAGCACTTCTCGGACCCGAAGGAGCAATTCTCCCTCGGGCTGGATGAGTTGAACCAAGACCACAATGCTTTCATGGATACCACGATGATGGGCCCGGATGACTTCACCGACTTTCCAAGATGGATCGATGGGATGGACGTCCCTTCGGACCCGTGTGCATATTGTCGTCGCATGCGCATTCACTGCAAAGTGCTGAGGGAAGGTCTGAGAAAGGGCTCCTGTACAAGTTGTGTTGCCCTGGCAAGGTCGTGCAGTTTGACGCATGCCTACGAGTCCCATGGCTCCCACTCCCACACTCCACCGTTACAGGCTCCCTATAACAACGCTGCTCCTGCCGCCGGCAACCCAGGTCAGATGACGGACAGCCTCCCCCTCCCGCAGCCTTGTGAATATTGTCACACTCGAAACCTTCAGTGCATCCTGGTCCAATGGGGAGAACGAGCTGGTTCGTGTGCTAACTGTATTGCCTTTGCCTGTCCCTGCACCATGGCCACCATGGCCAGCGGAGGTGGTTCCGAATGGAAGGGTGATGCTGGAATGATCTCAAAGACTAGCACTCCTCCGATATCCCCAGGCCTTCAGCAAAACAGGTCGTTCTCCAGCCTTGTTGGCTTGAATTCATCAGATGAGAACGTCAACACCGCTGGCCTTGGTGACCACACTCCCAAAATTGGTGCCAGGTTCTCCCGAGAATCACTTCGGATTCTCAAGGCCTGGCTGTCCACCCACACCACTCATCCATATCCAAGCGATGAAGAGAAAGAGAGCTTGAGACGGCAGACCGGTCTCAACAAGACACAGATTACGAACTGGCTGGCCAATGCCCGTAGAAGGGGGAAGGTTCGAGCTCCACGGTCCACGTCCCCGAGTGTTCGGAGTTACCCCAATGCCATGGACATTCCGAGAAGAGCAGGAACCCCTGCCCTAGAAACCATGAATCCCCTCGAACGTTGGAAGCACTCTCCGCCAGAAAACGAGCCTGCGTCCGTTACCGCTATTGCCAGAGCCGTCACTTCCTCTGCATTCACCTCCCCAGATAGCCCTCGTACGAACCGTGGCGTTTCTGATGATGGATCGGCTCGATCCTTGTGTAATGTTTCCTCGGCTAGTAGTTTGGACACTTCTCAATCTTCCGGGGGATCTTTCGCTTCGGCATTCTCGCACCGGTCTCATGGATCCTTGGGCTCTTTTGGATCTTTTGGTAGTAGAGGAAGACGTCGTCGTCGGAAAGCCACTATTAAGCCTACCAAAGCTAGTCCGAATCTGACTGCTCATCCTCGTACATACCAATGCACTTTCTGCACGGAAACCTTCAAGACGAAGCATGATTGGCAAAGACACGAGAAGTCACTGCATTTATCGTTAGAGCGTTGGGTATGCTGCCCATCTGGGCCAACGCAGTTCTCCGCTGACTATGGCCACAATCGCTGCGTTTTCTGCGGACTATCTAATCCACCTGACGACCACTGCGAGGTTCACAATTATTCTAGCTGTGTAGAGAGATTGCTCGAGGAGAGGACTTTCTACAGGAAGGATCACCTCCGCCAACATCTGAGTCTGGTCCATGACGCCAAGTTTCAAAACTTTTCTATGGAACTATGGAAAGTCGTGACTCCAGAGATTCGGTCACGCTGCGGTTTCTGTGGGATTGTGATGGATTCATGGAGCTTCCGGATCGATCATTTAGCCGAGCATTTCAAAGGCGGAAAAAGTATGGCTGATTGGAAGGGTGACTGGGGTTTTGAGCCTCAAGTGTTAGATATTGTGGAGAATGGGATGCCTCCTTGTATGTTATTACCCTTTCCTTGTTTTCTTCGTCATTAAACATGCTCACATATGCCAGACCTCATTCATGACGAGCGAAACTCGATGAATCCTTATGAGAGCTCTAAGAGCCCTGCTGGGGATGAGAAGACCCTCGAAGATCTGATCAAAATCAGGTTGGTGGAGTACCTTCAGGATTCCATCAACGCAGGAGCTGTCCCAACAGACGATGAGCTGCTCGTCCAGGCGCGTAAAATCATTAATCGAGCCGATGAGCTTAGGGTCGGGGGGCCTGAGAATTCCTGGTTTTGTGATTTGATAATGTTTACAAGTTCAGGCAATGGCGAAGACAGTGAAGCAGTGCCCTCCCCTTTCGGCAACAGTCGAAATTGCGGCCGGGACACCTTAGTCTACACGCAAAATATGAAAGGGCTCAACGGGCAATGCGCGGTCGACTCGATCAGATGCCCGAAGGAACGAGCCTTGTATAATTTTGTGACCAGTAAGCAAGCTTTAGGGCTAATACCTGCAGATCGGGAGCTTCAGGCCGAGTGTTGCAAAATCCTAGACGATGTTGAAGCTACCTCAAATTTCAAGTGTAAAAGTGGTCTAGCTTGGTTCAAATATCTAATCACGCATTCGACTGGGTGGTTGAGTTCTTTCAGAAGAAGAGCGGGGCTTCCCAGGAGCTCGGCCATTGCTTCAGAGCAGATTCGGTCAACAGATGATAAGAGTATTGATTACAGTATCAATAACCATGCTCGATTAGAGAAAGAATTGAAAGATTGGGCTAGATTTCAGGTTTCGACTGGGCGCATCCCTTCGGATGAGGAGATACAACACCAAGCCCGTCTTATTGTGTTCAAGAACGACGATCCTTGGAACCAGACCATGATAGATGATCCTGCAATTCTCCTGTTGTTCAAGCGTCAAACTGGCCTTGCTGGTACAGACGATGCCGGTCTTACTTGCTTGGATCTACCTACACTAGCTGAAGTTGCGGAAAATAACAACTCGAATGTACAATCGCAACCTTCGCCCAAAAGTCTACATTGGGATCTTCAAAATACGGAGATGGTCTTGCCAACAACGAGCAATTCTTATAGCCGAAATGGTAAGTTCACGGGTGCCGTAGAGCAGCCTCTCCATACTATGGTTCAGAACCAACCTTCCTGCAACACAAACCCAACACAGCCGCTCAAGTACTTCCTCAATGATGCTAATTGTTACGGCCGGCTTGTGCGAGAATTATCCAGATTTGTGACGACGTGTATGAGCTCGAACAATCCAAATCAACATGTACGCTTGCCCCTCTTTGACCTTTGACAAATGAACTTGAATATTAATATCAACCAGGTCCCCACAGACGCTGAAATCCAAAACCAAGCGAGATGGATCATTTACGACGATGATGATCCATGGAACCAAACCGCTGCTGATAATGCGGAATGGTTGATTCGGTTTAAACGAGATATTAACCTTCTCCCACCAGAATCTGGCCCAGGACTCCCACTCTCCGCACTGAGTTGGCAGATCAAGGATGGCGGCACAGGTTTCGAGCCTCCCTATCTTAAACCGAAAGATGGAGCGGTTGGAGACTATCACGAGGACGTGGCTGTAAAGGTCGACCACCGTGTCTACACTGTTAAGAAAGACACGGCAGTCCGTTTTTCCAAAGGACTATCGGACCGCTATTCGCGACCTGCGAAAGTCTTCTGCTCAAGAGAGTTAGAGACCAGTCTTGCTGAATTTGTGAAGGAGGAGCTGGGCCAAGGCAGAGTGCCAATGGATGAGACGCTGAGGGCAAAGGCAAGGTGCATTTTGGGGGTCGAGGAGGGGACTCCGACAGCCGCCGACGAGCCAGAGCTGTTGGAAAAGTTTAAGAAGCTGTATGGGATTATTAGGACGGGGGAGGGAGAGAATATTAATGACACAATTCACACGGCGAGCAGGACGATTCCAGAGTTCGATGAGGATACATTAGCGCAGTTTGATAGGGAGTTGGAAAGGATGGATTTTAGTGGGATGGAGTTGCCAATGACGATGGATGGCGCAGTTGGGGATGAGGTGTTGATGCAGGACGGATTGCATGCTTCCTCCAGCACCGATAGTCTCGACATGATGCTTGGCCTTGGCACTGGTACTAGTACTGGTATCCGGAGTTTACCGTCAGCAGTCTCAAGCTCGGATCTCAAACACAGTTGTCTCACCTTTGGTACCGGGATTCAAACTCGAACTTCACCGCGACCACAACCACGGTCCCTCTTGAGCTTAGGCTTTGCCAATTCACAATCTTCGGCAGCAATGCCAACCCAAATGATGCCGAGTCCTATACCCACCGGGATGGAAGCACCGGTACCGGCTAGCAAGGAGAATGGAGCACCGGATTACGCAGATATGTAGAAATTTAGTAGCACGACGACCGCTCTATTATGGAAGATAGCGACTTCGGTGAGGGCCGGGTTCAAGCCTGCAGAGAAGGCGGAGGGGAATAAGTGGTATTTCATGTGCGCTGATTGAGTAGTGGGGTACAAAAGTGATGAGTGATAGAGGAGATATTTGATCTGGAATCTGGGTTTGGAGTTCACATGTCGGCGTTAATCAATATCCTCAACTTTGGTTTTTTGGGGGCTTTTCTGGGATAAAGTTTAGGTAGGTAGGGGCTATAATTCGAGATGATCAGTAGATAATTGAGAGACGAAGAAAATAAAATATGTACTTTCTATTTCTTTTGAAGTTTTTATTGAGATCGTTTTAATCTCGTTTCTGAAAACTGAGTCGTCTCTTTTAGTTTCGTTAGGTTTAGACTCAGACTTAGACGAGGTTGTGAAAATGAAGTATTGTCACTCTCTTATTATCGGTAAGTGAGAGGTATACGTGTCTTTTTGCTTCTATCTCCACCTTTGCCTCTTTCTTCTCTTGCGATGCCTATTATGATGGAACAGATTTGAGTTGAACATGGGTAGAAATAAACGATACTTAAAAAATATGTAAGACTCGTGGATAGAGGTGTAATCCATCTTACTTTCACAATACGTATACGTATTGAAGATTCCACCAAGTCATTTTTAGTTCTCAATATATACCTCCTACTTGCTTGTATAAAAGACATCTCATCTTCACACAGTAGTCAAACTAGATATCAAACTAGCTATCAAACCATCTATCACTTCTCCTCCCCCATCAGCTCCAACTCCCACCCCGTAAACCCCACAGCCAGATCCCCCTCTCCCCTCCCCACCGTCGGCGTCGCAGCATACATCCCTACCCACACCACCGTCTCCCCGGGCTCGCTCAGCACCCAGGTTACCTCCCTCACCGCGGATCTCTTCTCGCCTTCAATGACGTAGACCCAGAGCGTGCCTTCGACCGGGTCGCGCTCCATCTCGAGGGTTGCGGTCTGTGTGAGGGGGTCGGAGGGCGAGGCGTGGATCCCCGCCGAGAGGAGAGACCAGTCGGCCCAGGTGTGGCAGGCGACGGTGGAGATGTTGGGCCGGGAGTTGACGTATTCGATGCCGGTCTTGATCCATTTCCTGTCCTGGGGGGCGGGCTTGTCGTTGACGATGAAGACGAGACCGCCTAGTTGGTTGGATTTCTTTTAGTGGATTTTCCTATTTTGAAACTTGCGTTCTTTCTTTCTTTCTTTCCTTACATACAAGTCTTGTGAGGGGTATTCTAGTTCTTGTTTGTGGGGAAGGAGAAGGAGAAGTGGGAAGTACCTTGATCATAGAGCCCCTCCCATTTCCCGGATACGGTGACCCGGCATCGTTTGAATGTCGAGATGGTGCATTCTTTATAAAAGATGGGTGCGTTGAAGGTGTTTATGAGGGGGGGCCCGGGTTTGCGCCAGATGTCTGTAGGGCCTGTCTTGGAGGGGTTGAGGAGGAGGGTGAAGGGGCTTTGAGCGGGGATTTCCTGGTCGGAGTCATTGGGCGGAAAGACGGAGAAGGGGAGGTGGTCTGTCATTGTGGTGGTGGTGAAGGATATATATAGAGAGTGTTGGGTTGAGTGAGTAAGTGTATGGGTGGGTGACTACCACCATACGGAGTACACTCCCAGAGATGGCGTTTGAGAGGGGGAGTCCTGATGCGGGGTAGGGATTGCGAGGTAATTTTGGAGGATGCTGAGGTGGATGGAGCAGAGGGTTTAGAATGAAATGAAATGAATGAGAAGGAGGAGTTGAGGACAAATGGGAAGGCGAGAATTTATAGATGTCTTTTCACTCAAGATATATAAGCTGCAACTAAGGCGCATCTTTGCTTACTTTCTGATCTTGTTGCCAAGAGTGGATATATTATGTAATGAGAAGTGGGTGGTGACTGTTGGTGTCTGCTTAAAGAGGGGATTCTCACGTGGGCATGGTGCAATCGGAAACGCGGACCGGCTACCCTATGTTCGTATTTCATTGCTCTTAATAAGAGGAAATAAGTTTCTTTCATGTTGTGATTTGAGAACCCTCTGTACAACGGGGCATTAGTTTCTCCGTTTGTAGGTGAGGTGACTAAAAGGCCGGGCGTTTAAGGGACGGGCGGCCTAAAAGAGTCTAAAATTATAGAAGCGCGTCTAATTCCCTCTTTCTAATGTCTTACCAACGCAACACCAGACAGCCATTTTCGATACCGCGCTCTAGTGAGACTTGTCGTCAAAGAGATCGAGTTGAAGAAGGATTAAGGGGGTTATTGCACTTCAAAAGCCATTCTGCGCTCCTCAATTGAAGAATGTGCCTTCTTGAACTCCACACACCACCGGGGCTTCCACTTGCGATTCGAATCCACGATTATGTGTCGCCCCAGCAAGCGCTAAGGGAGTTGTGTATGCATGCTTTCTGCAAAACTGAGCCATTCGAGGACTTCTCAGACGAGAAATCAAATCCAGACACGCACCTAAACTTTCACGACACTGTGAGAGATTGTGGCAAGCCAGTCGTCAGCCTTTTCTTTTCTGTTAGCAAGACGATACAAGCTCATAGCGGAGACTTCAAGTTAATCATTAGGAGGTTGGACGATTTACTTGCTCTTGCTACCGAAAAATTCTACGCTTTTCCTTTCAAAGATGTTCCGGCTTGCTGGAGGGTGCTTTTCAGGGAAGCCAGCTTGCTGAAGTTTTCAGCATTGGCAGTTAAGGATATTTGGAAGGTTGATGGAGAAACTCCAAGTGGTGAAATTGGTGGGGTAGTTGCTATTGATGGCGAGAAGATGGATGAGATGGTGAAGATTATTGACATGGCCCTCATCATGGCTGGCCCGCCTTCATCCATTGAGATGCAGAAACGCATCGAATCTGCATTAAGTCTGCTCCAAGATATTCATATCACTTCAATATCAAGCCAGGAAGCTATCCGGCCCGCAAAAAGAAGAAAATTCGAGGAGCCGAGGACTTGGAACGATCCGTTCTCATCATCATCTGTTTTTATACCGCCAGTTGCGAAGCCGGTTCCCAAAGTCTCGGCACCATCTTTCGACCGATTCGAAAACCATATGCTCTGTCCCAATGACCCAAGTCTAGGACCGGAACCATTAGTCATCACGGATGCCCTAGATCTCTGGCCTGCACGAAATGAAAGTCCATGGAATAGTCCTTCCTATCTCCTTTCCAAGACGATAGGCGGTAGACGTCTCGTCCCAATTGAACTGGGCCGAAGTTATGTCGACGAAGGATGGGGACAAAAGCTCATCACATTTAAAGAATTTATTGAGGGATATATTCTTCATACTTCTACATCTTCTTCAAATATTGGTACTGGGTATCTTGCACAGCACGACTTGTTCACTCAAATCCCCTCTTTGCGCCAAGACATCGCTATTCCAGACTATTGCTTCACATCACCTCCGCCTCCTCATGCTTCTTCCCCCCTGGCTGAGAAACACTCTCAACTACCACCCTTGGCTGAACCGCTGTTGAATGCATGGTTTGGTCCAGCTGGGACCATAAGTCCGCTACATGTTGATCCATATCATAACATTCTCGCTCAAGTCGTCGGTAAGAAGTACGTGAGGCTGTACTCACCTAAGGAGAGCAAAAATTTATATGCAAGAGGTACCGAGGATGGAGGAGTTGATATGCAGAACACCAGCGCCATGGATATTGGTGTATTAGAAGGTTGGGATGGCACTGAGGTTGAGAGACAACAAGCCCACGAGATGTTTCCCCTCTTTGCAGATGCGGAGTTTGTTGACTGTGTGCTGGACGAGGGAGAGTGCTTATACATTCCAGTCGGATGGTGGCACTATGTACGAAGCCTGAGTGTTAGCTTCAGCGTGAGCTTCTGGTTCAACTAACACGATGGAAACCACATAAGTGGGCTCTTCATGGACGGAGAAATCATGTGGCATAGTCACGTGGATCTTAAATGGGCTTTGTGGGGTCCCTGGAGGACGCTACATACAGCACACCCTATTAGGACTAGCACCTCACTTCATACGCTAGGTTACTTCCCCCAAAACATCCCACTTCTTACGATTTGGTTCTGATTCGAACAGCTTTCGTTGGACGCACTAGAATTCGGAATGTCCGGGCTACAAACTTGATTTTGTTGCCTCTAGTTACCCCCTGTGCCAGATGCGTGGCTTAGCTTAGCATTCATCATTCTCTAAGCCACTGCCTGATAGTTTGAAAATTTTGGGCACATATGAGACTAAGTTAACCAACTCAATCTCTTGCATATTAATGCTTTGGCTTGAGGCAAACCTCCTATCTTTAATACCTCCATGTCGCCAAAATGGTATATTGCGGCAAGCCTTCAAAAGGATGCCAAGCGTGTAGGGACAGGAAAACAAGAGTATGAAAATCTGTTTGGCTCTCGGATATTGCTCTATTGAGAGATGCGTCTGCGCTATGGTTATTAAATCTTGGACCCTGCTAATTTTCTCCAGTGTGATCGTGCCATACCGTCATGCAGCCAATGCCTTCGAGCACAGCGGGCTTGTCTTGGCTATCGCAGCCAACTTGATCTCATGTTTCGCAACGAAAGCGAATCTGTAATTGTGAAAGCCAAGGCAACGGAAACCAAAAGAGGAAAAGCCAGGGAGAAATCCAGCTTTCCAAATTCTTCGTCAATTCCATTTGCTACTAGGCCCAAGCTTCAAACATCAAACGGAAGAGAGCAAGAGAGAGACTTGCTGGAGTTAACACTTGCTGAGCAAGAAGAACGAGATCCAGGATTCGTAGACTTCCCTGAATATCTAGTCTCCAATCATGACTCAGCACTCGTCAAAGCTCTCGTGCCTAGTCACTCAATATTTCCAACAATTGAGGAACGAGCATTTGGCTACTTCAGCGCCAACAGTTCTGCATGGTTTCGCAAAGATATCACCAACGATTTATGCTCCCAAATAACTATCGATGATGTCCTTACTGCAAGTATGTCTGCTATGGGCATGGCCACTTTCTCCCAGGCTGCTCATTCTCCAGAACTCATGATGCGAGCTCGAAGAGATTATATCAAAGCTCTCCAGTTAACAAATGCGGCTCTACGGTCCCCAACACAAGTCAAAAAAGACAGCACCTTATTCGCTGTCATGATTTTAAGTATATTTGAGACCATAACCGGATCCAACGAAAGATCTATAGCCGCATGGACCGAACATATCAATGGAGCCGCAGCGCTCGTCAAGCTTCGAGGACCTGGGCAATTTCGCACTGAAGCAGGCCAGAGGATGTACCTCCAAGTAACATCAAGCTTGATGCTCAGCTGTATTCAAAGGACGGTCCCCATGCCTCAACACATCATAGCGTTGCGAGCTCACGCGGAAAAAGTCATCGACGTTTCATCTCCCGTCTGGAAACTCTCTGCTGTAATAATCGACTTCACCATCTTCCGCGCCGACGCTTACTCTCGCAATCCCCCTCCCGCTCTAGAAATCCTTGCCCGCGCCCTTGATATCGAATCCAGGTTTCTGGCTCTGTTCGAGGACACACCCGAGAGCTGGAGGTACGAGGTCGCATATTCGGACGAGAAGCCGGATGTAATCTGGAACGGCAAGTTCCACGTTTATAAAGAGGCCTGGATGGCGCATATCTGGAATGGGATGAGAACTTGTAGAATTATGCTGCACGAGGCGATTAGGGATCAACTCCCGCTTTTATCTAGACCTGAGAACCCGGTTCTGGATGAGAAAGAATTGGAGTTACAAGAGAGAGCGTCGATGGAAGTGATAATACAGATGAGAGATGACGTTTTAGCGAGTGTGCCGCAGAACGCACAGGATACGATGAGGGGGACGAGTTTTCTGGCGGATGGAAGCAGGGCGTATTTTATCTTGTGGCCGTTGTACTTGGTTGCGGCGATGAATGCATCGACGGAGCAGATCAGGGCGTGGTGTATTAAGAGGCTGAGGATCATTGGAGACGAGTTGGGAATTAGGCAGGCCGAGGTGCTAGCAGATTTTCTCCAAAGAAAGAAAGATGTTGTGGTTTGGGAGGAAAGGGAGCCGGAGCAACCATCAAGGATTAGGGTGGAGGTTATTGAAGAAGGGATGGATTGGACTAGTGGCAAAAATGGAGTCGGGCTTAAGGGCTCGCCTGAGGAGGAAGAGATGTTGCAGTCCTTTCACGATGATAGATTAGAGTGTCTTGATCTTCAGAATTGATGAGTTTATGTAAGTTATAATTATATCTAATAGTCCTACAAACAATAAGAAATCAGAAGCCATCATCTGCTTCCCTCCCTCACTCAATCTTAACATGCTTTATCTTCACCACGGGTTTAAACATCTCTCCTCTTTGCTCAACTCTCCACACCCACTCTTTCCTGAGTGGTATATGGGGCCCCTTCCCTCTTCCATCCTTCCTATAAACACCCTTCACACGTAGAATCTCATTCATCTTCTCACACACCTCGGAGAAATCTTTGCCCAGGTAGAAATCGTCCCAAGTGCGCCTCTTACGCTTTTTTGAGACAACGTAGAGGAGGAGGGAGATCTGTATTAGTGATGTGAAGCGTGGGAGTAACATGGGGAGGTGCTGTAGGAGCGATTTGAGGAGTGCTGGGGGAACGGGGAGGGCGAAGGGAAGGGAGATTGTGAGGTACGTGAGGTTAGGTAGAAGGAAGAGGGTTGGTGATAAGGTTGTGGCAGGTGAAAGTGTAGATCTGTTGAGATACATGTTAATAGACACCCCACCTACGAAATGGGGATGAAAACTCACAGAAGGACAATTCTAAACATCCTTACCATCTTTCTCGTCTGCTCGCTCATCCTCTCCACGACCCTATTCATCCTCGACTCCCTAATCGTGCACCTAAACCCCCAGACTTTATAATATATTACCTGTGCTTCCCGATATAGTAAATCATCAGGATCTAACGCCCAGAGGAGACTCGGTTTAGCTCTCCGAGCACAAGCGCTACTGAAATAGTATTCGAAGACCATGGATCGGAGTTCGGATGGGAGCTGGGCAAAAGGGAATGTTTGCTGGGCCTTTTCCTTTCGGAGAGCCCACAGGGCTTTTCTCGTCTCGTTCTCGGCAAGCTTGAAGGTTGTCAGCTGGTGTTTAACGATACTGGAGTGGGCGAGGAGTTTTTGCCGGGGCGAGCATTGGTTTGGCTTGGCGGGTGCGGCTTCGAGAATTACTATGTCTCTGAGGATGAAATCTGAGATCTGGAGTCCGAAGGAGAGAGAGAGAGATCTAATTTTGGTTTGGTAATTATTGGCGCTCGCCGTGTTCGCTGCCTTTTCCAGGTCGAAGTGGACTTTTCTGAAGTTGTAACAGCATTAAACTCTGGAGCGATTTCATTTGCTTTTCGCTTCTTGATGCATTTAAGAGACATTGTAGAGAGTTGGGAAGTTCAAGAAAAGTTACTTTGAATGATTAAGAATAAGAAGAATGACGTCTAAAATTCTTATTCGAGAGAAACTTTACATATATGATGAGTTAAAACTACGCTAGGAGTGTCGAATACTTTGACTAGTTGCACGGCTAGGAGTTGGGTTATCCGAGAAAATTACCGCGTACATAGAGCAATTTTAGGAGATACTTCACGTGCTTCGTGAGGCCACAAGCTCGTAGTAGATGCTATAGGGTCTTACCAGTAAGCCTTGCTTTTAAGTGGAAGTAGGCAATATTCTACGCACAGTGGGCGTTAATATATCAAGTCTTCTAAGCGAGACAGGAGACCGAAAATCCCGAATACGCGACATTTCAGAATGAATGTTAAATTTAATATACTTAGCTTGTTTAATGAAAGTGGGGGAATAAAAAGGCCTCGTACCGAGAAGGGTTATATGGATGGTATAGCATATATTTAAATCATATCAAACTTCTCTCACAGCCATGATACTCATTGGTGTTCAGCCAAATCGATTGGCATCAACTGCTATATAACCTAGAATATTCTTCCACTCTAGGGAAGCTTGAACAAAATCCTACACATCCTCCACTTTCCTCTCTCTCTGCACCTGCACCTCTATCTTACTTGTGTTTTGTTCCAGTACTTCCGTATACATTATGGTCTCCCTTCTCTGTTCTAGCAAGACTTTAACCCTTCATCATTTTCGCTCTAGTCCTGTCTTAGATATTGTGACCTTCGCTCCCAGTCCTAGCGAGACATCTACCTTTCTTGGTTTCCGCTCTAGTGCTTTTTTGAGCATTATGCTTTTCACACTCTGCCCTAGTGAGACATCCACCTTTCTCGGTTTCTACTCTAGTACTTTCAAGAAATATGGATATTGGTGTTGGTTGAGGTTGGACAACTTACTTAATCAATCCGACGTTTCATTAGCGACAACCTGGGGCTAAAATTGTACGTGCGTCTACACTGGGCCCACGCCCCTCCGCCTACTCTCCGATGACTACGCTCTGCATATACATATATATAATATAATGCCTTTATCAGTCATGACATGATACACATGAGTCTTTTTCATGGAGGAGAGGAACTGGATGAAGTGGTGACATGCCTATTATTATAACGGCTCCAGCGGCCCTCTTCTATTATCTACACATGAGTCTTTTTATAGTAGTCGGATTAGATATACCGGTGACGCTTCGTTTATGCTATTGTAGAGACTCTCCTTTAATGTCTGCTAGAGCTAATTATAGCACCACAGTACCTCTCTCTGACTCAAGGCGTGGTGAGGCTGCGGGTTCTATGAAAACCACAGCCTACGAGAAACATTGAAGCTATTCAAGACATTGCCCCTTTGGCAAGCCATCCTTCCAGATAGGCTCCCCGTCCTCATCAAAGCTCGCCCACTCAAAAAACCCACAGCCCTCCTTTCCCGGCACATTCCCAGCATAACACATCCAAAAATACCGCCCCCAGTTCTCCTTCTTCCTTTGTACGACTCGCAAGATGGCCGCTACGTCGCATTTACACATCGGCGTGTACTTCGGGTGAAGGCTTTCTTTGTAGTGTCTATAGGTGATGTTGATACGCTTATTTCCTGAGACGGGGTGGGGAGTGATGGTCTGCGCCGGGGCGATAGCGTGTTTCCATTCTTCTTGCATTTCGGCATGCATGACCAGAAGGGAGTTGTGTGGCAGATGGATGGAGATCTGTGCTTCTTGGTCTGCTAGTTCGGAGGACCTCGATGTCTGATCCGAGTCCTGAGGGATGATTTTTCGAACTCGGAATTCACGAGCGACGCCCAGGGAGATGGATCCAATTGTTGCACGGGGCCCAAGATATGTTAGTTGGTCGCTGTGGTAGCCCACGCTCTCGGTGGGACCATTGTAGCAGTTTACGAAAGCAGCGTTGGGTTTCCAAGCCTTGGAAGACTGAAACTTGAGTTTTTGGCCGTTGGGGTAATGCGTTTTGATCCGTTTGGTAATCTCGATATTGACTGCAGCTGCAACTTTGGGAGAGACATCGCGCATCTGAGGGGTGAGTTGGCGGATGTCCTAGAAAAGGTTCAGCGCACTCCTTTGGGGAACAACGACGGAGAACGCATTCACAGGTAAAAGGCACAGATGTACAAATAGATACTCACTGTCAAACTAGCTCCGTTATATACATACTCTGTTTTCTGTGTTTGAATTTCCTCGTAAGACTCAACGTAGAAGCAAGTTGTATGTGGACTTTGAACCACATTATCAAATAACTTGAACGTCTGTTTCTCGAATGTTGGGGCTTCTTTCAGCAGCTCCTCGAGCAAGGCATTGGCTTCTTCTGGAGGGAGGAAGTTGTGGATGATGGAGCACGGCGTCTGTTCGGCTATGTCTACTGGATCGTATAGATGTAATGTCTTGCCCCTCTTTACCAAACTCTTAATCCGCTTTGCCGGTGTATCTCCCGTACCGGTCTGTGCCATGAAACCAGAGAGAGAACTTTGATATCCAGTTGCGGCTTTGGGCTTTCGCGGTGGAGAAGCAGGGCTCGAAAGAGAGGCCGAAGCATTCTCTACCGATCCATCATGGGCTAAGAGCAGATCAAGAAGGAGGCTTTGCTCGGTGAAGGGATGCAATGAGGAGAGGAGAGCTAATTTGAGATCTGTAGAATCATCATCATCAGGGGCAATAAGAGCACTGATCTCATTAGTGCTTGGATGGCTTGGACAAGGAGATACCGGTAACTTCCTCTTCTTTCTCGAGACAAAAGCATCCATGATTTAACTATTCCATAGCCCTTTTAGAGAGTATGTCTCTCTAGAAAGAAAGTGTGCAATATGAAGCCTTCTCAACCTTGCTGAGTTGCCTATCTGAACAAACTGGGCTGAAAGTGGCTCATGATTGATGCCTTCTTAGAAGTAAGTGTGTGCAAGGCTATTGTCTCGGATTTTGCCAGCCCTCACCGACCTGGTATCTTGAAGCCGAGGCTGAGAAAGAACCTCATGTTCGATTTGGGCGCACCGACACGACACGTCCTCTCAACCACCGCCAAAATGATGGAATTCAAGACCCAGGGCTTTAATGGCTATGCCGTTAAGTACTCTCCTTTCTTTGATTCTAGAATTGCTTGTGCCGCAAGTGCCAATTTTGGGTTGGTGGGCAATGGCCGATTATTTGTGCTTGGTTTGTCGGCACAGGGAATCGTCGCAGAGAAGTGGTAAGTTAATATCGTAGGCATCTCTTTCTCTACCGGGGATTTCTTCACAGTCGCGTTTGCCCATTACTCTACTCAAGAGGCTAATTGCAAATATGCAGGTTTGATACAAATGACTCCCTGTACGACACTGCTTGGTCTGAGGCGAACGAGAACCAGATCATAGCTGCTTGCGGAGATGGATCGGTCAAGCTCTTTGATATCTCTCTTACCAACTTTCCAGTTCAATCTTGGCAAGAACACAAGAGAGAGGTCTACTCTGTCTCTTGGAACTTGGTCACGAAGGATACATTTGCGTCGAGCTCTTGGGATGGCACGATCAAAGTTGTACGTCTTCGGATTTTACCCCACCAAGCCTTCCTGTGGGAAACTAATGCAACGTGCAGTGGTCACCAGCACGTCCTGCCTCGATCCTCACTCTGCCAACCCATTCTTGCACCTACAGCACTGCGTTCTCACCTCACTCCCCATCAATTATTTCCTCCGTAACCTCAGACTCCCACCTTCGAATTTTCGATCTACGAACCCCGGCCTCCGCTTCAAACCACCTCGTACACCTAATTCCTGTCCATGGCTCTGCTCCAGTGGTCGGCTCAACATTCAGCAACCCCAATCGCCCAAGCCATCTCCCCAATGAAATTCTAACGCATGATTGGAACAAGTATCGAAACTCAGTCATTGCTACAGCAGGTGTCGACCAACTCATTAGAACCTTCGATATTAGAAATCCTAGAGCTGGACCGGTAGCCATATTGGAGGGCCATCAATATGCTGTCCGCAAACTAGCGTGGAGCCCTCATCTGAGTGATGTTTTGCTCAGCGGCAGCTACGATATGACGGCTAGGGTTTGGACTGATGGGACAGCAATTGGCGCGCGGCAAGTACCAGGCATCAATGCAGGAATTGGTAGTGCACGACAACTAGGACAACTAGATCAGCACACCGAGTTTGTTACTGGCGTTGATTGGTGCTTATTTGGGGATGAGGGATGGGCTGCTACGTGCGCTTGGGATGAGCGGGTGCTTGTCTTTGATGTGAGGGATATTATGAGACGTTGAGATGTGTGATACTCTTCTGCGACTCTACTTCTGCCTCTTTATTTCGCAAGTGGACTGGGTTATTTGGCCTTCTACAGGCTAAGGGTCGAAGAAAATCAACGACGATGCATTTGCTTTACGATACCATGGCGTTTGGTGTTAGTTGTATACACAGTACAGTACTTTAGGCGTATAGATGGACACCTACTGAAAGGAAAGAGTTAATTAAAAGAGGATACAAACAAATCTTACACTTGAGGTTTGGGCGATTGTGATGTATGTACGTCTTCGCATCCTCATACTTGCAAGTTTTAGCTAATGGAGTAGACTAGGTGTATCACTTGACCTTTTCCACTCCTAGGTAGTCGGATCCCAGGCTGAAATAAAAGTTCGGGCTAAATGGGAAAGAAAGAGTTACCGATCTCTCGGAAGTTATCTGACAGTCTTACCTTCAGCTCAGCCACTTTGACCAATCGACACCGAGAATTGTTTTATCAGGCTCGCTGCACAATTTTACCCTGTTGCGACTGAAGGAATATAGTTCTTCCCACCCATACCCGCTCACCCCTCTCTGTCTTATTTTCTACAAGTCTCTCTTGTCCCATTCGGACGCTTACATTCAATCGTTAGTCCTTTTGCCGTTTTCATTGTGAATTGAGGTGTTCTCCGCTACCCCTCTTTGAATATTGATCTCGCTGCCTACGTTATGCTGAAAATGGTATACGAAGCCATAATATGGAGAGAGTAGTCTCTCATAAGTAAATATGGGCAGATATGATTTATCCTTTACAGAGGTTTCTCCGGTATGCTTAATCTTATAGCTGCGGGATATTTTCAATGTCTTTGGATTTATACCGTTCTTACTAAATTATAACCGGGGGATGCGGGGTGTGGGGTGTGGGGTATGGGGTATTCAGGGCAGTCTGTTGAGTGAGGCCTGTGGGCAGTCTTATCTTCGCACACTCAATGGTGTTGATAACATTGGTTCTCGGACTGATCAATAAGAGCACTTGAGGTGTGCAGTTTAAGATTGCGCGAGATTATAAATGACAAGTCTTATAAAAGGTACTAAATTACACGAAAGATTGTCATGCGCGAGTGGTATACCAAACCAGTAGCCGAATGCAGGTCCAGATTAACAGTTGATGGGACGTTCCAGCCGCGGGGTAAGCCAGCTTTCTAGATCATTAGGAAGCGGTATGGATAAATGCTAGAGGAATAGTACGAGTTCCACTTTGTATATATTCCATTCAATATTTTTGCGTTTCTCCCCATGCTACACTATTCATTTTAACCACTCTTCTTTAGAGTATACAGCCTATACAACCGTCAATATGCGTTTCCCATCTCTTTACTCACTTCTCTTTGTCCCCCTCGTCTCAGCCCAACTCAACAAGCTAGCCAAGGAAGCTGGGTTGCTGTATTTCGGCACCGCTACCGATAATGATGAATTGTCAAATAAGACCTACTTCAGGATCCTGACCGACACCCAAGAATGCGGGCAGTTTACTCCTGCTAATGGAATGAAGGTACAGACTCTTTGTCTCCACTATCTCTCACCAATCAAGTTTCCGATACAGCACCTAACTCTTTATTAACTGCTGACCTCTAAACCTAGTGGTTTGCTATCGAACCCGAACTAAACGTCTTCAACCACAGCCGTGTGGTTCGGCAATCCAGCCCATCTCTGTTTCCCGCCTTCATGAAACTACCCATCTAGAAGTTGAATGATATCACCCCTTGAGACGCCTTCGTGCGTCATGCTTGGGAGTTGAGAGGAGGGTGAGGCGGTGTAGTCATAAATCATATGGCTATGGATAAAGCCTTTGCTAACGAAATAAGGTTCCTCACCCCTCTGCCGACATCTAGAAGAGATGGCTTCCAGAGCATCTCTCGCTAAAGTCCAACACTCGCCATTCCCAATATGTCTCCCGATTTGAGCCTCGCACAACTTAGCCACAGACTCCGAATAACAAGTTTCAATCCAGGTCAACAAGCCGACCCCCTAACAAAACCGAAATAGAATTATACAGAAAGCGATAAGAATAAAAAATTCAACTCACCTCGCGCGACACTCCTCCAGCTGGCTCCTCCCCAACCTTTTCAGCCCTTTATGGTGCCTCTGCTGCGCCTTCACTGTGCCACTGGGATCTCTATCCTCCCACTCCCACCGCGTCTTCGTTCGCGAATTGTCTTGGAAACGTACATGTAAGATGAGGACGTGGGTCTTAGGACGGGAGAGGGAGAAGCTCGTCGAGCGGCCGGAGTTTGCTTGCGTGGGGGCGGAGCCGGCGCGGATGAGTGTGGGTGGTATGATGAGGGGCGATGAGGTGAACCAGAGGGTATCGAGGGAGAGGGGGAGGTCGGGGATGGGAGTAGGGGTGGGATTGGTGGGTTGTTGAGCTACGGGGCTAGGGTTTTGGTTTCCCTGGTCTTAAGGTTGTTGGGAATGAGGCTATGGTTGGAGTTGTGGTTGATTGGGATCAAGGGGTGTTCTTGGTTGACCTGGACGTCTTCGATGGCGGCTTTGTTGAGGGCTTTCAGCATTGTGGATCTCAAATCTGAGTCTTGTAAAGGGTATTTTGTGGACAATATTGTTAGCCGTTTCTCCTGGAGATGTTGGGAGGCAAGTTTGAATGCAAACGAAAGATATAGGCTAGATCAATTCCCTTTATAACAGCTTGAAACCTAATCATCTTGACTCATGAATGGAAGCGTATTTTCTATTCCCTTAATCATTTACCCCTTTCCTTCCATTCATGGTCAATTGATGTAGTAGATTAATCAGAAGACACCAGAGATAACACTTGTGACTTGATGTCTAACTGTTAAACAGCATAGAAGCCATCTTTGAATAGTGTCATATTTAGACATGCAATTGCCCTAAGCCAAGTTACGAGAATAGAGTTGGTATGAAATAGTGGCCTGGTGAGGGCTTGCACAGGCAAATTTGGAGAAGACCACTTTACGTTACAAGTATTTAAAAGCAGCTAGGAGGCTAATTAATAATACATAGCTTTCACTTACGAGGACGGCTTCGGTCTAGTTGCTAAATTTATCAAAGGTGGAGTTCCTGAGTTATTCCTCATGCCAGCTACAGATAACCCCTTCTTTTTCGCAGGAGGCGGAGGTGGTTTCTTCTTCCCCAGCGCACCCAGAGCCGGCGAGTTCGTATTATCTACCATCTCAATCTGAGGACTTTCCGCCACTGGTGATTGTGACTGCATCCCACTGTAACTGCCAACCTTATCTGATATCCCGTATTTTGTATTCAACTTATTCGCTGATTGCCATCCCGATTTGACTTGCTCTCCATGCCTTTCTCGAAAGTTATTTGCTGTACTTGCTGCCTTCTTGGCATCGCTAAAAGATACAGATGAAGGGTCATTTCGGAAGGAAGATGCTGTTTTCAAAGCCTCTTGTTTCTGAGCGAATGTGGTGCCCTCACTTGGACTCTCAGGCTTGGGAGACGAGAACCGGGAGAATCGGGATTGGAGTTCGTTAAGCTGAGAAGCATTTCCCGAATGTGATGCTGGTGCTGGACTTCGAGATGAAGAAGTAGTCATAGGGGGGGGTAGTGATGGTTTCCCTCTCGAGCTGGATCCTCCCCCAATGCCGAAACCTGGAACTGTAACACCTGCAGCGCCCAGCCTATTTAAAGCCCCTTGATTTAATACTCCCCTGTGAGCGTCAGGTTCGTCTGTAGAACTGTGTGCGGGGAGTGGAGGGAAAGGAGCGGGATTTGAGTTCTGCCTTGGTGGTAATCTGGGGGGAAGACCTGGCGGTTTTGGCTTGCTTGCGGAAACAGGAGTTCGGCCATCCGCACCATCTTTTCGGCCTGGTGGGGGAGGCAAATGGGCAGTCGACAAACCAGTTGTATCTACACGGTATGGAACAGAAGGCGACTTGGGTTTCACTGCCTCCTCCGCTTCTCCTTGCGCTTCCTCCTCCGCTTCTTGCAAGGCGCGTATTTGATCCTGTGATAAGGGTGCCCCGAGTCCACTTCTATCTGCTGTTGTTTGATTTGACATAGCTGCTCCGCCATGATAGTTGATATGCTTTGGGGGCGGTCCGAAGGCAGAAGGGTCTTTCAGTTGTGATATTGGTTGAGAGATATGTTCGCTGGCTGCTGAGGTCGAGTCTTTCCCTTTGCCCATCCACCCAGCCAGTTGACCTATGCCCTTGTAGTCTCCTCGCCACGATTCCTTCGACTTCCCATCTTTGCCTTTCGGGTGCCAGCCACCCTTTATAGTATCTCTGATGCCCGACATTGGCAATGATGATGAAAAGATTGATTTAGGTGACGTCGGCTTTGGCGGGGCTTCGTAGTGAGGGTTGTATATAGCGAGAGCAGGAGTGTCTTTATAATTTCATCCTCACTGTTTTTTCTCTTGTTCAGTTGTCCATCTTACTCTTCTGGAGTTTTATCCTCCTATTTAATCTTGGACTCAGTGCTTTGGCCCTTATTATGAATCCTTTTAATGATTAATTTTCTCTGTCTTGGTCTTATGTATATTAATCTGTCGCCTACTATATCATTTAGTCTTGCATCTTAATTGCTAGAATATACTACATAGCAGTAAAAGTCTCTTCGATCACTTTCAAGGTTTTTAAGTGTCTATAACGGTTTCATGCTCATTTAGAGCAGGAAAAGTGGTTAGTCAAGCGCTAGAACTTGTGACCTTGCTCAACATATCAAAGCTATTTTAGGTTGAGTATCCTAAGCAACAAAAATGCTTGAAGAAGATCTATAAAATACTCCGGCCTTTCATGCTTTGCATTCCCCTTCACCTTTGAATGAAAAAGTTTCACTTTTCAACTTTCAAGGAAGGCCAAACGCAAGCCCTTGAGCTTCCGGAGGATTCGATCTTGCATTTCGAGCTTCTGATCGAGTTCGTCATGTCAGGTGCATTTTCAAAGGATTCAGCAAAGGTTGTCACGGAGACTTGGGATATTAAAAAGTACATGGAGTTCATTCGATATACTCATAAATATGACCTTAGAGTGATAAGCACTGAGTTGGTCTACGATTTTCCAATGCTATCGCATCCCTGACACGCTGAAAGACGAGCATATTGAATTGGTCTTTGCGGCCGTGCCAGAAGGAAATAGGCTTCGTCGCTTGATTGCAGTAGTGGCTTTGGAACAAGGGATTACAATGCACCATAACTTCGTGGTTCAAGAGAGGCAGGTGGACGGCTTCGCAGTAGAGGTGCTTGATGAGATTCGGACAAACAATTTAAAGAGACCGGGTTGTTGGTGAGGCTGAAGATCAAGCTACGACCGTGGTTTTCTCGCAGATAGAAACTAGCAACATTCGACTGTATCCTAGGCGGAACCGGCGTCTGGTAAAGAACAAAAGATACTGCGCACGGGCAAATAATAAAAGCATGGCCTTTTAGTACTATAATAGTCCCAGATATCAAACCTATGCATGTGAAAGTCGCTTTTTAGAACGAACCTAAGGAGTATGCTGTATGCCCTATGTCTTACTACTCACGCATCCAGCAAAGAAGCTCCAGAAAGGATATCATATCAGTGATGAGAGCAGAGCTTGTAGATGGCGCATTCGGAGATTTACTAAAGTCTAAGTAGATAAGTGCTAAATCAAATGTGTCAGTGCTTAGATATACAAGTTTACTTGTAATAGCTCGTTTGATATATAAGCATTTCCATGCGGTACTACACAACTTTAGAGACTGCTCTTTGCGGCATGCCAATTCTCATCAAAGCTAATTATTGCCTAAGAGAAATTACTTTGCCATTCATATCGTCATTCGTCATTGTAAAAAGTCATAATTCATCTCTTCCCCCACCTTCAATGCAACTTAAATTCAAAAGCATACGCAGTGGAGTTGTCAGTCTGATAGACCGGGAACGTAACTTTATTCCCGGAATAAGAGTGCGCATACCATCCAAGATCATTCGGTGCATCAACCTCCCCAAAATGACCTCCGGTAAATGAGAACCCGAATGTATGGATCTTCAGCGATCCAGATTTTGGCAGTCCGACAGCTGAGAGGTCTTCGATGGTGATTTGCCATGTCCCGGTAGTAATCCGAGCACCGGTCAAAACTCTAACTGTATCCGACCCGACCACAGCGAAGGTGTCGAGTAACATGTCTTCAGTAGGGGAAGTGCCCACACGGTGACCTTGCATTTGTTGGTTGTAATATTTGTAGACTTGATAATCACCATTGGGGAAATAGCCTCCTTCTGTGTAGCTGTATGACGAAGTGGTTGCATTAGGCTTCGACACTAAACTGCCCATGAAATCATGAAGTTGGTTACCGCTAAGCCAGTTCCCTCGAAGACCGTGTGCATTGATTCTCTCGAGTTGTGAAATCCACCACGCAGAGCCCGCAGGGCATTCCTCGTTGTAGACTGCATATTCGTTGATGTTGATTTGCCGTTGAGGGAGGCCATAAGTGCTCAGCATAGTTTCTAGTACCCCGAAAGAAGTTGGTATGTCCCCATCAAACCCTTCCATATGCCAGGCATATTGATCAGGAATACTGTCATTTGTCTTGATGAAACTGAGGAAGTTGGTCCACCCTGTTGCTGTTAGATTTCCTTGCTGTAATTGATTATAAACATCAACTTACAGTCGTTGGTCAAATCGGGTTTGCCAGCATAGGCCGGCCCACTCAGCAGAACAGTGGGCAATTCCTTTCTAAGGCGGTGGTATGTTCGACCCCACATTTGAATGTATTGTGACTGGGAGCGAGTCCAGAAATATATGAGATCCGGCTCATTCCAAATATCAATTAGTAGTGCATCGGTGGCATGGTTCGCCTTGATATCAGAAATGAAGTGTGTGAGGTAGTTGTCCCAATCACTCCAGTCACCATTGTCACCAGGATAAGGTGCACTGCTATTCTGGGTTCCATCTGCTCCCCATAAGTCATGAATCAGAAAAATGAACTGGGCATTATATTTGCGTGCGGTCCTATAGTTAGAAAGAGCAGAGGCGAATCGAAGCTAAAATTGGAGTAGGCGTGAGTGACAAGCAGACGATCACCAAGAGAGAACATCATCCCACCTCATATTCTGAAAGCCCCCATATCCACCCGAGGCCAGGCGCTGCCACTTGAGCACCACCAGCTCTGGCATAGTTGAAGCCCATGTCGGTGTAAAAGTGGTCTGGAATTTGGTTTGGCGCATCTGGGATACCATAGATAAAGCCGGAGGCATAGTGGGATGTAGGTCCGGTGTTGTTCCCTAGGTTGACGACGGATGTGCCCTGAACTCGTCTGACAAGAGGACTGGCTGCTGTGGAGACAACAAGCAATAGCGGGAGGAGAGCAACCATCTTGGAGACTCAATCAAAAGATGTGTAAACAAGCTGAAGTGCGAGCTGATTTGTTTTAGCTGTAAGAAACATACAATACTTGCCTTTTATAACCCTCTCCGGAAGAATGCATATTTTTGCAGTGGGGATCGCTGAGCTACTTCGAGCCTTTCCCCTCATGTCTATACCTCTTGGAGTTGCGACTGTCTGTCCCCCGCTATCGCCATCCCCATCTTGACGTTGGGTCCCGGTGGTACATCCCCAGATCAACCCGCATTTCATGTGGCACTAATATAGACAAGACCCATGATCATGATCCTTGAGGAAGATATCACGCTCTTTGCGGGGAGAGATGGAGAAATGCGAGACCGGTTAGCAAATGAAGACGGTGAAGATCACGAACTGTATTGAGAGTTATCCGGAGGGCGGTCCCCACCCCCACCGCTACGGTGATCCGGGAACCGAGCTACAGCTTCATCCCATCGCAACTCGCCTAGTAGTTGCATCGGAGCTCTTCTCAAGGAAGCTTACTTTGCAACTACGTAGCTGCTGGGTAGCGGAGGGGGGGGATGATGTGCTTATTGTTATAATCATGAGACGCTTACGGCATAGCTACTTGACGGAAGGGTTCCATCCTTCATCGCCCAACTTTTACGCGAAGACCACTTGAGATTTTGGCAGGTTCAGAGTCCTTTCAAAGCGGTGTTAAGGACTGAACTGTATTGAGAAGTAAAGACTCTCGAATATGGCATCACTAGAAGGGTTGAACACTTTACCGATGCAGAGTGGGAAAGTAAACATCAAAAGCGAGATTCTTTTTGAAGGAGAACGAATATCTTATAATTTGTAGTAGGCACGAAATCATGCCCACTACTCTCATCTCATATCTATAGCTTTGAGTACTGTGAAAAAATTACAACATAAAGATTTTTAACATCGCTCGGTCTTCCTGCGAATTCCTACACGCATATGTCCCCTACCTCCACGATTATCACGAAGGGCGTATGGGACGAAGTTCAAAACCCCCCCTTCCTGATAACCCTTGAGAGAAACAGAGGCAGCTGGACTAAGCCTGGTGTCGACAGACAAGAAGGATCCAGCGTTATGCATCTTCAACCCAACGTATGGCTCTCCAAGTTCCTCGGCTCCCACTTCCTCTTCCTCAATGGTTCCCTTTGGATCAAGAACGAGACTCTTGAAATGGTCTTGTACCCATGAATTGTCAAAGTCCTCGACACAGTATACGATGGGACCTCTAGCAAGCGCTATGATATCTTGGTTTGTGTATGGATGAGGCGAAATGAATCTTGGCTTCATGGGAATATTCAATTCGAACTTGGGGTTAGCCTGCAACCAGCCCGAGGGAATTGTCAAGTAGTTTTTCTCTACGTGGGCATTGGGCAACAGCGGCGAAATCTAGTTATGTTAGCATAGCCTCGAGGTAGTCTCCTTCAAGCTTACCTGCCAACATTCATCTGCCCATGCTGGAAGCCTGAGCTTGATTGTCGTCGGGATGTTAGCAGAGTTCTCAACGCTGAACTCTATCTTGCCATCCCATGGCCAGTTGGACTTCTGCTCTAGCTTCACCACGTCCTTCCCAACGGCAACCTCCAAAACAGCCGATGAGTACATGTGAACGTTGACTTGCACTGTTTTCTTCTCCAGATCTGCTTGGGATGACCAAAGATATCCCCCAATGTACCCCAGAAGTCGGGTCACATTTGGCGGGCAGCATGCGCAAGTGAACCACTCAGCTCGTTTGGAGAGATCGGTGTCACTCGATGCCATTTGGTTGACGTATGTAAATTTCTTCCCATTGGCTGACATGCCGGTCATCGCAGCATTGTAAAAGCACAATTCCATGATGTCTCCATACTTTCCATCGAGATCTAGCTACAAGTTGTTAGCGATTGTTGCAGTGCTGACCTTGGATACATACCTGAAGCATTCTTTCAGCAAGCATCATGACACCGATGGCTGCGCAAGTCTCTGCGTAGCAGCCACCTTCGTCTGTTGATGATGGCAAGAAGTAATCTATTCCAAACCCTTCCCATTGTTTTATGGCTCCAATTCCTCCAGTGAGGTACATTTTCTTGTCGACCATGTCCGTCCACAACCGCTCTACAGCTGCCCGCTTGAGGCTGTCGCCAATCGAGTTTCCATTACGAATCAGATCAGCCACGGCTGTGAGAAGGTACATCGCACGTACGCTATGCCCCTCGATTGTCTCTTGCTCGATGATTGGCTTGTGTGCCTGTTGGTACCTGCATAACACCGAAAGCTTAGCTGTCCGTCTCTTGAATGGGGTTGTGGCTAACCTACGACCAGCTCTTGTTTACCGGCCAATAGCAAGGCCTTTCGTTTTCACGATCGCCTCTGATCTCGGCCTCTACTTCGTAGTAATGGCGCCCGTCAACTCCCTTCGGGTTCCCACGCTCTTCTAAGAAGTACCGCGCAAGTTCAAGGTGCTTTGGATCTCCCGTCTTTGCATGCAATCTCAAGAGGGCCAGTTCAATTTCTGGATGACCCGGATAGCCATGCTTCTGGCCCTTTTTGGGGCCGAAGGTGTTGTACAACAGTTCGGTGTATTTGAGTATCGGCTCCAGCATCAAATCGTTGCCATAATGCTCCTTGTGTGCTAAGGCTCCTTCGATCAGATGCCCAGCATTGTATCTATGGCAACCTATCAGCACACCTGCTCGCCCTTTGTTAAGGGCCGTATATGCTCACAGTTCATGGAGATCCCGGAGGTTTGTAAAGCGCTTGTCTGGTTCTACAACTGTGAAGTGGATGTTGAGGTATCCATCAGGCTGCTGGGCAGAACGAATCATCTCAACCAACTCTTTCACTGCAGCGTCAATCTCTTCATTCTCTTTCCAGCGCAAGAAATAGCAGGCGCCCTCAATCCACTTCGCAACGTCAGAGTCCCAAAACAAGTGATTGGGGACCGGCCAGACATCTGGCTTGTCGCTGTAACACTCGTGCCATTTTAATTTAAAGGCATCATATCGCCCAGTCGTTTTTAGCACATTCAATTGATACAATAGAGTGTTAGAATACACCACTTCACGTCTCTGGCTGATGAAGCTTGGTGAAGTGAAAGTAGTGTTGGTGAAGGTGTTTTGGGGGTACGCCATGGCCGCGAGAAGTCAATTGACGAAGCGTGTTTGTGCAAAGCTCAGATTACCTCGAGCAAACTCGACCGGAACCTCTACATATAATCGGGCGACGAAGGAGAGCAAAGTTCACAAAGGCTCCATACTTCCACCTCGTCGTACTTCAGACCACCGGTGATCAGGCAAAATCCTTAACTACCACCTCCGGACCTCGCTCCCCCCCACCGCTACGGACACCAAATACTGCGGAGGCATTTCCTCGCTAACCCTCGCCCGGCTAGCTTGTTATTTACTCACTTACCCCGGTGTGTTTCTGTCACTCCGCATTCCCACACTACCCCACCACAAGAGACGACCCACCGGGAGTTCGTTGTCTCGTACCACCATTTAATCCTCAATCCACGCAGGCACGCCAAGTATATGATACTCGCCATGGGACGGAAAAAAATGCAATCCTAATTCACCATCAATCTTTTTCCTCTCTCGTTACCCTTCAAAAATTTAAAACGAGATTTTTTACCATGGGGTGGTTTGAGAGATTCCTTCCAAAGGAGGACCGCTATGCGGCGCTCATGCTGTACGGCATGGTGTTCAGTACCTGCTTCAATGGATATGATGCTGGTATCATGACGGTCATTCTGGCAGATAAGCAGTTTACAGATTACTACGGTGTGAATTCTACCAAGCAGGGCGTTATTGCAACTATCCCTTGGGCAACAACCGGTCAGTACCTACCTCTCTCTTAACCCTTACTTGCCAAAACACTTTTGTTCGAGCGAAACCTCACTGGGTTCTCTTGGGCCCGTGTTCTCTATGACAAATAGCTATGCGCAGGATAGAGATACACTAGGACATGACTGACAAAACTCTGTAGGTTTTGCTCAACTCTGCGTTGGCGGCACTCTGGCAGCTCTTGTTGGGAGACTATGGGCATTGAGAATCTCTATCTTCATCATGTGTATCGGAGTGTAAGTGTATCACTCCAATCTCGAATTGCCAGTCTAACATGTCACAGTGTGATTCAAGTCGTTCCCAACACCTATGGTGTCCTCATTCTCGGCCGTCTGGTTTCGTAAGTCCTCCCTCTACCAAACAAACCCTAGGTCCTTACATCTCCTAGTGGTCTCGGCTTCGGTTGCGTTTACATTGCCACCAATCTTTACGTCGCTGAATGCGCCCCTCGCTCCCTCCGTGGCTCTTTCGTCGGCACTGTCTCCCAATTCGGCTATCAATTGGGTACCTTCATTGCTTTCTGGACGGGATATGGCATGTCATACCACACCTCTCCATACAACATCGCCTGGCGAGTCTCCAACCTCATCCAAATCCCCATCGGTCTCACCTTCATCGTTATCTCGTTCTGGTACCTCGAATCTCCCCGTTGGCTCCTCGAAAAATACCCCGAAACGCCGGAACGCTGCCTCAAAACACTGGCGACGTTGAGAAACGGCAAAGTCGATGATGAGAGGATAAAGCAAGAGTTCCACGAGCTGATCACCAGCCACGAGTACCGAAAGAATTTCCAAACTGGATACAGGGGCTTATTCGCCACAAAAGGGATGCGGAAGCGTCTCCTCTACGGCTTCTATGCCACCGCCCTTCAACAATTTGGTGGTATCGCAGCATTAACCATGTACGCAGCCCTCATTTACGAATCCCTCGGCTGGAACCAAGGTCACCAAGCTCTTGCCATCAACGGCATCCAAGCCGCCCTCCAACTCGTCATCGTTCTCGTCAATACCTTCACCGTCGACCGCTATGGCAGGAAGACCCTGCTCATCTTCGGTTTCGCCATACAGAGCCTGGCGCTCTTGATTTTGAGCAGTTTGACTACGAGCTTCCCCAACAACACAAACAAGGCGGCGTGCGTGGCGGAGATTGCTATGTTGTTCATTGTTGGCTTGACTTATTGCTGGAGCAATGGGCCTATCACACCCGCAATGTTTGTCCCACCTACCTTTTCCCATTTTCCCCCTGCCCTTTTACCAATCACTCTCGAAACAAGAGAAGTCAATTTGCTAACCGTAAAATTATTGCAGTGCTTCTGAAATCTTCCCCCAAGAGGTCCGCGACAAGGCATTTGGACTCTCCCTCCTCGGCCAAACCGTCTGCCTCCTCGCCCTCACCCAACCCTGGCCCCGCTTCAACGCCGAAGTAGGCGCCAAATCCTACTGGCTCCTCTTCTGCCTCAACGTCGTGGCGCTCATTTCGGTGGTGCTCATCCTCCCCGAGACGAAGGGCGTCTCGCTCGAGCGTATGGACAGGTTGTTCGGCGAGGCGGATGCCGTGGCGGCGGGCGAGGAGCACACGGCGGCCGAGAAGATCGAGGCCATCACGTATAGTGCGGGTGTTGGGGAGCATGTCGAAGGCGAGGGGGTGACGGTAGCGAATGCCGAGGAGAAGAGGGTAGAGGTTGCGGAGGAGAAGGTCTAATCCCATGGAATAAATAACAGGATAGATACTTATTATACGTTTTGGGGAAGAGAGAAGGATGATCGAGGGACAGATACCCTTGAAATTTTGATTTCGGATATTCTAAAGATTATATGTACTCACAATTTATTTAAGCATATCCTTCATAGGTTCGACGTACTAAATTAAGTTCTTAAACCCCAGAGCAAAATGCAAGATGGGATAATATAAGCGGAGAAGATACCATTCTTGTAGAGGCTCTGATTTGATTCATTTGGTATGTTTCTAGAGTAGGTATTCACGCCCTGCGGCTCCCTTTGTTTATGCGAGTACCTAGTGTGTTCAAGAATCTTAGCCTACCTGTAACAAACTTCTACGGCGTGAAAAGCAGCCGAAAATCCAGTGGCAACGTTTTGCAAAACAAAAATCCATATTTCTGCCCCAAGTTCGAGTCAGGTACGGATCTATCATCTTCGGCATTCAGCTTCTTTGGAATGCCGTTTTGTTCTCGTCCTACGCCAAAGAAACCAAAGGTCAAAGATTCTACTTTCCGAACATAGGAGAAGAGACCAAGTATATAATAGTCAATTCCTTAGGGTAGAAAAGCTTCGCCAGCTAAATGCAATTTCCATGTAAAAGTACATCTCCCTATCGATCATCCTCCTGAACCTTGACGTCCTCGCCGTAATGCTTAGGCTTAGGCTTGCACAGCTCATCGGAAAGCAAGCGTTGCATGCTGAACACTTCATCTTCCGTTCGCTTGCCACTGCTCCTCATAGGTGCATTGCTGACATGAACCCCAAACTTAGCGATCCCCCGAATTTGCATCAGCTCCTCGATACCACAAGCATCACTCAATCGTACAGGTTTTTGGTTTGCCCGGAAGTAATTCTGCATCGTTTCCTCGCGTTTTGTCACGTTGTGCGTCGTAGATGTACTGATCTTGACAAATAATTCGTCAAGGTTTGGGCATTTCATAAGAAGTGGGATGGAAACCTCAGCCTTCGACCCACGCCAGTGGAAAGAAACAGAACGGGTATTATGACGAACAACCTCGGAGCGAAGACAATACAACATTTTGCATGTGCAGGAGAAGGAGAGGGTTTTTCCGCTGTACAGAAGTGGGAGCACTTCTTCAGAGATGGCCTTGCAGGTGAGAGCAATAGCGAGATCCAGCCTGAAGTGTGGAGGAGATCCGTAGTCAGAAGAAGGGCAGGAACCACTAGGGCACCATGTAGCAATCGGTATTTTATGATGGAGACTCTCGTATCTGATACAATTGCTGGTTCCGAAGCTGAGCCTATAGATTCGGTTCCGGAGCTCACTGGGAAGTTTTCTGAAGGGGAAGTGTCTATCTTCAAGGGGTTTGCCTAGTAACTTAATTAGACAAAGACGCTTGTACACATAAATAAGAGGAGGACAAACTGGAAAGCTTAATCAGTTCACTGCATTTCTTTATCATAGCAACACACAGTCCGGTATCTTCGGGGCTTTCGCTCATGACCTCAGTGCATCTGATGATAGTATCGTTGAGCGCAGCGCGCAGACCGGCAGACAAGTAGAGCTTGCGGCAGAAATCTGCTTCATCCACCTTGCCTAGTTGAACGTCATCGTATTCCTTGAGTATGGCCTTTGTGATCCCAGATAGATCAAGCTTTGAAGGTATGTTGTAGAGACGCTCGATAAAGAAGGTTTGGGTCTTGCTCAGGGTAAGTACTGTGGACGATGCTCCCGGGGATGCAGACGCAGCAAATGGCTTCTGGCCCGACTTTTCTCGTTTTTTGGTTTCTCCTTTGCCGGCTGACTTGCGACCTGAAGGGGCCATTGCAGTAAAGGCGCGTAGATCGATGCGGTAGACTAACGGTACCAAGATCGTTTGATGACGAGGAGCCCGAGGTAGAGTTTGACGAAAGGCGAGGTTGTTGGTAGCTCAGAATGAAGATGTAAGTTTTGAGCTCTCTTCCGCGTAACGTCGGCAGAGATCGATCGACGTGAAGGAAGGCGTGGGTGGTATGGAAGAGTGAACCCGCCACGTCGCTGCTGGGTGGAAGATGGGCGTCGTCGGCAGGATCTATCGAGGAGCTGGCTCAAGTCAGCCCGAAAGCTGGGTGGGGATGGGGAGCGGAGATACCTGATCGTATGAGATGAAGAAGACTCAAAGCTGACTGGGGAGGATTGGAGTCGCGATGTGGGGAGTGGGAAGGTTGTTGTTGTCGTTCTCGACGATGTTGTTGCTGCATGACGGAAGCAGATTCGTAGATCTTTTTTATTGCGAACGAGGCAGCCTTGTCATGGTGAGACGAAAGGGCAGAAGGCTCGGAATCAGAGGGAAGAGCAGGCAAGGCAGGGACGGATGGAGATGGATGATCAAGATGGAAGTTGCAGTTGCATCTGCTGAAACCAGAAGGCACGATAGAGCCCCAGCTCACGACAACACCACGAGAAGGTTTCTTCATCTTCGTGTGGTGTGAACAAAGCGAGATGGAAGTTGTCACCATGCAGGTGTGATCGGACGGGTGTTCTTCCAACTTTACAACTTTGGGATCAGGTGTAAAGGATGTAGGCATATCTAGATTCACTCTTGTATGCTTTAAGCGAAAGACTTGTAGGAAATCGAGCCAACGAGACTCACATGTTCCTCGATCAAAGAGAGCACGACACGGAAAGAACCGGCTAGATATATCTGCCCGGAAGGACCTCATTGAAAGATAATATAATATAAGGTATGGCTGGAGAATTCTAGGAGGAGCGGGCAACGATTTACGGTGGATCCAGAAGAATTATATCGGCAGGCTACGGTCCTACTCCAGGAATGGCAGAGTAGGTCCGTTGCATTAGATACAGCGGCATACACACCTCTATCGGAAAGTAGATAAATGCAAAGATTACAAACGTAGAGAAGATCTCGAGATTTGCTCGACCTACACGTTTCGTCCACACCTCGAGCCCCTCATAGTCTTGACGTAGAGCTTGCCAAAGAAGCATCTTCAAAGTCAAAACAAAGTCCTGTGCAAAGATATGTACACTCATGTCTCAACTGACAAATTGCAAAGGTCCTCCCATGGAGCAAGAGGAGGTTTCGCACTCAAAGGTCGTTGGAATTTCTCTGGTCTAGTACACGCGATGTGCATCCAGCTCAAGACCAGCTGGGGAGGAAAGCTGGCCGAGCGAGGCAGAAGACAGGTTGGAAAGGACGGAAAGAAAGGACGGAAAGAAAGACCGCCCGGACCGTTTTGAATGCCCACCGTACGGTACGCATACATATAAAAGTCGCTCGCTCCCGATCGATGCAGTCAATGAAACCATGTATGATTTGATAACAGATCCGTTGTAGCAACCAGCAACCCGGCTGGGCTTATCAACGGGATGCTGCGGATCCAATACTGGCTTCAAACATCAAGCGAGTCGGTCCTTGTATTCGAGGTGTAGAGCGATGATGCTTGGATCTGTCTGTCGTGGCTTGTTGGTATCCTTTATCCTTTATCCTTTGGGTGAAGGGCGAGGATCCGACAAATCCAAAGAGATAGAAAGATGAAAATCCAAAAAGACAAAAAGATATGAGATTTCGAGTTTCTGCCTGCTGACATAATAAGGCCCTCTTGTTTTGCCCGGAGGGTCGGCTCGGTCGTATGATAATCCGATCCGGCGGCCGAAATCCGCACAGCTCCACTCCGCCTTTCCTCCTGCACCGGACAAATCCAATCCGATTGAAGTCGATATGGGCACAACATTCATTCAACCTTCAACCCCAGACTCGAAGGACTTCATTCGGAAGATACGTGGCACACTGTTCTGCCCGCCACCACTATCATTGCGACTCTCTGATTTCATCCGGAAAAACGTTCGGACGGGCAAGAGAGTCGCGCGGAGAAAGTTGCTACTCCGTATCCGTACTAGCGCAGGAGTCAATCTCAGCCCTCTTCTTTAACTCCGCCCGCCCTCCGCACGCCGCAGGACGAAAAGTACAACAAAAAGCGAATGGGACCAAGCCCGGTTTGGCAGGTGAGCACAAGATCAGATAAAGTCGCCGGAATAGTGGAATGAATAGTGGGGGAAGATATCCAATTATGCAAAAGGATGCCCGCCGAGGCTCGCTCGCTCTTTTCTTTGCTTGGACTCCAACCGCCGCGCTGAAGAAAGGTCCTTCATCAGATGCGATACGAAGGGAGCTCGCTTTGGCACTCACTCGTCCGAAGCGAGCTGCATTAAAGTACGGAAGTACCACCTTGATACATAATCCCGAGTTCCATCACCGGTATCGATCGACAGCGAAATGCTGCCTTTCGACCCTTCACCCGGACAGCAAATATCTGGAGTCCTTCGTCCACGAGTCCCGGTCCCGATCGGGACACCACCGCGGCCTGAAGATTCCCATCGTCGTCCTTCTGGTAGGGGGAGCGGGCTTGGCTTTCTTTCCGCCTTCCAAGATCATAGAAATGCCAAGCGTCACCCTCTCCCCTCTCCATTTTCCATTTCCGCTCGCCCCAACATGTTTCCTTCCCAACGATCGTTCCTCTGGTGGAATTCCTGCTCTGCGACCATCTGTCCAGCTTCCTAGCGGCCGCGAGTATCTGAGCCCTCCTACCACACCCCACGTTTTCGGTGCGGAACACTTCACGTCTCGAAGTGAGGTGAGATGAAATGATAAGGCCACGGATTCAGACCTCCTCGAAGTTCAAACGAGCGAGCACGGCTGTTGATCGTGTGTTCCAATTGCTCGTCGCGATTGTCATAGTCGGTGTCGTCTATAGATACTGTTGGATTGGTATGCTACTTGTTGATTACGATGTACTGCCGTGGGCTGACGTGAATTTATCTGCAGATGTATCGGATCCCTTCAAGTGTAGAGCCCTGCTGAATAAAGGCGAGTGGCTCGATCCCGGTCCAAGATGGAGCTCTCGAAACCCTTTCCAAAATTGGCAGCCGCCGGGATGCATCATGCACGAGTACGAGAAGAAGGATATCCAAGAGTGCTTTGGGCGGAAGAGACTGGTCTTTGTTGGTGATTCAACCACACGTCAGATCTACTGGGCCGTCACCAAGAAGATGGATCTGGAACGAGCGCAGGACGAGGCCAGAAGCATGCTGGACCAGGAACAAAAACACCGAGATCTCGAATTTATCTCTGAAGATGTCACTATCGAGTTTATTTGGGATCCTTGGCTAAACTCATCTGGGCTTGTTCACGAATTGAGGAGGTTCCGCGCCGACCCAGGAGCCAATACCGATGGTGGGGCAGATGATAGCGCTGGCTTGCTGCTCCTGGGAGCTCCTGGACTCTGGTATGCGAGGCATGGACAGGAGAATCATGCGAAGGGGTTCAGAGACGCCATTGACAGAGTTATTCCTTACATGGATCATATGCCCGAAGATGATTCTTCATCGCCAATCCCGAGATCAGAAATCGTTCCCAGATCCCTTCGGTCTCGACCCGAGCCGAAAAACCTGTTACTACTTGCCCCAATCCAGGTCCCGAAATATCAATCGCTATCTCCTTCCAGAGAAGAGACGATTACGCCCGAGAAGATTGATAATATGAATGATTATCTTCAACAAGTCTCTGCCCATTCCAAGGCTGATGTTGTCTGGAGTTACTCCCTCATGACATGGAATACAGTCGGGGCGTATGAAGAGAGTGGACTTCACGTTGTGAATAATGTTGCTCACCGAAAGGCAGATGTTCTTCTGAATTTGCGTTGTAATGCTGCTGCTGCTGCCAGGGGGTATCCATTTGATCGGACTTGTTGCACAAACTATAGGAAGCCCGGGGGTGTACAATGGGTCATGATTGTCAGCGGGATGCTGCTCTGCCCCGGATTGTACTTCCTTCGTCGAAGGCAATTTGTGAGGGTCGGGCGCTTTCTCCCCAACTCGGCGACTCTCACTGCGTTGTCGGTTTTCGCCCTTGTTATCTGCTTCTGCTTTTATGCTGATCGCACTCAAATTTTTGAGAAGTCTCAGAGACAGTTCCGTAGGAGAGAATTCCTGGCAGCGTGTCTGGTTGCAGGAGCTGCAGGCTTTGTCTCCATCCGAAGGAGCAAATCCCCAACCCAGAGCGGAAAAGCTTCAACGTCTTCCCAGGATAACGGGTTTCTCTCGAGAGAGCAGACCGAAGAATGGAAAGGTTGGATGCAATTCATTGTTCTCATATATCATTACACCCACAGCTCAAAAGTTCTCTGGATTTATGAGGTTATAAGACTGTTGGTTGCATCCTACCTCTTCATGACTGGATTCGGGCATACCATGTACTTCTTGAGGAGGGGTGATTACAGCTTGAAACGAGTCGCTAGAGTTCTGGTTAGGCTTAACCTGCTCAGCATCACTCTTCCTTACATGATGCGAACAGACTACCTGTTCTACTACTTCGCCCCCCTTGTTAGCTTTTGGTTTTGTGTAATATACGCTACGATGAGGATCGGACGTAGCAGAAATTCAAAGCTTGGATTTCTCATCACAAAGGTTTTACTCTCAGCGATTCTCACAACTTCTTTCACGATGACACCCGGTATATTGGAATTCATCTCATCCATATTGAAATCCACCTGCGCGATATCCTGGAACCTGACTGAATGGCGATTCCGGATCTTTTTAGACATGTACATTGTTTACGTTGGCATGGTTGTGGCCATCCTCTGCAACCGACTATCCCAATTAAGTACCGGTGTCGTCCCCACATCTAGGCTGGACAAAATACTCAAAGTCACAATCACCTACAAATATTTGTTCAAAATAACACTCTTCCTCGTCTCTCTCGTCCTCCTTCCCGGTTTCTGGGTCCTCACACGACGCTCGCCGGACAAGCAAGACTACAATTGGTGGCATCCTTTCATCTCCTTCATTCCGATCGTTAGTTTCATCACACTTCGCAACTCGAATCGCCCCTTTCGAAACCATCACTCGAATGTCTTCGCATGGCTAGGTCGCTGCTCCCTAGAGACCTATGTTCTACAGTTCCATATCTGGCTCGCGGGCGACACGAAAGGGCTTCTTAGATTAGGTCTTTGGAACCGCTGGGTCGAGGCTGCTATGCTCACCGCCGTCTTTCTTTGGGCCAGCAGGTCCACGGCGAACGCCACGCAGACATTGACAGAGTGGATTGTTAGTACTCCTAATGATGGGAGGAACTTTGGTGCCATAGCAGACGACATGAAGGCTTCCCAATATTTATCGCCACTGATGCAACCTGACGAGATGACCCCAGCAACACCATCAAAAGACATCAGATCCGAGATTGGAGGACCGAAGTGGCTGGATAGATGGATATTGAAAGTTCGAGATGATTTGAGGTGGAGAATATGCCTGATCCTGGTAACTCTATGGCTAGGTAATATTTGTTACACTTAATCATGACCAAGTTGATGGAGGCCAGGGCAGTGAAAGCCTACTTAGCAGTTACAGTAATGTAATACATCAGAAAGCGGGGAAACGCCCCTTTTTCTTAGCACACATACATACCCCTCCTCACACTGGCAGACCCCACCCCAAGGAGGTGCACTCATGAGAGCGCCGAGCCGTGCCGTTTCAATTGTTCGGCCGTTGCATTTCTGAACGTGTCCTATCCGTAAAAAGCCAGCCTATAATAATAGCCTATACTTCGTACTGCCGTCCGTATGATAGTGAGGCTCCTTTCTACACGTGTTACCTCCCGGCCGGGAATTCGGAGCGGAACAACATCCCCCGACAGTGCTGCAAGGGCAGCCCATTGGAGCGCTAATTTCCCCACAGTCCCCACTCCCAAGCATCAGATCAGGGCCATGCATCAAGCAAGAGACATCCCCACCCACCTGATCAATGGACCAGACAACGAAGTTTTGCTCGGCCATTTTCCATCTTCTTGGTCTGTTGAGTCTTGTTCCTCGATTATCATCAAGCATCGTCAATCATGTAAAAGAAACCGACGACGGTGCTGCTTTCGTGAAGTTCGTGATATCTGGCTCGAGATCATCAAGTCGTGTAAATGGGTATGGGGACCCCTCATCCGAACCTTCGAATCTCCTCAGGCAAGCTGACCTCCCTCGCTAGAAAATAATTCGAGCATGAATGGGAGTCATGGTGCATTTGATGGCAATACATCGACCCCTATTGGGCGATTCCAATGCTCTGAATGTCCCCAATCCTTTGGTCGAGTCGAGCATTTAACACGCCACACGAAAAGCCATACCAAGGAGCTCTTCCTGAAGTGCTCCTACTGCCGTAAAGGTTTCTATAGATCGTCAGTACCTCACCCATCTCTCAATCTCCGCCATATTAATCTTAACTCACACTATGATAGAGATGCCTTAAGGCGTCATGAGCAGGTCCATAAACAGCCCCGACGAAGTGGGCTTGGCAAAGGTGCTCGAGCTTGTCTAGCATGTGCTGCTGCACGGAGGAAGTGTAGCGGTGGCAACCTTTGCGCTGGCTGTCAGAGGAGATCCATCGATTGCAAGTATCCAGAACTAGGAAAGCCCAAATCCATATTCCATCCAGCGGCAGCAAAGACAGATGAACCTCCACCTGGAGATAACAATTCAAATCATTCTGGTGGCGAACGTAGGTCATCCAACTCTCACCACTCGCCTATGTCTTGGTCCAATGCTTCTGGGTCGCCAGATATGGGTCGGAGTCCAGACCAGATGCTGTCAGGTATATCAGAGAGCAACACTGGCTTGCACAACCAAACTCAAAAATACGAAGGAACCGTCTCAACTACGTACCCCGATTCCTTCTTGCCTGAAAGCAACCCACTGCAGAACCAGTTATCCCCTTCTATTCCTGGGTTTGCAGTGACTGGTGGGCAAACAATTCCACCCCCTACAAATCACAGCAGACCTCAGGCTTCGGGCACCGCTCATGATATTGCGGCCGTTCATCAGTTATTGCAGGCGGCTACACATCTTCACTCAATGGGTTTGAATGATCCTCCCACCACCCAATCAGCCCCAGAGGAAAGCTCGTCAATGCCTTGGTATGAAAACAGTTTCTCGTCTATCAACTGGCTGCCTGGTGATTGGACTCCGGACTTCTCAGATGTTGGAAACGGGTTAGAGGATTTTGATCAGGGCCAGTCATTGGTGTTCGGGCACAATTCACTTTCCAGTCCTGGAGTTCAAAATATCGCAGACATTACGATGATAAACCAGGGTCTTGTTCCAGCAACTCCAGGCCAGAGAGAGATGCTGCAAGGTCAGGTTCTAGATGGACATGATACATCAAGTCCTAGCTCGCAAAGCACTCGTAGCACTGGACGTTATTATGTTGACGGGGATGGGGCGCGATTACCAAGAGTCCGAAAGCCTCCGTATCGGTATTGTGATTCATACAACAGTTCTTCCATGTCACAGGCGAGCGAGAATCTGCCAGAATTCAAATTTCCTGATTTCGAGGAGTTCCGCGACCAACCGAAACCACTGTCAGTCAATGTCGAGATCCCCGATGATGTGTACCATGAAATACTTCGGATATTTAACATTACTTGCGTCACGTCCACACATTTTTCGAGTTTTCAAGGCGGTTTATTCCCATCCTCTCAAACTCTCAGCCACTTTGTGTCTTTATACAAAGAGAATTTCCAATCAATACTACCCTTCATACATCCATCCAGTTTCAATATCTCTAAATCACATTGGCTATTAATTTTAGCACTGGCTACAACTGGCAGCCACTTCCAGGAATCTGATGGAGCCGAACTTCTCGCCGTTGCTCTACACGAATTTCTCAATCGCGCTATACAGGCAGTAGTAGGTGGCATAGGCTAAGGATTCAATTCTTGTTTCTTCTCAACTAACACTTTCAATTAGGAGCTAATAGGTGGCATCTCAAAGCCATCGACATTGTTGTTTACTCAAATCAAACTTCTAAGTTGTGTAGGCATGATGTACTCTGGCAATGATCATCTCATGCAGCTAGCAAAGAGCTACCATAGCGATCTCGTGTCGTTTTGCAGCTTGGAGTGGGAGAGATTATCCAGAGAGGTGTCAGAAAATGCTACAAGTGATAAGCTGGTTGCGCTTTCATGGAATGCTTGGTGTGAATCAGAGAGTAGTCGGCGTACAGGCTATTGTATATGGGTATGCTCTCTGTCTCATTTTCTAAGTGATGCTGACTTTTCTCTAGCTACTAGACTGTATGTGGGCGTTTCATTTCAATTTGCGGTCTATTTTATCATTAGCAGATGCCAGTATCCCTATTCCATGTCAAGAAGTTCTTTGGGAGGCCGAAACGGCTCTGGATTGGCATCAGCTTTACGCTTGTTCGGATCGTGAGTTTCCCCGGGATTCGTTAACGAAAGGAATCTAATGATCATATAACAGCAAGTCCATCTCTCCACTCAGCAATTCAATTAGCCTATATTGAAAAACGATTACAGTCCTCCATGGGAGAATTTAGTCGAATCCTCTGTATCCATGCCCTGTTTCGTCGAACATGGGAGGTTGAAGACTATTTTAAACAGCCTCTCGCGCTCTGGACACCTACAGCGGAGAAGCAATCTATCAAGAGCATTGAGCGCTCGGTTCCCATATGGCTTCCCGGAATCCAAACTTACTCTAAATGGCGCAACTCTGCTTGCGATTGTCTCGATATCCTCCACTGGCACGCAAATAGCGTTATTGGAGCCGCCTCGGGAATGGAGCATCCCACGGTCCTTCATCTCCATTTAGCTCGGATTATACTACTAACCCCCTTTCGAGAAATAGTCAAACTAGCAAAACTCATGACGTCTGAAATCCCATCTTCTGAAATAGAGCTGGCTCAAGCGAGGAGGGATGTAAAGAAATGGGCAGTGGAAGATCAGCACAAAGCAAGGCTGGCTATGATACATGCAGGCGTCCTGTTCTGGCACGTACGCCGCTACTCCACAGATGCGTTCTACGAACCGTCATCAGTTTTCCTGGCTACACTGGCCTTGTGGGCGTATGGTACATTCGCCGTTCAGACATCACCTACTAATGTCAACGCTGGCAAACAGCAGCATCAACAAGCGACGAACGATTCGCCAGATAATGGAGAGGGGGAATGGGATGATGATGCGGATGCGGACAACTTGTTCCCGACGATCATCCAGTTAGATCGGCCGACCGATGATGAGCTGGTACAGCTTTTCGTGAAGAGGGGTCAGGGAATGCGGGCAATGATTACAGGGGTGGGAAATCTGTGTAGTGCGAAGGGGCCAGTGAGGGTGTTGGCTGAGGGGAAGAATTTGTTGGAGGGGTTGAAGGTTTGGGGGGTGAGGAGGGGATTGAGCCAAATAATTGGGGGGCTGATTGAAGTTTTAAAGGGAGAGGGAGGTTCTATCTGTGGTGCTGGCGGCGCTAGGGGTAGTGTAGGTGGTAGTACATAAACTATTTTTGGGAGGGTTTTGCGGCTTGCTTTTCTGGTGTACCAGCTAGAGGAATCGGAGTTGAGGCAAGCGACAAAATTAGGGTTGGAGTTGGAGGGTGGAATAAGTGAGTAAAGTGGAGTTTGGATGTACAGAATTATATAGCATTTAGACCTAACGAATGGGTAAGAGATACTTAATGAACTATACTACGATATTTCTACAAGCTCTTTTTACGTGGAAAAGCCAAATTTTCAGAACTGAAGTGACAGATATTGCTATTTCACTGGTAGGAAGAACAGGTTAGGTAGTGAGTGCATGGAATGGTTTGGAAGGAAACCGTAATTATGCTGTTGTGGTTTACTAGGGAAGAGGTCTAGGAAATAGGAGTATATGAATTTAAGCCCCAGAGGAATCAGTAGCTGTAGGGGAAGTAATTCTCTTCTAGACTTGCAGTTTTCAGGCGGAAGGCCATCGTATGTTAGGTGACGAGATCGCGGAGCCAGAAGAAGGGAAGGGAGAGAAGAAGGAAGCAAGAAGATCAGCATCTTTCCGGGTCGAATCTCGGGCGGGGACAGCGGGTATCGGGGCGGGGGTACGGGATACGGCCATCGGGAAGTTATCAGGGACCGGGTATAGGAGTGGAGTAGTATCGGGAACGGTCACTAGATCCGGGCCGGGGCCGGGAGCTCATATTTCTCCTCCCTCTCTCTTGTTGAAGGGGTGTCGCAGGTCAAGTTTGAGTGTGCTCTAAGGGAATTTATTTATTTGAATCTAAATATCACTTCCAGCTCAAATTAACATACAGAACGCCTAAATTAATTTCTCCTATATGCTGCGCTATGCTATGCTAATATTGTAAAGGATAATTCATAACGATGTATGCCCTATTTATCGCTTCTTCAACATGAAATCCCATATGCGCTTCGTCGTCTAGATTGTGCTCATAACTATCATTTTAAAAAGGAGGATCTACTGGATATTCCGTACAAATACAAGTGAGAATTGACGGCTAGTGGTCGACGGAGGGCGAGTAGTAGTGGATCCTCCTACCCTCAATCTTCGTTGACCAGAAAGTCGGAGATTTCAACTTCCAAGACCTCTAGAAGTTCTTTCTGCTGCTCCCCATCTTGATCTCAATCTCGATCTGGTTCCCCTTGCTCCGCCTGCTCCTCTTCCCGCTTCTCCTGCGCCTTTTCCCGCACGTCTCTCAGCTTTAACAGGGCTAAAACCTAATCTACTAGGAACTCAGGTGTGAAGTCCGCTATACTTTCCCTGTCGTCTTCTACAGCTTCGTAGTAGAGGACCGAGCTCTTCGTCACGTAATACCTGCGGATTTTGCTCTCTGGACTAGTGTTTTCGTAAAGCCAGGTACAGAAGGGCTCCGCGAAGGGCATGACATCTTGCTTGTGGATGGCTTGCATGACTTGGTTTTGGAGCTTGGGCAGCAAGAGGCAATCGGCTAGGATCCAGACGATATAGAGGTATTCGGACCTTTGTGCTTGCGCTGCTGCGCTTCCTTCCCAGCCGTCTATGTTCTAGGAGTAGAACCATGATTGGACGGCCCCAAAGGCACTAGGATATTTGAAATCCTCGATGGTATATGTTTGGGTCTGGCCCTCAATATACCTTTGGCTGTTGAAAGCCTTTTTATACAATGGGGAATAGGAGCAGGCGACAGATTTATGTATATAAAACCTCCTTCTTTCCTCCTTGTTCCTGATGATTATTCTAACCATTTCCTAGTTTTCGTCATCCCTGTGGTTCGAGCGTTAGCAAAGATCGGAGAAGATCTAGGAAAGAGGAGGTTTACATGAGAGGAGGTGATTTTTTTTCCTTTACGGGAGGTTCAATAGTGTCAGGTTTATCTAGAGACATCGTCGAGTCCGGGTCTGGAGGCAAGGTCGATAAAACGACTACTTCGGGAGGTCTGATCGTAAGCGACATCTGCTGGGGTCTTGAATTAGATTGCATAGGTGACATTTTCGTAGAGACAAGTGAGAAGTTGGGCCGCATATATATCTCGGCCCTCGTGGATTAGGAAATAGTGATGGAAAAAAATTCTGCTAGACAAAATTAGGACGGGGCTAGTAGAATGTTTTAGAGGAAAAGATATCAAACCACCGAGACTATCAAGACTTAGGGCCGCACCGGCGTCTATGAAAAGGATGGAACTTTGCCAGGGCTTTGCGTCATTACTCACAGCAAGTACAGTCATTAGACTACCAGTCAAACTCTCCTATTTCAATCTCAGGAGTGAATGACGCCCTGGTCATGGGTGTTAGATGTAAACCTGCGGTATGGGATAATTGGTACAAGTCAAATGTTAGAAGGCCCTGAGCGTCAAGTCTATTGATCATCTATCTTTTTTTGGGTGTTGTACCTTGTCCTAGACACTTCGCAGCCTAATTTCCATTACCCGGAAGGTCAAGAGGAAATTTCGTATTTCAGATGTCAGTTAGTATTCCTTTACAAATAATTCCTCTATGTTATCTTTACCGACCTAATAGTGGCCATGGCAGATGTCCAGTCCACAAGAAACTTCCTCTGAACGTCCCTTCCACCAAGCTTTCTCTTATATTTCTCAAGGACCTCAAGTGTATTGCCGGCCATCTTGTAAAGAAATAGCTTTCGCATCTTGCCATCTGAGACTGTGTGGATATAAATCCAAGAGCAGGACCTCAAGGAAATTTCAACCTTTTGATAGAGCAACCAGAATACTGACGGTGGCTGTCAATTGTCAAATTATATGACAAAATCGGAAAACCGAGTTGCTTTGTTGAAGTGCCCACCCCAGGGCAACTCGATCTTCTTCCAAGGGCTTCAACAACCTAGCTCTAGCAAATCCATGAAATGAGCATGAAAAACTTCTAGAAGGAGAAATATGAAATTGTTAGTATCTGTTAAGATTAATGGAGCAGAAGAAAATAACTTACTCTGGACCATCATGAACTTCTGGTTAAAACTCCTGTTTGCTGGTGTCAAGTATTGCGGCTGCAGTTCAAGGCGCAGTGAATTCTACCCTTTACGCCTCCTAGTTTGAAGTGGTAGCATTGGAAGGCGAGAGGGAAAGCTCAGCTAACATTTCGCAGCTTATGAGTTACAGCACACAATATAATCTTGTTCATTTCGATTTCCTCCGAGACTTTAATCACCTTTATTAATTACGACAATCGAAAAGAAGACGAGTTATGACAAGCGCTCTCATCAGTCAGTTCACAATTGCTGCGGGTTTTAAAAATAGAAGTCGCAATCAACTATCCTTCCACTCAGCTCCTTCCCAATCAGGAAAGCACTAAGCGAGCCTTCTTTCTTCCTGCACTTCGACTTTCTCCATCTTCTCTCCACCATCTTCTCTCTTCTCTTAACCATCGTCCCTCTTCTCCCACTCAACTCAGCAATCCGTTCGTTTCATCTTCCTTCTTCTATCGCATTTCACACAACGATCTTGAAGTCATCGTCATTGACTCTGTCTCCGACCTGTTGAATCCTCTTCTGATTCTTGACCCCCTTGACTGATTTCTGATTTGTCCGTCATGGAAAACTCCTACCTACTGCCAACGTGATACGGCAGATTCTGTGCACTTTGCAAAGCGCGAAAGCGTGTCTACCGCAGAAGCCGCCAAGAAGCCCGCTGTCAAGGATTTTCTTGAGTATGTGCTCTTTCCCCTTTGGGTATTCCATAAGCTAATAATGCCTTATAGGATGATGGCTGGTCCAAAAGTGGAGTTTTTCGTTGGCGTAGAGAAGAAGCACTACATCCTGCCAAAGCTATTGATCTGCCACTATTCACCCGTCTTCGAAAGAGTTTTCAACGGTCCATTTGCGGAAGGCACAACTCAGTCAATGGCCGTACCCGAGGATACAGTTCAAGATTTTGAGGCCATGGTTGAATATATGCTTTGTGGAAAATTTGGGGACGTCTACTCATGTATTGATGCGGGCGGAAAACTAGTACAACAGTGCATTAACTTCCTTGTTTATGCCGATAAGTATCAGCTGGGGGATATCTCTCAAGTTATCTACGAACCACTCAAGAACGCCTTGATCAAAGGTGGCAAGGAAAGCTGGGAGGATGGCTATATCGAAAAGGTCTTCCCTATTCACTAAAGCTGGAAATTCACTTTCGATCACTGATCACACTTGGTGCAATTTCCTTCGGTGGGGGATCTACTCAGTGAAGCAAATCAGCTGGTTGGAAAGGAAAGTCGACATTGAAAACAAGAAGATAATATTGATGGGTTTGCCTCCGAGCTTTAACAGAGTTTGCGAGTCTGCTTGATGGAATCTCGATGCTGCATTGACGGTTGGCGAGATCCCTTGATAAAGATTTTCCATTCTAATCTGGCAGAATCGTGAGAGGATAAAGGAAGCATTTCTCCAGAAGCTCTTCCGGCCTTCATCATACTTCCTGGGAGTAACAATCGAATTGCTCTATGCTTAAATAACTAATTTAAGGTGGGATGAAAGGGGACATCTGTGCAGGTATGCTAGGAATGGCTTGTTGCTGAGGAATATAGTTGAGAAAAATGCAAATGTTTCAACTTTGGTTGCTCTCTATACCCTCAAAGCAATCTTTTTTGATGCAACGTTCCACATTCGCAAGCGCAGACCTTAACTACAGAGACTATTTCGAAGGAAACATTGATACCTTATTCTCGGGTTTCAAATTCCCAGTTGAGTTATGGGGAGATATCCGCAGCATCACGGTTGATCAGACAGCATCAGATTCCAATGTTAAAGGTATTTGCAAAAAATTGTTGGAAGGAGGATGCGGGTTTATTGTTTGATATCGCGGAACTTAGAATGTATGGCTAGACGACGAATCTAAAGCCTATGGCAACGCAATTATGATGAAAACTAACCACAAATGGACCCACAATTTCCTTAAACCTTCATCTCAGTGAGACCATGTTTCCAAATTGTAACATATGGAGTAACACCGTCCTCGCGGTAGTTCATGAGGACAACCCTATACTCATTAGTGGAGGATTCTTCGGATATTGGGAAAAGAAAGCCTTACATTCCATCCGGGTCCATTGACTCGCCGACGTAGAAATCGTAGTCCTTGAACCCTCCAACAATCTTCTTGGCGAACCCTGAAGCACCCTTCTCAAATGCGGTGATTGTTGCCTCGTCGGCTCCCTTTTTCTTCAGCTCCTCCTTGACTCTCTTCATGTATGCTAGATGAACTGAATCAGCTTATTGTTTTCCATTGTGCCAATGTAGGGGATGATCCATGCATACATTTGAGATGGGTAAGATACGATTTCTTGTCGAAGGTAGTCGACTGCAGGCGGAAGGAGTTGACCACATTGTTGACTTGCACGGCTCCATCTTCGGTACCCTCATCAACCTCCTCGGCCGATGCGTTGGCTCCGGTGTCTGTTCCCGGGTATCAGTCCTGCGCGCCATTGTGTGTGATGTAGTGGGGTATACGTACTGACTTCGACGGCCCCGAGGACGATCATTTGACAGTCGACTTCGTATGCGATGCCGTCGATCTCCTTCATATCGTAGGAATCAGACATGAGCTCATCGCCCGAGATGATATCCTGCGGAATCGCAAGGTGTTAGCTTTGATGCTTCCCCCAAATTTTGTATTGTACACCTCAACCCCGACTCGGATCGGACAGGTGCGGGGTCGTGGCTAGGTGCGAGAGGGGTTCTCACCTTGAAAATTATCATTTTAGCGGAGGATCAAAGGTATATGGTAATGGATGGGTTTGGAGGATGTGGTTGGAGATGGAGGGGGTTCGAGTGTAGGTGAGGTGGGATGCGGGAAGCAGAGATCGTAGTGGTGGGCCAGATGGGAAAAATCGTGATGGATTTGTGGGGAGGACTTTTATATGCCAAGACCTGAGGCCGCAACAGAATTGAATGGGCCGAGCTTAATCTGATTGGAGTTCAATCAACATCAAGCGAACGAATGGGGGAGGCGACGGACACTTTGCCACTTCAATTACAATTGTATTGTTTCTCAGAGGCATTAGTAGTTCATGTCGTCTTGTTGTAGAGAAGACCTGGAGAATGCTGTGTTACGGTAGTGTTGAAAGTGAATTGTTTAGCGAGGTTACCCCACCACACAGGATAGGCACTTGGAGCTCCAGGCGTAAAATAAGAGATTTTCAAGTGCCGCTTGAAGCGCTTGGTTGTCTGAGCCTACTCTTGCGACTAAGTTTAAGGTTGTAGGCCTAGTATAACTTAAAATCTACCAATGTCGGAGCATGGAATTTGGAATTTGGAAGTGCAGGTGTAGTTGAAGTGTTCAAGTGTAGTTGTAACCAAAAAGAGTTGTTTCGACATTGCCGAACCTCCTAGTAGTATTAGGAGTAACGTATACAGGTTTCGCGAGAGAGTAGTAGACCTGGAGTTGTCCTTATCTCGAGTCAGGTTGAGATGTTGCATGGTTTTCACAATAATTAAAAACGTATGAATGCCGAGGGATGACTGATGCCTTGTAGAGTTAGCCAAACACTACCAGGTACCAATGGTCATCACTGTGTAATGGAACACCGGTTACCAGCTTGGCATGAAGCTGAGAGCGACATCAACTGACTTCTGGTCGTACATCAACCTGATCAAAATAGAGAATCTTACATCTCTCCCACTGCATCCCCGTTTTTGGCAATATTCACGAGGCTTATGCTAATTTCGCCTATCACTCATTAAAGAATGGCCTGAGAAGCAGACAATTATAATATAGAATTGGCGTAGGCCGCTGCGAATACGCCGCATGGTTGAATGAGCGCCGCAAGAGTCGAATGATGGGCATTTAAAGCCAACTTGGATAAAGACCGAAGTGGCCTATGAGAAGTAGAAATACGCATCTATGTATAAAGATTTATTCTATGACATGATATATTTAATAGACAAGTAGCTCCGTGCAATTTTCTGCCTGTTTCTCGCGCTAACAAAAATAAATTCCATCTTGGATAGGAATCCATAACTGGCTAATCATCACTTCCCCGTCTTATCCGTAGCAAATGAATGTGAAATACTCCGTACGGAGCGAGAAGGCGTGGCGCACCGACTATTCTTGCTGGCGATCGGTGCACTCCCCACCTAATTACGCAAGGAATTAGGTGATACTTGACCTTCAACTTGTTCTTGTATGGGCTAGCCGAACGAATACCCGCCTGTCTTGCCATATGGAAGTTCGGATGGCTGAAACCCTCCCCCCTTTTCCCATCTGGCACCGGGATTTTGCAATACCCAAGCCATGAATCTGCCATGATAAGGAGCTAACGTCACTCTGTACCACCATCACCTGACACAATTTGGCAAACTGCAGAAGCTCGCCCCAAGACGCGCCCTGCACTTATCAACAAATAGAAGAAAAGGCTGCAGCAGAGGGAAAGTCGCGTCTCAAACACGAGATCACCACGGCTTCTTCGGATGTCAAAGTCTTAACCGAGATTGATAAGCGGGCTCTAGCTGCGGGTGACGGAGGTGAACTTTCCCATTCAAAAGCCTCGCCCTGCCCTCCTCGACATCCCTTCGTGAGCACCACGATAACTGCTTCTAATCCGCAGACATGGACAATCTTCCCGTCCAATCCAATTCGACGGCATCCTATGCGTTGCCTCCCCTCCCGGCATATACTCTGTCGCCCGTGAAGTCGCTCCTCCCCTTCATCTCGGACTTCTACCTCTCCCTCGCCCTCCCGGTCGTCGCATACTGGGTGGTATCTCTGTTCTTCCACTACATCGATATACACGATGTCTGGCCGCACCACCGATTACATACGCCCGCCGAGATCCTGAAGAGAAACCATGTCTCGCGATATGAAGTGGCACGCGACGTCATTATACAGCAGATTATACAAACCGTCGTGGGCATAGTGCTCGGCATGACGGAGCCGGAAGAAGTTACAGGTCGGGAGGCATACGATGTTGCGCGCTGGGCTACACGATTGAGGATTGCTCAGGGCGCTCTGCCACAGCTCTTGGGCTTGATCGGATTGAACGCGGCTGCCATCTCGAAAAATGTGTCTGGCAACCACCCAATACTTGCGGCGGTTTTGGCTGGTGGCAAATACCCCTCGTTGAGTTTGGGTATGGATGTCGCCACTGGAACCCCCGTTGCAGTGTTTGCTCCCTGGGAAATGATTGTTGCAAAGGCAATCTACTGGCTCATAGTCCCCGCATTCCAATTCTGGGTGGGCGTCCTCTTCGTGGATACCTGGCAATACTTTCTTCATCGTGCTATGCACAGCAACAAATGGCTCTATGGTAGGCCTTCATATAAAAATGTACTTGGCATTCCAGCTGACATAATACTCTAGCAACCTTCCACTCCCGGCACCACCGTTTGTATGTGCCATACGCATACGGCGCACTCTACAACCATCCTTTCGAAGGTTTCCTCCTAGATACGCTCGGAACAAGTCTAGCATACAAGGTAGCAGGCTTGACAGCTAGACAAGGATTGATCTTCTTCACCATGTCCACGATTAAGACCGTGGATGACCATTGCGGATACTCCCTCCCATGGGACCCCCTCCAGCGCATAACAAGCAACAATGCCGGATATCACGATATCCACCACCAGAGCTGGGGCATCAAGACAAACTACTCCCAACCATTCTTCACTTTCTGGGACAAAGTACTCAATACGATGTGGAAAGGGGACACCACAGCACGATACGCGAAATCGAGGGAAGCGGCAGAGTTCCAAGTTGAGGCCGACAAGGTAGAGGTCTCGCAGTGAGATATATAGTGCTCGAGGAGGTAATGAGGCGATTGAATGATTGTATTATATGGAGGAGGTATGAAGGATAAGGTACACAGATATTATGTTTCAACGGAGAGGTCTGTCTTGTTGTAGGTGGATTGGCTTGGATCGGGCATATGATGGCGTTTTGAGGTTGACGGATGGTTATGGAGCTGAACTTGACTGGGCCGGCTGGCTGATACTGATATCGCAAACTTGTGTATAATAGTATGGGAGGGGGGAATATGGAGGGAGCTGCCTGCTCGCTCTGGAGGCAGAGGGTGCAGGATACCTAATAATGATTGTCCTTTTACTAGCGCTATATCCTGATTTTGATCGTGTAATGCACTGTTAGAACCCGAGTGATGGTGTGTAGTGCAGTAGAGCCGTGATTTTGGGGTTGAGATTTTCCGGAGCTCATTACCAGTTACAAAATAAGAGTGATCCTGTCTGTTGATACGTACTAACTTTCTACTATCCTTTTACTTTTGATGTATTTCAATTCTGGTTAATGAGATTATATGCAAGACGATAATACATTTATCTTGTTAACTCTTTTCTATTTTTACCTTCTTTCTCCTCTTTTTTCTTCTCAAATCCTCCTTCCTTGGACTCTTCCCCCCCACTTTTCTTTTGTCCTTTTCGCTGTTCAGTAAAAGACAATAGTCCATCCTTCATTCGCTTTCCCATATAACAATTCGCTCCTGGAGAACTTGGCTTTTAGTTACAAAAGCTACTCTCTAGTCTAAAGTACGCATGGAGGGCAGTTGGCCTTTTTATAGAAAGGAGGCACGAATGGATTTCTAGGCTTCCGACTAAAGGCTCCAGGTTGGGAGCTGGGTGGGTGGCGGAGGGGTTTCGCTATCCCCGTCTCGGAAGAAAGGAGGTGAAATAGAGTGAAGCAGGGGTTCATGGAATAGGGGGTGAATAGCGCGCACGTTCGAAGCTAACAGACTAACATGAGCAGCTGGTGACTGGCAGTGAAGAGTTGTGCTCTGTGAATAAAGCGAGAGGGAAGAGAGTTCTTTTTTATGCGTTATCTATATAAACAAGTCGCAAAGTAAGTTTGAGGCGTAGGAACTCTAATATAATATAATCGAGAGAGCATAAAAATTCCTGATTTGAGTATTGAAGGTACATATTCGCTGAATCTCAGGTAGTTTTGGTGTCCGGGCGGGGTTTCGGGTATAAGAAGTAAAAAGAACAAGTAGATCAGTGGAGATAAATTTAGGAGGTGATAATGAGAATGAAGACAAAGATTTTAGCTTTCTCAAGGGGTAAGGATAAAAACTTATTATGTTGAATTCCTTCTATTTGGCATTGAAATACTCGGGAAGGTTTGGGTATGTATATATACGTGATACATCTTCTGCAAGTTGCTACTAAAGTGACAAGTGAATCCCCTTAAAATTAAATTCACACATGAAACCACACTATCGAAGTTATATAATACACATATACACATACCGAACAATTGTCTTTTTTCTTCATACAACAGCCGTAGATGACTGAGAAAGCGAGTAGAGTTCCCGAGGTAAGAATGAGTTGGTGCACCTGTGGATTTAATCGAGGCTATGTTGTCTAGCGAAAAGCTGTAAATAAATCCGACTCTTTATATGTTAGTTAAGATGAAAATGGTCCCAATTCAAATGACAACATAGAAGCAAACGACAAGACTCATATCTTACCTGCCAATAAATACCAACAACACAACATAGCTAGTCTCACTCTCATCCCACTTCATTCGAATTCCAAAGTATAATTGTAAATATCTATTAAATAGGGCAATCAAACTATTGCAATAGTAATACTGAAGATACTTAGTGGGCCACCTAGCCTGTTCTTTCCTAACTACTGAAAGAGAAAAGACCATTTAACACCCGGCCTGTATTTATACCCGTGCAATAAATACGGTGAATATGGTGAGGTAAGTTGAACCTAATTGACTGTTCGATTTCAATTCTATGACTCCTAAGAATCATTCACCACAACCTCATCTCATCTCATCAACCCCCGGCCCCCCAAATTCTGCACGGCTCAACCCTATCCCCCACACACACCAAATCAAAAACACATAAAAGCACCCTCACACCCAACCTACTAGCCACAATTTCCATCCGATTTCTAGAAGCATAATAACGTAAACAATGCTTTTTCTATAGACATCAAGGTCAGGTAGGATGGGGGGAGAAAGAGGGTTATATATCTCGACCTGAGAGATTGGTGATGAGAAATGCGAATGTTGTTATGGAGGGTGGTGATGGTACTTGATTAACGACGATAACAAGGGGGTAGGTAGTGTTAGTGGGGAAAGGGAGAGGGAGGGAAAAGGGAATGGATTGAACCTTTCTCCCCCGCACTCTGGTACTTTCGCGTAGTAGAAGGCTGCAAAAACGTTTTCGGTACCTCCCTAACCCCTTAGTTCTGGTTTAAATAATAATAATAATAATAATACTTACTAAGCCGTCTAAACCTCACTCAACCATTTTTATCTTCACTTGCTTCACAAGACTTGATGCCAAATTGACTTTCTATCACCTCATCTCATTTCATTTCTACTCTCTAGCTTACAAGCTATAGTTATCTCCTCCCCTCTATCTCTATCGCTGCTACTCTCATCCACGATGCGAGATTAACAAACCAGGGTATCTATCATAACACATCCATCCATCACACAAACAAATAACCACCTCAAAGGACCCCGTCCCAAAATGCCCAGCCCATTTGTTTTTTGTCCCTCCCCAAAACTCCATGCTAAATGCAGATCCGATCCGACCCGGCCGGTCCAAACCCCCGATTAAGACGTGATCCCCTATCGACTCTTCCATCGTACACCACCGCTCCTGGCACAAATTAGGAGTACTGTAGACCCCGCCTTACTTCTGCACGATAACATCCCCCAGATACCCCATCTCATTCAACAGCCTCTCAAGCCTACTTGCATTCTCCTCCATCCCAGGGCTCACACAGTCCTCCTCCTCAACATCTGCCCTCCGCTTCCCTAGTGTATGCTGAGAGCCATCCTCCTCATCCGGCAAGCTATACCCCCCAAATCCTTCCTTCTTCCCCACCACCCCCAACCCTAGTGCCGGACTTTCCCCCTCATCCCCAGTCACCTCCCCCAGATCAGCTGTCAGATCTACATCCGCATCCACATCCTCTTCCCCCTCGCTGAACTCGAAAAAGCTCACCGTCGGACTCATCGTCGACACGGTACTAGTCGAAAAATGACTTCGGGGTATCAACTCTGTGATCGATCTTGTCTTCTTCAGTTTCAACCCCGACGTCACCATGGCTCTGAAAGTCAGCCCCTGGTTCTGTTCCGGCAGTAACGGGAGCGGCTTCTCCCTATGATCAGCACTACTTGAATCCGTGCGATGCGTCGACGCCGCTGAGGACGGCGGCGGAGATAGAGGGGTGTAGATTGTCATCGAGAGCCTCTGTAGCTGACTGGCAAAATTATCATCATCCTCGCCTTCCTCTGTAATCTCATCCGGAATCACGAGGCCGCTGTGTCCGCCATGCTTCGTCTTGGCCTTTCGCAACGGGGATCGGTCGCCAGAGTGGTGTTTTATCGGAGGAGACGCGTCACGGATATGGGACCTGGAATCAGACTTCTTCCTGCCTTCTGAGTGGAGGCGGGGAGCGACGGAGTTGCTGGTGTGGGGTATACCCACAGACGAGGAGCGACCGCGTTTATGGCCCCGTCTGTGTATATCTGCGTCTTGCACGGAGTTTGATGGTGAGTGAAGACCGAAAAAGGCTCTTGGGGACCATGCTGATGTTTCTGATTGCTGAGAGAGAGACTGTGCCGACCCCTTCTTAGCAAGCACTGAGGTCGAGGTATTTAGTCGGGGGAGTTCATCCGGTGGAGGTGGTGGGGGCCGCGGAGCCATATATTTATCTGCGGGATTCATGGTCTTGATGCTCTCGCTTACCAACTCACTCAACGACGCTCTGCGATGTCGACGGGGTTGGATCTCAATGGGCACCCAGAGGAGATTGACGGGCTGGCCGGGGAGGTATGGACAAGTAGTCGTAAACGGAATTGATTTATCAAAATATTCAGTGCCGTCGTCTAGCTCATACTATATACAATCGTGAGTTGCTGCTGTTTGAAGTTTCACATTCATTGTTGACATACGTAGTAATAATATGTGGACCCCATCTTAAGACCGCCTGTGCGTTTTGGGTTGTGTTGACCCTCCCCGTCACAGATAATGTCTTCAAAGGCATAACATCCACGCCACTGTCCGCGAGCTCGTCTGACATCTCGTTCCATGGGGTATCTTTTGGTGAAATTGTCCCATGATCCTGTGAGATGAACTGATTTTGTTGATGGGGTGGTTTGGCTGAAGATGTTGTTAGCAAACTGAAGTCTGAAACGAGGTTCTCCTCGGGTTTCAGGAATTATGACGGATTTGGCTAAAAATGGATGACCGGTCGCAGATAAATATAAACACAACTTCTTTCGCTCATGGGGACTTGAAGTGGACAGATTCTATCGTTGCCCTCCCTGAAAACAGCTTGAGATAGGGGTGCCGGGACAATAACGCCCTGAAGGTCCTGGATTTTTCCAACAACAAAAATGTCTCGCGACAGCATAAACTCAAGAATAGGACCGTTTCGACTCGACATCAGGCTTCCCAGAGTGCCAAACATCGGTCCACTGCCCAGGCCGATGGAATGTTTCAATGTGGGATCAAGGAAAACAATGCGCCAACCGATCTCAACGGGGCCCTCCACATGCCCCCTTTGCCTTCCCCATTCTACTTCGTAAAAAGTGCCGACGACGAATGTCAAGCCGCAACCACCGCAGCCAAAGCCCCACAAGTCTGATCAACTCGATATGAAAGGTTGAACTGCGAAATCAAGAACCGAGACTCGATCCGCCCCTTTTGGGAAGATACAATTTGAAAGATCAAACATCGGATTGCATCGTGAACTGAGATGAAGTATCCCCAATCTTACAGACATTATGCGCAGGGGGGGGTGTAGTAACAAGGTAAAGCAGAATGTGGGGTACGGCATGGGAAGGCTGAACGTACATCATGAAAGTCATAAGTGCGGTATCCATAGTATCGAAATTTAATGCTCAGGTCCAGCCCGAGACAATGTCCAAGATATGACGGTTGAATGCGATGGTGTTCGAGTCTTATACGTGGGGGTTGTCAGAGTATTGTAGCACCGGCTGGCTGCATACTCGAGATGACGGGGGCCTCGACGTTGTGCTTCAATCAATATGTTCAGATAGAGGCTAACAAATAAGAGTTCCCTTATCTGACGAGCAGGTTTAGAATAACCACAATGTTTGAGGAAATGCCGTCTAGAAGGGTATCGGGGATGGAGAGTAGTCTCTCGGACCAGTCAGGTTGCGACGTTGGCTAGTAAGATGCCTCGAGTGCTGATGGTCGCTGGGTATGCGAAACTCAAGCGCTTAGACGGATCCGTGTCGGGGCTTTGAGAGAGAATCGCCTTGGGGAGTCGATGAGGATGTAAGATCAAGAGGGGAATATTTTTCTCCAGGTGCTGGGCGGTTTTTGAAGTGTTGATCTTGGCTTGGAGGATGATGCTCCTTCGGTTTGACAAGGCTGGCCAGCGGCGAAGGTACCTCGGGCTCGCATCGACCGGCTCGTGGTGACGAGTGTCGCGGGGCCAGATCAGATGTAGGGATACAAAGGCCAGATAGAACAGATGAAGAGCGGGTGGTGCGACGGCTTACAGAGACGGGGGAGATCCAAGTCTCTCCAAGTATCTCGGAGGACAGCAGGAGAGGGGAGGTCGAGCGAAGGAATATAAGAGGAACGAGAATACTTTATTCCGCCAGAAGCAGGCCGGCCAGTCCGCGGCTCGAAAGTGCACCAGGCGCAATGAGCGAATTGCACCACTTGGGACGTTGGGGCTTGAATCGATAATCCGGTTTCCGACTGATGGCCTTATTAGCTGCACTTTCCGCTTTCAGCTGAGGCAGTGGTAGTGGCGCCGCGTGAGGCTGTAGATCGCCCTTCACGGCCGAGTCGTGCACTTACGGATCCCGAATGCAATCTCATCAGAGGCAGCTGAGGGGCAGCCGCCTCGGGGTGGCTATCATCTATCTATCAAGAGAGGCAGAGAGGCAGAGAGGCAGAGAGGCATAGAGCTAAAGAGCCAAAGAGCCAAAGAGCCAAAGAGCCAAAGAGCCAAAGCGCAGCCCGACGGTTTGATCAGGATGATGCAGAGAGGAAACCGGGTGAGAGATCGATGCATCTTCGACACCGGCCTGCTTATTGGCTGCAACGAAACTCTGGTCGATGCCGGGATCCAGGAGATTGGGTCGGCGGATTTCTCGACTCTGATGATTTGCTTGGTTTTGGGCGGAGCACATGGCGGGGGGAAGGGGAGGGGTTCGATGTCAACAGCGTCTCGGATCATACAACATCAAAGCCGTGCTCCTCCGCTCTTCGTCCCTATCTTCGATGTGGTGAAGATCGACGAGAGGCGACTCGTCGCTGCCACCACCCAACTTCAGTCCGGAGTGATAATGCTGGGAGTTGAGCAAGCGGTGGATGAGGGGCACGATGGTGGTGATGGTGATGATGATGATAATGCTGAAAACGGCAACAAAAAGGGGCTTGGAAACAACCCCGGGCCGGGATCAGGTGTGGCTGGTGAGACCAACCGAGATAGGCTGGACACCCGTAGCCGAGCAAGCCGATCGACGCGCTTTTCCTCCCGGCGAATCAGAGGTCGACCTCGGGTGAGGATGCGCTCTTGATTGGCCCGGAGCCTCTGAAGCTCGATCAGCTGACCTGGCCGGGACTGGCGGGGGTCTTCTGGAAACGGACGATCGAGGACGGCGAACGCATCGAAACAGGGAGCAGAGGATCCCACGCGACGTGATGATTGAAATGAGAGGGTCTTTTTCACCACCACTTGAAACGTCGCTATCGCATCGCTCTGCGGCGCGGGAGAACATGCAAAAAATGACAACGGTCGTTCGTCTCGACTCCGGCACGTGCTTCTGCGCGTAGCCGTGATGGTATTCCCCCAGTTGGGCCATGCGAGTGTCAGATATGCATGAGGATCCCCATTCGCGCTTACCGGCAGCCAGCTTGCATCGGTCGTGTCGAGAACATGGAAGGGGTCACACGTTGTTGGACCAGGTGTACCCAATACAAGCTCCTCGGGGCAGATAACGGGGCCGGTTTTGGCATCCGATCTACAGTAGCTACACTGGAACTCGCATGAAAGTAAACACCTCGGATCTATATCTATCTATATCTGTATCTGTATCTGTATATGAGCACTAAACTATCTCGAAAGCACCCCGGGGAAGAGAGCCAAGTAGAGTAATGGCGATAGATATAATTAGACTTTTTACCGATGTCTTTTTCGCTAATTCGCTTGGGCGCTAATTCTCGCGGTTTTTGCGGCTGAAGGCTATTGAAGTTTATATTCGCCAGCCATTTTTGCTAGAAAGAAAAGAGCGAGAAAGCATGGTCAAGTCGCACTGCCTTCTCTCGGTTCTTATTTTTGATTGGATTTCCCGAATTTCATGCTTGATACTTGATGATCATCTTCCGAGTCTCTCGACCCGGCCCTCTTCTTAGATTCTCGGTCCTACACACCTCGATTGGAGATCAGCATCGAATACGAATGTCGTGGTCAGATTGTCTATCTCATCCAATAGGGCCAGTTGCGGTGAAATAGCTGCTTGCGTGTGGTTGAGGTGGGGAAATATACCTGCACGGTTACTCTGATGTCGGAGAAAAAGGGTAGATGAATATATACTCCGCTCCAGACAAAGTTACAATCTCGCCCTCCCTTTAGCTAGCCCTAAATATATTCAATAAACCATATGGCATCACTTGTGATTTGATCAATCTCGCAAGCAGTGTAACGGGTATATAAGCACCGCTCCCCGCCCCGTCAAACGAATCAATACGCTTAGAATTGCAAGTCTACTTTTTATAGACAACTGGAAAGAAGGGCCCTCGAAAACGAATCATTCTATAGCCCTCCCATGAGAATAACACACCGCAACCCTTCTTGGCCATAGGGCCTACCTTAGTTACAATAGATATCATAGAGTGTACACTCTCTCGTGAAAGTCTTCTCCATTGCTTCAACTCTCCGTTTCCTAATCAGCAACTCCTTCAACCTCTTCATATAAACATCTCGGCGCTGGGCATCAAATTCGACAAAGGTATCGGTCATTCGCACAATCCCTAGACGTTTATTAGCCGCCACTTCCTGGGGGCTGACAGCATCGTGAATCAATCCTGCAGGTTCCAGCTCTCGCTAGGCCCACTCGGGGTCAAGCTGACGAGCTAAGAAAGATAATTCTGCCACGGTTAAACTCGGTGGAGGATCCGCAAATCGTACAGCGTTCCAAGCCCTTCTCTCTGCTATTATTCTCTCTGCTGTCTGTTGGGAAGGATTTTCTTGTGTTGTCACGGAAATATCGCCATTCGCATCTAAATGATATTCGAAAGTGGCGCAAAATCTTTGCTCAGTCATCACTCTTCGCGCTGGGCGTCCACCACGCCAAAGTCCCATTCCACCACGTTGAACCTTGAGGTATTGCAGAGGTATAGAGCCTACTTTGTTGCGCCGGAGGAGTTCGAATAGACTTCGGCCGGAATCCTGGTCAATGACTGGGAGTACTGGAACTCCTGTTCCCCGAGTACCTTCAGCCATAAGCGTTAGATGAGTAAATTCCGGAAACTTCATAAGTTCCATTAGATATTCATGCGGCTAGACTCTAATCAGTTACATGATCTATACTTTCTTTGCATATACTAGATGGTATCATAAATGAAAGGGGGGGAGGGAACTTACCCATTGCCCATCACGGTTTATATCAACCGTCAAGACTTTTAACTTAGGACACGTCTCATTCAATCTCCATATGTCAGAGATCGGGACATCAGGCCGCATTTTGGGGCTGTATGGCTCGGGGGCATGAACGGTTAAAGTACGAAGCGTATCGCTATTAGCTGCGAGGAGATTGAAGGGGAAGCGCATGCCATCTCCAGTTAGGACCAAATCTTCCAATGTACTTACATGAGACAAACACCGCTCTAAAGACTCAAGTTTCGACCAAGGAATGTCTAGTGTAAGGGAACGCAAAGAAGGAACTCGTCCGTTAAGGTCTTCTAGTACCCAGGCATTTTGTAACAGCTTTAGAACCCTCAGTTTCGACCAACCTCCCATGTCACCCTAGAGAATCATGTCGGCATTGGAAAATATCGGAAACGACAGCTCCTCAAGTTGAGGTAGTCGATCACCTACCCTCACATTGAGATCAACCTGAAGGCCAGGGATTAAACTATACAGTACACATCCTCCGCTGTCTTGCGTTATATTCAATCTGCGAAGGTTTGACGACGATTTTAGGATATTGAATAAGGACAGCTTAGCCACTCGCCTGGAGTGGGGTTCCGCAGGAATGAGAGCATCTAAACTGTAGAGGTTTGAAGAGGAAAACCCAGTACATTGATAAGGCCCTGATGGTGAGGATGAAAATGGAATGTTGGCCTCCACTATAAGCTTTGACTTTGGGCTGTATTTGTGCAGGTTTTGCAGAATTTCATTTGGGATATCATAATTTCCGGACCAGGTAAGTGTCTCCAGTTGTGTCAGCTTTGAAAAGAGCTCTAAGAGTTGTTGTAAAACAAAGTCACTGATCCAGTCGCCTGACCCAATAATGATTTGTCGAATGAAACTTGGAAGCTTTGTGCCTTTTGTGGTAAGTCGTAGAAGTAGTCTTGGACGTCCACGGTTCTCGTTGTTTAGATTTACTCTTTGGTATAAAACAGGCACGGTAAGTATATACAGTCGTCGACATAAGGCTGATATAAAGCACAAAGAGGATATACTAGTGTCATAGAGCTGTTAAAGTTAGAACCTGATATCTTTGTGGGGTGCAAGTCTGATTGATTTATGATACCTCTTGGAGAATCAAACGCCATGCAAGGTCTAGTAGATCCAGTATCTGGCTGTGGCACAGCCCATCCTGTTTAGAAATTCCATAGTTGTATTCACAAGGCCCTTTAGTTTCTTCTCTAGCTTGATTGTGGATATTTGATCCTGTAGTTGCTTTTTGGATAGATGTTGGTCAGTACACGATAGGGGTTTTGTGGCTGACAGGTTGTGGCTCATATTTAGATTTTGGCAAAAACGAATATTACTTTAATATTCACTAACAATTTGGCAGATAGACAAACCAGGATAGCGTGTGTCAGCGATTGGGCGGTTCTTTGGGATTGGATAACTGCATAGAGGTATCCTATATCGTATATATACCGAGCGATATTGGGAAATGCAGCTGTTGTTTAAAAGGGCTGAAAAGGGGGACAAGGAGGGTCAAAAATATAGACTTAAGATACTGACAGTAAGTTAATCTTGTATATTTACGTGGCTACAAATTGATTTGTAACTTTGGCCTCCATAATTGTATTTCGGAGGGGCACGCATATAGCCATGTTTCTTGGACCTTGATAGGTATAAATCAGTGGTGAAGGCTAATACTAACTGCTGTCTTGAGGGAAGCCCGTTCGGCTAAGAGTTATACGGGTTTATACTACAGAGTGTGTTGTAAGTGGGGAGGACTTTAGGAAGAGTGGTGGACCCTTGGCTTCCCATACTCGAAAGCTATGCGTCCACTTATAAATTCAAGCGAGGAAGAGTTTAACAAAGAGATTGACGTCGGAGGAGAGGGGGGAGGAGAGAAGAGATAAGCAAACGAGGACGCAGGTGACTTTGAGACACTAGCTGCAATGTATCTTTAGATTATATTAGCACGCTAAGTAACCTTAATTTAACCTTGGTACCTGAGATGATGATGCAAGGGTTGCATCTACAAATGAATCGACTCTCATCATCGTTGGCGTCATCACTCCTTCGTCGCTTTTTTGGCCCATACGGTTTATCTCATAATCCAGACTCTACTTGGGCTCTCGCATCAAATGTCTAGAGGTAGGATGGTTCGGAAATTTGTGTCAACATACAACATCAGCTCTTTAGTTCAACTTCGGTCTTCTTTTCCAACCTTTTACAGCTGTCCGATATACAAGTATGGGTAACTTGTTGAAGCCGCCAAACAGACTGAGCTAGAGTCAGGCGAGAAGTCTCCTCAAGTAACCGAGCTCGGACACCTGTGAATTTATATTACAAGTTAGATTTAAGACTCCAAAAATCATATTACTACATCGTACGTATGTAGACGTACTATACAAGTATAACTATGGTAGCCCCTTGGTGGTATGTATAGGAAACAAGTGAACTGAGAATGGGTCTTCAGCGGGTCTTTGAAGCTGGGCTCCTAGACACGTATGAGAGAATATAATATCATTATATAGCCCCGGCAATCCACTTCCAATTTCAACGTATTGAAAGGTGTGCTGGTAGATATCTCTACCCCCCGTCCTGGCTTCAACTTTTATCAATCCCCTCGAACCCCCCCCTCCCCCCACACCTTAAAGGCTATACTCCGTAGCAGCATCACCGTTTCACATGCGAAAGCCACTTCCTCGCTGCCAGCCATGCTGAGGATCATTCCACTATTCCCCTATCCCTGTCCATCTAGAGATCGTAGATTGTCCCCGATTATCCCCAACTGATCCAGTACGGCTGCGTCTTGTCTCCGTCCCTGCATGAAGCAGGAATTGAGTGCGTGCCTGGTCATGGAGAATAGTCTGGTACTCGTCGACTAATGGCAGGAGGTCTACCGCGATCTAAGGGATGGATGCTGTATTGCCACCGAAGTGCGTACCTTGGGGAGGATGCGCGCAACTGAAGTCGCAATTTTCGTGCGTTGTTTGTATCTCCGTACAATCCGATCTTGACATGTCCTTTTCCATCTCATCAGTATTTGTCTACCCCTTGCGCATCCCCTCCGAGACTGTACCTTGTTGATGATCTCGCGTCATATTTTGTATTGTACACCGCCAAGCCCCTCTCCACATATCGCATTTGTTTGACTACCGTCTCCGCCTTCAGGTCTTCCTCGTTGCGAAGAGTGCAGAGATGGGGGATGAGTCGCCATCAAGACTTTCTTCAACGGCGGGCACTCCTCTACGGAGGTCACTGACCGTTGATGAGAGCAGCAGTCTGAGACGCCGGGGCTCGACGAAGCGTCTGTCGGCGCAAGACACCCCAACTTCAGGCTTGCGGAGGAGAAGCTCGACATTCTCGGATTATTCGATCAGAGAGGCGCGCAAGTCTTTTCAGTCTTCAACAGATGATCTGCTACATCCTCGCCCTAATGCGACGGCCTCTGAATCGAAAGAGGAAAATTCACCATGGCATTCCCTACCACTCGCCTTTGCGCTACTCCCAGCACTGGGTGGGATGATATGGACGAACGGTAGTTCTGTCATCACCGATATCATGCTCTTGGGGCTCGCTGCCATTTTTCTCAACTGGAGTGTTCGAGTGCCTTGGTAATACCCTTAGACCAGGTTGCATTCTGAGCCCTACGCTAATGATATTCTAGGACTTGGTACCACTCTGCGCAATCGCTACGGAAGCTCGAAGAATACAATGCGGATAGCATGACCAGTGATGAAAGTGAGGATGATAATGCCTTAAGTTTCTCTAAAGAGACGTTAGAAGAGGTGCCGGAAGATGTGCCAGCAGAAAATTCTTCACCAAAGCCAGTCCGAAAATTACCTGCTCATGAGCATGCAACAAACGAATTATACTTCCACGAACTACTCGCATTGATGTCCTGCTTCATACTCCCAGCCTGCGGCGCATATCTGCTGCATACCATAAGGTCGCAGTTGACTCGGTCTTCGGAGGGTCTAGTCTCGAACTATAACTTGACGATTTTCTTGCTTGCTGCAGAGATTCGTCCCATGGGGCATTTGGTGAAGCTTGTCCAGGCGAGAACACTACATTTACAACGCGTGGCCAATTCAAATCCTTACGATACCATCAATGGGCAATCGATTGGGGATGTCAAGGAACTTTCACGGAGGTTGGAAGACTTAGAAGCTCGTAGTATGTATTTTCTTTCTCTAGGAAAGGCGGGCATTTTAAATTAACAACTACGTTACAGATATCATTGCTGAAACTCTCAGCGCATCATCAGAGCCTTCACTGAACGGCAAACAATCTGCCGCCCTCACTGTCGAAGTTCGAAGAACGATACAACCCGATTTTGATGCTCTTAACCGAGCTGTTCGCAGATACGAAAAGCGTGCAACGCTACAAGCTTTCCAAACAGATTCCAGGATTCATGAACTAGAAGCTCGATTAAACGATGCCATATCCCTAGCTGCTGCTGCGGCAAATAGTCAGAAGAACCATAGCTTCACAGGCATTATATTGGAGTGGGCGGCTTCGGCTGTTGTATTACCTATACAGGCTCTTGGCGCGCTTATAATCCTACCGTTCAAAACGGTTGCAACTTTGGTTAGCATTGGGAAGACAAGTGTTACCGGGAGGAAATCGCTTGAGAAGGGAAGAAAAACTATGTTGAGCGGGAGTAGGTATCCTGCCAATGGGAGACAGCAACGACCGATTAAGAAATAGGTGAGGTGTGGTTAAGTTGTGATGGAGGAAGAATATACCCACTGTCAATTTTTGATACCGTTTCTTTTTCGTCTTGGAAACAGGAGGGCTGTTGGGACATGTATAGTGATATCCAGGGTACGATACAGGAATATGCTTCGGGAGCATGGAGTTCAGGACATTCGTTAGGAGCCAAGGAAAAGCTCTCCCTCTATTCTCTGTATATATGAGCACAAAACTTACCTTCTCTAAGTTTACTGTCTAGGATCTTTTACCCAGTTGTGACTATGTACTTGTTTCGTTCAATTTCTAGCGCTGGCGGTAGAGCTGGAGTTGACTAGGGATCAAGGACAATGGCACCGATTATGAAGACACCGATCCAAAATTGACTTCCTTTTCCTTTCACTTCTATCAATTTACTCTAGCTCTAAGTATTCTGCCCCTCAACTTCGAATTCATTTGTATGCGTTGGTGCCCTAGGCATCAGATCACAATTGCTACGGTACGCCTCACGTCAGTATCGGAACATCCTACGCTAAAGTGGTTCGAGATAACACGATCTTAATTTACTACACCCATCATTCTTTTTTTTTCACGCACAGCTTCTTTCTCGTCCTTAAATATATATCCATATATATAATCTTTGAGTTTTCAACGATGTACACTGATACAGAAGAATGGCTGATGAGGATCCGTGAGTCTGAGCGTTCTTTCATAATTTGGACGTGAAGGGAAGCTCTACTTTCTCGCCAACAAAAAGAATTTTTGATGTGGTAGATTTCGCGATACTAAGTCAGGAGGAGGGAAGGGGGATGTGATCCCGTATTGTTTGCTGTTCTCAGCGAAGAGGGGGATTGGAGAGGAACGGATGGGGGTGTAGAATGGTGTTGATGTATATTCATGGGTGGAAATAGCTGAGTGATAGCTCTATCACAGCTAAGCATATCTTCATGGATGCTGATGGGTATGGTATTATGAAGGGATGTTTTTGGAGGTGAGGTACGTACAGAAGTTTTTTTGTTCTACGCGCACCAAGTTTAACATGATGAATATTTCAAGTTAAGGGATTTTACTGATCGAGCACCTGCTCGCAAGAGTTGATGCTCGCTGATCGCTCAAGTTAACATATTCTGACTTTATTTCTGTCAAGACCATCTTGTTTTGTATAAAATGGGTCCCAAGGATTTTTTACTAACAATTTGATGTTCGAACTAGTCACCACCGGGTTGTCCCTCCCTCCTAATCGCTTTTCGCCTTCACTCTCCATGGCGGTCTCCTAGACTATGACTCCTACAATTTGAGCCAACTCTCTTGAGGTCCAACACCTCAGTTCAACCCTTAGATCCTACCCTCTTAAGAATACATCACACACTTCATGCCTGAATTCCTCCCACAGGCAAAGCCCGACCCGCTCAACACCCCTCCGCCACGCCGTATTACGAGAATCCGAAGGAGTGATGAGGGGTTTCTAACTGCGTGTGTGGGATGGGAGGATTTGATGCCTAGATCATAGTGCATGTATATGATGTAGCTGATAAAAGGCGAGGAGGCGTATATGAACATCTATCCTGGGGGCTCGCGTAGGTTTACGGTTTACTGAGGGAATGTGGTGGCCGAACGTGGGAGAGGATACGAGGATACGAGGCTGTGTACAGTATCTAGGAGAGGCTAGCTCTAGCTTTGGAATGAGGTTTGTGGGGCTGGCGAGAGTGAAGAATGAAGCGAGATAGGCTCGAGGTCAATGTTGGGGCGAATAGTTGAGGAATATTTTATGATAGATAGTTACAGATATTGGACTAAAGTATATAGACTAAGGATAACACGAGGACTTTAGCCACAAGATATTGACGGTAGATTTGTTGAGAGGCCATCAAAGTGAGCATAAATTTGCAATTTCCGATATGACTAGAGGGTATGCCGATTGTCAATGGCTCCATGCTTAAGGCTATACTAATGGGGGGCGATGGAAGTCAGAATACAAGTCAAAGTCAAAGTGTCAGAAGGCCTAGATAGGAAGTGAATAGTAATTCAACTCGCTTCGATAGGTGGAGGTATTGCCAGGCAAAATGGTGGTCGTAATTATATGATGAAAATGTCTTGGAGGTGGAAAGAGATGTACTAACACAAGTTCGAGTTTCTGGATAGCCTTTTTGTAACAGCTCGTGCTGTCGAGGCTTTGTGGTGACCTTTCCGTAACCATGTCTCTGCGAGGACCATCTCGCAGCCAATTCGCCTAATCTTTAGCAACGCGCTTCTATAGCTCGAGCCTCCACTCTTCACAGCCTTCATAAGCGGACTTCAGTAATGTGCCTCGCGATCTAAAAGAAAAATCATAGCGTCCTATTATCATGTTTTGTAGCCTGCTGACTTTTGCAGAGAGGAATTAACAACGCCATGCCGTTCATATGCGACTCGATCTCTACCGAGTTCACTTTATCTCTACCATCACAGATCTCGGAACCCTACATCTAAGATCTTCATGGTACGGCCCGTAGTAGAGGGATCTTGCAGGTTAAATTTACGCTTACGCGGTAGTCGGCGATTATTACCAGGAGGGAGGCCTATGTTGAAGAAATAAGGGGAGAAGCGAAGGCGCTTCGAAGTCACCAACAAAAGGTCTCCCTCGGCTTGATGTGACCAATAACTATGAGATCGACCTTGAATTACTTTTTTGTGTTAAACCCTTTTTTCTCGAAGTGAGTTGTCTTGTGGCGGAAATATGGTGGTCTCGCTCTCGGCTCGTTCCTATTGACAACCCTTTTGGGTTCTCAAAAGGATTCGGTTAGAGTCAAGCCACCCACCCTTGCCCCCTATGTCACCCACTCAATACCCCAAGCTCTCAATAGTAAAGCTCAATAGTTATCACATTTCAATAGCAACATCATATCTTCAACATGGGTTTAAATTTCTCTACCCGCGACAAAGTCCTTATGGCTGTATCAGCCTCTAGAACCTCCATGAAACCTACACCATCAAACACACATGAATATTTACCAGATTGTTACAGCACCGGAAGCTCAACTTTACCCTTTGTTTCCTACGGATCACCATTCCTCCTCCATTCTAGGCCTTTACGCCTTCAGTGCAGACTCATCTCGACCATCTGCATATTAAGTTTCTCGACCCCCTCCTTCATCGCCCAAACTCTACTTCGAAGTGTCTTCTTGCGATCTACTAGGTTGTCAAGATGGAATCAGATACAACAAGCTCCGATGGTCCCCCCATCATCATATTACCGCCGACTTTTCCAACGTCAAATCATGTCAACGCAATTGTTATGCCAATATTTGCCATTATAGCAATCTTCATCTCCTACCTACCATTTCGATCTTTCTGCCAAGTTCGAAATGTGGCGGCTGTGAGTATTGTGGTAGTTGTAACCCTTTTGAACATCTGCACAATCACCAATGCTTTTATATGGCCGAACGACAACTTCGAAACTTGGTGGAATGGAGTTGGACTCTGCGATATCCAGGCAGTTCTCAGATACCCAATCACGCTCGGCCTCGCAACTTCAATATGTTGTCTGTCAAAAGGTTTAGCGGATGTTCTAGATCAAGATAATATGAAAGTCACGCATACGCCAGCTTCCAGGAAGAGAAAGACTAGAAATGATATCCTATTTTGCTGGCTTCCTCCATTTGTTCAATTGGCTCTACATTACATTGTACAAGCTGGCCGATTTGCAATTACTCCTGTGTTTGGATGCACTGATCAGCTTACCAATTCATGGCCAACACTCGTCATCTTGTGGCTTTGGGCTCCTATCATCGCAATATTGAACGCATACTATGCTGGCGAGTCTTAACTGAACAGTGATTTTTAGAGTCAAATACTGACTAGTTAACAGTCCTCATGCTCATTAGACTCCGGAAATATCGCAAGAACATCACTGAAGCACTCACTTCCAGTGGCTCCGGACTTGCACCCAAAAAATTCTTGAAATTGGTCTTCATCTCCTCCTCTCTCATCGTCGTCTACCTTCCGGTTCAGATATCTTTCCTTTTCCGGTCATTCCCTGCAGAATGGGTACCATATTCCTGGGACGATGTCCATTCTGCACAGAACTGGAACCCGATCATTTACTACCGAACTTCTGACCTACCTTTACTGCAATACAATGGTTGGACGTCCATCAGTATGAGTGCGACCATGTTCCTTTACTTTGGTTTTGGCGACGACGCAATTGGCACCTATCGTGGATGGTTGGTCAAACTTGGTTTCGCCAAAATTTGGCCGAGTTTGAGAGAATCACGAGTTTCACGTCATCTTCACCAAAGAAGTGGTAGCGGCTCTACGTTCTCAAGCATCTCAAATCACTTGGATTTGGTTGGAAAGGCGCTTAAGCATTTTGACTCGGGAAGCAGAAAAGACAGCGAGAGGACCACCTTAGCTGGGCAGAGCTCAGATATGTAAGTTTCCCTACCTGCACTAGAACTCACTCGTACATTTTTAAAAACAGAAACTAACAATGCTTCCAGTGGACAGTCACGCAAAGGATCGCAAGTAGCGTACGACCACGTAGACTTTGCAGGTGTATCCAGAAGTGTCACCAACGTCGCGAATGATTCCGATATCATAACTCCAGCACCAGCGCCAGTTCCTTACGAAATTACTCGAAACATCAACTCTATATCCTCCTCATTATTCCATTCCGAACTTACCGTTCCACCTCCTGTCCAAAAGAACTTCTTCTCGACATTCAGAACACACATGAATATTCCAATGCATCTCTTCCATCCATCTTCGCATCACTCCTTCTCAGCCAACAACATAATCCTAGAAGAACTCAACCCCAACGCCACTGATCTCGAGTCCCAGGTCTTCAGATCATCCGAAACATTTCCTTCCCAAGACCATAATTCAAGCTGTTCCGGCCCAACTACAGAAACCAAGGTCTGGAGCGGCGAGAGTGAAGAAGATGATGAAGATATCGATCCTCTGTCACCGAAGATGGGAACGAGAGCATATCGAGAGAGGGAAAGGAGAGAGATGGAGGCAGAAAAGAAGAATGAACCCAGCACCAGTGAGAGTGTAGTCGTCAAGACTACAAAGGTGCAGGTGAGGGAAGAGGGTAATGACTCTCCCTAGAGGAGCCATGATTGTCTCTTTTTCTACTGTCGTTTACCACCATTTTTACCTTCGTCGATACTCACCTTGCTTTCCTATCATTTGTTCCCTACTGCTCTACTATTTTTACTTTCTTTTCTTTTCCACCTCTAAAACCAACACAAAAAATACGGAAAATGCTCTCCAACTCTTTTCTTTGTTTGTATATTTTCGATTACAACATCTTTATCCGACTAGGAAGGAGGGTGGGGATGGAGAAGGATGCTCGTGGGGTTAGTAGAGGATTATATATAACTTCTCCATATTTATCACCTTTCTTCATTTTTATCTCAGCGGTTAATCCTTTGTGTTGGGTTTTAGGTGGAAGGGAGAGGAAAGAGTGGATAAGGAGAGAGAACGAGACGAGATACAGACGTAGATATTGCCATACATTTGATTTTTTTGCGATTTCCTTTTTCTGAATCAATATGATTCCTTCATCTACTGCCAAAAAAAGCAGCTGGAGTCAAGGTTTGAAGGGAGGATGCGAGCGGTCTTCGATATCTGGAGTCAGATGAAAAAGCATTGAGACTAGGAGATATTTTAGGCAAAAAGGACGAAGTGTTAATAAAGGAATAAATAAGAGGGCATTGCATAAGTACAGGAGCAAGGCTTTTTTTCCTTGCCTTTTGTGGTTTATATGTCAGGTATAAATGTTTGTTATCTAGTTGTTAGTGAGTGCTGAGTTTGTTAAACAAGTGAGAGTCGACCAAGGATCCCTACATTAGTTTGGTTCCAAAGAGTGCGATGGCTTTTCACCAAGTACGGGGCGTGAATGGTCCCTTCAACTAAAATTTAATAAACAAGCTGTTTCTTACTTTACGGTATGACTGTTACAGTTGTAAAATGGACTCTCATTTTCAAGCCTATTTTGTCTTTCTTGTCTAATGTCTGCACTTAAATCACCGTTGTCTTGTAGAACTGTTTTTGTAGTATTTTCTTATTCTTGCCACCAAGTTAAAGCACTTAAATCACCGTTGTCTTGTAGAACTGTTTTTGTAGTATTTTCTTATTCTTGCCACCAAGTTAAAGCACTTTCACTCCCAGGTCCTTCGGGTTTCGCAACAACTCAACTAAAGCCAAAACAATCCATACAGCCGCAATATACATTTGGTCATAAATCCCATCCCGAACAGCACTTATTTTTATTACGGCCATAAGAACTTGGTGGGCGTCCTCTTGCACCTAAGCCTCGCTAAAAGGGGCTTTTCTCTGGGGCGTTTGGAAAAGATTTGAAACTTATCCTTTGAGGTTATCATGAGCTTAAATAAAGTACCGCAGGACGAGGGGGTGGGAACAGAGATTATAGAATGGTCAATAAATGGGATAAAGAGTGAGATTGAGTGTTGTGGTGTTTCGCTGGCTTTGGAGTTTTGTTCTATTGCACTATATCTAGGTTCAGTGCTCGAGTTCAGCTCTCTTATTCGTTAGAGGCCTAGCTTTATAGCAATCTTAATGTTGTTGCATCCTAATCATTTCATCACAACCAAATCATGAAAGATTGTAGTGCTTTGAAAGTGTGTGGGTGCACTTAGGACAGGGGCTGAAAACTAGAATATCAGATCAGTTGAAGTCGAAAGCTCCCTGTGGTTTAAGGATTATCGTGTGCATGTAGATTTACAATGTCTCTCCGTTGAGTAGTTATCTTTATGAAGTCGTCTAGTTGCCGAAGAGCGATGAATTGGTAGGTGGTGTTCGTGATTCGACAATTTTCAAGGCTGGAAGGGGTCACTAAGTGGGGATAGGAGTAATTGGATATCACATTTTCGGCGCCCTTGCGGAGTAATTATAATTTCCATACCCATGTATAAAGATAAAGAGCATCCCAGATTACGTTCTCAATGCTCAAGTTCATGGCCCAGGTCATTCACCTCGACAGCTTGACTTGAGTGTAGTCGAGAGGGGCAAGGACAAATCGGCCTGTATGGAGAATTTCAGGTCCTCGAGGCTTATCGTAGATGCTTGTTTTCATGTTTTGTATGCATTTAAAATGCTTTCGAGGTCAACTGCAAGGTGGGATTTCGAAGGAGCCCGGCTAACCCGGGACTTTGCTGAAATTAACATGCAACAGCACGTGTGTCGTTGGATTTGTCAGCATGCAGATCGTCAAACCGGTGAACTAACAGAGCCCGAGAAAAATTGCACTTTATTCCCAAATGATATTCTGAAATGTGAACGAGGTTACTATTTTTCACTTTTCTCTTTATCGAGCTTTTTCTTCTTCACAGCTAAAGCCTACACCCAAGTCCTCTTGTTACCCCTCAACGCCAGCATTCATGGCTCATTCGCTTCCCTCTATCGGATGGTCCTATGATCTATTCCTTCAAGTCTTCTCTCTTTCTGTTGGAATCTTCTTTAGGGAGGTTCAAGTACGAGGAACATGGCAAATGCCTTCTGAAGGTCCAATCATTCTCGTAGCTGCACCGCACTCAAATCAGGTGAACACTCTTTCTCATAAGCAGTCACGTTACTTGGATGAATATTCCAAGACTTTCCTTTCATACAGAACCCCTCTGACAGCCATAGTTTGTTGATGGGGTGATTCTAATGAGAATACTCCGTTCGTTAAACCGTACCATATCATGGCTTTTCGCCGAGAAATCATTTCGACGTAAGTTTGTGGGCAGTATGGCCAAAATGCTGCATTTTGTGCCAGTATCTCGAGCCATGGATACTGCCAAACCTGCGAAAGGTGTCATCTATCTTGAGAACATTGAAAACCCTCAAGCTAGCCCAAAAATCTTGCTAGGAGTTGGAACCGACTTTACAGCACCTGAGTTCAAACCAGGTGGATCGATATACCTCCCAATGATCAATGGCGAATCGCACAGGCTTGATATTGCAGAGATTACTGGCCCTGAGAGGATCGTCCTTAAAGACACTCCTTTGCATGTAGATGCAGTAGATCAACTCACAGGATGCCGTGCTAGTGGTAATGGTGTGAAGTTCAAGATTGCTCCCCATGTTGATCAAACACAAGTATACAATGCTGTGTTCCAAAAACTAGCCGCCAATGGTTGCGTCGGCATATTTCCAGAAGGTGGAAGTCATGATCGAACAGAACTACTACCGCTGAAGGGTTTGTTATGTTCCTTTAAAAAAATCTAAGATAACTGTACTCACAACCACGTTTCTTCTAGCCGGAGTTGCCATCATGGCACTTGGTGCCTTAGCCCAAAACACAAAAGTCACCATCATCCCGGTTGGCCTGACATATTTTACGGCACACAAATTTCGCTCTCGTGCTGTCATCGAGTTTGGGGAAGCCATCCCAGTCTCTGACTCTCGAATTGAAGAATTCAAGACTGGATCAAAGCGGGAAGCTATTAGCGGCTTGATGAAAGATATATCTCAAGCGTTAGCAGCAGTTACTGTTTCAGCTCCTGATTTCGAGGCTCTTGAGGTCCGCTGCGTATTTTTCTTTACCTCTACATTTCAAGTCCCTATCCTGTCTTCTCTTACTAAATGTCCTGTGCTGATATTCAACAGCTCGTCCATGCAGCCCGACGGCTTTATCTCACTAGAACATTATACAACGACGACAAGCAATCCATCTCCTTCGCTCGTTCCGCCGAACTCAACCGCCGTCTTGTAAAAGGCTACACCACATATTCCCAAAGACCCGAAATGGTCTCCCTCATCAGAGAACTAAAATCATACACCTCCTCCCTCAAAGCTCTCAACCTCAAAGACCACCAACTCCTCTCGACCGCCACACACCACACTCACTTTCCAACCCTCTTCCGTCTTCACACTCTCCTCTATCGCCTCTTTAAACTCGCTTTATTATCCACTCTCACTCTCCCCGGCCTCCTCCTCTTCTCCCCAATATTCATTTTAACAGCCCGACTTTCCCATAAAAAGACAGCAGAAGCACTCGCAGCATCTAGCGTAAAGATTCGTGCACACGACGTAATGGCCACCTGGAAAATCCTCATCGCCCTCGCCCTTGCTCCTCTCTTCTACACAACTTATACCATTCTTCTCGTGGTTCTGAATAACTACAACCACGTATGGGGATACATTCCCGCCACTATCTCAACCCCGCTTCTCGTTATATCTTCGTTTACCATTCTTCCAACCATAACGTACGCTGCATTACTATTCGGCGAACAAGGAATGGATATTTTGAAATCGATATACCCACTTGTTCTAACGCTCAACCCAACGTCTTCACATATAATGAAGAGATTGATTGAACAGAGACGGGTGTTAGTGTTGAGAGTTAGAGAGATGGTTGACCAGTTTGGAGGAGGTATGTTTCCGGATTGCAATGACGTGAAGATGTGGAACGCTAGGGGACCAAAGAAGCTGTTTGCAGATATAAGTCCTGATATGGAGAGGAAGGAGATTGGGAAGTTGGATGAATTCATCTAAACTTCGGACAGGCGTAGATTAATTTAGAATTTAGAATTTGCGTCGGAGGCAGAAGTCGGTGGTAGATTTGCACGAGAGGAGCTCTGCTTAGAACGTAGAAAGAAGTCCTAGATCAAGATACACAAAAATGAAACAACCATTATATATTGCACTCTATCACCCGAGCACCCTCGAGCGCCGACTATTGTCGTCGCCCACCCAACTCCTTCCTCCTCGGGCCACATCCATTACTAGCTCGGCTTTATACTCAGATAACAATAAATCTTTCACGGAGCAGAAAGATGGGCTCATGGTTTGGTGGTATAATACCCCCTTAGCATCAATTCTCAATGTGGGGGTGGTCCTGGGTTCGATTCCCAGTGAGTCCAAAGATTACTTTTTTTTTGTCCTATGAGTCCGTGGCATCTGAACCTCATATTACCAGACTAATCGCTTCTAGAGATATTGAGATTTTCACTTAAATTGTTTTTCATTGTGTTCCTGCTCATGTACACCAAGACCAGCTGCTCTTCAGCACTATCGGCACCACCATGATTTAATCCGCCTTACAAAGCTTCGAAACTTTAGAGACATCATTTCTGTTAGATGAGACGATTCTAATATTTCCATCGATGGCACTTAGCTAGCAATTTTCACCGTAGACCTCGTAATAGCTAGAAGGCCTCGGGTCTCACATACTATAACCGATGAGTGTGGACGCACAAGATACAGAGTGAGAGTAGCATCCCCTGTTTTATTACGCCTCAAAAAGCTGTAAGCAGATTGTTTCTGTTTCTTAACCTTTTCAAGATCGTATCTACGGCACTTCTGAGTCGAAAGGCCATACACCGGCTACCTCCTAACCGACCGCTCAAGCCAAGCCGAGATAGCCGAATATACCGAACCTATTCTAAATGGTTGCCGCCAATACTTCTGATTTGACGAGAGAGAGAAGATAGTTTATAGATCAAGTGATAGTAGCTGCCTGCTCGAAATATTCTCTGTGATAGCACATTTCTTCGTTGTTCACTACTTAAACCATTCTTTGATTCTATCGCAGCCATGACAGGTGGCTAAGCCGCTTTTCCGTCTGCAGGCATATGGAAGTACCTTGAGAAAAAGGTGAGCAGGGTATGATTAATAGCTCTCGTCTCCACTTCGAGAACGGCTTTTAGGCCTAGTAGGCGAGTCTCTTTCAGTCTCCTATCGGATCGAGATTCCCATATCAAATCTCCTAGAATAAAGTGGGGGATTGTGGGTAACGAGAGTGAACGTATACTGTAAAGTTTCTGCCTTCTTACGCTATAAGAGTGCATTCCTCTAAGGTGAGGCATTTTAAGACAGAAGGCAATCCTATCATGCTACAATTATTTGTTATAATAAAAATTTCAGATAGCAGTGGACAACAACAAATATCACAATATAGAAGTAACATCAAAGGATAGCAGTGGTACGCGGATCTGATTCAACAAATTTCTTAGCCAGTTCTCCTAGGAAGGAGGACGGAGAGAATTTTATGCATCCACCTCCTAGTCTAGTGAACTTTCTTATTACTGAACATTTTCTATCAAGAGTATATTTATGTTGATTCACCATTTCAAGAGATCCATTGGTTTTACTCTCTAACAGCAAATATAAATGATGGCAGTTTGCATAATTACCGAGAAATTAAGGCTGATGATAAGTCAATCCCGAAACCGAGCGCTATCCACTAAAAACATGCCTACTACATTATCGATGCATCATTCCTCACACTTAGATATGATATTTGTACGCAGCTAGGCAATTAAATTTGTCCACATGGTATACCTTCAACACTAGCCAAGCTCGATTTGCTATTGCTATCACATTCTGATGTCGTAACTAAACCTTTAAGAAAGTAGTCCCCTTTTATACCCCAACCCACCTTACAAGTCGCTTAAAAAAGCCACCACTGAAGAACCAGGGGTTATTACCAAATAGTAAACTATTTTATCGTCTCTTAACGACAAGTCATCATAGAAAATTATCGTAGAAGCTTTTCAACAATGTTGTTGAATAACGTATCTAAATTTTACATCATAGTAGACAAGGCATATATATGCCTTATAATATTGCATTTCAACCGTGTGCCAGCTCTGATCTAGATGTTTAGCTTTGTTGGAAATTCTCCTGATTTGATTACGCTCTAAAGAAAAGAATCCCTCTTGCAAACTTTTGGTACGTATCTACATGAATTGAAATTTATTTTTCTCAAATAGGGTATACACGCTACAGCAGAAAATTCACTTTAGGAGGCAAGATATGAATGCTCAAGATTTGTCTCTCCACTTTCAAACAGCTTAAAGGGCTAAAAGTTTTCTTATATACGCCCCTTGCATGCAACTTAACAAAGATCAACATCATTTCTTCCCACGATGCATCAACCAATGGCTTTGATATCGTTTTGACATATTAACAAAACCCACTACTGCAGAGATTCTAATTACAAGCATGGGGAACTCTAATACAAAACTACGGTCAGGATATACTTTAGATACTTGGTCACTTCGCCGTTGCTCGCTCAAACCCCTTTCTCCCACTCGACAACAACCAAATGGCTATCAAAAGGCTTTAGATACAGATAAAATGAAACATCCGAAGAACAGTGCAGTGACCGCAAAAGTAAACCTCTCAAATAACAATACCACAATGACCAAATAATCAAATCTCCTCGCCACTCTCCATCCAACCTGATTCCTCGCTAGAATTAGAATCAACAATAAGTACAGCAGCACGCTTTAGCATCTGAAAAGAGAATTTACCTTCCCCAAGGCCTTGCTACAGACGTCTTCTACACTCCCCCTAACCCGCACCTGTTCGCCCTCAGGAGTTGGGATGAGCAGTGGCTTGACTGGACTTGAGGGAATCTTGGGGGTTTGGTCATATCTCATGACGTACTAGTAGAAAAACGAGTTCAAAGCCCTTGTGGATTCTGCAATGGTGTTATAGCTGCTGCGAGTGAAGATAAATGCGAATCTATAGCAGTCTGTAGTTGACCTGTAAGGTATGCTGTTCCGTCGCATAACCATGTAAATATATCCATTTTCTAGCTTGGGTATTATTCATTCTTAGTATTCCGCTGGTCTACGATATATATACTTTCTTAACCTTATCAAAATCAAACACTTCCCCATTCCTCAAATCTTTCACCTTCCCCTCGTCTAGCCCTGCCTTGCGACTATATTCTTCCAACCTTTCTCTGCCATAAACACACCCATTCGGCAACAGCACCAAATCGCTCTCCACGTGGCTCTTCGTATGATGGGCGTAAGGGACGTTTTTGGCCAAGGCGTTGAGTTCTGTGGAGCAGATGGGACAGACGGAGGTCGTGAGCGAGGCAGAGGAGGTAGGGGAGATGGAGGAGAGGGCAGAGGGATGGGTTGAGTGGCAGGAGGGTGTTTTGAGGGCGGAGAGACCGGCGGAGAGGGCTACATGAAGGAGAGGGGTGGAGGGGAGGGAGAGGAGTTGGTTATGGGTTTGCATGAAGAGGTTGGACAGGTCGGCCCAGCGGGTTTGGCTGTAGAGATCCTGCATGATGTTAGCCTGAGACAAATATAAAATAGGGCAGGGAGCATACGCTGTAAACTCCTGCTCTGGTACCAGGTGGGAAAGCAAGAAGACCACATGCTTGTTGGACTTCTTTGGGATAGCTATCTTTGAATGGCAACAGATATCGCTTGGCGTGGGCGATTGATTCGAGGAGCTTGGACTGATGCTGTGTTCGTACTAGCTCTATGTACTGCTGGAACCGAAGCATAAATTCGAGGTTACTCTGCGTAGGAGTTAGTAAGAGTCGTGAGTGCCAGCATGTGACCTGCGACATACATCCATCTTCCTAAGCTCTTTCTTGTTCTCCGAGCACCAAGCCAAAGCTTCTTTAACCTCCCCATTTTGTAAACTTTCCCTTATGCTGCTCATCTGCACAAAGGTCTCCACATCCACCAGCTCCTCAATCCCTTTTTCTTTGGCGAGAGCCGTAGCGCTTTCCTTGTATCCACATCTAAGCAAGTAGTCCACCAAGAGCCTATCCAGTCTTTTCCTGCTCCATTCTTCGTATCTCACATCGTCCAAACTCTGCATTGTATAGAGCTCTCCTAGATGCCGTATCCGACTCTGGGTCTGTTGCTGTATTCTTTTTTCTTCCTCGTGGCAGTTGGAGAGCTTGCGCTTTAGACCCCGCATATGGTTCAGCATCGTGTCAACATTCTTGAGAACCTCCGCCGGGGAGGCGTTTGAGTTTAAGGCGGCATTTGCGGTGTCTTTGAGGGTGGATTTGACTGTGTTGCTCTCCTTCTCGACGTGCCAGTGGGCAACTTTGAAGTTCTTGCGGAGTAGTTCAAATGGGAGACGGAGAAGGGGTTGGTCCTAAAGAGGTCAGCTTGAAGCTGGAAGCTGAGGATGGGGGTTGCGAACAAGTATAAGATGCGTATCGGGATTCAACTTGGAAGTTATGTGGTCTGCCATCCTGATGTAGTTGTACCATGAGTCGAGGGTGGCTTATAGAAGCTGGGGACGACGGATGTAGAGTGGTCCAGAGAGAGTTGCCGGTCTTCCCTCTTGGACGTTCAGTCGTCCAGATATAATTTAGTGGGTTCTCGATGTACGAAGTCGAGGTCTAGTCGTAAACAGTAGCTATCAAATTATATGGCTTAGGTGAAGGAGAGCTTCCAGTTATCACTCCATATTCCATATGCAGCTTGATCCAGTCATTTGATGCGGTTGATCTCTACGGCGAGCAAGAGAAGCCTGAGATGCTGCATCGAAAGCGGAGGGATCTCTGCAGCTGTGAAACATTCAGGTCGCGTTCCTTTTGACTACTGTTGGCGCCGAATACTGCTCTTTTGCAAACCTTCTCTCATATCATATCTAACACTTGGATATTTGTCGAATTCGTCACCATCATCTGGCGGAGCATCGCACCGGTTCTATTCCGTCTGGTCCGATAAGGTGCTTATCTCTAGCCGAGATGAAAGCCGAGCCATCGGCAATCGGCTAAGGGACCTCGGACTCGGACCTCCCGTGCTTGGCGCTTGGGGAGAAATGCCGTGACATTTTAGTCAGCACGCTAGTCCCAAGGCGCACTAGCCTTTCTGGTCATTTTTTCCAACCATTTGACCACCTGACAACCCTCACACGTGAATTCTCCTTCTCCTCTCCCCTCAGATATCAAGCCGGATCTCGTCCATCAACAGTACAAGGCATCTGCGTGTTTCATATCGAGAAGCAAACAGTTCCATCTTCCTCTTCCCATCTTCGTTTCCCTCCTCCACCCCTCCAGCCAATTCCAACGCTATCTCAGGAGCTCGTGATCGCCAAAGTCACGCAGACAGTCACGTTTGTGTCAGCAGACTCGAGTTCAACACACCCCTCATCAAGTATTCACCAGTCCCCGGCGTCCATCGATTTATTTCATAAATCAGGATCAGTAGAACTCGCCCTGGACGTTCCAACTCTTCAAGCCTCCAACCGCATCTCGGATTGACGCGCCGACGCTCTCTTGGGTTGACTTGAACTTCCTCGCGTCGCATAGCCGGTTGCGATACATTCGGATATCAGCAACAGAGGAAAAGATAACAAACCTCAGGTATGCGCCCTCTCTTATGTTTGCCATTGTTCCTCCTTCAAACTCGTCCTTTCTTCCCCGACACCTCTCATCTCTTTATCTTGTACGACCTTGGACGTCTAGTCTGAAGTCCATCTCTACGCCTGCGCGACAGCAGTCAGAAGTGGTCACGATCCCTCGTTTGGTGCTCCAATGCCCGGGCATCACCACCGCGACCGGTCGTTGGTTCAAACCCAAAAACCACCAGTGCGCTTCGCCGTTCTGTCACCGGATTGCAAACACCGACCGCTGCTCCCTCCCATCACTGTCACCTTACGCTGTGCAGAATCATTGATTCTTGTACTGCGGTCCCCGTCAAACAATGTCTCTGTTTGCGACTCGCCATTGTGCGCCGCCAGCGCGTCGCTACAATGACCTGTCCACCGCGATGGGAACCCCCCCCCCCTCGAAGCTTCATCAACATCGCATCCACCGTCGGCGCATGAGCAGTCCAATTGCTATGTGCTACTTATCTGCAATGACACGTGCTGACCTTGTAGGTGCTACGAGAAAAGGCCACAAAAACGTTCGGTCGCGACAGCAGAAGACTGAGTGAACTACTGCAGCGGAGCGTTTCGAGAATTTCTATCGGCGCGAATCAGTAATACTCTTTAGCTGATTCAGGATCGAAGTACATCTCCTCGTTGTACTTGTGTCGAGCTCGGTAGAACACGTCATCTTCTCCTCCGAAGATACAGCTCAGCCTTAAATCTACCTACCAACCCCTCGAGGTCATCTGCGCCTTCGGATCCCAATCAGTCACTTTCTACGAATCAGATCGCAAGGCACGTCACGAGTAGGCGTTCACTGTCAGACATGGATCTTGAACATTCAGGCTTGCAGGAGGTCGCGAACGCGATGCGTGGAGACGGTCTTCATGAAAGTGCTATTACCGCACAAAAGCGGAAGCGCGAGTCTGAATCAGCTGATGACACGAGGCGTGGTAACAAGCGTGTATCCCCTAATGCTTCGGGCAACAAGGATCACCAGGACGGTGGAGTTGAAGCCTTACAAGATTACAACTCTCTTCACCACCAAGTCCACCTGGACCACAACGGATCTGCCGAGCATGCCTCTACTGCTGCCGCTGCGCTCGCTGGTATCTACCCAACCATGACCGTCCCGCAACCCACCGATGTCTCATTCGCTACACAAGGATCCGACGGAGACCGCAACCAAGAGTCATCCTTTATGGACAATAGCCACCATCAAGATAGCTTCATGGACAGCTCAACGCCGTCTGGTGGTAGATCGAAGCCGGCCGTTGGTTCTGACGAGTGGCACAAGGTCCGTAAGGACAATCACAAAGAGGGTGAGTCTTAGGTGCAAAGGCCGTTGATAGCGTGCGCTAACATAATTTTAGTTGAGCGCCGTCGCCGAGAAACAATCAACGAGGGCATCAACGAATTGTCCAAAATTGTGCCTGGCTGCGAAAAGAACAAGGGGTCGATTCTTCAACGTGCCGTCCAATTTATCACCCAACTCAAGGAGAACGAAACCCAGAACATCGAGAAGTGGACACTTGAGAAGCTTCTTACCGAGCAGGCGATCGCCGAGCTGAGCGCAAGCAACGACAAGTTGAAAGCGGAGTGCGAACGTGCCTGGCGAGAAGTTGAGACATGGAAGAAGACGTGCCAAAGTGCTGGATTGGCACCCAAGAAGGAAGATACAGGCGTGAACGATAATTAGACACAATGTGTCTCTTGTTGGATGGGCGGTCCTTTCATTGCAGCATCCAGGGGTGTTTTTCTTCCATAGAATGATACCCTCTGACGACCGACGAATTTCACCTCTCGATGCCTCTTCGTGTATGAACTTTAACGCCATACTTCTCTGAGGGCTTATGCAGACCAGTGGTATTAAACGGAACTGGTTGAATGTGCTTTTTTGCTTTTTTTATTTCAACTCGGATACACAGGATGAATGGGTAGGATGTCTGATGGGCGGAGACAAGAATGTCCTACTCTCTAGAACGAAAACTGCGGGGGGACTTTTCTGATGTGGCTTTGGCGTTTCGCTGTCTGATCGTAAGTAAATGCAGAAATTGATTTCAACATTTTCTCTCGTCGGGTGACTGGGTTGTGATGTCCTCCCATCTTTGGATTTTCTTACTACTTTGGAAGTGAGTACTTACGCCTGACCTTTGTCTTGTACTCTTCTATGACAGGCAACACAGCTTCTGGCCACAACCTTAAAAGACAGCCTATAACGCAGGCTGGGCTGCACAGGAAACCCCAAGAACCTGGGCCGAGGATTCCACAAGCATGACGTACGGAGGAGAGAGAAATAAGGGATTCGGCAGTGCTGTGTAGCCTTGAAGCCGCCAAAATGGCATGCTCTTAGCGGCGACATTTGGACATAGGGATTTACGCTGTGGGGAGGGGTTAAATATACTCTTGATGCTGTACGACTCGGAGCCTTGCATGGCGAGGCTTCCGAGGGGATTTATGGCACTGGGGGCCTCAAGGAGAAGGACAAGGTTGCGCGGATTTGTTTTCGAGCTTTAAGGGAAGAGGTGAGAAGTTGAGAGATGGAGAGGTTGAGAAGCAGAGTATGCCTCGAAAGGCAAATAAAGTGCATAGCCTGCCCTATTGACCATGGAGCCATGAGAGATGGGGAAGCTTGGATAGTTAGTGTTCGGCCAATCAAGAATGCATCCATTATGCTTGCGGCTCCGTGTCCGTGCAAAACATTATCTTAATCGGTCAACAGACGCCGAGTGGAGTGAGGGGAACCAACCATGGGTCACAATTTTGTATACATCCCAGAGGAAAAGGGATTTTGATCCTCCCAACGCACACGAAAAATTTAAGAACTTCATAGGGAACTAATCTATCTTAATCACAATCGTAAGATGTTAGTCAATCTAAACTCATCTCAATTTAAAGTGTTGCGATTGGCTTGCATTCAGGTGCATGATGCACCAGATGAATCTTCAGATGCTTTGTCAGGTTTCCATCGGAGCCTATGACTAGCTTGCTCTTAACTCCATGTTAAATTGTCGGTCTTCGAATTCCATCCTGAAAAATCTCACCTCCTCTTGGATAGCTACGCTGCATCAATTACACGATAGATAGTTAGCTACTCTTCTGTCCATTCATTGATATCATCTATTCGTTTCAAGCACTGTTCTCAGTGCATCTTTCTAACCTTTGTCGCGAGCATCCATCCGGCTCTCTCTGTCAGCCTCAACACAGACAGATAGGATAGTCGCCATGCGCGGCGCAGAGCATGCTCAACGCATTCTCCAATCCACGGGATCGTTCACTGGTTTCCGCAAGGAGGTGCTGGAGCTGGGGAGTGGGTATCTGACGGCGGTGGAGAAGGGAGAGGGACGCCAGCCGTTATGTGGCAATAAAGAGGGTTGGGGTCCGTTGAGCCCGTCGAGATATGATTTTACGCCGTGCTTTATGGATGTGTGGGTGAGCTCGGTGGCTGCATTTGGGATTCTGTTCGGCGCAGCTGCTATATGGTGGTTGTTAAGGAGGAAACAGAAGGCAGAGGTGCAGAAGGATTGGCACTTTTGGACAAAGCAGGTAGGTTCTGTGCTTAGGAGCGAGAGTGGGATTGTGTTGGGAGGTAGACTGACCTGAAGCGTTTAGGCACTGATTGTTGCGATTGGGATATCTGTGGTGCTTCAACTGGCCTTCCAAATCGTCAGTTATCCAGATATATGGGCGGGCGACTTTCGGTTCTGGACAAATGTGCTTACCATCATATCCCTGGGTGTTATATTCTCGATTCAATGGTTGGAACACAGTAGGCTGCGGAATCCAAATGGAGTTGTGCTATTTTATTGGCTTTTTATTCTCATTGCTTTCTCCGTAAAGCTACGATCCCTTATCTCTCAACAAATCTACCAGAAACACCTCCCTTTTTTCCTGGCATACTGTATCGGTTATGGGCTTTCTTGGGTCGAGTTTGGGCTGGAATGGTTGGTGCCGAAGAAGACGAGCGCATATCATGCTATTGGAGACGATGACGAATGCCCCATTGAATATGCCACCGTTTTCTCGATCTTAACTTTTAGTTGGATGACCCCTTTAATGGCGGAGGGCTACAAGAAATTCCTCACTGAAGACGATCTATGGAATTTAGCGCGCAGAGACACCACAAAATCAACATCCGAAGCATTTCAGAGTGCATGGGACCACGAATTGGAGAACAGGAAACATCCCAGTCTTTGGATAGCTATATTCAGGGCGTTCAGCGGGCCATATTTCAGAGGAGCCATCTTCAAAAGTTTCTCTGATGTATTGCAATTTGTACAGCCTCAACTACTGAGGCTTCTCATCCAATTTGTAGATTCATATCGCACAGGACAAACCCCGCAGCCGGTCGTCAAAGGTGCTGCTATTGCATTGGCTATGTTCGCCACCTCAGTTGGCCAAACCATGGCATTGCATCAGTACTTCCAACGTGCTTTCGAGACAGGGATGCGTATCAAAACTTCGTTGACGGCTGCTATCTATGGCAAATCCTTGAAATTGTCAAACGAAGGGAGAGCTTCTAAATCCACCGGCGACATTGTCAATTACATGGCAGTCGATACTCAAAGGTTGCAGGATCTCACTCAATATGGCCAGCAATTATGGTCAGCGCCATTTCAGATCACTCTATGTATGATTTCCTTGTATAACCTTGTTGGAATAAGTATGCTTGCTGGAGTAGGAGCCATGATTTTCATGATTCCAATCAACGGACTTATTGCAAGGATGATGAAGAAACTGCAGAAGGAGCAAATGAAGAATAAGGTATATCCTACTTTCAAATTAAGTTTTCTCGGATTGACGTTCAATACTCTCTACCAAAAGAGAGCTTTCAATTGCTTTTGGCTACTCCATCAACAGCTGTCATGAAATAACATTGAACCATCCATCATAGTTAGAAATATCAGTGTTGTTTAGCTGACGCGTGCATCTATAGGATTCTCGAACAAGACTTATTGCCGAGATTATCAACAACATGAAGAGCATCAAACTGTACGCCTGGGGTAGCGCCTTCATGCAAAAGCTCAACTATGTTCGAAATGATCAGGAACTGAAAACTTTACGGAAAATCGGGGCTGGCCAAGCTGTTGCTAACTTCACATGGTCTACTACCCCATTTTTGGTTTCCTGCACTACATTTGCTGTTTTTGTACTGACAAAAGACACACCCCTGACTACCGATATTGTGTTTCCTGCTTTAACACTTTTCAATCTTTTAACATTCCCGTTGGCAATTCTTCCAATGGTCATTACGTCAATAGTTGAAGCGTCCGTAGCCGTTGGACGACTAACTGCCTTCTTTACCGCCGAAGAGCTACAGCCGGATGCAGTCATTTTAGAAGATTCTGTGGAAGAGAATGGGGAAGAGTCGCTAATCATTCGTGATGGCACGTTCTCCTGGGACCGACATTCTGACAGAAATGCTCTGGAAGATATTAATTTCAGTGCAGCCAAAGGCGAGCTTACTTGCGTGGTTGGCAGAGTTGGAGCTGGAAAGTCCTCTTTCCTCCAAGCCCTTCTCGGCGACCTCTGGAAGGTCAAGGGTCAGGTGGTTGTGCGTGGGTCCATAGCCTACGTCGCCCAACAAGCATGGGTTATGAATGCCAGTGTCAAGGAAAACATTCTATTCGGACATCGATATGATCCGATGTTCTACGAGAAAACAATCAAGGCTTGTGCCTTGCTTGAGGACTTCGCTCAATTGCCTGATGGGGACGATACTGAAGTTGGTGAACGCGGTATCTCACTTAGTGGAGGTCAAAAGGCTCGATTGACATTAGCGCGAGCTGTCTACGCTAGAGCCGATATCTATTTACTCGATGATTGCCTGTCCGCAGTCGATCAACATGTTGGAAGACATCTCATAGACAATGTCCTTGGTCCAAATGGATTGCTCTCCGGAAAGACAAGAATTTTGGCCACAAATTCCATTCCAGTTCTAATGGAAGCAAATTTCGTCTGCCTTATTCGAGATAGCAAGATTATTGAGCGTGGTACTTACAACCAACTGATGGCAATGAAAGGAGAAATATCAAATCTCATCAGAACTGCCAACAATCAACCCGAATCAGCAGAATCGGAAGCCACTTCTAGTACTTCTTCGACTATCATTGATACAGACCTTGGAGATGACCAGGAGAAGGATGAACTTGAGGAAGCTCAAGAGCATCCTACTCAACTTCATTCTATTAGAGTAGGCGGATCTGCAGTCAAGAAGCGCACAGGTAGCATGGCTACTCTCAGACGTGCAAGCTCAGCAAGCTTCCGAGGCCCTCGAGGCAAACTTCGGGACGAAGAAGAACCAATTATCAAATCAAAGCAAAGCAAGGAATTTTCTGAACAAGGAAAAGTCAAATGGGACGGTCAGTTACTTATTCCGGTTCTTGGTGTATACCCATTGAAACATTGCTGACTGGTTGCATTAGTTTATACCGAATACGCCAAAACAAGTAACTTGTTTGCAGTAGCAGTCTATGCAGTAATGCTTATTGGCGCACAAATACTTCAAATTGGTAAGTTACCTCGGTTTCCCGAGATCCTAGTATTATGCACGAATTCCGCATAAGGGAATTTTGTAGCGACTGATGTACTGACTTAAGCCTAGGGGGGAATTTCTGGCTTAAGAGATGGTCCGAAGTCAATGGCGAAGAAGGCATGAATCCAGACGTTGGCAAGTTTATTGGCGTCTACTTTGCTTTCGGTATCAGTTCCTCGACCGCTGTTGTCGTGCAAACCTTGATTCTATGGATATTCTGTTCTATCGAGGTAAGTAACCTTAACGTATTGAATAAGTGCATCTTGTAGTATGCAAGTACGTGACGGAAACTAAGATCTTTTTCCACAGGCATCCAGAAAGCTTCATGAGCGAATGGCATTTGCGATATTCAGATCGCCAATGAGCTTCTTTGAAACGTATGACCACCTAGTCCCCTTACATGTGTAAATCGAGACCTACTAATGTGTTTTAGTACGCCTGCCGGACGCATCCTCAATCGATTCTCAAGGTTCGTTACTCCCCTTTCTACTTTCAGATCGCCCAATACTGCTTGAATCCCAATCACTACAATATTTTCCATCTACTGGGGGTTGCGACCCGGCCGGCCCGAAATATATTTTGGGTATGGCCGAGTATGTGTGGCTCTAGCATACTTAAAAGAACTTCAAGGTTAAACGAGAGCAAAACAGAGTGAGCAAAACCAAGTGGCTACCTCGCGCGCATGAAGGAGAAATGGCTGAAGTTCGATTTGTGAAATATTATTTTGCCTAACACCAGTTTCCAATACACCCTTGTCATCCTGTTTGCTAACAATCATCTCGTTAGTGATATTTACCGTGTTGATGAGGTACGTTTATCTGTGTCAATCTATTTTCGGCGGAGTATTAATGTGACTAGGTACTTGCAAGGACATTTAACATGCTATTTGTTAATAGTGCTCGCGCCGTCTTCACGATGGCAGTGATTTCAACAGCTACACCAGCGTTTATTGCACTGATTGTACCTTTGTCCGGCGTGTATTATTGGGTTCAAAGATACTATTTGAGAACATCTCGGGAGCTCAAACGTCTCGATAGTGTGAGCCGAAGCCCTATCTACGCACACTTTCAGGAGTCGCTCGGAGGCATCACGACTATTCGGGCATATCGGCAGCAACTGCGGTTCGCCATGGAGAATGAATGGCGTGTCGATGCCAACCTCCGTGCATATTCCCCCTCCATAAATGCGAATAGGTAACGAATCTAGCGTCGCGGTATTTGTGCGTTGCTGACATCGAATAGGTGGCTCGCGGTACGACTCGAGTTTCTGGGTTCCATTATCATCCTGAGCGCAGCTGGGTTCGCCATTATCTCTGTGACTTCTGGTAGTAAATTATCTGCCGGCGCTGTAGGTCTAGCAATGTCGTATGCCCTTCAGATTACCCAATCGTTGAACTGGATTGTACGCCAGACGGTAGAAGTAGAGACAAATATTGTTTCTGTGGAACGAGTTCTGGAATATGCACGACTGCCAAGCGAGGCTCCCGAGGTGATCCACCGACATCGCCCTCCAATCAGTTGGCCTGCTGCTGGTGCAGTACAGTTCAACAACTATAGTACCAGATATCGTGAAGGCTTGGAATTGGTACTCAAAAACGTCAACCTGGACATTAAACCCCATGAGAAGATTGGTGTAGTAGGTCGTACCGGGGCTGGGAAGAGCACACTGACCCTGGCGCTCTTCCGGATAATTGAGCCAACTTTAGGCAACATCAGCATTGATGCGTTGAATACTTCAACGATAGGATTGCTAGATTTGAGACGTCGACTAGCCATTATCCCTCAAGATGCGGCTCTTTTCGAAGGCACGATCCGAGACAATCTAGACCCCGGACATGTACACGATGATACGGAGCTTTGGAGTGTGCTTGGTAAGTCAAAGCCCCCTAGAATGAAAAAAAGGTCGGATGTGGTGACTGTAGGACCTGAGCGCTCAGATATGCCAAGCGGCGCTGTGTACAAGGAAGCTGTGCTAACGAATTATCCGGACAGAACATGCAAGATTGAAGGACCACATCTTGAGTATGGATGGTGGTCTCGAGGCCAAGATCCAGGAAGGGTACGTCTACTTTGTGTTCCTTGTTTGCGTTGTGCTTCTTGGAGCTATGTGCTATCGTTGTCTACGCTCAACCGGGGCGGCGTTGGACGGATCTAAGGTTGCTTGCCTCACCTTGAACCACACCGTCGTGTCAGCCCAACGCAACGTCGCAGTTTATATCACATGCGATCCCCTCTTTCTCTTCGTCCCTTTTAATTCCTCTCGCTTGCAAACGAGAAAAATGATACACCATCAATCATTCTCACGCTCTCGCCCTTTCTGCTATATCATATCCCATTCAAGGGGATTTGTCTCATGTTTTCCCCTTACGTGCACCAGTTTTCAACTCGGTGGTAGAGGGTTATGCTAGGCTAAGCTAACATGCGTGTCGAAATCTAGGGGTGGCAACCTCTCCCAAGGGCAGCGACAGCTCGTGTCCCTGGCTCGGGCACTGCTGACGCCGTCGAACATCCTGGTACTGGACGAGGCGACAGCAGCCGTAGATGTAGAGACTGATGCACTGCTCCAGGCCACACTGCGCTCGGATCTATTCTCTCACCGGACCATCATCACGATTGCGCACCGCATCAACACCATCCTGGACAGCGATCGGATTGTGGTGCTGGAGCAGGGGGAGGTACGGGAGTTTGGGAGCCCGAGGGAACTAGTGGAGCAGAGGGGCTTGTTTTGGAAGTTGGTGAAGGAGGCGGGCCTAGAGGGGAGTAGCGGGTTAAGGTAGATGAAGAGGCTCCCTCTTCATTTGGCTCTGGACTTTTTAAAAATAAAAATAAAAAACCCGAAGCGGTGAGGGATAGGAAGGGGCAGGGAGAGGGATGTATATTGGATGATTGTTTGAGTTTGGACTCGGGTTTGGTTTGTGCTATTAGTGAACCGTGTGTTTGATGTTATTGAAATTTAGACTGTTTGATTTGGATGGGGTGGAGGAACGAACGAACGAACGAACGAGCAAGACGGAGGACAAAAAAGTCGTGGCCCATGGGCTTGTAACAGTTGGATCAAAAGGGGCGAGGTTGGTGAATATGAATGAATATAGCAATTAAATTCTAGGGACTATCTAGTGTTTGGTTCTTGGTGTTTTCTTCTCTTTTCCAGGTTTGGGGGAGCGATTCGTTCCTGGTGTTAGGGCTGGGGCTGGGGATAGGTTTTATGATGTGTGAGAGGGGAGGTGGGTGAATTGGTGAGTAGGTGAGAGAATGACCGAGAGAGCGAAGAGCAGATTTGAGGGAAAGTTTTAGAGAAGAGAAGAGAAGGTTGGTTAGTTGATTAGTTGTTGATTGATTAATTAATGGTATGTTTAAAAAACCAATGAACAAGTGAAGTTACAGTATCTTTTGCTCTTTCTGTTCTTTTTCTTCGCTCCTTTGTCTTTCCCTCCTTCCTTTGCCTTTTTTCCGAGGAGCGTTCAGGCGGGTTAGCGAAGAAAAGCTTTGAGCAGCCTAGCTAATTTGCTCTGTCTGTTTGGGTTTCCTCCAGTTGTGAGGTTGTCGGGTTGTGGGGTATGTGGCGAGTTGGGGGATTAGTTGGGAGGAGGGGTTTAGGAGTAACCGAGGGAGAGGAGGGGGATGAGGAGAGTAGGGAGTAGAGATGGGAGAGGGGAGGTGGATGCGAAGAGGAGGGAGAATACAGAGGGCTGAACGGTATAGGGGCTCAATGAATCAATCAATAGATCAACTCGTGAATGAATGAACGAAAGGTGTATGTTTTGTGCCGTGCTGTGCTGTACTGCATGGCATCGGGCATTGCTGTGCTGTCAGTGTGTGGGTAAGTATGTAAGATTGATTGAACGAGGCAGACAGGTGGTGGCGTTTTCTTTGTGCAACGTGTACGAACCGTATATACTACGTACTGCGACTGGGCTAGGAACCGAAATGGGTGGATTGGCTTTTGGGCAGTGGGTTGAGGCGGGAATTGGGGAGGGGGGTAAATGGTGGGGCGCGATGTGTGGACGGGTGGAGAGGGCAAAGGAGGGTTGTGATGGGGTTGTGGTGGGATCTAGGAGATGAGAGGAAGGAAAAGAGGGAGTGAAGCGATGAGAGGACGAGGGAGATACAGAGATCGAAATGGGAGAATATGGATATAGGAGTGAGGAAGGAACGGACGCTGGGAGTATTTTGTTAACGAAAAAGAGGTAGTATATTTAGCTAAATGAAGGCGCGCGCGCGGTGCGGGACTAAATATAGGCGTAGAAAGTAAGCAAAAGTCTTCATTTACTTGTGTTTACATTTAAGGTAGAAATCGAGGTGGTTTTTCCGTATATTAACAGGTCCTGCCTGTAAAATCCGTGGAAATATATCTGAGCAATTGGAAAGAGAAGTCTCATGCCCACCTCGGGTGTAATTTCAGACGGCTGAAGAGTTTATGAGAGGGAGAGATTAGGGTTGTGCCATCCTATACTGAATTCTTCGAATGTATATACATGAACTACATGTATACCTTGTATTCACCAGCTTAACTTCAATATATATATCTTGAAAGCAGTTTTCTTTTGTTTCATAGTATATACTCCCACAGTTTTGTTCGAACCGAGATAGAGAGCGTAGACACACCTACGTGGAGGGAAATAGCTACAGAATGTTTTGGGCGCAAAGGAGTGTGTGGAGACAAAGGGTGACAGAGGGAGAGAGACAGAAGGGAAAGGAGGAAGCCGGATTTGTTGATGACCATCGCTCGGATGTACCTTGGTCGAAGTCATCATGGTCATGTAGGTACTTCGTAAAGACTGCGACGTGGTTCGATAGAGGCGATTTTTGAGAGAAAGAGACCGGGCCGTGTCTATGAATCGATGCCGTCTGGCAGCTTAACGGTGAATTTCGACTATGCGATGGCAGGAGTGGAGCATCTTGTGATGAAGGGAAGTGGATGAAAGTGGATAGAAGTGGACTGTGCCGGATTCCTCGCTCTCTCCGTAAAATTGCGGCCCTCGTTTGCATGCGTGTCGGCCGACGAAGAACGTTTCGACCGGAGTCGAGATTCTACTACCAACGATATACCTAACACCTTCAATTCACGCCGGAGCCAAGGTATGAATAAGTGTGTTGTCAGAATATGTAACTGCAGCTACGTCCCAATCTAGGTTCGAGGGTATCAAGGGATGCTTAGCGTGGGTGCGCGCCTCCAATAGCAAGGCTGGAAGAGATGCGATGCTGCCTGATACTAAGATTACATCATGGCTCGTGGTATTAGCTGAAAACCCCAATGACCCCAATACTCTCAGTATCTTAGCTATCGAGTATACCGAAGAGTTGTGTAGAAACGAGCGTTACTTTTTCGTAGGAAACCTGTGGGGGCTCAGGCCAGATCCTCATGGAGAATTACCAGGCAAGGGCAAGTATAAGGAATAATGGCTGCATATGATGTGGTCAAATTTGCAAAAATATCTTCTTTGAAGTCTTGGCAGGCGGCTGCTTTGGCTCCATATGCGCTAGATTTTCGTCCAATGTTCGAATTAGGGATGCCATAAACGATCGACTACTTGCCGTGTACGTGTTATTGGCAATGGATGATTGTACGAGAGAGGTTCTGCGAAAATAAAGCAAGGGATTTTGAGAAGTAAGGGGATGTGGCGAATAATCCGATGCTTGACAAGGAGAGATACTACAAGATTCCCAAATATTAACATTAATGTGTAGCGAAATGGACCGTAATGGGGTTAAAACCCGAGTCAGGTCTCGTACAGCCACTAGATTATACATTGCCTCTTGCGTCCTTGTGGCAAATAGAGACAAGCAAGCTAGAAAAAAATTACCCTGGCCTGGGGTCAGCAATGATAGGGACTAAAACTTGAGGGCACTCTCGAATCGTAGATAGATTTCCATGTGTTAATGCACAATGAATTTGCGCGCTGAGAATCATACCCTGGCTTGATACACTAACAGGGGGACCCAAAAAAGGTGTCTCGGGTCAGAGAGTAGAACTCCATGCGCTCGCGAGATGTGTGCTGCCACGTCCTGAGATGATAATTAATGCAAGTGGCGATGTCAGTTGCAGCTGTCGAGCCAAAACCAAGGAGGAAAGTGTTATTGCCTCACTCTCGCGGAGAAGCGGGATCTAAAGTGACAGAAATATGATGGATCTTAGAAGATTATCGGGTCCAGCTTCGTCCCGAGCCACCAATGCCGATCAGAAGTAGGGTCATGATGTGTCCTGTTAAGGTTGTGCTAGTATCAACATGAGGCATGACACAACCTGAATCTTGGACTGTTGGTATAAGTTCAACCAAAGCGCAAAACAAAGAGTAGCCACGTTGTTGCAGGGGGTTTGAACGTCCATTGAGGAAGTTCCAATCTCTACGTAAGGGTTGCGGGGTTATATGTAGTTGGAGGGATAGAACGATACGTGAGGTTAACGCTGAAGGAAGTATGCAGTGTTCCCATAAGCAGTCCCATTATGCCCAGCTGGTTGGCTGCATAATAGACAGAAGTGGTTGTTTTCGTCAATCTTAAACGTGGTTGCCAAACGGGGACTGGTGCACCATCTTGAGGTTAAGCTTGTTCTATAGAAGTTGGTGTTGAGCCTTGATGCACCGCCTAGTGAGATCTGGAAGCGACGCAGAGGATGAGGCGTTTATGCAATCGCCTCTTAATGATAGATTGGGTGAGTTGGTTTAGATATGTTGTGCATCGCGAGGTTGCTCCACTTAAAGACTGGCAAGGAAGGATAAACTCCAACAGAGGGTGTCCCCGTTCACCAATGGAAAATTATCCAAGGCCAATTATCTAAAGCGTAATTTTGAATACTTTAGATTAGGCAGGGTTCCGGCTACTAAGGCTGCTCAACCTTGAGACAGAGTAGAAAAACTAGGGACATGATAGATTTAGTTCGACGGCTTTCTCCCAAAAGAGCATCATCATGAATCATAGACTGGTATAAAGAGGGAGGATCGATGAAGCGAGCTGCGGATTCGGTGACGCGTTTATGCACATCAAATGAGTGACATAAATAAGACAGGTGATATAAAAATGCAGGGTCCTTCCATAAGCGGCTGTGGAGATGCAGGGTCTCTTCTTCGAAAGTCATTCCCATGGAAAACTGCTTGTCTCGTGTTTGAAAGCTCGGCATGTACGTGCACATGAATGGAGCGCTGCATGGCACCTGTCCGTCCTATTCGGTAGTGAAGAAGATTAAAGCGCCCCGTAGCACAAGAGGAAAGTGGCACAATGTCGATTGTCGACGACAATGCTGTTGCAATTCGGTTCTAGATCGTGATGATAGGCGAGATGCGGGCCCAGATGGTCCCACAGAAGGCTGGTGCGGAGTGGGGAGACCCGACTCCGAGATCTTGTGCCCGACTTCGCGGCCTTATTTCATGTGGATGTGGTAGATGAGGGGCGAGTCATGGGATATATATTTTGCATGTCGATGTCAGTTCAACGCTTGAACCATGTAAGGTGGATGCGCATTTCTTGATTTGGAACGTCTTCAAGGTGTGAGCCTGCTCGAGATCTTGCGGGGTGGACAAAGAGGTTTCTGTGATGGCGGGATAGATTAGCAAGTGGCAAAAAAAAGGGAATCGGGGGCTTTTGCAAGAGCTAGGAGCACATGCAATGTACCTCAATCGTTCATGTAAGCATATAGAAAAAGATGCCGCCGGATTGAATTAGCAATGGGAAAGTTCATCCCGGTCAAAAATCTAGTGTCATCCAATGAGCAGCATAGAGTGATCTTTCGACTTCCACCAAAGAGAAGGCACACACATGATGTCGTCACTGCAAGGGAGTGAATGGGGAAATGGGGGTTCTCCCATCCATCCATCCCAGTTTGATTTCAAAAGTCTGCAAGGAGCAACCCTAGTTTGCTCATTAAAAGCTCGGTCAAACAAGCTGTGCAGCGACTTGCAGTATGGTCCTGCCTAGACTTTTTTTACTGGAGCTCAACGCCGCAAATCGTCCATCTTTGTGTGTCTCTAGCCATGACTCTAGGGAGGCCGGAATGACCCGAGGTCGGCCTGACGGGATATTCCGAGTTATTCCAGCCCCAAGTTTCTGGGCGTAGCTGAGGTTGACATGGCCAGGACACCCGAGGGATGCCATAAGGGGATGGCACACGCCTCCATGAGCCATGTATCCTATTCTTCGGGTCGGAATCCCGGGGTTGGGTAGCGTCGCTGTATTGTGGCTGCATGCTGTTTTGATCGCCGTTGGAAAGTATCATGGAAAGCGTTCCTGTTCGTCAAGAACGCCTGTTTGTGAATTGGGTTGTGGGGGATTTTCAAATGATCGTCACAGAGCCGAGGGGAGCGCTTGGACCTCTTGATTCCCCAGACCCACCAGATCCATCCCAAAAAAAAGCCCTCGCTGGCGGGGCCTGAGATCAGTGCAGTCCCCTAAATACTCGTTAAATTGTGGACTTCGACAAGGGAGCCGGCAAGGGGATGGGGCACATAAGAATCTAGAACTTCCAAGCTGCTCAGGCTCTTTTCGGACAGAGGGGTCACCACCTATAGAGACACACAAACCCGATTCTGCTCGGTGCGGCCTCGTCGGCACGGCATTCGCCCACTCGGAATTAGGGGAGAAATCAACTTAACAAATGTTCTGATTGGGGTGGGAGGAAGGAGGATAGTTGTAACATGCAAAGTTTTATAACCGTGCCAGACCACTCATGCAGGTATCTAATCTCGGGAGTAACCAGCGTCTCCCACGAACGAGCAAGGGAAATGACGAGTATCGATTGGCTCCACTCGGTGTTTTCTTTTTTCTTCTTCCTTTTTTCAGGACCGATGCAGGCAAGCCCGAGACGCTGCATCAGTCCTTGAAAGCAAAGGCGAGCCGGGTCGGGATTCTCGTTTGCACTGCCGCCTCGATCCTGCTTTCGCAAAAGAGTTTCACGTCGTCTTGCGGGCGGGCTGCCAACCTTTTCCAGCTCTCAGGATACTGTTTCAGCCCTGCCAGCGGGTAGATCTCGCCTCCCCGGTCTTTTGAATATGAGAAGTGACCCGAGTACTTCAGGGACGAACTATCGGAGTCGGGCACATCTCCCAGGCCAAGGCTGCCGTGGCTGAGATGTGACGGTATCATTGGACCGGGGGACGAGCGCGAGGTGGCCGTCGCTGGCTTTCCCTGTCGTGTCACCCGAGGTCGCATACAGGATTTCCTTGCAGGACAGGACAGCAGAGGAGAGGAGAGGGATGAGAGAAGAGGGGCAACGAAGTGGAAAACACGCAAACGAGACGAATAGAGGGGGCCAAAAAGCAAATAGAGGAGAGAGGACCCAACATGTTGATGAGAGGTGGGGGGGGGGATGAGAGAGAAAAGTTTGCGAGGATGGAAAGAGAAGAGAGAGAGAAGAGAAGAAGAGGTGCAGAGCTGAGGGGAGGTCGCATTAAAGCTTCCGGAGCTAGGCCATATGGGGGAATCTCAAGACGGGATTCCGGATAAAATGCGGCCGGCCCGACAAGAGCATCAGGAACAGGTGAAAGTGGTCAACTAGCACGACCCGATGGGGCATGGGGCATGGGGCACGACACACCGGGAAGGGAAGGGGCGAAGCAGGGGCCAGGTACAGTCAGCAAATGGATGGATCCTGGTGATGCATCGACACCCCCGTCGTTGCTCTTTTCAGACGGTGTTTGCCGTCGGCACCATGAGATCTCTCTCTCCACAGAGTAGATGTAGATACTGTAGATACTATAGATACTGTGCTGGATAGATGGACGGAGAGATCGACTAGACTCCTTGGGACGCGAAAGTCCCGTATCTGGTCGGGATCGTGGAGTATCAGATCGGCGTCAGATCCCACCGGCTCGGTGCTCTCGCTCCATGACGCTCTGCTCTCCTCAGTACTCTTCATCCATCCGTCTCCACTCTCTCTTTTTCCCTCTCGAGTATATTCTCTCTTCTCCTCGCGAGTGCTCCGTCATAGTCACCTTTTCTCCTCCGGACGCCTTCAGACTCTCGCCCGGGCTGGTCTTCTTCTTCCGCCGGTAGTCGAGTCTCCTTCTCGAGTCAGTAGCTTATACACTAGGGAGAGTCCCCTATTCTCTCCCGAGCCACCTTTTCCCGTCGAGGGGTCACTGGCGATCCCTAGGTCATATCGTCTCCTCTGCCCTTCCCGATCTGGTAATCTCGATGGCCCCCATCTCCCTTTTCTCTCGCTCGTCTCCTCTTATTCTTCGTCTCCATGCCATCGTGACGGTGTTGGGTCAGTCCGGCTCGTCCTGATCCCCTTTCTCGCTCTGTCCGGTCTCTCTCCTCTCTCTCCTCTCCTCTCCTCTCCTCTCCTCTCCTCCTCCTCTCCTCCCTTCCCTTCCCCGATCTGGTAATCTGATCATCCAGCTCGCCGCCGTCCTCGTCTCATCCCCTCCATCATATCTTACCCAAACCTGCCTACTTTCGTCCGTAGCATGATTAGCCGATCCAATTTCGGCTGCTCCCCCGCCGGAGTAGGTTTCTCGGTAACCCGCGAGCTCGCGACGGGTGTGACGGGTAGTCTAAAACAAGTGTCTCAGCCGGATTTCGTAATTCGTCGAGAGCATTTGTTGGGCGTCCCGTCATCCGCCGCTCCCGCAATGCGCAAACTTTCGCCATCTTCTTCGAACCACAATTCATCCATGTCTCGCTCGACTTTCTCTCCTGTTCCCTCTCGCTCTCGCTCTCTCCCTCTTCCTCTCTCCCTCTCTTTGTCTCTCTCTGATATCACATCCACACACGCTTCTCTCTCGCGCGCCGTCGAATCAGGACTCGTGAGATTCCAATCGGTCGCCAATACATTGGTCGATCAACCTTGCACTCCCTCCTCCGAGATGGGACGAAAGCCGGCACCGTACAGGGTGCGGATTTCGCGCAGTACATCCCTTTTCAGCTCCCAGCTCCCAATTGGGATATTCTCGTTGCCACGTTATGCGCGCCCGTGCGATACGGAATCATTGATGAGGTAAGGTAGGTAAGGGAGGGGAGGGGAGGGGAGGCCGAGGGGAAGAGCTACGGCTACAGCTACCTCCACCGACCCCTACACGACAGCACTACTTACCCCTGAGGGTCGAGAGGGTCGAGAGGGTCTGGCCTCCTGCTTGGCCTGCCTGACCTGTCTGGTATTGCTGGATATCGAAGAACTATTGACCGTTGCGTCGAAACCCTGATTCATCGTCTCCACCACCACCAGCATCACCCAGCATCTCCGCCACCAGCATCATTACACCCCTCCAGACCGGACCACACCCCACGTCTGATGCTTTTCTCGATCCTCCCATCATCTGTTCATCGCCCATTAGCCGCACCTTTTCCCGCATGCGATCTGGTCGTACTCGAGTCTCAAACACCGGTGCTGTTGGGTGTTCTCGAAAAGCCTCCGATATGGTTTGGTTGCCCCCGGCACCGCTCCACGAACGAGCGAGAGGGACGCAGAAAATGGGAGTTTTTTGCTCCGACTCGTTCGTCTTGGATTCGCTCCACAGACCTGGAAGCGGCCAAAGGGGGGGGACGTGAACTACCTAGTGATTGGTGACTCCCCAGTGATTGGCGGAGGGGGAGTGCTTTCCCGGCGTCCCAGACTGCTGGAGCTGGCAGGGAAATGATTCCTTGCCGCTTGAACGTGTTTCCCGTCCAGCGGTGCTATGAGCCTGGAGGACATGTTGCACCGCGCCGCCATGCAAACTAACGCAGCGAGTGGTGAGCCTGGGGGGAGGGGGGAGGGGGGGCGAGAGGGGAGGTGGGAGTGCGTCGTTAGGCTTGTCGATGCAGCAACAGCAGCACCAACAGCAGCGAATGCACAGCTAAGGGCGAGGGAGGGAGAAGCAAAATCAAAACAGGAGGTTCCAGCGCATACCTTCCCTTACCTTGCCTGGCACGGGCAAAATGGTAGGAAAAGCTAAGGATAAGCCCAGACGTCCAACCCCCCCCCGTCTCTTCCAGCCTTTTCCCCGCTGCTGTCCTGCGACCTGGTCGAACCGACCGTCGTCTGCCACACGCAGACTGCGTAGGCCTAAAATAAGTTCATGATGTCGAGGTTTAAAGCGGATCGGCTGGAGGCTATATATTTTCGTGCCGTCGCGCTTGCGTCCGAAGGTAAAGATCTGTCAGTTTGAGATCTCACGGGCGTGACCCCAGGAATCGACTTCTCGAATTCTGCTCCCTTCTCCGCAAACACTCCCTCGGCATCAGCCTCCATCACTCTGCATACATACATACATACATACATTCAATCGATCAATCGACATTCAAGCCGCATTTGTTGCACCCTCACATTTGCATATACTCACATTCACACACATAACCTCATATTCTCCCACATACACACTACCTGCTCTACCTCGCCCTCTCTCTGCCTCTGCTTCCTCGCGCCCTATCACCCTATCACCCTATCGCCATCTCACCTATCACCACCGCCCTCAACGCCCTCGCCCGCACTGCCGGCTTCCGTGGCTTGCAAGAGCAGCGGCTCTCTTGTCTCACACGCCGTCTTCTTCTCCCTCGAACAGCCCAGGGCAATCAAACACGAATTCCAGCTTTCATCCCCGACCCAGCTCGACCCAGAGAGCCCTCACCTGCTTCGTGGCCGCACCGGTACCATCACCGCATCCTGCACTCGCTCTTGCACTCGGCCACCGAGTTTCCCGCCCAATCGGTCCAGACGGGAGAGGTTTCGGGAGGGTCCTCGGTCGGGATTTCCTGGTCTCATGCACCAACGTCAATAAGTGATATTCTCAACTAGCACGCCGACGCTTGTGCGATCCCTGACCTTTCTCCATATCCACTACGCTCGCCCTCCCGGTATTCTACCGCCTAGCTCCCTGGCTGTTTCGGGCTTGCCTCTCTCGGGCTTGATTCTTGTTTGGTTTGTGTAACCTGTGGGTATCAACAACGCCTCCACTCGTGCACCCTCAACCCCGTCATTCCCCCCTCCATCTCTCCTCTCGGGCCTCCACCAACCGACACCGCGCTTGATTGTTCTCGCCTTCCACCGCCATTGTTACTCCACAATCTCACTGGCTGTACAAACAGGGCAGCAGGTCGACTTTGCCAGCCACTCATCTATTCTCCGAGCTGCCCGCTAGTGTCTCTTCCACAAAAAGTTCGTGTGCGTCTTTCCTCTATTGTTTGAACTTTCTTTTTGCGGTCGTCCCAAGATATCAAGGACCCCTGGATCGCCAGTATGCATAAGTGAATCAGGAAGCTGATACCTTTTCCCGTCTGTCTAGCGTCTGGACTCCACATCATCTGGGCCGTATCTTCGGGACCTGATACATATCACTGTCCCAGTCCCATTCGACTGAGATATTCATCGGTCTATGATCTCAATACGACAACTCGTCTTGCACATCTCACCGCCTTTCGATCCTAACGAGCGTCTGTTCACAGCCCCTGTCACATTTATATCTTCATTATGGTGCAACCACGTGTAACTCCCTTACAACAAGGCATCCCTTATTCACCGAGGGAATGGTCGAGGAATGAACGGTCTTTCGACAATTGTATCCCTCCACAGGAGGAAAGGTTCCCAGCTGCATCTGTTCATCCTAGAGTATTGGTATGTATCTCCAGGGAGAGTGATCGAGCAAGTGACTGACTCTATCAGTCCGTCGAAGATGCTTTGAGGGATTGTGCTCGGATTCCTGTGAAGGATTTCGCCCTGGTTGTGCTCACAGAGAGTGGAGACGAGCGGACTTATCTTTCTCGATCATTGATCCCTCACCAGTCGAAAATCATCACCGATAGGTTCAGGCAAGAATTCCAACGGTGTGTTCGCCGGGCAGCAAACGAGGGGCAGTATCCCAGCTCGAGTAAGTTCCGCACTTCGTATGTCGAAGCCTCTCTAAGACGTCGCTCGCAAGATGGGATCTTCAACGAGTGGGACCAAGGCAGTGAGATTGATAGTAGGAAACGAGGCTTATCAGACGTAGTTCATCGACCGCATTCTCGCAAAATTCATTCTGACGATTCAGATGATGATGACAGGTCTTCCAATTCGAATGGGCCGAGGAAGAAGCCTCGCTTCCCCTATCGAGAGAAGGAAGAGACGTCCAATCCGCTCCCGATTCAGAAGACCCAACAGTTGGTAATTGGCGATTCAACCCAACTGCAACAGTTCCTCAGCAATCGTTTCAAAGACATGCAGCAATCAGCTTGCAAGGTTATGGGCAAGGCTTTTGTCAAGACGGTCGAACCCAAGAAACAAACACACCACCCATATACTAAGGGTGACGAAAAAGCTCCTCCATGGTGGCCAAACACTGGGGGCGAGAATCGTGTTCGGCACAGAGAGCCCGACCATCTGTTGAAGCCTGGTAAGCAAGGAGTGCTGCTAAACGTATGGAGAGAGGCTAATTCTATGAAGAACGAATCATCCTTCTGGTCCATTGCGCCCTGTTGGTCTGTGAACCCTGTGAGCGACAAGATGAATCCATCCAGAAATTGGGTTTGAATGTGAAAAAGTTGGAGGAGGCAACCATGGAGGCGATGTCCCCTTGGTTTTCTGACAAGGAGCATCCGGGGAATGAGAGAAAGAGGCCTTTTCTGAAGGAGATCTTCAAGATCCTCAAAGCTTATGAGCGATTCAGGAATGGGGAGATAGGTAGGCCAGCTTTAACACTAAATCTCGTACAAGCTAATGCTGCTAGATGGCTCAACCGTCATACCTGTTATGCATGGTGACAGAGCTGCACTTGATGGATCGGATGATGATGAGGATACTCTCAAAGAGGAAGAGGAAGAAGCCGCGACTGCTGCTACTATTCGAACCCCAGATAGTCTCGTATCGCCACCCCTAGGTCTTCCGCATCCTCTCCAGCGTTCCGAATCCGACCCAAATTTTCGCATACCGATGGGTCAACGCCATCATCCAATGGAAGAGCACTCTCCCTACACAGATTCCTTCTACCAGCGCCCAATGGGAGTCGGATTTCAACCTCAGAGTCCCACAATGAACGAGCAAACCCGCCGTGGGTTCCAAAATCCCATGTACGGCACCAACCCGAATCCAGGCTTATTCAATTGGCAGAATACAATGATGAATACCTCTGGCATATCAGGAAATTTCTACACGACGTCTCCTCAGTCCTCGCTCCCCCCGGCCAGCGCATCATACCAACTCCCGCCTCCAACCTCACAACAACCAATGCTCCCACCCCCTCTTTCTCAACAGCATTTTGACAGCATCCCCCCAAACAGTAGACCATACGACCCCACGGGGATTCACAATCAGCTCCGGACAGGGAGCCTAGGACATCCGCACCAGATCCCACATGGATATGAAGGGGGTGGGTATCTGCGAGATCCGAGCCCATTTGCGCAGCAGGACCCAGAGATGGAGCATGGGATGCACCAGAGTCAATGATTTGAACGGGTACATGTGTGTAATTCGATTCGAAGCACGGCGAATAATAGAAAGCGAAGGAAGGGGGGAATAGGGCGGCAATATTGATAACAAAGCGAGCGAGCGGATACCCCAACAGAACATTCTTCATTCCAAGGCCGGATGTCAGCAATGCAATACTACAACATGAAATATTTCTTATCGAACGGTGGTGCAAGCGTCCTCAAAGCGTCTCGAATTTTAGTCGACTTCATATTACATTTCGGCATCACATCACATCGCCTCAATCCTCAGCGCATCCATCTATACGTGGATTTCAACATTTCAGCCTGGCATCTTTACGGCTCCCTTTTATTTTTTATGTCGTTTACATATTTTTTTCATATGGTGGTAAAGGGTGGGTTACGGGTATAACAGGACCGTCACTCCTCTTACTTGGCTCCAAAAACCGCAGTCTCCTTGTTTCTCCCTTGTCTACCGCGATATGATGTTGGGGTCTGGGTTAAATAAATATTTTGGTAACTGGGTCTGGGTGGGTCTTTTACGTGACAAGATTCTTTGGATTTTTGCTTTATGCGAGCGAGGGGGGGAAAATGTTTCGGGGGTTTGGAATTTGGGCGGGAACCAATGAATGAATAAATAGGGGGAGATGAGCGGCGGGAAGGGGGATAAACATCTTTGGCATTGTATGGTGTGGGGAGTGTGAGAGAGCGTGTGATGAGATATGATTATGGAGATGGGAAATGAATGAGTATAGAAATGATGAGTTCAGGGCAGGTAAAGATCTTTGGAGGTGGGGTGGGCGAGCGTGTGAGCGAAATGGAAGCAGTATTATAATCATTATTACTATGTCACTATTATTATTATTATTATCTTCGTCATCAGTCTTATCATTATTATTATAATAGTAGGCTTTTCTAACAATTGAATATAGAGGGGAATTAATTAGACGAAGGAAGCATATATAGCAACGAGTCAGATTGTAGACTCTTGTGGCGAGCTATGTGTCTTTTCGTCTCAGATTGATCACATCTGTTTACTCTCCTACTTTGCGTTGTTTTCTTATTAGTCGCGTATTGCCCAAGCTCGAGATAGATATAAGATGTCTCAATAGGCAATGGGGTCGAAACTATTTGAGTTCAACCCATTCATGGTTCATGATATCTCCAAGAGCCGCCGAACTGGGGTTGATTTGAGATGTCTAGTATTCATACCATTGACGATCTCTTTGAAAGTTTCTAACTTTGAAATGAGCTTCTGTATTCAATTCCATCTTCAATACTCCCTCAACCTACACTTCAAGCATTTCTCTTGTTGGAGACGATACAAATAAAGCCAAGCCTACCATACCAACCACTTGGACCACTCCCCTTCCCCCGCTACCTCTATCTAACATAAATAATCCAAACAAGTTTCCAACTTCCCATCTCCCTAATGGATGCACCATGTTTTCTCCTACTCCAATCACCCACATTCCCATCCCCCGACGTCTTCCTTGATTTCAAAAGTCATCCGGCTAGATCCCCCATGGCGAAGCTCTCACACCCCTTCCTCCCGATTATATCAAGTGATCGAAATCGTTACCAACGACCCAGCTTGCTGCATGCATAAAGGATGCCACACCCGTCTAACCTTACCACTCTTATCATTCGCCCCCCCTCTCTACACGCACCACCGTTTTTCCCTCTCTCCTATGGCTTACTCCACGCCGTTCTAGTGGTCGGTTGAATCTAGAACCAGGTGGTTGGCAACACCGCTGCTTGAATGCAAGATATCGCCAGATGCGAATAGATGCAGAACCGAGATAGACGCGGAGGAATCACAAGCCTCCTGGCGTAAGATGAATAAGCCATCCATTTCAATATCTTCACACACATACAGTACGGAGCTCCGTAAGCTTACCTACCCATGGGATGTGCCCTTCTCGATGTTTTCGGCTAGCGCATTATCATCCAATTCTCTCCATGATCAGGTGAGGGAAATGCACATAGGTCAGCAATATGTAGGTCTTTCTAATATCGCAACGGCTAGGGGTAAAGAGAGAGAGAAAAAAAGATAGGGTTTAATTGCGCCATATGAAAGAGAATGTCTTAAATGACGTATTCTCAATTCAATTTTTTTTACCAGGACCCAGTTAATTACACGTGGCCGAGAGTAGGAAATCCCCAATTTTCGGTTTGCCCCGCGATGTATTGCTAGTAGTGATGTTCCCGTATTGCACCCTTCACTTAGGCCCGAAATTACTTATACGTCTCTTCCCAATGTGGCGTTGACTTCCCGATATAACCATACAACCAACCCCAAGTGGACAAAAACTCGACCCATCCATCCCAACAATCAATATCGCTTCCTCGCCTTTTCGATCCTAACCCCTTATTGGTGGTCTCCGTGCGTGGTTTAAAATAACCAAAATTTTCAGGTTGCATCCTTAGGTCGTAGCGTCGTATCTTACTTATCTCATCCCCTCCCCCGGTTGCCATGTTTTTCAACTCCTGGTAATCGAATCGATGTGAAGCGTGCGCCTCCGTCCGGTCCGTCTTTTTTAATCTCGGTCGGGAGCCTTATGTGGGGATCGGACCCGGCAGTTGGAGAGATGCGGGTGATTCACATGGGGATTTGGTGTTTCGGCGAGGGAGCGGTGAAGATTTTCGATGGATGGGGTGCCCGATGTGGATAATTGACCGGGCTCGGGAACTGAAATTGCGTGGCTCTGTTAATTGTCGTGCAGATGCCATGTGGTACGGAGGATTTCAATCCAATCTATTAAGTGTGGGGATATCTTTACTGGAGACTACGGAGTATGTCTTTTGCTGGACGGATATCAGATTATCGCTTAGGCGCTGGATATTGTTTTGAGGCAAGGGGTCTTGCTGTTGCGTGGTGATCAATTAATTGATTTGGGTGAAAGGCTGTATATACCCATGCAAGACAGAGTAACGGGTGAGTTGCACTGAGCAATGCCAATTGTTATTCTGGTCTACTGTGCTGGCAATTTCTGTAATTTCACCTAGCTCCTTTGGGCACAAATAAGTGTAACGAGATACTCAATCCTGCGTTTATTTTGGGATTTTCCCCCCTAAGAATAGAAAGTATTGATGGAGCTGTAGATTAATATGATCGTATGATTTCTTCCTATCTTTGACCCAATACGGCTGAGGTTTCGGAAGGAGTCCAGCGGCGAGGGGAGCGTTCTCGCTTGCGCTTTGATGGAAAAAGAGAAATTCCAGGGGAATCGGAGACGCAAGACCCCGTTGAACTGATGTCCCTTCCTCTTCGAGAATCGATCCGAGTCAAGCTCGCTTCGCATTTATGCTGAGACCCATAGGTCAATTCGCGGTAGGCCGATCTTCCGAAGTTGAGTGTTTTAGTGAAGCGTCAAGTCCGTCTCATTCCTTCTTTTGCAAGCTTTTCACAGATGTGATAGTCGGTAGATTTGCATTTCGAGACTCGTACATCACGTCGTATAAAGATGCACTTGGTTGGAATCTTCTGTTTTGGGCTATAAAAAGATACACAGCTGTCTATACACTGTCACTTAGGTAGAATCTCAACATTGGTTCGGTTTATGCCTGGCACACTCGCAGTGGTAGCAAAGTCAACCACCCTCTTCGAACGGGTTTTCTGTTTGTGCATCAGCATTTGGCTCATGAAAACTTGAGTTCACAGCGGATTAACTGAGTATTACCTGGTATTTTAGTATTCATTCTGGGAATTGCTTGTACTATTCAACGTGGCATAGAAGACTTGAACTTGAACATTATCTACGTTTCGAGCTTTCCAATAGAAAAAAAGTGTCAACATGTTTCATTTTATAGCAAAATATGCCGGCTTCCTTATTTCTATGCCTTTTAAACATGACAGACTAATTTTCATCTCCGTCTGTGGAAATTCCTAAAAAATGAAAGGGGGGATACACGGTTCCCTATCATCATCAGAGGAAGCTAGATATTTATTGCATTTCCTCGACGCACTCAAGTTACTTCTAGTAAATGGAATCCCGAATCTAAGATGAATTGAACTATATTTACTTATTATCTTTCAGAGATTCAGACCAGAAAAGCATCAACTGAAAACTGCGCGAGCTAAGCGAGGACCCGCCCTCAAACTCTCTTATCTAAGAGTGTAGTCTTGAGTAAACTTCTGAAATGGAAGCATTATATCTAGAGATCCTTTAGAAGGAGCACTTGGAAATTCAGCGTAGAAATTCAGCGACAAGAAATAAATCAATAAAAAACAAGTTTAAACTGCGCACTTTATAGCTGCCGTGGAGTAAAGTGCCCATTGCAAAAGGGGGAAAGCAGTAAAATATAAAACAGCGACAATCTTTTATACAGAGGAAAAGCTAGCCTAATATTAAAAACAGGAAAGGTTTAAATGCGCAAGTTAGAATATGCTAATCCATCCTGCCACAAGAAGTTTCAACATTATCAGAGATATAACAATAGCTCTTGTATATTCTAAGATATATAACTTTTTTTAAGCCGACTGTATTTTAATGTGCTATAAACTAAAATATTTAATAGATAACAATTTACTAAATACAAACCAGTATTCTTAAGAATTATATAAATAGAGCAACGAAAGGTTTATTAACAGTATAAGAACTACAACTATAGAGTGCACCATCTTGTAAATGAAGGAAATTATAGAGATAGTTGGCAGATCATAAGCAAGATCAGGTTGGAACTATGTATTATGTTAGGAGTATTCGGGAGCCAAAAGTGTTTGTGCAACAGTATAGTTATAGGGCCAACGCGACAGTATTAGCCATGAGAAATGGGGCTTTGGAAATGCTAACTCATTAAATCTATTATATTAATTTTTATTACTAATTGTTTAACAGAAGTTAAACTTTGTCAGCGAAACTGATACTCAGTTTTAACAACTTCACGTAATATAATTAACAGACTTAAACCTAGAAAAGAATTTTGTGCAGGTCCTGTCACTCATCTTTGCAACATTCCTGTCATCTATATTCACCTGTTGCCTTCCAATGCCCTCCAATGACACTTAATTTTCTATTTCAGGTCTAGGTTTCATTTTTATATAAAGACGCTTTTATAGTTAACTAATCAGTAAGAAAAGCGGAAGCCTGTAACCCTTCCCAGCATTTTTCTAAACCCATTTTAAATGTAATATTTTCAAAGTTAAAGGCAGTTAGTAATTCCAATAGATACTTTAGTAGAGATTGGATCCAGGCAACTTCTAGTAAGCTCATAGCTTTTCGCAAATTGTTGCTACAGTTAATACTTCATTTTTTGATAGCAGTTAGGGAAATAATAGTGAAAATGGCTCAGCAACAAAGACAGATGGCCTTAGATTATTCTCTAATATAATTTATCTTAATCTATGTATTTTAAACATTCTCTTTCTTCTTAAAACCACTTCACTTTTATTAACTAACTTCGCCTTTCCCGCCCGTTTTTCAAATATATATAAGCCCCATTATATTTTAATTCTATAAACCAGCAACAAATTATCTTCTCATTTAAGCAAAGTTGGAAAAGCTATTAAAAAGAAAGCCCACAAGCTACTAGAAATAATACTCCGTATTACTCTCTGGTATCTCTCCGAAAAAAGAAAAGAGATAGTACAAAGCAGAGAAATGCGTAAAACAAACAACAGTGAGGTTAAATTCAACAGGAAAAGAGGGCTGCAAAGTCAATTTCGCTATCATGCTCACCGAATTTCATAGCCTCCCTTTGTTCATCTAGGATATATAAGCCTCTCTGCAGGCAAATTCAAAACCCTGGAAGAGAACTCCAGAAGACAAACGAAACACAGTCTAAAACGAATTAAGGCTTCCCAGCTATGAGCCACCCGCATAGGCATTTAATCCTTAGGATATACTCGAAAATGTACTTGCACAAAGCATGACGTACATATGAAGTATTTCTACACAGAAAGTGACGGCGGAAAAAGCACATTCGGTGGCAATAGTAGATTCGAAAGTTCCTGAGCTGTTCTCGTCCGCATTTTACTCCGCGTTCCTCAATTCCAATTCACTCAAGCACTCTTACTATACAGCCACGCCACCAGCCTGTTGAGCTCTAAGCCCACTCCCCGTCTCTAAGTTTCGAGAACAAGTCCCTATTCCCGTCATCATTCAGTAAATCCCTTTCACAAGTATACGTCTGTGACTTAGAAACTAATGCATTATATAAATAGGTATCCCTATGACGAAAGATCTCCATCTCTCTATTAAAAACTCGCTGAATCGAAGATAACAAATATTGCATTGTAACTAACCGTACTACCCTTCTATCTCGCATGCCTACAAGCTATAGCAGGCAAACCGGGTGTTGATATCTCGTATAACAAGAACGGTCCTCCCGCATGGCCCAATGAGTACCAGTCAAGTAGAACCTACCTGCATTTCGCAAGATAACCGGAAATAAGTCTACGAGATCGGAACAAAAAGCACATTATCAAACACATTACCTGACAATGTCTTTGCTCTCTAAAATCTCAACCTCTTAGTTCATATGTCGCTTCGGTAAATAGTTATCCGAGCCAACCCCCCCCCCCCCAAAAAAAAGAGAGAGCAAACGAAATTTCATCCTCGACCTTTCTCATCTCAACAACAAGATAAAAAATGTGGAAAAAAAACCACGTGTGAACATCTCACGCAGGAATATCTATCCACGCGGGGCTCATAGTGGTTACTGCACGCAGTGCCCTTATCGTTGTTTACAAATGTTGAATACGGTTCTGTGCCTGTATGTCATATACTCATTTTCCCTTGAAGGAGTGAAATTTAATATTTGGATTTATATAGGCCTCTACTCTTAGGTCATGTTTAATCCCTCTCAGGGGCGTTTTGAATTGCATTTTGATGGGTTAAGCGGGAGAAATAGACAGCATACCCGGGAAGAAACCTATATGTTTTCTTTTGCACCTTTTTGAAGACAATCTTGTATGGTTACTAAGGCAAAGGAGCGCGGAATGTGGTGAACACTTTTTGTAGGTGGGGACCGGGAGAAGAAAGAGATATAGAGGTTGACTGCAACATATGCTTAACGAACTATGCTCGATGTGATACGAAGATGTTAGCAAAGCTAGGAAGAATCAAAATTGTAGAACTCAACATCTGGGGGTATTGCTTGCTACAGGAAAGAAGTCTTGGGAAATTTCTTACTGGATTGTGGTTGAGGGTGAAAGATGATGCGCAGTGCAGTGCAGTGCAATAACGGGTAACTATGACTGTACATTTAAAGCGAGCCTTTTATATACGAAGCTCGGTACCTAAGTCTCTCGAAGCAAATTCTCCAAATATCTGCCCAACCTAAAACGCCTTTACTCCCTCGACATATCCTCACCATAATTATCAACATTTCCCATCACCCCTCAAATACCGCCCTCTCTATTTCCCATCCCTCCCAACTAGGCTCATCAAATCCATTCGGCCTACTCGCCCTCTCAAATCCAACCCTCAAGCCCTCAACCGACACCGGACTCTTACACCACGAGACCTCCTCTTTAAACCCCTCACTATACGCCTTTTGCATCAACCTCGTATCAAACAACTCGGGATGGACCCTCTTCATCGTCTTCAGCGCCCTCCCCCCAACTTCATCTACACTATCGTTATGCCTTAGCTCAAAGAAATGGGCATCATGCTCCCGCCTCATCTTCTCCCTCACATCCTTCCCATACAAACCAAGCCCCATCAAAAACACATCATACTGGCAAAGACTCGTCCTCCCAACCCAGCTCCCGCCTTCCGTAGCCCGTCGATAAAGCCCCGTCAACACAGCCACAGCTCCCAAACACCCGGTTCCGTAATCACTCATAGGGAACGGCGGCACAACCGGCTCCTCCAACCCCATAAACTCCCCCTGCGCCCATGCAACCCCGGTAAAACAATCCGCGATCTGCTGCCACCCCGCCCTCCCCTCCATGTCCCCCCCTGCTCCAAAGCAATCCTCACTAACATATACGATCCCCCTTCCTCTCCCTTTTACTAAATTCGCTAGTTGCTGTGGACTATACCCCAGTTTAGCCAACGCTCCTGGTCTGTACCCATCGAGGATAACATCAGCGGTTTGGAGGAGGGATTCAAAGGTTTGACGTCCGGAGGGTGTCTTGAGATCGATGTCACAGCAGTGTTTCCCCGTGTTGCCATCGACTTGAAAGAAGGGGACGTCCGGGAGGGTAGAGGAGCAGGTTACTTTGAGGACTTGAGCGCCGTATTCGGAGAGCGTTCTGCCCATTGCTGGACCCGCTATAATACGGCACAGTTCCAGGACACGGATGCCCGACAAGGGCTGCGGTTCGGAGCGAGAGGTGGAAAGTGAGGCGGGCGTTGTGAATGGACATGGAGGGGAGCTGTCGAGCAGTTTGGTGAGTTCGAAGGGGGGCTTGGAGAGAAGGGTTTTGCCGTGGAGTGTCTGCTTGAACTGGTCCCAATTCAAGGCTTGAACACCAGCTTGTTTGTGTTGAAGGTTCATCTTGTCGAGTTCACTAGCGGTGAACTGTTTGACGTGACCCTCGATTACGTGAAGACATTCGCGATAGTCGGTAAGATCCGGTCGATGTGCTTCCAATCCAATCATGTTCAAGGTCTTACTCGCCTCAAGCGAGCCGTGTATGTGGTAGTATTCTCCCGGGTTCTTGGTTTCATAGAGATTCGCCGATAGTCTGCGGTATAAAATGGATTGTGCCTTGTTCAAATCCGTCTCTACGAGGGGCATAAGGGTTAGCGAGGGCAGCTATCTAGGCAATATTTGAAGCTTACGCTTCAACTTGGCTTTGACATGAGGGTCTTGTTTCCCCAATCCACCAATCGTTGCAATGTAGGTTGAGAATAAGAAGGTGGCTGCTTTTTCCAGGTCGACTTCGATCTTCCGACGCTTGTCATGGTTAGGGTATCTGAGGTCCGCGATGGCTGCGACTACGCTCGCTTCGACGGACTTCAAAGCAACAGTAGCTTCGGTCTCCTTGAACGGACACGGAAAGTAGATTTGAGTTCCATCCGTCGAGGTTGTTAAAATCACATCTTGGAGATGTTGTAAGATTTCGTCTGGGACTTGATCGGAGAGGAGCTTTGCCAATGCCAAGGTGGCCTTTTTGCTGCCATCGATCACCGAGTAACACTGACGCCTCCGAAATCCACCGGCATCGAGCGCGGCATTCGTGCGATTACCGGAGTGAGTATCGACGACCATTTTGCACATTATGCGGAGATATGGAAACAGAGGAAATCAGAGAAACGAGACGAAAAGAAGCAGAAAAAAAGAGCCGCCAGCCCTTCATTTGTCATGGGGATGCGCAGGTCTGGTGGGGTATACACAGGCCGATTCACGGTGTGATTCCAACCAGACGCGGCGGAGAGAGAGAGAATGAGCAGATAATGGCCAGGTCACCGATCCCCTATGGGTAGATCCGACTAGGAATTTGCGGAAACCGGGTGTTTTCCCACAGCTTCGGTATCATTCGAACCGGTGAGCTGTGGACAATGAGGCAACCGATCAGGCCTTTTATCAGGAAATCTAGTGATAGTCTCGGGGGCGTCATCCGACGGTTGTCTCCCACAGCATGTTCGAGAGACCGGATGCTTGGGGAGTGGGTATCGGTATCGGTGTGGCTCACGCCGCAAGGCAGACGAAGCTAATCAAGCCCAGCAGGAGGAAACCTGGCCATCCGGATTGCGGGCACGAACGAGGATGCGACAAAGATGCGCGGGATGGCGGGAGGGGAGACCGCTGCATCGGGGGTCCCAGGATGGATGGATGGCGGAGGAGAATGCGATGGGAAGAGAATGGAAATGCCATCACCATCCATCTTCGCAACGAGTCACCCGCGCGATGCAGCGCGAAACTCTAATGGCCGGCTCAAGCCCGATGCGAGGGAGGAGGGACGAGGAAGGATCTGGACCCCTTTTCGATATAAATATATCGATACGGATCGTGAGACATGAGGAGGGCGAGATCCGGGAGCCGGGCCCCAATCCATGGGTAACTGTCATCGTGCGACGGAGATGGGATGGAGGTACTTGTATTCCGTAGATGGTACGGGACTCGTGCAGGATGGAAGATGGAGGATGGAGGATGGAGGACGAAGGACCAAGTCAGGGCGAGATCCGACTCGAGATCCGAAGGGAGATCCGAACGTGAAATCTGGAGGTGCGACGGCGCTCTCGCGACGGCGATTGGCTGGCGGCGACTCACGAGCCACACGAGCCACACGAGCCACAGTTCTTATCCGTCCAGCCACGACGTCGGGATCGCGGCGTGGCGCGTGCCCGTGCGCCGCCCTAACCAGCGCGCTCCGGCTCCAGCTCCAGCATCAGCATCGCGCCGCCGTGTTCATGTTGGCATGCCTTCAGGGTGTCTTATCCGATGCGATGCCATGCGATGTGCCACCAAGGCCAACCGCGAGGAGACACCACCATGAGATATCCAGCGTGAGATCGTCGCCGGATGGATCTCCAGTGGATCTGCGAAGAGCCCTTGATTTGCGCTGCAGACGGACGGCTTGGGCCAGTCGGCACCCTCCCCCGCCCGCTCTTCAACTACCATATGCGACGAGGCTGAGCTCCCGCAGGGGAGGTGCAGGTCCAGGTCTCGTGGGTGCAAGGCGAGGCAAGGCACGGTGAGGACGCTTGCATCGGACAGTCCGTTATATACCGCGTACCCCGCCGTCGAGGGCTTCCAAACCCCTTCGCTGCCATCGTCGCCATGTTGCTCGTTGGGATGCCGAGCGTGGTGGATGGCGATGATGGGCGCGCCGGCGAGTTGAGGCAGCGCTGCCCCCGACGGAGCTGGCGCTCCTATTTTCCCCGTGGACCAGGCCATCTCGCAGCCTCGCCACGCTGCTGCTAACACGACACGACACTGCTGGAATCGTATGTTGATCCCAACCAGTACCCTTTCCGTGATATCTCCAAAACCTGCACGAAAGTATCTTTCCCCAAATCCCTCTTCCGGTCCATCTCTACCCAGATCGCTCGCACGCCCCAGCTGCAGCCGCCAGACGCACGCCGGCACGGCATCTGGATTCGAGATTGCAATTTGCCTTTCTGCTCGGGGGACCAGCGCAGCCACAGCCACCCCCCTCCCCCTTTGACGTCGACAACCCCATCGACAGTGTTCCACCGAAGTATCGGGAGACGCCCGAGTTGCCATCGGAAGGAACACCTGCGGTCCATCCAACGCGCTATGCGCACAGCATGAGAGAGGTGCCAATATGACTCGTCCCAAGGTGGATCCAGGTCCGTATCCTCGAGGGCGCCGCGGCGACGCCTCTGGCCCTCCCCCCTCTCTATATCAAAGAGGGACCCCCCATGATGCTGACGATGCTCTAGATAAACGGCAGAGGACGGCGCAGGCATGCGACTCGTGCAAAAGGCGGAAGCAGAAAGTAAGTCGAGTCTTCGTTGGCATTTTTGCATGTACTGGTTTTTTTTTTTTCTAAATCGCGTGATTCTCACCGTCCTGTGCTTTTCTACGTTTTGTCTGAGATATGCTTCATTGCAGCTTCATCCACTCGAGAGCGTTGCATTGGTGCCGTCTCGAGATCTTCTGCTATTCAAAAGATGTCCTGTCTTGAAGGGCTTCGAGACTGAAGGTCATGGCCTTGGTAGTACCATAGACAGATGAAGGTTTCGCTTACAGCCTCAAATTTGTTGAGACAACACAACGACAGCGATATCGGCCGATTGAGCCCCCAAAAGATGATAGGAACGGACACCATTCTATGGTATCATTACACCGGCATCTTTGGATTCCTATCGTTGCCCTTTTGATCAGACCCAAGCTGCCAGTAGAGATGGTGTATCACGTGACTGGCTATTTCGATCGTGGCCTGTCCTCGTCAATTGAGCCATGAGACCTTGCATTCATTTTCTATTTTCCCGAAATATGCTATTGTTGAGATCTTGCAAGTTTTGCAGGGCGATTGTGTGACTCTATTAGGTTCTTTCCCAGGTCCTTAGAGAAGACTTCATGCGCCAACTTTCCTTATCTCGCTGCGGAATGGAGAATTGATCCAGCTGGGAGCCTTACTAACACAACTATAGTGCAACGGTTTAAAACCTTGTCAAACATGCTCGAAGCGGAACCTTCACTGCACCTACGGGGAGGTTGATACCCCATCGGATCACGACCTTCAGTCTTCTCCAAAGCGCCGGATGGTAGAGTCGCAGTCCCCGCTTGGTATGGTTGATCCACTCACAGGTTCCGAGAAGGAAACATTATCCTTAAACGTTGCTCCGCCACCTCCACCACCTGCACGATGGACCCCCACCAAGGATAGTTTTCAACCACCGGCCAATGGGAATTCAGGTGCGCCGATATCAAATGTTAGGGCGTCGGGCTTCTCTATGAGCCTCCTGCTTAACGATGAGAATGTAAAGAAGGAACATAAGTCAGCGCTTAATGTACCACCAAGTATAAGTAGAGGCTTGGGTTTGATGTCACGAGGGAGTACTGTTAGTGGCCAAGAAGAGGAAGCTGTCGTCTACAGCAACACCAGGATGTTGCAAGATCCTACGGGTAGATTATGTCAGTGCTCTTCACTCCTCCGCGGACTCGATCCTCCGCGGACTCGATAATTCCTCACGGAACATGACTAACATGCTTCCAGTATACATTGGCGACTCGGCAACGCTGTCTTTCCTGCAGTTAACGAGAATGATCATTGAAAACGTTGCAGGTCCTTCTCCCTTCACAATGGATCCTAGAAGGCATAAGATTGTAGAGGCCTCGATCACACTGCCACAGAGTTTCAGGCGGACTCATCTACTTCCTGATCGACAAACTGCTAATGTCCTCATCGAGTCGTATTTTACAAATGTAAGTTTATCATCATTTCTGCTCCATTATTCTAACACACCGTAGACGAGTGGCATGATTGAGGTGTTTGATCGTAAAGAATTCCTTGCAGTAGTAGATACATGCTACACGGATCCATTGACTGTGGACCCAAACTGGCTGTGCTTGATGTATCTGACTTTCGCTATTGGCCTTGTTATGGCCGCTCCCACAGCTGGATCCGCGGAGTCTATCATCATCCAGAAGCTAAGAGCGGAAGAGGTCGATCGAGCTGAAGTCTTCTACGCCGATGCTAAGAGTCTTGGCGATCCTACTTCGGGCTTTGAAGATGCTGGTTTTTGGAGTATACAAGCCTTGACGTTAATGTCTGTGTATATGCTGGCTGTATCCAAGAGGAATGCTAGCTATGCTTACTATGGTATACTACTTTCTACCGCTACCAAACTACCACAAAACGGCAGGCTAATACACTACAGGAATGGCGGTACGCTCTGCATTTGCACTAGGTTTACATCGTGAAGAGACTATGTGTATATTCGGCAAGGAAGAACAGTCTACACGCCGCAACCTTTGGCGAACTCTTTTCGTTCTCGATCGATTTCTCGCTGCATCCCTTGGTCGACCCACAGCAATCCGAGAAAGCGATTGTTCAGGGGCAACACTCACCACAGGAGAGAAGCCCGATACTCAATCGGCATTTTCTTCCTCTGGTTCGAGTTATGTCAACACGAGCGCGCTGGGTCTTGAGGCATCAGTTCGTAGCTGTCATGTTATCGGGGTGATTCTTGAGAAAGTTTATTCGCAAAGAAAGATATCGACTAGGTTGGCTCAGGATATTGCAGACCACTGCAAAGGCTGGCCGAAAGCTTTAGATCCCAGCTTACATCACCGACAAGCCACTTCTGCAAGCCCGCCTCAGGGGGTTGCCATTTTGCACGTCAATTTGCTGTATTGTCACTCGATCATTCTTCTCACACGACCATTCTTCCTCTACTTGATGAACAGGATACACCAAGCCTCAAACGAACAACTCAAGAAGGGAGAGAAACAGAAAACCTCACGTATGGAGAAATTTGGGGAAGCTTGTGTGATTGCCAGCTGTCACAGTATTGCCCTAGTCCAAAACGCCTTGGAATGTGGATACTTACCTCGTCGTAACCCATTTAACCTGTAAGCTTTGCAATTCCTTCCCTTGTCTAACAATTTCTAATACTATCCCAGCTACTTCCTCTTCGCTGCCGCCCTCATCGTCCTCTCCAATGAATTCTCCGCCCTCTACCATAACCCAAGTGCTGCCCAATCCATTACCAGTTCCATCAACATCATGCACTACTGCGCGCAACACGACCCTCAAGCCGCCCGTCTCCTTTTCATCCTGACCTCCTTCCGCGACGTCGTCGTCCAAGAGCAAACCAAACGTGCTCAGCACGCGGGGCTCTTCCAGCCACCCATTAGTGAACCTCTTGATCCAATGGGTGCCCTGTACCAAGCAGCGACGATGAACTCCCCATCTATGTCTACGTCATCGCCTCCGGATATCTCGCTTACTCGATCGCATTCCAATCCCAATATCTCTAGCATCTTGAATCCGATGCCCACGCTCGTTAGACGCACCTCGGGCCATCAGGACAGTATGTATCCCAGTGATCCGATGGACATGTCAACTACGAGTGCCGGGAGACAGAATTCATTGGATGCCTTTTTCGACTTGGCGAGGATTAGTAGCCAGGCGAATAGTAGTGGAAGCGATGAGGGTCAAGATAGTCTTGGGGATGCGGAGGTGGATTTCGAGGCGTTATGGCAGTGGCCTAGTGGGAATGGGGGAATGACTCCTGCAGGGGGCATCTTTGGGAGTGTGAGTGGAGTGAATATGGAGGGGACGGAGACCAGTGTACCGTTGTTTGGGATGGATTTTGGAAGTGGATGAATAAGAGAGAAGGGAGACGAATTGTGATGAGAGGGATTGTGTATCGATTGGAACAGATCTGTTGTTGGATGATTTCGAGAAGTGGAGAAGAGGGGAATCTCGACCCGTGAAAAGCCGGAGTCTTCAAGTGGAGGAGCGAAACAGCACGGGGTGAGCGATTCGCGGAGTGGTAGGAGGGGCAGGGAGGACCGGCGGCTTTTTACTTCATTTCAGCAGGGAGAGGGATGGGAGGGAAGCTCTGTATGATAACCCCTTTTCACAAAAGCAGTCCGGTATATATGGGGCAGTACCTGAGGTAAGAATGTTTCGTTTTTCTTTTCTCTTAGGTGGACAGGGAAACCTCTCATCTTTCTTCTTTTGTTTAGTTGTTCTATAGTTTATAACATAACAAGAAAAGTAGGATAAAAACTTTAAAAGCAAAAATAAAAAATAGATTTCTTTAGATAATTGAGAGGGGGGGAAGTGAAAAAGGATACTTATAACACCATAGGCTGTCTAGTGACGCTAGTCAGCTAGGGTAATAAGTAAATAGCTTGAAACACGCAATAGAAACGGATAAGTGCTGAGTAACAGTATCTCAACATACTTCGTGGGCGTACGTCACTCACCGAACTTCAACCTCACAATGACCTCCAACACGACGATACGTCAACGCAACTATCTACATCGTGTAGTTTTAGATTATAGATATAAATAGACGAACGAAAACAAGCCCGCTGCGAGCTTGAATGAGACGAAAGTAGATTTTTGATATAGTATTGATCATCACGTGGATAACGCCTCCCCCGGCCGAAAATTAGATGCGAGCAAGTTTTGTTGCACGTCGCAATCTTCTCGCTGGATTATCCAGTTGAACTTTTGGGGGGATTTTTGGATTATGTAAGTGGGAATTTGTGGTCATGTGAAATGAAGACGGGGTGGCTTAGGGGTGTTTGATATGGGTATATGGTGCTTGTGAAGTTATCTCTGTGTAGGCTGGTTTAGGTTTTGGTCCTGGGTTTAGTTTCGAGTTTGTTGCTTTTAAGTGTTTTTGATTGTTGTGTTTCTTAAGCCTGGAAAGGCTTCCGCGAAAGTAAGAGTATGGAAGTCTGGCAGTAGATAATTTCAACCCTCGGGAGGCATCTGGGGAATTTTATTGAGAATTAATTATATATCAGTTATTGTGCCATACTTGCAAATGCGCTTGGAAATCTGCCTGCCTCCTTCAGGACACACCATCCACATTCAAGCCGAGAAATATTGGGATAAAAACACACGACTCTACGCTTCCTACTTCGATTAAACCCGATTATCAAAGTCGTCGAATGACGAGATTCTGCGGATACGGCCCTTGCCTCGTCTTATTTTAAATTTTATCCTCGAAAGGTTTCCTCTCAAGGCCGCCCTGAGCTGCTCTGATTCCTCCTGCAAGCAGCAGGTGCTTGAGGGCAGGATCCACCGGATACATGCAGCACGGAACCGTCCTCGGAAAGTCGGATATAGGGGATATAGGGACATACGATTTGAACCACTGTGATATTCGGGAACGGGGGTTGGAGGGTCAGGCTTCCGATTGCAAAACGAACAACCTCTCCTTTGCTTCTCGTTTTCTTTTCTCTCAGCGGATGAGAGGAAATCCCTCGATGATTTTAGAAAAATGGGTCTTGGATTTTTCGCTCTCAACTCGTAAAGTTGCTATCAGAAATCCAGCTGTTGTATGCGCAAGCTGGGATGGTGTATAAAGTATATATGTTCTCTTGCAAACAATATTCATTTATTTTATGGGCAAATTCCAAAGCTTTCTTGCATTTCGATATCGAGTTTAAACGCAGCGGCCCTCTCTCCGGGATAATCACTACATCTTTAATGCTGCCTTCTCACATCAATTTAAACAACTCTTGTTTTGGCAACCATAATCCCTCCCGCATTTCCTTAGCTTTTCAATATTTATCGGTCTACTGAACTTCTGAAATATGATGAACCATACTTACATTTGAATGGCATCCCTCCAGAATCGAGATTAGACCCTCGTGTTCACTGCCTCATTAATAGAGATATGAGCAGGGCGGGGTAGCTCGTGAAATATGAGAATGTAGAAGTAGGTTTGAGTGACGAGAATATGTTTTGCTGTACGATACTTTGACTTCTTCTCGTATGTTTTTTTTCAATAGCCGCTCACATTGAAAGCTTTTTTTGGAGCCCTGATGACATTTAAGCAGCATATCGATAAGGAGAGACAGGAGGACATACGGATAAGGCTTTGGGGAATAATCTCTACCCCGTCAATGCGGTCTTGGTAACTGGATACAAGTAGGAATATATTGAGAAACTTAAAACTATCTCAGGGGGGTTTGAAGATCATCCAAACGGTTGCTAGACTATTTTCTGCTCCTCATTTGGTTTCTGGATAAAAATCGGGTCGTTACATGGATTTGCGTTGAAGTGTAGTTATAGTCGCCGTCTCTTTTCGTCATAGGAGCTTCAAAGAACGGCGAAAGCATCATTTTCATTTTCGCCAAGCTGGCTTAACTGGTCAAGATCTACTTCATGACACCCTCCCAGAACATAACTTATCCTCGTTGGATGATTTGCAGCTGCCAAAGAGATCTTATCTTGAGCCTTGAATGTAGCAAGATTATGTTGACGATCTCAGTGTGACGTCAACAGCGACCATTTTCGCCTCCAGGATATCTACCCCACCAACAACCCCTCTTGCTCATAACAGTATTCCTAGTGAATTGAAACTTAAGGATATATCTGAATTTGGTTTATAAAACATCTTCTCACGAAAGAAACTTCCAAACCGAACAACCTCAAAGGCACGTACAAATATCCTCCCTGGGTACCCTCCAAGAAACCAACGCCGCACCTCAGTCGCAAGCCCAATCCACGATGTCTACTCTCCCAGACCGTACTTCTATCCCCAGCGCCGACGCTGACAACAACGTCGACACCTCAACTTCATCCTCTGAAGATCACACAGAGCAAAAGCGAGGTATCATGGACAAGTTAAAAGACAAGCTCATGCCCGACGGACCAGACAAAGCCCCCATGGCCGTTGAAGTACGTATGCTCTAGTCGGGTCAAACTCTATTTCCTTCCCGCTAATCGGGTCGCAGGGACATAATATTAAGTACAGTGCGAACATTGCAGGACCTGGACATGAGGAGAGACATAGTCAGGCGAATGCGGATTTGAATCGGGAATAGGTTGGGGGGGAGAGGTGGTTGAAGGAGATGGGGTTATATAGGTGGGGATGATGTAGTAGTGCGGGTTGGAAGAGGAAGAAAGTTTTATGATATGAAATGGCGGAATAAATGTCTTTGTTGTGTTGAAGCTGTTGGTGCGGGGCTTAGATATCCTGGGCAACTAAGGAGCGATATACCCTTATTTCCTCTTTGTATCTTGGTTATGACATGTTTTTTTAAGGGTTTTGGGAGGAGGATGTGCAAGACGTGCAATGTACATTTGAGCTGTTTTTTGACGATCAAGTGGCTGACAAAGTTACATATCAAGAGTAAGCAAGTCATGATGATGATGCCTAATTCAGAAATGCTGGCTGCACTTGGAAGTTAGCATTAGGGGAACAAAACACGCTATTCAAATGTACTTAGAAGTGAGAAGAGCAGTAAAAGAAGAGGTAGGAGAAGAAGAATCAAAAGCCCCCAAAAATCCTTGAAAACAATTCAAGAAAACAGGGCATGGTTGTAAGAAGACGGATAAAAAAAAGGGAGCATGCAAAGGATCTAGGCCATCTTGGCTATGAAATGATTGAAAGAAAGCTTAAGATGGACATACAAAAGATGCATACCATGTTTCCTAGAGGGGCCCTCTTTAAAGAGACCGAATGATAGAAAGGGAGTTAAATCCCTTCAAAGAGTTTATGCAGGGGCAGGTGTGTGGAGTAGCTGAGGGAGATGCATTGAAACGGAGTAACGTGAAGTGCTTATCTCACGTGGTATGTTTGTCTTGTTTGCTTCCTGTGCAAACTCGAAAATGTTTGTCCTCGAGGACGCGTGACCATGCCTACTAGCGCCTTGGCAGAGGTTTCTCGAGGAATATATAAGCAGCGCGTTTCTGAACATTTACAACCCAGCTCTCGTACGTCTTCCCGCCCTGACCCCAAGCTCTGCTCGTGCTGATATATGTCTAGTTTGCCTATTGGCTTAGATCAAGTGTAGTATCTGTTCTTTTCAGTTTAATCTCTGAAAGACAACTACGGTTGTCACATTGATTATACTTATTTTTATCCCCCGGTTGGAAGCCTCTGAGCTTGCTCATGTTTTCGACCACTGTGTCACGGGTATTACACTGCCTCCCGTTGACGCGAACTCCCTTCATTGCAGATTCTGGCTTGCCAGGAGTGCGAAGAAGAACCGGGTGTGACGCATGTCTAAGGCCTTGGTAGGTTGACGAGACCTGTTGATTATGGACTAGCCCAGCAATCGTGGCTACGGGAGAGGCATTCACACTCAGGTCCGCCCTAGCGCGTCTTCATGTGCGGTGCTTTTCTCAAGGCAGTGTAACGGGATTCGATAGAACGGAGTGAAACGATGGTACCGATCTTGAGATCTCATTCCAATAGTTCATAGATACTTGCTATTCAACAGTCACCGAAACACGGTTGTACTAATAGGCGTAAGAGAATGTGCTATTTAACGAATAGCCCAGGGTCGCCGACTCGAGGAAGCGATTCCCTGAGCCGTATTGCTTCCGTGCTACAATACTTTCACATAATAGTTGGGTTGAGGGTATCATTAGTCTCAAAGGATCCTCCTGTATGCATTTCTCACACATGTTTATGACTGGGCTGCCGAGAAGGTTTAGTTATTCTTGATGGACCTGAGGAAGACTTAAGGGGCCCGAAGAGCCATGCTCACTAGCTTATTACCACTATATATAGCTGCAAGCCCCGAGTAATTTGGAAGAAGGCGAGGAGGAATATTCGAGGCACCGACTTACCTGGGATAAAGTGTGGGCGGCATCCATTTCTATCTCGCTAAACGAGTACCTGTTGTCAAATGAGGAATTTCTTTCCCTTGAAGAAATTAGAATCATGTAATAGTTACTATATAATAGTGAGCTTGAGCTGCGTCACTTCTATTATTTCTGTCATCTTTCCTCTTGGTTTCTCAAGGGCGCTGCCATCTTGTGCCTACATGCTGTGGAGCTGTGGCAAATCCCAACTTAGTACTGCAATCCTTGATCGCTTGACTGCAGGCTCTCCTTCGCCCTTGAGGAGGGACGAACACGCCTCCATCCTCCAAAATGGCTATACTTTTTTTTGGTATCTTCTTATTTAATCCATCACCAAACATCCTCAGGCCTAACCTCCCACTTCTCCCCATCATCTCGAGCATGCTCCCTCTTCACATCCTTCGCCAACGGTTTCCTCATATCCCATGCATCCTCCCCATTCTCATTCCCCTCCCCACTCAAATCATCATTATAGTACTCCTTTACCACTCTAAACACACTGTACCCCATGCCTTTATACAATGCTTGCGCGATCTTATTGCTCTTCCGTACGAACAAGTCGACGAAATAGGCGTCGTAGGAGTCGCCTGCGTTCTCGAGGGCATGGGAGAGGGTGCGTGCGAGACCGAGACGGCGGGCGTGTGGAGACACGGTGAGGGCGGTGATATGGGCGTGGAAGGGGAGGTAGTGCTCTGAGTGGCGGAGATAGTCGGGGGATTCTTCGAGTTTGCCCATTACTATGATGAATATGTTAACTGTGGAACGGGCTTTGCAAGGTTGGAAAGAAAGAGGGAGGGAAGACAGTACGGTATGCATCAATTGTACCATCTAGGCCCTCGGCTACATTGAAGAGATGCGGCCATCTCGCAAGGTACGAGAAGTAGAAGTTTATGTCGTAGGTTTCGGTGAGGGGATCGAGGTTGGTGGGATTGAATTGGAAAATATCCATAGCGTGGAAGGGGCGGAGGGAAGTCATTTTGGAAAGTTGATGGTGGATATATATTATTAATAAGAGTTAAGCTTCCAAGCTGTCTGCTCTCAATGAGGTTGATGCGATCGCAAAATAGTTCGTCCTTCCGCTCTAGAAATCGACTTGACATCACGACCACAGTTTTTACAATCCGCCGATGTTCTTCCGAGACACCCTGAGATTGAGTAGAAACGCATTTTTAGAATCCCTCCTTTGACTTTGTGATATCCGACTGCCCAAGCTCTGTTCTTCCTTACAGCCTTACAAATTTAAATTTCAGTTTTCCCCAGCAACGCTAACGCCCCCAAATGTCAAAAACTACTGCATAAATTCCATAAGCAGAGGATCTATATCTCAAGCAATTAATAAGAACCAGAGCAATAAAATGTCCTACAGTAACTCCTGCGCCGTCTCCACATCGACCATACCTTTGCTATGTCTAGCATTACATTATTCACTAGCTGTATTCTGTTATTCTTCAAAGGTAGCAAAGAATAGGAACTTGAGGCTGGTAACGCCTGTTCCATTTCATTCCACGATCTATTCTGCAGTAGCGAGGCGGCTTTCATCCTGCAAGAGAGAAAGAAAACAAGACGTTTAATAAAAACAGGATCGGAGCTAGTTGATATCCAGGACACAATCTCTTCCATTTAGTCCAGCCAGAGAAGCCTACACCCACCCCAGAAAAGAACAATTTTGGCCCCTTGGCTTCCTCGCTCACAACTACTCCCCGTTCCCAGCTCCGACTCCAGCACCGTTTTTCCTCCCACCCCCTTTCCACAACACCACATCTGCAACCAAGTCCTCCCGCCCCTCCAACTTCAACACAAGTGTCATCCCCCTAATCCCCAAATCTCCCATGCACTCCCCGCTCACCGTAGCCGGTTGCTGTCTAAGCCTCTCCCGCTGAGTATCCAAATACCTCATCCTCCAAACACAATCATGCTCTCCCGCATACGCCATCACCATCCTCGTCGACATTGGCGTCTCCAACCCCCGCTCCTCGCTCCCATTCCCACTCTGTCCTAGTATCTCATCATCCATTAACGAATGCTCTTGCGACAACTCAGCTCCATCACTCGTATAGCTCAGCTGTCTTCCAGGCAAAGCCGATAGCCTGATACCGGTGCCCCCCTCTCTCTGCACATAGCTGGGGGTTCCCATACCCGCAAAATCCCTAACTTGAGAATTCTCCCCAATCTTCAGTACCTCATCCCCCTTCTCATAGAAATTTCCACCATCTTTCTTTGCCTTCAACGGCATCAGGCCAGAGAAGTGAGGAGATCGAGAGAGCTCTATAGGTTGGGCTGACTTCGACAAGTTGGTAAAAGAATCTTTGGCCCGCAGGAGGAGAGGAATCGTGAAACTGCCCCTACGAAGAATGGTATGTGAACCAACGCTTTGAGATGTAGATCTTCTATCTCTGTGCACAGGATTAGATCGCAGGACCCCTGTGCTGCTCCTTCCCTGGTGCCCATGCTCATGCCTAAAAATTTCTTCAGAAACTCTAACCGCTTTGTGAATTTGCGCCACAGCTTCTGAAATGCTTGATTTTGAAGACGCAGGTACATTCGCTAACTTCAAGCTTGATGATCTCGACTGTTTCAGTTGAATGATCGATGGCGATTTAGCGAACTTAAGACATTGAGCATTTTGCTCAGACTTTGGTTTAGTGGTTCCTTTCGCACTGCTATTATTACTAGACGACGTCGACCACCCCGATAATGGAACAACCTCTCCCGCTTTGGATCTTGGAAACTTCGATCGCTGTAAGGTAATGCTCGAAGATCCAAGCGGCGGTCCTCGACGAACTGGCTTCCTTGAAAGAGGCCTCTCGTGCTTAAGACCCGGCATAGTAACAGTACCATACCCAGAGAGTTGGGGACACTCGTCACTCGGCGCATCCGCACTAGGCGAAGACGTTTTCAACAAGGTAATCGGTAACACTTCTGGATTATCCCCTCGAGGTGTATGGTGCAAGTGAACAATGTTGGGATGATCTCTGTGAAGGCAGCATCTTACATTATGTGGCGTGCTCTGACAAGCAGGACACTGGCAATCATCGAGACAATGCTGGCATTCACCAACGACGCCAGATGTGACAGGGCTACTGTGGTGAGCATGCCCCGTGTGAGGGTATCCATGACATTCAACGTATTCAGGAACTTCGGATTTCTGGGGGGTATCTATTTGAATAACGACTCTTTGGATTCCCAGACCGCCAACCGAGGAAGTTAAGTGATGTGAACGGCCATCTGCAGGAGGTGATTTGATTGAAACAGGAAGTGGTTTATTTACAACGGGAGACGTGGTGGAATCCTGGACTCTGGGAAGAGTATGTAGTTTCTTGTTGATACGATTGGCGTCTGCATCATACCTGGTACCGGCCTCCGTAACAGTGCACTGTTTCGTTTTCTTACCTGTGCAGGAGACTGCATAGTGGAAGGGCTCGTGACCACGATGTGTTGCACGACATCCAGGGCTATCACATTTACCTCTATACGAAGACATGGATGACTTCTTGTTTTTGTATTTCAGCTCTAGCCCAGGTTCGTTCGAATTTAAAATAGAAGCATTCGTGGGTTTGTTTAAAAGAAAGGTCCGAGGTAGTTCGTATGGGGGCGATTTATCAATGAGCACCAGCGATGCATGTCTGGTCCCTGTTGTGACTTGCGAACTGGAAATTACAGGCATAGCTTGTGTTGGAGACTTTAAAGAGCAAGGCTCTGGATGCTTTGAAGATGGCATCTTGACTGCCTTTGGAGAAATGCATGACGACCTGACAGAAGTTTCTGTGGAACTCGCTGGCTCTTGTGAGAACCCCCTCATTCCGGCGTTTCTAGCCTTTGGCGTTGGTAACCGGCCTGAGCTTATTCTAGAAATTTCGGTTGTGAGTGGCTCCTCAAGTGTTTCTCGTTTTTTTGTATTGTGAAGTGTCAATGTAGGCGTTTTCTGCCTTCTTTGGGGCCCTTCGACACACTGCTTATTTGGCACTCTCAAAGGCAGCGGAGCTAGATCTTCGCAAATTTTGCAAAGAAGGTGGCCGCATTGCCAGCAATTGAGAGCATTATCATTGTTGATCCACGAACAATCATGGCAGTAACGATGTCCCCCTAACCCCACATGCGTGTTTTCGATTTCATGAGATGGCTCTCTAGACGAGACTAGCTCATCAGGGACTTCCATGCCATAGGCCGTGAAGAGGTTCCTGGCACTTTGATGGCGTTGGTGAGTGGAAGTTGTAGCAAATGTAGACCCGGTACTTGCGCGGCGTACGTTTCTTGGCTTAGACAAGTCCCAAGCTCCAAAGCTATCAACAAGAGTGGAATGAGGAAGGAAAATTTTTGATGAGCTGGAGAAACTTGTCTCGCCAGCTGGCCTCGTAGTGCCGATATCATGCAACATATCCACGGCTGGATTGCTAGATCGTATCCATGTGCCCCTGGACTTGTCCCGCCGAAAGACGCCCCATGGCAAGGTATCCTCAAACTGAGCCCGTTCACACATACCAACTGGTATTAACCGACCATTGATTCCTGGCGACCGACCATATCTAAAGGGACTACTCGCAGACGCATGATCCTCCCTATGATTCGACCTTGGTGTGGCGAGTCCAAGGAACGAATGTGAAGTGTCTACTCGTGGCTGCTCATCGGGTTTGGTATTTTGCAGAGCAGGTGCTCCAAATCGATTGTTTAGGCGACGACCGAAACCAGCGCGTGAACTGCCGCGGTGGGAATTTGGAACGTCTGCAAGTGGTGCTGTTGGAGCAGAAGTTGGATTCGCAAGACTCTGTAGAAATGCCACCCGTGATCTAACAGTTCCTGCAGGAACAGCATTTTGCTGGTTTTGGAGGTTCCTTTGGAGTATCAAGGGAGACCAACTGAGCAAAGAAGAGTCGGAATGAGAATGCCGTCCTGATGCTGGTGTTTGCCACTGATAATTCATGACCGTAATTATATGGTCTCCATAAGCCGAGACATCGAGTCGTGCAAGGCTTGTCGAACTTCTAATATATATCAGATGATAAGGAATTCGATTCGATGCAGGAAAGGAATGTAACAAGCAATATGCTTACTGAACAGCCACTTTCAAAATCAAGTAAAATGTGTATGGGAGAGCAAGATCAGACTTTGGGGAATTGTTCAAAGGAGAGTGGAAAGTGTGGTCTCAAATTTCGGAAGGAACGATGAGCACAGAAACAAACTGAGATTGGAAAGGGCCGTTTTCACGAGTTCATTTGAAAAACAATGATGTGCTATGCTGCTGTCTTTATAAAATACCCTTCCTCCCTAATCTGGGGATTTGCCTTACTTGAGAGCAGCTTGCAAACTCTCTAAAACCTGCAAGTTTATTAGCAAGAGCTAAACCGGGATAAGGAACTCTTAGCCATACCTCGAGCTCAATCTTTGCCTCTGCAATATCCTGCTCACTTCCGCTGCCGCTTATAATCTTATTTGCCTCTGAAATCTGTGATCGGACAGCCTCAATGCTAAAATCTTCCAAGGGGAACCCCTCCACAGCATTGATGCTTAATTCCGAGTTTGGTTGAACAATTGCGAATCCTCCAGAGACTATCAAAGGGTCCGGTTAGCCAGGTATAGCCGTTCCGACACGAATAGAACCTACGGAAGAACTGTTTGCTTCCACCAGCTTCCTCAATGACCTCAACAAGACCCGGCTTTAGTTGCTCAATTGAGGGAACATGGTTCGCCAAGACACCCATTTCTCCAGACTCCGCAGGAATATTGACCTGAACGACACCTTGTCCTTTGTAGATTGACTATATGTTGCTTGTCAGATAGGCTGTCTCCAACCGGTAGGGGCCTCTCTCGCCCAAACTGAAGCTACAGGAATCGCCATTCGAGCAGCATAGCAACTTGAAACATATCCTTCTGCATATCGAACATACCTGATGAGGAAGAGCCAAGCTCAACTTGATCTGTGGAGGTCAGTAATGGCTGAAAAGTTTGTGGACAAGAACGGACCTTATCCGTGACAGCCTCAGCATATCCTCTTCGCGCAAGAGCGGCCTTGAAAGCTGCAGGACGCACCCGCAAAGCTGTGCGAGCAATACGAAGAGAGTTCATGATGAATTGGGGATTCAATTGAGTTGGCACTGTTTTGACTTCTGCCAAAGCTCTGCGGACGTTCTTCTCGGCTGCTACATCGACGGGAAGCTCCGTGCATGCTTCCGATATAATCACATGATATTAAATATCACATGATTAGGCGCCATATCTCACAACGTCGTCGATTTGCCTGCATCCTTTCTCTTGCCTATTCTATGGATAGCGCTATCACAATAGTATCCTCTCCGTTAACGGAAAAGGTGGAAAGCACCTGGAAGGCTCTATCTATCCATTATTCAATGTCTAAGGCAGCATCTTTGTTTCTTCGGTATATTAAGTCTTATTTGAAACCCTCTGCTTCTGAAATTTCTAACATAACTCAAACACACTTTTATATATTTCTACCTACCTTGTGTTCGGAGTTTCGGGGACTTATTTAATCCTTCAATATCTATTGTCCTATGCTGCTATTACTTCACATGGAAGAGCGAGAGCCCTGTTGTTAATATATTCTCAAAAAGAATTCCAAAATTCCACAGCTAGCTGCAAACTGCGGCCTAGAATTGAGTCGTTGAGACTTCATAGACTTCAGAAGGTGGACCGTCACCAGCAGGGAACAGCTCAGTATTTCGAAATATGGTGCTACTTAAAGTGCTCTGAAAAAGGTTGGTGCTGCTCAACAGTGTTAGCGTGGATTCCCGCCGCTCTTTTCGACACTGGCTACTCTGGAAGATTGATCAAGATTCCTGATACAACTAGATATCAGATGTACCCAACACAGTGAACTATAAACTACCAGACTTACATTCTTGCTTCGCTAAGCCCACGGCGAATAGCACCTTTAATGTAAGTCCTTCAAGTAAGCGTTGACCCCGTGATTACGAAAGCGACTTTGGAATTTATATCGACAGTAAATTGATCAAATACCTTACCGCTGATGCTGGCGTGTACGATGGCACTGATATGTGCTTCGAACCTTCTTCCGTCTTTTTATTGCCACCTCTTCCGCTTGACGACTGGAATGTAGGGTACATCTCCAAGGACCCGGCACATGGTCGCTCGTATTTCAAAACACCACGAGAACTGCATTTCCAAAGACTATGCACATCGAGCATCCGCCCTAGATAGACCATCTAGAGCTTATGACGGGCAAGAAGCTATGTTCAAAGTTCTACGGCGGAACCTCTCCACGATTGAGCTCGACCATTGTTGCGAAATTTGCACGACTTCCCTGGGAGATACAGTACCTCGACTCCGAAACAGGCAGCTTACGAATGGATCAACGGCCATCAAATCGGACCCGAAATTTTGGCCACTTGACGACAGGCAGAGTCATAGGCATTCTTACTATATAGAATGGGTCTTAGATTGCCATCATGCATGCCAGAAGATATTCCTCTATGTCAGGATACTCTGACGAAACCGCATGAATTGGGAACCAAGCACGGCAATACCAACAAGCACAACCGCCTCGTTTACAGTGGAAAAGCGACACTGGTTGGTTGAGATTGTGCCCAGCGGTGTGATGATCCATCCAAAGCTTCTAAGAGAGGCGCTTCCGATGCTCAAGCGACTTTGGGATGAGTCTGATATCATATAGGGGAGCGGAGTCCACATATGAACGAGAAGTCAAACACTCGTTCCCACCAGTTTCATTCGCTTTTAAGACTATCCGCATGTAAAACACATTTAACAATCCACTCCTCGGCCCACTGGGAAGGCATCCTCCCCCTTCTCCTTGTCCTTCTCGTGATTTGAAATTAAGGCGCTTGGTATGAAGGGAGAAGTCGATGAGCTATCCCAGTGAGTGGTGAAGCGTGTTCAGCGCCGGTCCCTTGGATTTTCTACCCTCCAAACGGAAAGCAAACATGCCTCCTTCCGGTGGGGAACCGCATTATGGCGAAATGAGATGAGATGAGATGAGATGCGTTTTCATGTGCTGTTCGATTTCGTGCCGGTTTCAGTCGTTGGTGTACAAAGGTAGGTTTCGGCGCACGTGCATGTACATACATGTACCTCCGTACACCAATCCCATCCAGTTGTGTATCCAGATCCAGTTATGAAACCCTTGCATGAACACGGTCACATGATGTTTCAACCGCCTCGAGCCTCGGGTATCCTGTGACCGAATCGGCAGTACGGGGGGAATCGGAATGGACGTGAGCTTTGGCTGCCAGTGACATCATCGACCATCCCCAACTCGACTCCGCCACCAATCCGAAAGAGGGCGTATTTCTTCCACGACTTGGCGTCTGTTGGCTCCTCCTTGGCTCTCCTGGATTGCTGGATTGCTGGAAGAGTTCACGCCCAGGAGGGCAAGCGAGAGCACTTGGACCGAATCGAGTTGCAATCAACAAGAAGGGCCCACATCCCAAGCCGGCAGTATCTCGGCAATGCCCTTTTTTCCCTTTTTTCCCTTCGTCCTCCTCTCGCTCCTCTCGCTTCTTCTCGAGTACGACAATCGACTGGAGACGATTAATCCCTCAACTCCACGACCCCCACCAAGTGGCACCCCATCCAAATTACCTGCGGGCTGCAGATGATGTATCAGATCCCGATGCAGGAGCATGCTTTTGGCCTCAACCCTCCCAACTGGGAACATCTCTAGAAGATGTTCTGCAGCAAGCTTGCCCATGTCAGGAGATTCACCGCAACACCGGGGCCTTGAACGTCTACGGAGGTGTGGTATGGCAAGCAAAGGGGGAGATCCCACCAAGATCGGCCTCTCGCGATTCGTACTACACCACCCACTCTACGAAGGACGGAGGAGTCGACTCGGACTCGGCATGTAAGCCAGCCAGTCTCAGTCAGCCTGGATTTTCACCGCCTCGTCAGCGTCGGAGCGCGAGTGAGTGGGTTACGGGAGGGTTCGTGCTGCTGCTGTCGAGTCTTGATCGCGTCCGAGGAGAAGAGAGATCACAAAGGAGAGCTTTAGCGAGTTTAAAATAGAGCGCCGTCTCAACCGCTGCTGGCCTCTGCAGCTCTCTCGGCGGCTCTCCATCTCTCCCAGCATCCTCCGTAAGTAATCTGCAGCGAGGCCAACACGCCTATGCACATTGGACACGTCGTGAGAAAGAGGGGCCATGGCCGCTCTTTAAATTGTGCGATGTGGGGTAAGGACTGTTACGAAGGGACTTGGGACTGGTCCCTCTTGCGCGCAGGAGGTTCGGGACTCCGTACACTTAGCGGTCAGTGTGCGATACCACGACCAGCATCACAGATATTGTCCAAGCCGAGTCAGGCAAGCCATTGGCCGAACCGACCATTGGCGGCGATCGTGAGATTCCCCAAATTAAATAAACGTGCATGTCGAGTTGCGCAGACCGGCCGCCACCAGAGAGCAGGGCGCATGTGGATGTCGGACGGATGCGACGTGAGCCGCTTGAGGAACACGGCGTCTCTGCATGCTGTACATGTGAGAAAGGTGTCGAGAGAAGAAGGATATCTCCTATCGAATATTATCATGACGACGGACGCAGATACCGGGTGGGAGCGTCGCGGGCGCTGGATCAAAGCTGGCGGCGACGACTCCACCCCCACGCCGGAGCAGAATCATGTTTCATAAGAGAAAGCGCGCACTTGTGCATGCGTTGGCTGTCACGGACGGGACTCGGTAGTCATGTGTGGATATGGGGTGTTTGGTGGGCAGCGGAGATGAGGGTGTAGATATTTGGCTTGCCGCGACAAGCCCGAGTCTGTCTCTGTGTACGAAAGAAGGGATCAGGAGGAGACTGGAGACTGGAGACTGGATGGAGACTGGAGACCTCAGCATGCATTGGAGAGACAGAGACCGACTCGAGACTGAAGAGACCGGGAGAGGCGACGCCCTCCGGACCAAGTACTTTCGTAGAAGCTCTCCGATATGGATGGATGGATGGATGGATGATACTGTCGAACTGGCATGGCATGCCATGGTCTGGAGACGGCTAGCAGGAAAAGCATTCGCAGAGGCAACTGTTCCGCGGCCGAAACGTGACGTTGAAATCTCTTTGTCGATCGTCGCCGATAGAATGACCGAGTAGTGCAAAGGCTTGCACCGTCCAGCCGTTGGAGCAGCGATCTGGGGACTTTCCATGGCCCCGTCGGGCTAGTCGGAATGGTCGGATTAAATTTGCTCCCTTTGTCTGGCAACCGGCACGTCGATGCTGCAAACTTCAGCCCTCTTTTCTCTTCATGGACGGCGGTTGGCGCATTCGGCAGGCCTGGATCCACACCTTTCTGGACGTTGCTTTTCCAGCTCGTTCGCTCGCCGTGTTGGAGTGCAACAGCCGGCCACAGACACCAGACAAGCTTTTCCGCCCGTTTTCACCCACTTCTCCTGAAGTTTTTCTCCTCCCCTCGTCGCAATATCAATCCCCCCTCCCCCTCCTCCTCCTCTATCGCCACGTCCCATGATCACATCCTCTGCTTCACATCGACATCCCACACGCTGGTTCGCAGTGCATCGAGCCGCCCGAAGCGTGGCCAAGGCTGTGTTGTGTTGTGTGGGTTCCATCTCGCTCGCCTAAGCTCGAATCGGTCGTCGCTCTGCGGAATCATCCTGGCCTATATTTGTCAATCGCTTCCTCCGCTCAGCCCTGCCCTTCTGAACGTCATTCGCGCTTCTTCCTACCGACATCCTCCATCTCCAACTCCAACTCCAACTCTTCTTCTACACCCCCTTTGATTCCGGCTCGTCTCTCACTCCTTGGAGACGTCGCATCTGCTTCACGTTCCTTGCCTGCCCGAAGTTCACCTGGATTTCAACCTACTCTCCCCTCCGTGATGTCGTCCAGATTATAGCACCACGGTCCCTAGGGACGCCAACCCTCTCGGCTTTCCATTACTTGGAAGGCATTCAACGACGAGAGACACGCACCGTGTCGCTCTTCGTCACCGCTTGATCGCTTCCCATTTGACTGGGGGAATCTCGAGCTTGGAATCCCAACGACTTCCGTGTCGCATTGCGACCTCTTTTGGCCCTCGCCACCCTTCTCCGGCGACGACCTCGACATACGAAATATCTATTACAACCCTTTAATATAACCCCCGAGGAGAGATCATCGAATCGCTCTTCGACGACATCGCACCATTAGCAACTAATTATTTCTTACCATCAAACACCGTGGTCGATCCATCATGATGGGCCTCCAAGATTTCTTCAACTGGCGCTCGCAGACCACACAAAACATGCCGGCGACTGCCGACGAAGAAATACCTGCGGAGGTCGATGAACCACCGGACCACCAAATTCTTCGAGACCACCCATGTGCGACCGACTTTGCCAAAGCAACCATACGTCCCGAGGACAACCGCAAAGTATCCTTGCTTACAAAGGCATTCCAGAACACTCCTGCCGCAAATTCCTCCAAGCCCGGGCTGCAACTGGCAACTGAGTTGGTACGCCGTCGCTCGATGATGAGCAATGCTAGCTTGGCTTCGACGGCTGAGCTCACGAGTGATGGAGGCTTGACGAGTCCTGCTCGGACGAATACTCCTTCTCCACCATTCCCTGCTACTAACCTGTCGAACTTCGCTCCATATTCATTCACATCAAAAACGGGTATTCCTCCGATGATGCTAGACCAAAATCTAGAATCTAAAGATGCCCCGGAGATTCTCACCGTTTCCCCCAAGATGAATGCCCCTCCTAGGAAGCGCTGCATAACGTTTATGTGCGATGGGAAGAAGGATATGGCCACACACGCGAAGGCTCTCAAGGTGCCTGCTGTCATTGAACCTGCCCAAGCTCCTATAAGTAATACCAGTGCTCCGAAACCGCGGAAATGCACCATACAGTTTGCGTGCCCTGGGCCAAGAGCTACTGCTAAGGAGGAGAAGAAGGCCAATTCTCAAACACTAAAACCTGCCGAAGCCTCCAAGCGTTCTTCTCGATCACCCTCGGCAACTAGGAAACCCCCTCGACCGGTTATGCCCACTTCACGCTCCCTCCGACGGGCATCTCGCAGCCCAGTTGCGGTTCGGGCCAAACCAAAATACATCATCGCTGACGAGAACACTATACAATCCTCGGAAGCTACTCGATTTCATGAATTTGCGAGTGAAGAACCACAGGAAGACGACTGGATTCGGAAGGCTTCTGACGAGTCACGAGAAAAATTAACTATCAATGATACATTGAAGAAGGAAAATGCTATCCGCCTGCTTGGAAATCAGGCCGAAGAGGAGGCGTTAGAGGAAGATGATGACGATGAGGATGATGACGAAGAGGACGACGAGGATTTGGACTCGGAGTCGGATTCAGATCTGGATTCAAATGACGACTTGGATCTGGAGGATGGGGAAGAGCCAATGCTCCTGGACGGCGAGGAGCTTGATGAAGATGAAGGAGAGGACGTAGGCGTGTCGGACGGAAACGAGACCGATAACGAGGCTGGCTTTGCCGATTCCGACAATGAGAGTGATGCCACTGGGGATTTTGCTTTCTGGACACCTCGAGGGAATCCTGGTAGGCAAACCAGACAACCACCAGTTGCTCGCGCTTCAGCTCATCACAGAGCGGCCTCGGCCTCGTCCATCGACTCTCTAGATTACATGGAGCCTGCCATGAGAGGAAGAAGAATGCCAATCCGTCGTCCCATGAAGATCAGACCCGGTACTCCTGATCTACCCGACAGCACTGATTTTGTCTGTGGAACACTTGACGAGGACCGCCCACTTGAGGATGCGTATGTTTCTTGCATAAAACAGAAAAAGAACGCGAAGCACAAGCAAACACCTCAGGATATCGATCCCAGCTTTCCTACCTCGGACCCTGAAGACGAGGAAGATGAAGAGGACCTCGTCGACCCTATCAACGATAGCGATGACCACATCTGGATCCATGGCAAATTCGAGGAATCGGACGACGATAGGAATGGCCGACGTCGCTCTACTGCACATCGCAAGTCCCCTGTCATATCACCCAGGAGGCTTCACTCGCCACCCCCACCCAAGAGACTTCATTCCCCTCCGGCAAAACTTCGTCTTCGCTCCCCTCCACCACGCAAGCTTTTTACTCAGTCTCCTCGACGCATGCGCTCTCCACCACCGGCACGAACCATTCGTTCCCCATTAGCATCCCCTACTCAACACTCGACGAGCCAAGCAATTGCATTTGCACCACTTGGAGCACGCCCAGGTCTGACACATACCAAGTCCCTCCCTCGGTCTCCAAATGCATTCTGCCGCCAATACCGCGCTTCCCGCCTCGTTGCCGCTAACGGTAATAACGATGGCAACGACGCCGAAGGTCATGTCCGTGGTGCCATGGATATCGTGAAGGGCCTCGAGCATAAACGTCAACGCCGCAAGGAGAAGCTCCTGATGAAGCTATGCAATCGTAAGAACAAGTCGCATACAGAACGGAGACCTCAGCCTGGTAAAGGAGCAGAAAGAATGAGAGAATTAGGACTTTTGATGGCCGGCAAGACTGGTCACAATGAGCCTTACATGTTGTCTGCTTAGATTCACGTCGAGAATCTTCGGAGACACGGTTGTTGGAGCATCACATGGTGTTCCACTCATCCATACTTTTCAGTTTTATTCATTTTGTAAACACTTCCCCCACCGCGCCTGTTCATCGACGTTGAATGGGTGCGAGAATTTGTACATACCACTTTTTTCCATATTATCCTGATCATTGTCAATTCACTAAGCGCGCAGTACATGAATATCATTGCATCATACCAGGTTCCGGAAAGCGATATGGAGCGGTCAAAGTCTTGGACCCTTTAGGAGCATTAGCATAGCGCCGGTAGCATTGGACAGACCATTTGGTTTCTGTCGGCTTGAGCATGAAGTGGAAGGACGATAGGAAAGAGGGTGGAGTGCGGGCACTCGACTGTTATGGTCGACGCCGGCAGATGTGAGGCTAGGTTGTGAGGGACTGATAGTTTCATTCAATCAAGTTCATTTCGGTATCTCATTTTGAGATCACCTTCCCAAAGTTGCTATTGCCTGTATACATTGTGATCTTGAATGTGACTACATATCATCATGTGGGAAATGGTTCCCTGTGCGATTGTTCAGGCCACCCTATTCTAGTTTTGACGTCGAGTGAGGTGCAGCAAGTTGGTAAGGTGTTGCTGGTCTTGGTCGAAGCTCACGAAATGTCTTCATATTTCTATACCTTCAAACCCATTTTACAATGCCTAGGTTGAAAGGGAGCTTGGTATCCTTCTTAGAATGGGTAAAGTTGCAAAGTCTTGTAGTTCTAAACAAAAATCTTACTTTCCTATAATGCTTAACAGTCTAAAAGCCCTATTTGGAACGCGTAAGGTCCCTCTCGTGCTCCTTGAAATCTCGCTCGGGCACAATATCTAAATCTAAGTTCCTAGAATCCGATAGATCTCTCGGAATCTATGGCGTCTAAATACGGAAGTTCTGAAAACTTTTGAGGTATAATCACATGTGGTAAGAAATCACCTGAGGAAACTTGTTATAAGTTCTGTGGTTGGAAGTTTTGGAAGCCACCAGAAACTTTTAAAGGCATTGAACACGTATGATGGGGAGAGTAACAAAATTGCGGCAGTTAAATAACGGAAGAAAAGAGTGAAGCCCTCATTGCGATCATAATACTCTATCAATCAGTCTATTAATTGATCTTTACCTTGATTTCTGTGGTTACTGCCTTAATATCAAGGCTTACATCGGCCAGCCTGTATTTTTAGTGCGATCTTTCCGCAACGCCAGATTGACCCTCACGTATCAAGAAACTCGACACTTCTTCTTGCGAGCCACGTTACATCACTCACAGCTTCTTCCGCACATTCTAAAAGCAAATTATAGTCACATATAATACTGTTTCCAAAATGTGGATTGTCAACTGGTGTAAGTAGCCTTCCTATGAACCTGGCTTTAGGGCACGGCTTTAGGTCAACAGCAGACTGACACTTCTGATCCAACAGTTTGGGATACCCTGGCTTCTCTGGGGCTTCTAAATAAGCATGCAAAACTACTATTCCTTGGTCTAGACAATGCTGGAAAGACGACATTATTGCACATGTTGAAGGTGGGTACGGAGAGATGGTACTGTGATTTACGAAGTCTTCGCGCGGAAGAGACCCCTCTTGCGTCCTAGAGCTTTATCAGGACATCAGCTAATGGCCATAATTCTGCAGAACGACAGAGTTGCTATTCTCCAACCCACACTTCATCCAAGTGAGTCCTCCAATGCGCCGGTCCTCGAGGCACAGACACGTGTGCATTTACTGAACTTTATCTAGCATCTGAAGAGCTCGCTATTGGCAATGTGAAATTTACTACCTTCGATTTGGGCGGACATCAGCAAGGTAGGTTCAAGATTCCTGATTCCAAATCGCCCCGATTGCCGGAATTAGACTGACATCTGATTAGCGCGACGTCTATGGAAGGACTATTTCCCTGAGGTTTCCGGAATCGTTTTCCTCGTTGACGCAAAGGATCACGAGCGACTGTCCGAATCGAAAGCTGAGCTCGATGCTCTATTAAGCATGGAGGAATTGAGCAAGGTCCCCTTCGTTATCCTCGGAAACAAGATTGATCACCCAGACGCTGTTAGTGAGGATGAGTTGAGACACCAGTTAGGCCTATACCAAACGACGGGCAAGGGCAAGGTGCCACTTGAAGGTATCAGGCCTATTGAGGTCTTCATGTGCTCAGTTGTGATGAGACAAGGTATTTACTTCCAAAAAAAATTATTGAATGCTGCGTTTCTAACGGATGAATAGGTTACGGAGATGGCATTAGATGGTTATCTCAATATGTCTAAATCCATTAAGACTCTGCCAAGACTGGAACCATAGGGGAAGGGGAAGAGAGAAGAGGTTCTTTGCACAATACAATATTGATGGGGCGTTTATAAAGGTCGTTTTTGCGTGCTTCTTAGCAAAGGCTGGACTGGGGGACTTTTGGGGTTTCCTAGTCCTCTGAACGGGCCATCATGTTTCTAGTACACAGGCGATTAAGTAGAATTTGTCTCTGTTTGCAATACCTTGGTTGTGACCCATGTTCAGCATGCTAGGGATGACATGGAATTCTTACTGTGGCGAACATTACGGTCTCTCCACATGTATAACCTTAAATGCAAAACTTGAGCCATCATAGACATAGATAAAAATGGGTTTGATGTCTCCAAAAAGTGCATTTGTCGTAATAGCCGTGAAGCCATATTTACCCCAAATAGCCGTTTCATCTATTAGGCGCTTATTACAAAGTGAATTCCTTCCCTGGAAAACCCCATTGTTTAAGAAGTGCACCACACCCTTGGCAATCAGTCACCCGATAGTGGCCCTTGAATCCCAACAAGTGACATAACGAGCATTATTTTCCCACCCAAATGTCAATACGAATCTAAACTTGAAGGCGGTCGATGATGTCTCGATGCAATCATTGTTTACTACATGCGACTTTCTTACCTCGTTGACTATTCTGGTGTTCATCTCGGAAATAAGGAACATAAATCACAAAACAAGGGTTTTACCTCCACGACTTGGGTTTACTGGTACGGGCTAGGAAAGGAAAGGCAAGATGGCGGACCTAAGGCAGAGTACGGATGGGCCTACCACTGCGAGCGAGGAGGGCTATGATACCTCTCTTCTCCCTGACTTCGACAAAGAGTTCCTGCAGGAAGGGGATTTAGAAGCCTTCGCGGAAGCATTGAGCGCGCCCGATACCCTCCCCGAAGATGGTGCCACGAGCCCGGGGCCCCCGCATGGGAGCTTTGCGGAGAAGGGGTGGTTTCTGGGGCGGGAGGGAGGCAGCGTGAAGTTGGGGAATGGGAGGCCTGATGGGGGGTTGCTGAGGAGGGGCAGCACGATGAGTTTTGGGGCAGATGGGAAGCCGAGGGAGAAGATGTTCATTACGGCGCAGAATGACTGGGCACCGGTGATACCGAAAAAGGCGGGAAAGAGGGGGAAGAAGGGGAAGAGGAGGAAGAGTCAGAGGAGGGATGAGACAAGGGAGGGGCATCTCTATACGCTGCTGAAGTGGCCGATGCTGGTGTTTGTCGGAGTGTGGGTGGTAGGGCTGGGGGCGAGCTACTTGTTAACGAGACTGTATATCTGGACATACGAGAACTTTGTGGCGTGGAGAGGAAAGAGAAATCGCCTGCGGACGAAACTGTATGCAGCGCGGAGCTACAAGGAGTGGGTTGGGGTGGCGGAGGAACTGGACCAGTTCCTGGGGAACGAGGGGTGGAAGAGCATAGATGAGTATGCGTACTACGATTCGACGACTGTGAGGAGGGTTTATGAACAGATACGGAAGTGTAGGAAGAGGGTTGAGGAGGAGGAGAAGAATGCAAATCCTGGGGCTGGGGAAACGCAGCCTTCAAAGTCGATGGAGGAACTGAGGAATTTGATCCAAGCTTGCGTTAAGAACAATTTCGTAGGGGTTGAGAACTCGAGGTTATACTCGCAGACATACTATGGAACGAAGAATCTGGTACAAGACTTCATTGATGAGGGTAAGTCCCTCAGGTCTTAGTATATTTACTTACAACTAATGGACGTAGTCGAGAAGGGTGTGACTACCCTGGTAAACACGAACAAACTCCCTTTTGAAGAAAAACGGGCGCTCTTCAAAAGTATGCATACGAACTATGGCCGTACAGCGTTGTGTCTATCTGGAGGAGCAACTTTTGCATACTATCATTTCGGGGTCGTGAAGGCTCTGCTAGATGCAGGCCTCTTGCCACAAGTTATCACAGGTACATCTGGCGGGGCATTGGTTGCCGCCTTTGTAGCTACACGGACAGATGAAGAGCTCAAAAAACTCTTAGTACCAGCTCTTGCGAAACGGATCACCGCGTGTAGAGACCCCATATCTGTTTGGTTGCCAAGATGGTGGAAGACAGGTGCCAGATTTGATACATTAGACTGGGCCCAGAGGTGCAGTTGGTTCTCAAGAGGTAGTATGACCTTTAGGGAGGCGTATGAGAGGACAGGGAGGATTCTGAATGTCTCTTGTATTCCTGCTGATCCCCACTCTCCAACGTAAGTGATCCCGTATATGCAAAGCCCAGTAACTAACTTAACTGAAGAATTCTCGTAAATTACCTTACAAGCCCTGACTGTGTAATCTGGTCAGCAGTATTAGCTTCAGCTGCTGTTCCTGGCATCATGAACCCAGTCGTACTTATGATGAAGACCAGAGAAGGGAACCTTGTTCCTTACTCATTTGGTCACAAATGGAAAGATGGATCGCTTCGTACCGATATACCACTGAAAGCGCTCAATCTTCATTTCAACGTCAATTTCAGCATCGTCAGCCAGGTCAACCCACATATCAACCTCTTCTTCTTTAGCTCTCGGGGCTCAGTCGGCCAGCCAGTAACCCATCGAAAGGGTCGCGGTTGGCGTGGGGGGTTCGTAGGCAGCGCGGCAGAACAGTACCTCAAGCTTGATCTCACCAAATGGCTCCGTGTGCTGCGTCACCTGGAACTGCTCCCTAAACTCGCAGGACAGGACTGGAGCGAAATCTGGCTACAGCAGTTCTCGGGCACCATCACGATCTGGCCGAAAACGATCATCTCGGATTTCTTTCGCATCCTGAGTGATCCAACTCCCGAGCAGTTAGCACGAATGATACATTTCGGGCAACTGAGCGCGTTCCCCAAGCTGAATTTCATCGCGAATCGCATGAAGGTCGAGAGAATGATCGAGAAGGGGAGGAGGGAGACGAGGCTTGGGGTCAGGAGGGGCAGTATTGAGAGTATACTCAGTGTGGATGACATGAATAGTCTGTTGAGAAAGAGTGAGGCGGATAGTGCTGTTGGAACGGAGACGGAGGGCGATTCGGACGCTATCACCACAGGTGATGAGTTTGAGGAGCAACAGTTGATGAAGGATGAGAATGCGGATCAGGAGAGGATGGACATGAAGTTGGTAGTTAGATAAAGAGAAAAGATCAGGGAAATTGTGAGAGTATAGTGGGCGGGCATTGGTAAAGGTTTATCAGTTATACCATGTTACATCTAGATTGGAGTCTTGTTTTGTTTTTGCTCGCGCTGCAATTGGAATACGTTGTTTGTAAGCCCTCGTTAGCTAGTGTTTTCAGGAAGCGTGCTGGGATTTAAGAGCAGTGGTGCCGTAACTGCTATGTATTCTTATGATACGATCGCTGGACTAGGATTAGTTAGTTTTAATAAAGGTACTTTTAGAATTGCACTTGAGACGTGAGATTATGACGGAGAAGTTGTTCTTAATTTGTGCTACCTTGTCGAGCGCTTTTAAGGTAACAGGGTTTTCGTCCCGAACTTGGAAACATCAAATGAATGACGAATCTCAACCCCCCCGGAAGATGCATATATTCACGTTCTCAAATCTGTATTCCTTGACTAGCCATCTTCCTCGAGAGTATATAAACACTTCTACAACATGGCCCTTGTTGATCCTAAATAACATCCTCCCTAAGCTCCTTAATCAAGCCAAGGTTCATGTCGTTGAGGCATTTAAAGAGTAGTTATACCCTGACACTAAGTTTATCACTTAGCTGCTCTCATAACTTCTCAAGTCCTAGCAATTTCAATAGCAAAGGTTAGTACCATCTCTCATTGTCCGAACGAATAGAACTTCTCGGTATTTTCAGTGTCGGGTGTAAAAGTAAAGTGTCGCTAGCCATGGTTCCAAGTCTGGGATGCCTCCTCCATAGTAATTGTAGTTAAAGCATTAGTAATCTACTATTTGCTTCTGAATTTTGGTCTCTGACAAGTGCAGCGTCAACCACTAGTCTTTGGCTCATAAAGTAAAATCATAACGTAGGACATTTGTCATATATGCTCATGATGTTCATACTGTACCTTTCTTTATCGGAAACTAGCACCGATCTATGTGTAGGTCGCATAATTGCTCTGTAAAGTCCTCATGCCTATTATTCAGACAAAAATATATGAATTTATTAACATTCTTCCTTCCACCTCGGCTAAGGTTCCCTTTTTGGCCTCTGAATCACAGATACGTACCTCTTACTCTAGCTATCTTGAAAGCAAACATGTGAAGCCTCCCTCAAACAAAGCAAGCACCTTTAGAGGCTAGATAAAGGACTAGTGTTTGAATCCAACATGTTTCAGATTTGCGACATGCAACAAAACTTTCATGTATAGATTTTAAGTTGCCGAAGGCAAGGTACGAGTGCCGAGAGCCTCAGTCTTCTTTCAGAAGACTTGTAACGAAGGCGCACCCTATGATAGGATAGCTCAAAATGGCTTTTTATGTTTCTTATATGAATTTATTTATTATAGTGCAAAGTCTGATGGCGATTAAATGTCGCTCTTGAAGGTGGATTATGATCATCGGTGATTGCTACATGCTCAGCCTGCATGTTCTATGTTCTATGTCACATGACGCTACACAGTGCATCAAAGAGTAGAATCAACTAATGTGGTTGCTAGAGGCTAGAGTTGAGATTGATTGTAAAGTTTGGATTGATTGAGGTAGAGTTGCGTTGGGAGCTACCAGTGAGAACTATGATTACGGCCCTCGGTTAGCTCGTTACGGACGTTGCAATTCAAAAGGGGGCGCCGGAATAAACCATCAACCGAGTCCGAGTTCAGTACCAGCAGATACCCTCGCATTCGCTTACACACATACTTGCCTTAGAATGTACAAGGTTTCGCTACTACGGCCGAACAACATTATCATAATTACACATTCGCAAAAGAGCCGAACCCGAGTGAGTATTAAAGTATAAAATCTCAACCAGCCTTTATTCGCAAGTCAAATAACAATCATTTTGCTCATCAAACTAAATTAACTATCATGGATAAGTTGGTCATCCCGCCTGCCATGCGAGCATGGCAATACACAACTGCCACCCACGGCCTAGAAAACAACCTCAAACTCACTCCTTCTACTCCACTCCCCAAACCATCTCCCAACCAACACCTCGTCCACATTATCGCCGTCGCCCTCAACCCGGTCGACTATAAGCTCCCCGAGCTACCCTTCGTTGGCCGCTTCATCGTCCACAAGCCCGCAACCCCTTGCGTTGACTTCTCGGGCTGCATAGTCAAGCCAGCTACCGACTCGCCCTTCAAGCCTGGTCAACTCGTCTTTGGGATCTCTGGGAACTCGCCTCTGGCCGGTGGCGCCTTACGCGAGTTCAACGTCGCAAGATCGGATGCGGTCGTTGTCTTACCTGACGGCCTTGACCCCATTGACGCATCTACCATCGGCGTTGCAGGCTTAACAGCCTACCAAAGTATCGTTCCGAGAGTAAAGAAAGGCGATAGCATCTTCATCAACGGCGGATCAGGTGGAACTGGTGTCTTCGGAATACAGTTTGCAAAGATCGTGGGCTGCCATGTGACAACCGCATGCTCAACTCGAAATGTCGAGTTTTGCAAGAGCCTGGGCGCAGATGAAGTCCTAGACTATACGAAAGGGAGTGTGCTGGAAGCATTAAAAGCTAGTGGACGAAAGTTTGATCATGCTGTGGACAATGTGGGCTTGAATGAGGAATTGATTTGGAAGTGTCATGAATTCATGCAGCCGGGAGCATCGTATGTGAAGGTTGCTGGAGACCTATCACTGCATGGCATACTTACAGGATTTAAGAGGAAGATATTGCCTGGTGCTCTAGGCGGAATGAAGGGTAAATTGGAGGGGTTCTGGCCGGAGCCGAATGTGCATCAACTGAGCCAGATCGGGGGTTGGATGAAGGATGGGAAGGTTAAGGCGGTGATTGATACTAAATTCCTGTTTGAGGATAGCCCAAAGGCGTTTGAGAAATTGAAGACTGGGAGATCAAGAGGCAAGATTGTGGTGGATGTTGCTAGTGGGACCTACTAAACGTTGTAGAAGAAGTCCTCACAATATTTGCCGGTACTCGTACTTCCTGTCTGTATTATGGAGAATAATAAGTAAAAATAAATCCAATGCATAATAAAACAGAAATTTCTTGACGGCTAAAGACTTTCGTTTACGAAGAGCTCCTACCATGAAGAAAGAAAGCAGGTAAGATACGCGAAAACTTTTTAGGAACAAAACGACACTAGTCGCTGAGTTGCCCTCAGTTCCCTTTGCTATCGGCCTGAATATCCGACTTAGAGTCCAAACAGTCGTATGTACTATCTTTAGCCTTCTTCCCACCCTCATCATCATCTCCACTAGTTGGACCTCTTGATTTTCCACCCGAGTGTAAGCGAAATAGAGCAATAGCAGATCACCAACGCTCAGAGATCCAAGCAAAAATATTCTTGAAGCTTGAGCCAATGAGAGCTGCATGCCACTCTAATGACAAGCTGTACTTTTCCTATATCCTAGTAGGAATATCGCTGTTCAAGCTGAATCCACCGCTGATTGAGACTTAGCTCAAGCACTTCCCCATCAATCTTACAAGCATGCATCACGTGTCAGGGCAACAAACCAGGTAAACGACCCTGCCCCCTCCTGCACCTCCAGCTCGAGGCAGAATAAATCACGCCTGGTTGTAAATTGCTCGCTTCGGCTTCCTAACCTCTCGGGTACCAGAGAGCCCCTTACCCATCCAAGCCGGAGAGGAACCAGTTCTCCTTTCCCGTTAGTTGCAAACGATAACGATTATCTGCATGAACAACTGTGGAAATGATCAACTTGTTGGCATGATATTCTCGAGGCTTTTCGGAAAACACTTTATCGAAACAAAACTTTTCTATTTGCCCGATTGCTCTAGGTTTGTCGTAGGCGGATGTGGGCCTCAAACACGCCAAAATAGATCAGGGCTAATCTTCCCTTTGCTCAGTTTCTCAGAGGGAAAAGGGCGGGAGTGAAGCGGTACTCAAAATGTGAGACCTGACGTTGAAACACGCTTCTAGCAATGCAGCAAGGGTCTCTCTGCAGATCGCTTAGCGGTGTGTGCAGCTTCCCGAGATCTCTGGTGTTTTTTGGGGGTGGGTGGCCGTTTGCGGTGGTGCGATCTACTGGTTAAAGCTGATGGAATGGTTTTGGGAATATTCAGGCGAGACTCCCGGTAAGGAGAACGAGGGACTTTCCCTCTGGTGGAATGAAATATAGATGTGGCCGAGGGGAGCCAAAAAAGCCGTTGCCGTAGGGCTCGGTAATGAGTCTGTCCCGTGCTTGCTCGACGTAAGAAGTGGTTTCTGTTGTACATGGGAAGGGGTTGAGAAGCCTGGAAGTGTCTGCTAGCTCGAATCCCCAGATCAAGGCACGCTCGTGCTGCGATCACAGCGGTCAACACTGCAGAAACAGCATCGGGTCATCCAATCGTCGTTTGCAAAAAGTTTGTAGTACGATAGGGTACAGTCGAAGCTCGGCTCCGCCATGTAGTCACCCATGTGTTTGCTCCCTACCAAAAGGATGTTCACTTCCAATCGATCTCTTCAGGAGCCACAATTGCCACAGCTACCATCATCTTGGTCCGGCTACAAGTGAACTAGTTCATTCGCCACACTGTGTCCTACGAGGTGCGGACACGTGCAGCGGAATGTGTAGTAACTAACAGCCGCATTTGCAATAGTGTCTGAATTCGAAGCCAGCCCTTGAACTGACCATCGAGAGAAAATCTTGCTAGGGGAAAAAAAGGAAGCAGCTAGGACAAAACAGATAGAGATACAGAGCAGTGTGAGAGATGACATGACGGAAATCCCACGTTCTCAACAAGCAGCACTAGCTGGCTTGGAGCTCCACCCACGGGATGGTCTAGCGAGCCGGAAAGTTAGTCAACAAGACTTGATCCCTTCAAAATTGTGATGGCAAGCAAGAAGAGGCGCTTGATGGCAGATGCGGAGAGGGCACGGTATCTAGCGGTTGTGGTTCCTTCTTTAGGATGTCTAGAAAACATACATGGCCTCGTTGGAATTCTTGAAAGCTCACACAAATGACTTGGTACTGTGTATAAGTCTCGACTCGGAACTATATTGTACAGTGCACCTTTTTCTACTAAATTCCTATAATGTATTAGCGCCGCACCAATTTATCTTAAGTTCTATACATGTCTTGTACTCTCAATACGGATTTGTCCATAACAAAATAGGGAGCCAATTGGACCTTGCAAGCACTTTGAGGAGTTTGGTGCAAGGGGAAAACACACTTACACCGAAGGTAAGCATCACCGGTTTCTTGCTCCGCTGGCGGTGTGGCGAAAGCAGCATGATTCTGACCAGAGTCCAGAAGAGTAACCTATTGCATTGTGCATCGATACTCTCAGCCCCGGAGCCAGAGCACTAGATAGATCCGGGTTTTAGGTCATCCTGGCCGGAGGGGGTTGAGTGCTGAGAACGAAGCCGAAACAAGCTCGGCTTCCTACCCTAGTATCGAACAGACTATTATCAAATGAACTTTTTGTCGACATCGAATTTACCACTCATCTATATCGGAGGCATCCGAATACCATAAAACTTGACCGCTCAAGAACTGCCCTCGTTTGACAGGTCTGTAGTAGCCCACTCGCGAATACACAGGTGCATAGGCGATCTGCTGCTGAAGTACATTTGCCATTCGGCGTAGAAGCGTCTTTTCGCGACTCTACATTTCGACGTACCGAGACAGGAGGGCGGTGAGGCGCTATCGCAATGCTTATCTACGCAATGCCTGGGAATGTCTCGCATGTCTTCGATACCTTTGTAACAACTGGGGAGATCTTGAGACTTGCTGAAATGACGAACAACGATATCAACGCTTGGAGTGCCTACGGGACCGTGGCCACTTCACCAGGAGATATGTGGAAGCAACAATTTGATGATTTGAGCAATACTGAAAACTGCCCTGTAAGTGTTGTCTCTCTTAGAATATCATAACTAGACGGACTGATCAATCAAAAGACGCAAAACCTGCACAGCAACTATTTCGGGCCCACGGTTGTCTCCGCTCACCAGAACATTGACATCTTTCCCAAATCGACCTCTACTGGCAATGTTCAGCCACAACCTCCAAAAAGTTCAGCAAGCTGTCAACAGCCTTATGAGGGGTTGGCATTCAACATCAAGTTGGAAAGATCAAGTCCAATTTTGAGCAACGACTATTCTCAGTGGAGCCCGAATCGTTGCCACGGCAGTCTTGCCGAATTCAAAAATGCTGGAAATATGTTGAAAGACCCCTCCTCTCAAATAGCATTCGAATCTGAGATGGCTCTATACAATCTAGCCGTTCCCTCTTTGGAACCGCAATCATTATACTCAAGCGAAGCTTCATCCATCCCAGGAGGTTACAGCAGCGGCTACTCGCCGTTAAGCACGTCCAGCAACTTTCCACCTCTCCCAAATGTCAACATATCGAACAACCACGAAGCATCAGAAAAGATTGATTGGTGGTCAGACACCTTGGCTGCTGATAAAACCCTTTCGGAAAATGTCTGCAGACTACCTTACTGCTCGGAGGGGCTGCTGCCAAGATATCTTGAAGGAGAGGCTCATCAATTATCTGATGGTGTTTGGAATATGGGTACGATCGATAAAGGAATTTGGACATCGAGTTCTATCGCAACAAGCACGACGTTACCCGAGGCAGTGACATTCAAAGTACCATCAGTCTCAATGGCATCATCGTCATCCGAGTCAATTCAAAGAGACATGTCGGCTCGATCTGAGTCTAGTAGTGCAACAAGCACTGATGAAGATCTATCGGACTTCTCGGGGGAGTCCTTGAGATCCGAATCTTTATATGATGTTGAGCCATCGCAACATGTGCATCTGCCTCGCCCATTACTGCCTGCTATTCCTAAGTCGCCATGGGAGGTGGAGTGTTCTCGTCGACTACTGCCTAACTCTATCCCTGCTACTCAAAGGGTATTGCCGATACTCCCAAGCAATGACTTTGCTTCAAATACCCCGGGTGGACTTGATTCGCCGAAGGTGGGCGAGTTTCCCAACGTTAGCCAGAGGAAAAGAAAGATGCCAAAACTGACATCAACCATGTCCAAGAGACTCGCACCAAAGCCCTCCCAGTCATCAAGAAAGGAAATTGCAGTGCACCATCGAGATACTAATGATGATTTTCTTGTCAAGTGTAGGCTTGCTGGCATGACTTATAAAGAGATCCGGAAGCAAGGCAAATTTGCTGAAGCTGAATCAACGCTTAGGGGCCGATTCCGAGTCTTGACAAAACATAAATCGGCAAGAGTGAGGAAACCGGAATGGGAAGAGAACGATGTAAGTCTTGTGCTCCTGGTTTCGGGCTTCGCTAATACAGATACAGATTCGTCTTCTGAAAAAGGCAGTCCACAAGTTGACCACAACTTCAGATCTATCACGAGGCAAGATTCCCTGGAAGCAGGTTGCCGAGTATATTGCGAATAATGGAGGGTCATATCATTTCGGGAATGCCACTTGTCATAAACGTTGGGACGAGCTCCAATCTTAGTCATCACAAAAGGAGTTTTGTCCTTGAGAATTTCATGGACTGTAAAGTATTTGTGAGTGTTCCCGGTATCGATGGGTGGACATTGAAGTGCTATGTATTACGGGCTTCATTCTTGGAATGTATACTCGTTTTGATATAGACAATCAAGCTGGTCTTATATGTAAAACATGGTCACAGGTGTTGATCTTGATTAAACGTAGTTGTAGGAATTCCAATGGCAAGCAAGACGTCGTCAAGTTTAGAGTCGCCATTGTGAAACGCTTCCCACTCTGCTTTTGTTTTTACCAATAAGGTTCCTCCTAACAGAGTGCCGTTAAGTGCGATAGGCCCAATTAATTTTCCACTGAGGGTCTTGATTTCTAGTCCCTCAGAAGTTCGTGGACAAAGCACCATTGCATAATTTGTCATTCCCATATTGTAACTAATTGGGGATTCGCTAGGGTTTATCGGCTCCGTAGAGGACGATGGTAACTTCGAGAGAACAGCTCTGCACGCTTGTTCATGAAGGGTGGTGTATATTCTATGAAGATTACTCGGGGAGGGGTTTTCAGGTAGCCTAGACGAAAAGTATTGGAAGGGAAGTTCCGAAACCAGTTAGCACATAGTAGGAAAAGCATAATAGCAAGAGCTCACCTGGTTGTGGGTTAGATGCAAGCTTATCAACTAATAAGTCCCACTTCATCCCTTCCTGGATACCACTGCGCATCGAATTTACTGGTAGAAATTGTATGTGACGGTGGGGTTGACTTGCCCCAGAATGTTCACCGCTGTTAAAAAAGCCAAAAAGTTCCTCCCCATTTATTTCATATGCTTTCAAGCACTCGTAGGCGGCGCTCAAATCTTCCTCTTCGAGGAGGTCCGTTTGTCTTTTGAACCCCTTTGTTGCAAGGATGAAATGATCTGGTATGACGGGAAATTTATTGAGTACGAGGAAGTGCGAGGGAGAGATATCGGAAACGAACAACCCCAGAGGAGGTTTCTCGAAGGGATCGACCGGCTTAGCATTTGGAGACTTCGCAGATTTTGGCTTATTCGCAAGCGCAGGAGAGAAGCGTACTTGGAACTGTGGGATATTAGCAGTTAGTCTAGAAAGTGCTCGAGTGGTATTTGATGTGCACACGGGAACAAGGCCGCAATGAAGAATTGCTACTCTAGTTGAATAGAATGTCAAGTCTCCTCTCTCTTGAGCTGCCTTGAATTGCTTCCGGACCAGCACGGGTAGATTCCGTATGGCGTCCATAATTCCGAAGTTGAAAAAGATACCAATGAGTTTTAATGTTGAGATTAGGCTTCCAGAGGAAACAGTGAGGTGGTAGTGACGTTAGCTGGAGCAAGCAAGCGGGAATTTGTTTATCCGGTTCCGGAATTGGCATGTCTCTTAATTTTCTCGATCAGCTAGCTACCCAGCTACCCAAGTATTTGATCTCAGCAGATTGATGGCTGATGATGATCTAGCTCAAATGATGTTACAAGCTTAGCTATGCTAATCTTAAATTTACACTTATAAAGCCTATAAACGTCACAATCAAAGCCATTGGTAATAGTGAGAAGCCGACTACGGAATATACCTCTTTTAAAAACACAGAATTTCAGCCTAAGATCCAAATAAGTTTTTTCTACTATAGGTACCAACTTCTTGAAATGCTTTGAAGACTAGCCTAGTAACTTGATTATTTTAACTATGGGAATTGGCACGAAGATTCTCGCAGAATTCTAACCCACAGTTCTTTACGACTGCACTAGAGGTTGTGCCTCAGAAGTTTGTATACTTCTATACTCATGATTTCAGGTTTCTGTATTTAGATCGTTCATGCACTAATTCCTTGACGGATCCAAGAAGCGTCTGGCCTCCTAGCACCTAGGATTTATGCTTGATTGTCTGACTCAGTAAATCCAGTATGTCTGGTGCGTGCTGAATATATCATAGCGAAAGTTTGTGGAATTGTTGATTTGAAGGCATCTCATTGCTCTGTTAGTGAACTTTAAAGTGCAGCTAGTGCCACTTTTTCCAAAAGCACAGATGTATCTACTATAAAAAATCTCTTGAAGGATAAGGCATCTTCTATAAACTCTTAATCCTGGGCTTTTATCGACCTGTTTGAGCGAGGTATTGAGTTTCTTATCCTTGATCCTTTCAACTGATGTCATTCTTCCAGTAGTGGAAGCAATTTCATCAACCTACCAGAATGGAGAATGCCTCTAAGATATGGATTTTAATGGCTTAAAATCTTCCAGGTTATTTTAAGATTGGCCCCTCTTCCATTTTCTCCTTTCAGCTCTTTTAAGAAAAAGCATCAGCCTCATGCATCTAGCCGGCCTTCATTGCTGCTCTATGTTTAGAAAACAAGACCCTCTTCTCCTTATGTACCCTACAACGTTTCGTTAGTCTCGGTTAATTGCATCTCTCCTTTCAAAATTCTTGAGAGGGTATTAGCATGTCTTCCAACACATCCATTCAGAGTACGGCGGTTTTGGTTTTTCATTGAAAATGCCTCCACTCATGACGTAGAAAGAAATTAGATCAACATCCAAGGGGATAGTTGACCAATGAACATGACAAACAGAGATTTAGAATACACCAACAAGCATGCCTAACTATCAAACTAAGGGTTTGTCGTTTCAGTGAGGATCCATTCGTTTCCAGCGTATCTGTCTTAAAGACCTGTTTTCCTCATTTTTTATTATCAACTCGCTCTAGGAATATGCGAAAATTCTGAAGAGCAACCTTGGCCAATCTCTCTAAACAGCTTGTCAATACCCAGTGCCCGCAATGGACCAGTCCACCAAACTTGGAGGAAGTGACCAATTACAGTCAAAAGACCACCGAGATTTACTCGATATCACCGATAAGCTACGATCCCAGGGTATCAGCCAATTCGTCGACCTTCCCCAGATAATCGTCTGTGGCGACCAGTCTTCCGGCAAGAGCTCAGTTCTCGAAGCAATATCTGGCATGTCGTTCCCAACGAAGGATAATCTCTGTACTTGATTTGCCACAGAGCTCATCCTGCGCCGCAGCCCTTCAGCAGGTGTTAAAGTCCGCATCAATCATAGCCCTGGGAGGACCGACAGTGAGAAGATGAGATTCGGTGATGTGAGCATTCTTGCCATTGAAAGAGCTCTAATTCAGAAGCTTCCTGGCATTCTCTCTCCCGGGATTGTCTGCGACCTCACGGATGAGGAAGTTCAACGCATCGCAGCCGAGAGTAAGGAGTCAGCAGCCGAGTGAGTGCGTCTGACGGCGAAGCTCCGGGTGCTGGAGTGCGGCTTAACTAAATTGAAGCGACTGAAGAAGCATAATCCATCAATATTGGAAACTCAGGTGCGCATGACTACGATTTCTATTAGTCTGTTAACAAATTTAAGCGTGGCAGAAATTGAATGATGGAAGCTTGAAAAGGCCTACTACGATAGATAATGAGATTGAACTAGTAGAACTTGCCGGTATAGCAAGCGATTTGGCGCCAGCGTTAGAGACAGGAGATCCGAACCCAATGGAGGAGGAGTCCGAAGATTCAGATGAGGCGCTAAGATATATCTGATTAGTTAGAAGTGCCGCATCCTGTTTTCTAGACTCGAGCCAAGTATTATCGGTCACAACAATACGCGATAGCAGATATGTCAATGACCTTGTGGTTTGAACATTTCCCAACGAGCTTAGTGCAGCTTATGAGATGTATCGTGTGAGTCATAGTGAGAGCCTAAATGATGCATTATTTATCTTTGACTTCATCTTAGTGACTCGTCTATAATCGGGAAGCTAAAGCTCTCGACTTCTGTGGTGGTTATTCTGACATTCAGTTGCTAAAGGATAGCTCTATAGTTAAGGTTTTGTTTAACGCATATGCTTGGTAGTAGTGAGGCATTCCGCGCACATACACACATATATAAATAGCGGTTCGATAAAAGACTACCACTTCAGTCGAGTTTTTTATTCTCTTGAGCTACCTTGGGTTACTTCCGGTTTATGTTTAACGAGAGCGAAGAGAAATACGGCGCACGTGCCACTCGTTCTCCCGCCTCACATTTCCATTTTCCTTTCACCAATCGTATCAACTTAGCAAAAGCTTAAATTCACAGAGGCTTGTTTTTCTTTTCGACTCCAAAACCTGATATACTCAACAGTCTTTCGCCATCTTCGCAGCAACTAAGAGCAAGGCTAGCAGTTACGCTACGCTAGCTATCCGAGGATCAAGCTTTTATCGTCTACTTATAGAGGAATTAGTACCAATCGCCGGCTACCGGTTATTCTTCCTACCAACTGGAAGAGCTGTAGTCCAGTAGTTCCTAATAGTCGAGTTAGTATTTGCAAACCACTTTCCAAGTCCGTTGGTGGTTGTTTATACTTTGAGCTTATTTGCTCTCTTCTAGACTCGAGGGGTGTATTGGTGTTGGTGTTGGTGTTGGTGTTGGTAACACGTTGGTTTCATTTCTTATCTGTAGGATTCGAAGGGCCGCTGCATGAGTGAATAAGCTCCCACGATGAACTCAACCGCAGATAAAGAATATTTAAAAAGACTACACCCATCAAAGAGCAGAGTTCTAGGTTCAAATTCTGCATACTTCACCCTTTCTTTTGTGTAGCTTCTCCTTTTTACATTTCGGCAATAGAAGCGAGAGCGGGCTTGGCGGTGCAGCCCCTTCCTCTTTTGCATGATTTGAGCTTGTCTAAGCATAATTCGAGAGGTGGAACCTAAGCGCCCTACGGCCGGGAGTCTGGCAACTTGCTACTATAAAAATATTGCGGTGTATAATGACCAAGGCGGGGCAGCTGCGCTTCTCTTCTAAATCTAACTCCTACAAATCAACTAAGACTGATTCTGACATGACAAGGTACCAACAACTGCATAATTCATTTTCTGATCTGAAAGGTCTGGTTTAAATGATCAATCAAGTCGAGGGCAATAATGTTGATGTCAAGACAGCAAGGGCAACCCTGGCTCCAAGATGAGCCACCCGCTGGCCCAGCATCGAGTCACGCAGTAAGATCAAGGGTGTACTTCTGATCGAATATTTACGAAAATTGGGTCGAGTTCCCAACAATGGTACTACTCAGCTTAGTGGGACGGTGTTGCTTAGACGCTGCTCCTTCCCCGCTCGGCAAGTCTTGTGTTAGAACTTCCTCTACTTTCCTCTTACGGACTCATCTAATTTCCTCACTTACAACGCGGTTAGGGGTCTTGGCTATTGAACAATCCTTGAAATAATAACAGCCGATGTCCCCGAGCAAGTGTATAAGGTACTCGATTAAAACCTTTCTTCCTCGACGGGAGTGGTTTTCGCGTGCTGACGTTGTGGCTACTCGCATTCGCTGTGCGACCACTATTCTTGAGTCCTGTTCGACGCGAATCCAAAATATTAACCGCAAGTTTCTTCTCGATTCTAGTGTTGGTGGTCCAAGTCGAGCATATGGTATGTGCAATTTTCATATTTTCAGCCATACTGAAAACACGCTGGAGGAGCCCCGCAATGGGCACTCTCTGGCATCATCTTGTTCCCAAGTTTAATTCTCGTTGGCCCAACCATTTATGGAATAGATGACAATTCGCTATTTGCAACTGCTTGTTTGAGTACTGCTCTAAGTTGCGTAAATAACAAATCTCTTCCCTCTACATTTTCCTGTCGAATGCACTTTGTCTATTTGCTTGGAGAAACCGTACTCATGTTTTCACCAAGGTACATAAAATATCAGCGTATATTGCAGTGCTAAGTACGACTCTATAGAAATGTCTCTGCTATCAGAGGATCCTCCGAAGGAGATTCCTTTACATTCTACGCAACCAGAAACCCCAAAAACCGACATTGAGCCTCAACTCTTCACACGCCTATCACGAGAGGACCTAGTTATAGTCTGGCAAACCTTCGGCTTACCAACAGACAATGGTCTTCACCTCAGCATTCCCACACAATCGTTCCTCTACCCACCAAAAGGACTTCCAGAAGGCCTCTACAAAAGAGTTATCCATGAAAAGACAATCTGCCAATACAAATACTACTTTGTCTCCACTTTCTTCAACATTGCACTAATTCTGCAACTCCTTCTCGGCGCCACAATGACAGCACTAGGCTCAAGCATTACTGACAGCAATACTGTACTTGTTGTACTGGCGGCGATAAATACCATGATTGCCGGCTTCTTGGCACTGATGCATAATTCTGGCTTGCCAGAGAGATACAAGAACGATGGGAACGAGTTTGACGAGGTGGAGAACACTATGAAGGGATTAATAGAGACGGGAATTCTCAAGAAGGGCGTGGTGAGGGATGAAGCCATCGAAGAGTGTTTTGAGATGTATAGGCAGGCTAAGAAAACTATTTCGAAGAACAAACCAGCTGCTTATGCGACCACGATCGGCCAATCGAACTCGAAGAGCCCAGAGCACATGGTTTAGAGAGATATTGCATTTTGAAATGCATAGCAACCTATAAAATGTCGCAAAATAGTCCATTTGTATTAGCACATCTGGGTCATGCCCACACATTTTAGCACTATGCAACCAAAGTCAGCCCTGCCCTTTCCTATTCAACAATTCCATCCTCCATCCCCACTATAGACGGCACCAGTTACAAACGAGCTTTCCGGGCTCAACAAAAAAGCAATAATTGTTGCTATCTCCTCCGGCGCGCCAATTCTCTTAATTGCTGTATTGGTATCTTTGCCTTCATCTGGGTTTGCCTCCCAAGCCTTGACAAGCAGAGGAGTCAAGATAGTCCCGGGTGCAACTACATTGACACGAATTTCTCTATCGCCAACCTCTTTGGCTACTGATCTCGTAAGACCAATGATCCCATGCTTACTTGCAGAGTACGCAGCACTACCCGGAAAACCTGTACATTTTAAGCTTATTGTACAAAACAAAGAAATTGAAACTGCTTACCCATGACTCCTTGGATGCTGCTCACATTCACAATACTCCCCCCATTCACAATAGTTCTCAACTCCTCTCTCAAGCAATGCATTAACCCTGTCAAATTCACATTGATAATCTGAAACCACTCATCATCCTCCGTCTCTGTCAGCTTCGTGGCGCCATGCTTCTTACCCACGATACCGGCACAGTTAACGGCGCCGTCGAGGTGGCCGTAGCGTTCGAGGATAGTTTTGATCCAGGCCTGAACTTCGACGCTGCTTGTTACGTCGAGTTTTAGGGCCGCGAAGGGCTTTTCGAGAGTGTTGAAATAGGCAGTTGTGCTTTCGAGGGCGGAGGGGGATGAATCCGCGATACAGACTATGGCACCGCGGGATGAGAGGAGTCTATTGGAGAAACTCAGTGTCAAAATCAATCTTCGCAATGAAGAGAAAAAACACACTAAAACCAAATATGGTTTTGTTATACCGTACGTGTACGTGAAAAGGGTCAGGTGATAGTTATCTTCTTAGACTATGTGTAACTCACTTCGCCGTTGCCAGACCTATTCCACTGGCACCCCCCGTGATAGCGATGACTTTGCCTTGCATCGACATCTTGAGCCTGATCTGCTTGAGCCCTTGAAGTTGAAATGGTGTAAATATGTGGATAGAGGAAGCTTGGTGTGAAGTGGCATAAAGGAAATGCTCAAGAAAGTGGGATAATAGATCAGGCCAAGCCCTTCACCCCACCCAGGACTCCTCCGCTGCTCTCCAAGCCTACGAGTCTTGTTTTAACGTGACCTGATGTAGGTTGTGTTGTCTAGGTAGTAACAAGTGCATAAAGTATGCATAAGTTATGCAAATTTCCCCGCGTTTCATCTAACAACCGACATCATAGGTCAGTAACGAGTGGCAGCCCTTTTTAGTCCTTGCTAATGAGTTAGTTACTGCTATCCCTTAACCTTCAAGGGCTCTCTTATCTTCTCTCCTCGTCTTCTTTTTTTTATTGCTATTTCCCACGAGTTTCATCAATGAGATAAAATTTCTAAAAGTTGGACTGTGAAGGTCCCAGAGGACCGAGGTACGCGAGCGAGACCCAAAATGCGCTGGACGACATGTCTCGTATCCGCAGCACTGGCTGCAATTACTGAAGGATCAGCCCTTACTCCACCTGTCCTACCACTCATTGTGCGAAATCCATATCTCAGCACCTGGCTGGGAAATGCTCGGGATCTGCCATGGGAGCATTGGCCGATATTCTGGACGGGACAAGAGGTTTGCTCCACACGGCTTTGGGAATCCGGGGAAGCTAATTATGGTTATAGGTCGGCTTGTCCGTTTTGGCAGCAGTGCCAAAGTCTGATACTGTTTACCCGTTACTAGGTCGACCTCAAGATTCTCTCCCCAGATCTGGGGAGAGCTTTAATGTCTCGTATCCTACCTACCTAGGTGCTACGTTCGACGCTTCCACTACTAATCTTACATATACCGTCCCTGCTCCGCGCTTGAACCAAGATCCGGCACACATTGTGCTCTCGTTTCTATCCCCAATTACGCCGAGCTCGACGCTACGACAAGCTATACCAGCATCATATTTAAGGGTACATGTTAGCGGGAGTTTTGATATCGATGTGTACATTGATTTGAACGGCCTTTGGGTTAGCGCAAATCGAGACAATGAGATAGTCTGGTGGCTCAGCCAGTCCGGAACAACCTCAAACGGCCATGGGGCACTAAAGACCTTCAAGATCAGGAGGAGGAACGAGCAGTTTCTGACGGAAGATGCTGATCGCGCAGAATGGGGCATATTGCATTTCACAGGCCCAGCAGATGTCCGTCATGAAGCTGGAACTTCTGCTCTGTTGAGACAACAATTTTCACGAACTGGAACCCTACAAAATGTTGTTGATACGAATTTTAGGTCGATAATGGACCAAGAACCAGTCTTTGCGTTTTCCAAATCTTTCAAGGCAGATAACACGACTAAGGTAGATGCCAAATACGAGGATAGTGTTCTTTTTACACTAGCCCATATCCAGGACCCTGTTATCCAGTTCGCATCCGCTCGAGGCATGACTTTGATGAGGCCTTTGTGGGCGTCCTATTATATATCAGCAGATAGACTACTCCAGTTTCATTATCATGATTTTGATGAGGCTGTCAAGCTTTCTAGTAATTATTCCAGCCAGCTCGAGGAAGATGCCTTGAAATCTGGTTCGGAGAATTATAAAGATATCCTCGCACTAAGTGCACGGCAAGTCCTAGGGGCTTGCAGTTTTTCCGGGACTCCAGATGATCCGGTTATCTTCTTCAAGGAGATTTCTTCTGATGGCAACATGAATACTGTTGACGTTATCTACCCTGCTTTCCCTTTTTTCCTGTATACCAACCCGAGATGGTTAGCATATTTGTTGGAGCCGCTTATTGAGCATCAGCTCAGTAACCAGTATCCGTATGTAACCCCCCCCCCAAAACCATACAATACACCGCTCATGTGCCATACAGGAATGACTACAGTATGCACGATCTTGGGTCTAGCTTTCCTAATGCTACAGGTCATCCAGACGGGAGAGATGAGTACATGCCTGTAGAAGAGTGTGGAAACATGCTCATCATGGGTCTTGCTCTCGTTAACTCCCTAAAATATAATACCAAGCCCGCCAGTATCTGGTCAGCAGTTGGAGATGAAAAACATATTCAGACTTCCAGGAGCTCGTTTCCGCTCTATATCGATTCTGACGGAGTGGATGATACTTTTGGAGGACCATACCAAGCAAAGGGCGAGAAGCAGGCACGACGATGGATTGAGAAATCCTATAAGCTATGGAAGCAGTGGACTAGATATCTCGTGCGTGAAGCCTTGATACCGGCAAATCAACTCTCCACAGATGATTTTGCTGGCTGGCTGGCAAATCAAACAAACCTCGCATTGAAAGGGATTATCGGAATTCGAGCCATGTCCGAGATTTCACAGTTGGTTGGAAAGGAAGAAGATGCAAAATATTATCATGATACTTCTGAGGACTACGTCAAGAAGTGGCAAGACTTTGCGATCTCGAGAGACGGGACGCATGCCAAGTTGGCTTACACTTGGTATGGTAGCTGGACTACTTTGTACAATTTGTTTGCGGACTCCTTGCTGTGTTTCCACCTTCCACCAGTATATTCAAACAAAAACATAATATCTGACCAACAACCGATTATTGCTCTTAAATCATCGAGGACGGCTTTTGTGGACGAGAAGGTCTACCGAATGCAAAGCGATTGGTACGAGAATGTTCGGCAAAGATACGGATTGCCTTTAGACAGCAGACACTTATACACGAAAAGTGATTGGGAATTCTTTGCGGTTGCCGTCGCTAGCAAGCATGTTCGAGAGCAAGTTGTGAAATCAATTGCATTGTGGGTGAATGAGACGTCAACTGGTATGTGACTCTGTGGATACTTTGACTACGCTCTTGCTAAAGTGAAGCAGATTTACCTCTTACAGATCTGTACGATACAGAAGGGGACGGAGGGTTTCCTGGGATCTCGTTCAAGGCTAGACCGGTTGTTGGTGGCCACTTTGCCTTTTTAGCGTTGGAGAGAGCTTGTGACGGGAAAGCCGTCAAACAGTTGAGCTTCTTAGACTACCTTGCCGATGGCAGAGGCGATAGTGAACTATAGAATATATCTGCGATAATGCGATGAAATATGAAATAAAAACAAATCCTAGAGCAAAACTAAGCCCCTAAATGAGATTACTCTAAGTATGTGACAGATCCTAATAAAGATGAAAATTCCCTAAGAAGACTAGCCTACTAGACTCCTATGAAACATCTTCATTCAAGTCGGAAATAGCTAGGCACTCGAGAATACGCTACCTAACTCTAGTCTTTGTTTCTTTGTTCTTTACATTTGGGGGTTCTTGTCTCCGGGCCCCCTTTCTGAGGTTTCAGGCCGTCAGGCCGCAAAGCTTGTCTCGGTTTGGAATGCGCTAAAAAAGCGCACTAGCGTCCTTTCAAAGCCGCGCGACCATAATTACTTCTTCCCGAAGGAACACAAACCTCAGCTCAACACAAATCCATCAAAGACTTTCTCGTCTTTCATCTACACTGTTACGCTTCATCGTGCCCCTTCTTCGCCAACCATCTCTGCGAGCCTGTGTTGTCGCAGTAGATTCAGCACACCATTTTTCGATCTCTTTACCACATCGCAACACCTTTTTGAAAATTCATCTTAATCAACAACTCCTTCGTCATGGCCTCGATGGATTATGAGAACGAGAACGGAGCTCGAGACTATGGTACGTACGACTTTATTCTGGTGTAGACGCTTCTGCCGGTTTTGCCAATTTGATAGACTCCTTGCTGACTTGACGGACGCGTAGAGGAGCCTCCCCGATACGAACGTGATCGCAGCGCATCTCCTCGACCGACTCGTCGCGAAAGCCCTCGCGGTGGTGCACGTCGCTCTGCCTCTCCCAACGGCATCAGTGCCACTGAGAGCCGGTCAGAAACTTCTCGTCCTCAAGATGCGCCTGATGATCTAACCCCGAGCAGCGGCCCAGCCAAGAATGACCGTGGCCCTCCTCAAGATGATGGCGCTATTAACCCTGGGTCTAACCTTTTTGTTACTGGCATCCACCCTCGTCTTTCCGAGCAGGAGGTTACCCGTCTCTTCGAGAAATATGGTGATGTTGAGAAGTGCCAAATCATGCTTGACCCCCATACCAAGGAGTCCCGTGGCTTTGGATTCGTCAAAATGGTCACTGCTGATCAGGCCGATGCTGCCAAGGAGGGACTTCAAGGTGAGGTTATTGAAGGTCGAACCCTGAGCATTGAAAAGGCTCGTCGTTCCCGCCCTCGTACCCCGACTCCGGGCAAGTACTTTGGACCACCAAAGAGAGGCAAGTTTTCTGGATACCCTTAACTTACACAATTAACTAAGCGAACAGAAGAAGACCCCAGACACGCTCCCCCAGGTCGTTACGGAGACCGCTACGACGACCGCCGCCGCGGAGGTGGAGGCTATGGAGGCCGCGATGATTATCGAGGCTACCGCCGAGATGATCGTGATCGCGGCTATGGCCGTGACGACCGCGATGGCTATGCTCCCCGAGTCGACCGATATGGAGGTCGCGATGACCGCTATAGCAGCCGCGGTGGAGATGATCGACGTGGAGGTGGAGGAGGATACTCTGATCGTTACGACAGAGGCGACCGAGGCTCCGCTCGCGATGGGCCGCCAGCAGCCGCCTATGGTGACCCAGCACCTCGTGCAGAAGCTAGGGAGCCATACGGAGGTAGAGGCTACGATGATGACCGATATAATCGTCGTGACTATTGATTGCTGACCTATACAGGTGGTGAGCGCCCTGCTCGTTAAATCCTACGAACTCGACTAGCGCAACCAAAGCTTTGGGTCTGAGGGTTTTCATTGATGCAGGTGCACTTCCCCTGGTGCATTCTTTCTCTTGTCTTCGCCATGGTTCAAAGCTTCGAGCGGCGGAAAAGGCAAAAAGCGGGTGTATACACTTTTTCGACGGATCGAGCGATACGGGTCGTTTGATGACATTTCTACGGATGCGATTCTATGGTTTTCCTTTCTGCTTTTTACTATCGGGTTTTTCGGCACGACTTTTCGGTCAAATCAGACGGGCGGGTTCAGCATAAGATCGGCCTCTTCATTGGGTGTTCGGTGTCTTCTACCCTGGAACAGATATCTGGTTGCTTCACACTACGATAGGCCCTGAGATTCAGCAGTTCTGCCCCCCCCCCCATGTACCACTATTCAGCTTGTGCTGAGCTCTCTATTACATCAAGGGATAGAGTTTTTCGGCCATTTCGCCTTTCGAAACTGTCTCGACTTCGTCGTCTATCGTCTTTAGTCGCCTGAACAGAAATCGAAAGCACAAAAAACATCAGCCTCAATTCCGTGATCGCCCCTTTACCTTCGCAGTGCGAGATTCACTGACTAACAGCAACTTTCCAACGTGCTTGTTCGAACTCGAATGCCATGATACTTGCCAATTCCAGCCCATATTCCTTCCGTCTTGAACAGAAAGATTACGGTGCTGCGTCTTGAATTCAGTCCATAAATAGGCGACTAATCGTAAAACACTCCGTGCCCTTCAGATTTCATCAATAATATCGCCAAAATATAGCACACTCTCCATAATCCAAATATTCGCCACCCTTATCTATATTCCTTGATCAAGTCAATCCTGGAACGCACATTGAAGTTTCTTCTCCACGGACAATCCTCTAGAGCCAATGCTAACTAGAGTTACACAAAAGGTAACCCCCCATGAGTGCCAAGTATGGTGGCTGATTGTGTGGTGTTTACACAGGGGACATATTTGGTTTCACAAGTACACAAGTGGTTATTTGTATTTCCTTATGCTATTGAGACTAATTTCATAGGTGTTTGTGCATCATTTATTATGCAAGGTGAGGCGGGAAAATGGAAATTTGTTTATTCACCCGCCAACATGGCTAAATATTCTCCCTGCTAGTTCCCAGGTTCAAGGGAAGCAAGCGAGAGCTTGTGAGACCATGTGGCGTTTGTATGATGGGAGATGTTTTAGTGTGGCGTTTAAGGGGTCAGTGAATGGGAATGGTGGGTTGAAGTCCATGAATGGCGAGTAGGTATGCTATGTGATAGAAATATGCGGTTGTCGCGTATAGGGCCAAGTGAAAGAGAGATGTGTTTATTGTACACGCTTGCATGGGACGGGTTTGTTCCTCTTGTAGATATGTAGATGACAGTTTCATCGTATTAGTATAGTCTATTCTACATTTGCGGAAAATTCTACTGTGCTATTAGCCCTCCTTTGCAACTCGCTTTTAACTACTTTTATTCACGTATATACTATGCTGGAGTGATCTTTGATTTTGTCTTTACACTAGATTAGCTGCATTAGAGCGTAAGTAGTCCTCAAAGGTCAGCTCCTTAAAGGCGATGCTGAGGGAGTGAAGCTATAGATGGGAAAGCACAATATCTAGATTCAACATATATTGGATCAGGGGGTTCGCTTAGGCATATATAAATGATTGACTCACTTCAACAAGTTTTTTGAAGGTCTTAGGTTCATTTCGTGATTCTTTTTTTAGTATTCTTGGATTCAAATTGCGTTATCTTAATTCTGAATTTGGGAAATAATCTGATTGAAGAAGGGCGAGAGGTGGATGCCCCAGCAAGCACTTGTGTCTTGCATATAAATATTCTCATCGCACCCTCGATGACCCCTCATTGCCAGGCTGCTCTCACAAGGTAGAATGTTTATAGAGCTTAGGAGTGATGCTAGCGTTGACAATTTGAGAACCTATTATTGCTATTATGGGAGCATTTCTTTAATTATTGCCATTAAGATCTCACCCAATTGTCAGATTGCTGAAATCCTTGGCGGTGGCGAGGGGGCAACCGGAGCCTCGGGTTTCCCTCACTCTTGTCTTGTGTAGTCGAAAGCGTCTCCTATTTGATCATGTGGAACAAGAAAGAGTTGTCATCTGCCATTTCTCATAGTAAGTGTCCCTCGTTCATGATTTGCTAGCTTGACTCAGCACCAATAAGTTCTCATTTAAGGTAGCAGCAGACTCAAAGGCTAGTGTTCCTACAGAGCTGAGTTCACGAAGCAATGTTATAGATCCATGTAATATAAACATCAGCAACTACGGATCCTAGTCTCTATAAATAGAAGTAGAAGCTTCAATATCATCCATACAATATTTTCAATTCAGTTACTGATGTTGATAAGGAAAATATGGAATTGTGTAAGTTGTTCCACGATTAAAATTGGGAAGGCGAAGTTGGTGAAACTTAGCCAGCCCCAAAAATATTTATTAGATTCTAAATATCCTTGCAGCTTATGAGGCGGAGGTTTGAAGATGGGAAAGTAATTGTTGTTTTCGAGTGAAATGAGCTGGGATGGACCGGTAAAAAGATGGTTTGTGATAGCGTCCCTAAACGAATTAAGCCCGACTATACATACATTCGACACCTTAATACCTCTTAATCCACTTCAATGCTTCTCGAAAGTAGCCCTGATTACAACGCTTTTCAGATAGGTAATTCTCTATGTCGCCACGAAGATAATGAAAGGCCAAACGACGAAGAATAGATCAAGGATATAAAGAGGTGATACATCAATCAATGATGCTTACTATGTTCTGTATTTAATCTCCCTACAAGTAATCGGATCAAGTTACAAATTCGGAGCAGTGCTCTATTGCGGGTATCTTCCTTAAGAATTCAACCGGAAATATGCAATGCGCATCAGAACTGCCTAAAAAACCACAGTGTCGCTCCCACATCGAACTCCACCCTCATGATTTTCATCAAAGAATCATAAATCATGTAGAGTCTGTATTTTAGTTCAGATAAAAAGACGTACTCCGCTTCATAACTCCAGTAGAAGTCTAGAACGGGGAACAAAGCAGTAATTGACACACTCAGATCCAGTTTCCCCCAATACACTCGTCATCACTATCAGCTCTCGTCGAGCGCCCACCAGACTCCTGAATATCAGCCGATCCTCGAACTTTCTTATACCAAGTCGTAGCCATCTTTTTCAGACGAGGATTGATCATACTATGCTCTTCTGTAGCTTGCTCATGCATCTGCTCGATCTCATCGTTCTCTTTATACTGGTCTGGGCCAACGTTTTGCAAAACACCCATGATGTCTTGCCCGAATTTGCTCTTGATAGGGGAAGGGGTGCGACACATCCACTCCGACTCTGTTAAGGAGAGGGTTGTCTGGTCCGCCAAAGATGACTGATGATTATCGTTCGTAATTGGAGATTGGTGGGGTGTCTTGTGGAGAATAGGTTCCAGAACCGCCGTACGCAAGATTTTTATGGACGAAATTTTAGGCGAGGGATTTCGGACCGCGACATTGACTACTTCGCGGGAGAGGGAGAAAGTCCTGCTAGTTGCAGGCGCCGTATAGCCTTGTCTAGAGGAGGTTCGAGGAGGATATGGCGTTAATTTAGTTGGTGGGTCGAGGAGATTTTCAGTAGCTGAAATAAACATTGATTCCTCGATCAAAGAAGTATCAGCAAACATTTTTTGACAATTTTCCGTATCATGATTACGTCTCAATCGTCGGTGCTGTGATGAGGCGTTTGCTTGTTTAGGCGAGGTATTAACTATATCATCCTGAAAGATGTTAGATTCTCGACTGCGTCTCAATCGATGAGAGTCCCCCATGCTTAGGTTGTTTTTCTCGGACTCGAGCATATTATCAACAAAGCCTTGATCACGCAGTGGATATTCAGTGTGATATGGGGTAATGGGACGTTCCAAGCATGACTGTTTCGCACCCATGCTATTATAGTATTGATAACAAGCAGCAAGGTTTGCAACGTGGACAGCCGATTTAGAAGTTTGCTCAACATCCTCTTGACTCGAATCACCTTCGTCACGTTTATCGGGGGCTGGAACTATTTTAATCAGTGTAGCAATACCAATCTCGGGTTCTGGCGAAGTAGATTCCCCTCGATCTGCCCACGACCGGAGAGAAACTGTGACCGAAGGAGAATTCGAGCATGCAGAAGATTTCCTTGAACGAGACTTGAGAGAACTCCGTCGAACGGGTATCTCTGGAAGTGGCCTATTCATATAATCTTTTCCAGCTTTCTTTTCTTGCTTCCTCGTTGCAGTTGGCTTGTCAATCACGGCGGCGGAGAATCTCGACATAATAGAAGGCGACGAAGGACTCTCTGAAGAGTTGTCAAAGCTGTTGTTCCGATCCTTGCTCTTCGAATCTTTTGGGGGACTGACATCAAAAACTGTGGTCATCCAAGGAGTGCTTGAGCAGTTTGATTCTGTTGAGTCGGAGTGTGTAGGCGAATCAAATCCCTCAAATGTAAGCCCTTCCTCCGCACAATCATCTTCAAAATCGTCGTGGAATTCTCGGGAAAGGCCATTGATGGATAGAAGACTCGGTGTTGGTGATTGCAATGTTTTCGGATATTCAGGTGGAATAAGCTGAAGGTGCTCGAGACTGTTCCAGCTGCGGTAGTGGAACTTGAAAGTTGCAAAAGGTGTATCTTTTGGGTCCTTGAGAAGCCAGTCATAGAAGCGGGCGTTCTGGGGAGCGTCAAGAAGACCAGCCGTCGGCATTCTTTGGAGCAAAGAGTTAGTCAGCTTATTCTTCTTGCGCATTTCATCTCGTAATTTAAGAGTCATTCGTGTCAGACAGCACAAGGCTTTGAATAACAACTTACACAATACCATATCCATCCTGACTCTTGAAGTCCGCTGGAGCAGGCATTCTCCTCTTACGGCCTCTAGCGCGGTAAACATTAACCTCAATCAACCCTCCATCAGTGCCCGCAGAGCGTTCTTCTTCTTCCTGGCTGAAAAGAAATGGTCGTGCCTCCACTCCCATGTTCTTATATACGACGCCGCCCATCTTGTAATTCCACCGATCGCTTGGCTCGAAAAGTCCTCTCATTACTTGGCCGTTTGGCCTATCTTCAGAATTGGTGCCCCAGGATGTAATCTCTCTGCCATTCAAAAAGAGCTTGAAGAAATACCACGGCGAGTATTGTGCTGCCACATCATCAATACTATAGCGGATCCAGAAACGCGCACCTGCAGGATCTTAGCAAGCATACAACCTAAGAACGAGTAATAAAACCTGAAATAGAAGGTATATAGACCGACACTACAGGTTGTCTGCCAAGAAGACGATCTGCTTTACTGTCAGAAGATGCAGATGGAGGGGTCCAGCTCTCGAAACCATTCTGCTTCAAGGTAGGGCTCCGGTAGGTGAACTGCGAGCTCTCGGGATGAGGAAATTCTGGGTGAACCTTTAATTCCAATTGAGAAACGACAGATAACTTGATTCCGCGATGGGTAGGCATCGTGATGATGCTGTCTTGGGTGTGTCTTGGACGTCGCGTTGGATGATGTTTCGATGTTGTTTGTATTCTGGACCTCGATATGCGTGATTGAAGTTGTTGACCCCGATCGGGCAAGTGGGACTCGATAATGCAATGAAATCCCTAGGCGATGACCAGAAAAGGGAGACAGAAAAGCACTATTCGCTTTTCATATATCGCTCGACTCATTTCAAACCCAGGGTAAAGGCGAAGACGTGAATCATAGATGGAAGAATGAACGCGCTCAAATTTGAGTTAACATGATGAAGTCTACAGTCCATTCAACAGACGAGGAAGCTTGAAGATAAGAGATAAGGACTCCCTTCAACTATCAGGCGTTGAAAACAAGCTTCACTTGCATATTTCCCTGATATGCAATGTGTCGTACCAAGCGTTGAAATAGTCGAGTACATTTCCTTTGGATGTACTGATGAATTGCAAGCTTTGAATTTAGGAGGAATTTGATATAGAGAGCCAAATCCACAATTCCTCCATACAAGAGTGATGTGACGAAGAGGTTTCTTCTTTCGGAACTAAGGGCAAAACAGTGAACTTTGCTTGCAGGAAGAGTGCCTATGATGGCCAGTATTCAGTGCCATAAGACACCGATCCAGCAGCAGTATTGACAGGAGTCAAATAGGTAGATAGCATTTGAATTAGGTTATGAAAGATTAAAATATAAGCTCAGAGCGGTTAGGAAAGCTAGAGAGGCAACGCTGGCTCAAAGGCTTTAACTTGGACTCGAGGGCTATACTATGCACATCAATAATTCTAGAGGGAACTTCCTTTAATTTAATACTTAAAAGAAAATGTATTTCGAGGGAGAGAATAGGCCATTTCAGAAGAGCGTATGGCGGGCGAGATAAAAGCGTAGACTTACACAAGTCGAGCTTTCGGCACCGAGATCACTCTATCATCCGAACAGTTGGTTGGGAATTGTGGCAGCCATTTCTTATGTACAACTCCGGTTACCCCAACGCAATTATTTCCCCAACACCGCCCTGGTATCTTCCTCTTTCCCTAGCAATCCTAGATTCTGTATTTGTCCAGCCCGTGGTGCATTATCTCGGGGGTTTGCAGTTTCCGCTTTGCGATATGCGGTTTGTAATGCTCGAATCCTCGAAGCCTATATGGGGAGCCAGACATCATTAACCTCTGCTTCTGAGGCTTGAAGTTGTGGGGTGGAGGGGGTTTTTTGGATGCCGTAAAGGCCTTAAATGTCAGCACCTACCTCTTTCTTATGATGCAAGCACTCGTAATAATCTTCCAATGCTGGCGCACATATCTTCTTCCCCGAATCGTCTTCCGCTGTGGTGTTGACTGTATAGCAAGCTAGCATCTCTTGCCAGAAGGGAAAGCAGCGGGATTGGCCTAAGAGTATGATTGTTAGCCATTGAGCTTTATAGAACCGCTGTTTGTCTCTAGACTTTGCTGTGCAAATAGTAGGTACCCACCTCCATTGAGACCGTAGCCGGAAGACATCTTGTGTAGTCAATTCGAAGTGATGGCCCAGAAGATTGACGATGTGAGGTCGGAAGTCTGGAGATGGCGCTTGCTGGGGTTTGCTGCTAGTTATGCATCGATGCCTTATTTTGGCGAGGCAGCAAAACATGCATTTACCAGAATCATCACTTTCGCCAGACCTTTCGTTGGATATGAACAGATAAACAATGAATAAAGTATCCTGAATACCTGTTAATATAATATGAACTTTTTGAAATTTATTTAATACAACTACCGTCGAAACCCTGTTGGACTTATTGTGACTAAGCACGGGCTTGCCATGCCATGCATCCATACCTTATCCATCGGTAACGCTACCAGCGAAAGTTGGCCAGCTATCAACGAGCTTCACATTTGCTCAAAGCTGCATTCGCCCTTTGGGCAAACCACCACGATGGAGTCGCCCAAATTATCTCCAGCCAAAGCTATCCTTCTAGCCGTACAGCTGACAGCAGAGTCAAGAATTTCGAGCCTCCGCGCTATTGTTGCTCGCCATCCAAAAACCCTCCACAATGAATTAGTCCTGCGCATTCTATTGAGTCATTTGCCAGAGACTCTCGAGTCCTCAGAATACGTTCCTTTTCTACAGGACCTGAAGTATGGGACGTTAGAGGACGACGAAAAGGTTACAGTGGACCAAGATGCTTTCGCTGGGCTCGGCGATACAGAGGCGCGCAGACAAGTCAGAAAGCTTGGGCTACTTCCATTAGCATGGCCAAATTCTCCGGCAGATGCACCCGCAGATCCTCTTGTCCAGTTCCTTATACATAGGTCTCTGCGCATAGATGAATATACTGGCCTTCTTACACACCTTCCCATACTCCTTGCTCCTTTCCTCCATCTTTCGCCTTACTTGCGTACCTGGTTCATTTCGAGTGTCCTTCCATTATTACGGTTGAACTATGAGTACTATCCAGAGTTTGCTACGGGCCTCACTATTCCTAAATTCGAGAGTCTCGACAATCGAGCCGGTGTTTCTCTGCTACTCGCTGGCTCTGGCCAAAATGATACAATAAAAACTAGGCACTATACTACTATCGGACGAGATCTGAGAGGCCTGGTGGGCCCATGGATGTATGGGGACTCTAGGTGGAAAAGGAGACGGCTCAGGGAAAACTCGCCTGTCGAAAGACCAACCATCAAATCCCAAGATGAAGCTCCAGCGCCTGATCATAAATATGCTGCCTGGGAGGAAGTGTTCAACTGGATTGTCAATGAAGCGGGCACTACTTGGAAGCTAGTCGTTGAAGCGGTGGAACAATGGGATGGTCCTGGTGATGTTGACCTTGGGGGATTTGAAGATGGTACAACGTGGCTAGACGAAGATGAGCAACAATACCTAGAGAGACGCTATGCTCGAGCAGTAATTGCGGCGGCCTATCTCATGCCTGAAGAGTCGGAGGAGGCACTATATGGCATTCAGCGAATTCTAACTCGGATAATCACTCTGCTTGACAAAGACAGGATACCTACTTTACAAGTTGCAACTGCTTTACTATCTCCAGTGCCTAATTTTGACAAGAATGTGTTTGTTCTGAAGAATACCAGCTTTCTTCGGGGCGACTTGCTTGGAGAATATAATGTACTGACCAACCCCAACGAAGATTCGATTTCATTACTTCACGCTCTACTAATCAGCTCCTTCCTATGTACCAGGGTCGGTTGTTTTCTAAGCATCAAACGGGCTGGGGAGCTGGTACTACTTCAAGACAAGTCAGAACAGAACCAACTTTTTTCCGGCGTCATATCAAACATCATTAATGGACCCAAAGGTGATGATAAGTACTGGATCAAAATTAGGAAGGAGCTATTATGGCTACGTAGCTGGGATTCTGAAGAGTCGGCCGAAAGTACCAGTAGTCAACCAGGAAGGGGCATTTTTGGGAGCCTTCCAAAATCTTTCATCGAGACACAGATCTTGAAAGCTCTTCTCGCAAATACCCGTCAGTAGTCCATCGCAACCCCTATGGTTCTTCTGCTAAACCCTTTGGTACAGGTTATACTCTCGCGCGATCGATATATGAAATGTCTCCCGCCCCTCCTCTCTCGAAGGAGGAGCTCCACGATACAGTCATATACGCAGCCATGAATGCTTATGACAATGCAACCAATGCCAGCAAGACCCGAGGTGGAGTCAAAAAGTGCTATGATATGTAAGCTGTCTTCCCGCTTCAATGCCTAAGATCATGCTGACAGCTGGGCAACAGATTACAAGCCTTTCCCGATACTTTGCAACAATCAGTGGAGCGAAGCCAGGTAATCACCTTGGTAAATGTCACAGATCTCTTGGGCCAGTATCGGCTTGTCTTCAAACAAGGAGAACCATTCAAGCCTGTCCAAATCCGAGTTCATGCCGATCCGATTTCGATCATAGGTAAAGCCCTTGAGCAAAATCCCAAGAGTTTCGCCAAAATAACCGACATGATATACATGGGGAAGCAAATGGTCAGAGCTGGTCTTACTATTCGTAACGTTGATGGCGGACACGTTGAAACAAGCGAGAGTGAATTCCTGAAAGAAGAAATAGTCGCTCAGAGACGTGTCGTTGCTATGTGTATCGATGCTGCTCTTGCGGAGGACGATTTTGAAACAGCGTATTCCTATATTGCTACACGCCTCAAGAGCATTGAAAGGTTTGAGGAGTCTACAAAATCCAAGACTTCCATAATGGAACACGAAAACGTCCCACAATCGCCTGGTCTTCACGCTGAGGTGCCTCCCCACGTCCTTGATGACTGGTCCTGGCGGGCAGCGCTCCAGGCGGGTAAATACAGACGAGATGTATATACTACCAAGCCAGAACACTTCGGCAGCGCTAGTGAAAACTTAGACATTCGACATGTGGAACTCCGCATGGACTGCTTGGCTCAGGCTCTTCGGCTAGCTCCGAAAGCGGCTCTGCAAGAGGTCTTGAATGTCTATCGTCGTTGCGAGGAAGAATTGGAGTCCCTTACGAAGCAAGAAGCCGAGAAGGAGGCTGAAGCAGCGGAGGCTTGGAATGCACAAAACGATGGGCATGGGGCTGACCAAGTCATGCCCGGAGGTTTCTCGACGACTCCGGCGAGAAATATTACCTCCAATTCTAGGTTGAACGAGGAGGCTCCTGTGTCATTGTTTGATCTGTCACGGGAGGGTATCGCACGAGCTCAGAGTGGGCTTGCCGCGCTATCTTCACTCAGGAGTCACAATCGAAAGACGTCGAATGCGGGCTTTCCCCTCGAGCGTGCACTAGAAGCTGGGTCCTCAAGCGTGCCGAAGGTGAGGAAGAGAGATCAGTTGAGGAATGTGGCAGTGGGTGGATTGGCCTCTAGTGTGGGTTGGCTGATCGGTGCTCAGCCAGTAGCAACTCGGCAGTCTGAGGAGGACACTAACTCTGACTCCATCTGAACTATCAATGTCGTTAAAGATAAATTTGTACTTCGATACCCAAAAAATGAAACCCCTTTTGGTGACAAAATTTAACCCTGAAACGATTAGCGTTTGACCAAGAGGGTCTTAAAGAATGTGCTGGTCTTGCTTCCATCACATGTTTGCTTACTTCTTATAATCTCATCACAATAGCTAGTAGCTCTCCTATTGTCCGAATTGAGCAAGCTGTAAGTATTTTCTGCTGATGGATATATTATCTTCCTTCGTGAGCTCATATCCTTTCTTTCAATGGCAACAGCAACTTCATAGTTGCTACACATTGTGGCTTCCTCTCTCCTGCTTGTCTTCGGTGCGGAACTCAGACCACTCTATTGCTAATTCCTGACACTCGCACTCTCCAAAGACACGCAGAAGAAGAAATACGAAGAAAAGAGCAACTTGGGATTTTCTTTCCATAAGTACTCAGTTCATTCGATGTTTTCACCCCGATTGGTTAATTACTGAGTCCTGCCCATTGCTTCAACTCGTCTAATAAGTGTATTTTTCCTGCAGAATTTGAATTTGGACTGTGCTTTCTATTCTATCCTCTAAATCCACTTCCTCGATTTCCCGTTTCGTGTTCACGGCATTATTCTAACAATGATAATTTTATATCTTCCTTTGTGTCTTCCCGCGTTTTCCAACATTGTGTTACACCTTAATATTCTATATCTTTACAATCTCGTTAAAGATTTGGAGAGAGAACAGCGACTAACCCTCTTTTGAAAGATTTAAATAGAACTCCTAACAGTCAATTAAATTTGTCAAGATAGACTCTTTAGTTGCGACCGCTCCAATAGAGCTCAACGCTATCAGTCCCACAGCGCTTTACCTTTATCTTAGCTCGCTCTCACCTTCTCCTCTCACAAACAGCCAAGAATCACCGTCTTCTCCTTCCAGCTCTTATCCCCGAAAGAGCTCGATAGCGACCTGGTAAAAGCATATTCATTTAGGGTACTACCTGACGAGCCTATACGCCATCTAAACTAGCCCTAGCGTACCTTCCTCCCTGCTGACCCATGCCATGGTCACAGCTTTACTCGATCCTACCAACACTTCAATCCAATAAAGCGGAAGAAGTGAGCTGCGACTCACTTTGGTATTGGGCTAAATGGTCTTGGGCTTTTGGCCGGTCCTCCTCCCATCCAGGCCTGGAGTTTCGATCCTCAATCTCCTCCACCCACCCCCCAACTGCAGAACGTGAGTATTACGATGCCAGTTCGAGTAAAGGTGAATATCTTTGCACATGAACTAGTTGATTGTAAATTCGAGAGGCCTAATATATTTACGGCAATAGCAATCTCTAATTCGGAAGTTATTGTCGGGGGTGGACGACGAGGATGAATTTCCCTCCTTCTTGAAGTCCCTCCCTCTATCTATTATTTGTGAGCAGGGCGTGGAGTCGGAGAAGGATGGCGAAGATGACTGTAGCGGCAACGCTTTTGGTGTCGATTTGGAAGATGGTATTTGTGGAAGTGTCGCTATTTCCATGGAGGAGGCCGAATCACGTTAAGGATGTGCTAGTTCATAAAGAGTCTGCTTTTATTTTATTTTTATTTTGTTTACATATGGCTATATTCGTTAGTAGGTGGCGGGATATTCGGGGAAATAGTTGATTTTATGGTTATCTCATCGTTGGCCGTGAAGGGAGATGAGAGTGAAGTGTACTTGACGAGGGAACTTTGGAGAGAGAATGTGGCGTATTAATTTTTAGACTAAGGGAGCGAGATGAAAAATTATAGTTTTGATCTTGATATTTAGGTTTTTAGAAATATATACTCCTAAATGAAGCTTCACATATTACCTATCTTTAAAAGCTTGTCATTATACTCATGTCTAATTTTTGGAAGTAGCAGCCATTCCAGCCTGCACCCAACTCTTGGTGTGTTCTGCTGCTGCTTTGATCGCCTCCTGATCTTTCTCTATTTCCTTCATTCGATGCGGAGTCGGGACATGTCTCCCCTTCTCAACAGCCGGTCTACTTAGCATTCTATTCTCCCAGGCTTTGAGAGCGGGGAATTCATTAATGTCAACACCAGCCCAGAAAGCTGCGGCAACCCACTGTGATTATGAGGTTAGTATTTCCTGCCTTAGTTGTTGTCTTGGCTGGAGAGAGGAGACGGGGTAGGAAAGAAGTAAGGTGGTGAAATGAATAGGTTTGAGAGAAGAATCATAAATTGGAATAGGAGTGAAAAGAAATAGCATACTCCCCAGTGTGCAATATCTGCAATTGTACACTTATCCCCCACGAGATAGCCAGAAGTTGATTTTTCCAGATGAGTGTTGAGAACTCCGTACAGGCGTCTGGTTTCGTTGACGTATCGATTCACGCCATACTCAATACGCTCCGGAGCATAGCGCCCGAAGTGGTTGGCTTGCCCTTGCATCTTCAAGAGAGTTAGCCTATGATGTCATAATGAATACTCGGGGATTATGTCTTGGAGGCAAAAAGCCGTCCGAAAGACTACCCCAGAGGTAGTCGGGGGGTGGCGGGGTGGACGTAGACGGGAGTATAGAGAATTCATGTATACCGGTCCAACGCCGGCATTCAAAAAGAAGAGCTTGAGAGGGTTAGCTCTTGGGCTCGATATGTTAGAAGAGGAATTCGAAGGAGGACGTACCCAATTGTTCATCTCGTAATACTCTCTTGTGCCTTTGGGATACGAAATCTTGTAGTCCTTGTCATACTGATCCACTAAATAGTGTTGAATACTCCCAGATTCAAATAATCGAATTGTCTTCCCATCAGTAAAAGTATCAGTCAAGGCTGGAATTCTTCCGTTAGGGTTGATTTCTAAGAACCAAGGCTCTTTCTGCTCATTCTTAGAGAAGTCAAGATTTGTCACTTTGTAGGGCAAACCAAGCTCCTCGAGAGTGATTGAGATCTTGATGCCATTTGGGGTTTGGGCCGTGTAAAGGTGAATGTCTGGTCGAGAAGCCATGTTGAGTTGTGATAAGAGTCATATGAGACGAGAAGACATGAGGGGGTTTGGTACCTCATTGCGGGGTTAGGCGCCTTTTATCCCCCCTTGGCAAGACACAAAATGCTTGATAATCGTACACCAAGATCGGCGCACTACTCCGTATAAATACAAGCGACATCTAGAGGGAAACCCAATCCAACGTCGCTTGGACTCGCCGAGCCTGTTGGAGCGCCCATTTATGTGCACGATTATCAAGCATCAAGCATCAAGCATCAAACGTCATACCACACTGGCTGAAGGGTGGATTAGCCGCTTTGGTTTGAAGAATAGATCTAACTACTATCAAGAGGGGCCTTACCTTATGCCTATCTCGCCAAGGACACTAGAGACTTCATTTACGTGATTGGAATTTGACTAATTTATCTTCTGGAGTTGTACAGATATTACTTTATTTAGTTAATCTCAAATGTGGAGATTTTAGATTTGAGGAAATGTAACTTGACCTTCCTTGACTCTTGACTCAGCTGAGTGCCTGAGGCATCAAGCGCGAGTGGTTCGGGCTTAGCGTGCTACAAAAGCGAGCACGCTAGACAGCTCCGTATTATCACAAGGCCCTTCTTCCTCTTCCTCCTAACTTCGTCACTACAACCCTATCGCAAACATCCATCAACCATCAAAATGGCCTGGAGACAGCAAGGCAGCACGGGGTCGAATAACATTCCCCTGGGAAACAAGCGTAGATTTGGCGGCGATAGCGCATCCCCTCACGGCGACAGCAATGGCAATGGGAGCAGCGGCTTTACCCCATCTCACTCAAATGGAGTTGCAGATGGTGGCCCGAAGCGCGGTCGCAGCCCAGTCAGAGGTCGGTGCAATCCCTTAAACTTATCCAGTCTCCATGCTAAACGTATACAAGAGCCAAATGCCGATGGATCAAGACGCCGGAAGAAGAGAAATCGTTGGGGCGACCAGGAAGACAACAAGGCTGCAGGTCTCATGGGATTGCCAACTGCCATTCATGCCACTATGACTAGCGAACAGCTCGAGGCATATGCTCTGCATTTACGTATCGAGGAAATTAGCCAGAAGCTTAGGATCGACGATGTGGTACCTGCAGATGGCGATAGGTAAGCTCGTAACCTCTACCAGAATTTAAAACCGTCGAGGCTAACTCTTCACAGGTCCCCTTCTCCTCCTCCCCAATACGACAACTTTGGGCGCCGTGTTAATACTCGAGAATACCGATACCGAAAGCGCCTCGAGGACGAGCGCCATAAACTCATTGAGAAGGCCATGAAGGTTATTCCTAACTACCATCCGCCACAGGATTATCGTCGCCCTACTAAGACACAGGAAAAAGTCTACGTCCCGGTCAATGACTATCCAGAGATTAACTTCAGTATGATTGCTAACCCTCTAACCTTTCTATCTAACCTTACTCCAAAACCCCCAATTTTCATTTATTGTGTGACCGTGCGTGGCACCTGAGAAATGTGGCGCATTGTCATCACTAACCTGTCACTCACTCACTACATTTTGCTCTTAGCTTTTGACCATACACTAACACTTAGCTACTAAAGTCGGCTTACTTATTGGTCCTCGTGGCAATACTCTAAAGAAAATGGAAACAGAATCTGGTGCCAAGATTGCTATCCGTGGAAAAGGCTCCGTCAAGGAAGGAAAAGGCCGATCCGATGCAGCTCATACCAGCAACCAGGAAGAAGATCTCCATTGCCTGATCATGGCGGACACCGAGGAGAAAGTCAACAAGGCCAAGAAGTTGATCCACAACATCATTGAAACTGTAAGTCCTGCCATTTATAACTTGCCACCTTAACTTGACTAATGTTTTCTAGGCTGCATCCATCCCAGAAGGTCAGAACGAGCTCAAGCGTAACCAACTCCGAGAACTTGCAGCACTCAACGGTACTCTTCGTGATGATGAGAACCAAGCTTGCCAAAACTGCGGTCAAATTGGTCATCGAAAATATGACTGCCCAGAACAGCGCAACTTTACTGCAAACATCATTTGTCGTGTTTGTGGAAATGCAGGCCATATGGCTAGGGATTGCCCAGACAGGTTAGAATACTACAACTTGAATTGGAGAGAGAGAATACTGACATTTGGTAGACAACGTGGTGCTAATTGGCGCAACGATGGTCCTGGTGGTCCCCCTGGTCCTGCAGCTGGTCGTATTGGCGCTGGCGATGCAGTTGACCGAGAATACGAGGTAAGAAATTCCCATGCAAAATTCCCATTCAACATAACTAATATCGTCTAGTCTCTCATGCAAGAACTTTCTGGTGGTGCGCCTGTTAACAATGATGCGCCTAGACGTATTGAATCCGGCCCATCTGGAGGATATGATCAAGCACCTGCTGAAGACGTCAAGCCTTGGCAACGTGGACCTACCGGCGCTGCTGCTCCATGGCAAAAGCGTGGCGACGACCGAGGGTTTGATTCTCGCGATTCTGGACCTTCTGGTGGATCTGCTGCTCCTTGGGCCAGAGATCGTCCTCGTGGAGATGCTCGTGGAGGCGATCCTTACTATGGCGGCCAAAATGGTTATAATGCTCCTCCATCTGGACCTGCTACTGGCAATGCTGCCCCCTGGGCCCAACAACCGCCCGCTTATCCACCAGCAGGTGGATATGGTGGTTACGCTGCTCCTGGTTATAATGGTGGATATCCGCCTCAACAAGCCATGGGAGCACCACCCGGACTTGCTGCACCTCCTGGATTGAGTGGACCTGGTCTGAGTGCGCTTTTGCAACAATTTGCCGGTAGCCCTCCTCCCCCGCCACCTGATGCAGCTATTCCTCCACCCCCCATCTGGTCCAGCTCCTCCCCCACCACCGCCTGGCGATGCGCCACCCCCGCCTCCTCCGTCTTGAATAGGCCACAGGTCAACCATTCTTAGATGCTACTAACATAGGATTCTCGCCTTTCTTGGGCTTATAATGGAGGCTACTGTCCAGATGGCCTGCCTCGGTGCCTCTTATTTTCATCACTGACATTTCTTCCTTGGTCGTTGCGATTAACCGTCTCATAGGACAGATGCATTGTACTTATAGAATAAAACAGTCTTCCCAAGCTCGTTGCCGTGAACGGCGAATGATGTTCAGTTATGACCTCGAAATGTGATATCTCTGCTCTTTTCTTAAACCCCCTCCGAAAGTATGAACTGAGCACCTGCGAAATAACCAAATGGTTGCGGTTGCTGTCTCGCTTGGTTTCGTGGCAAGATCATAGAATAGTTCCGCTGAGGTTGCTTTGATTAGACGTGACGCGAGAGTCCAGGATGTGCTACGATACTTTCCTCTTCCGCCGTCACCAGCTCCTAAAGATGAGAAAGCACACAGCTTTTTCTCTCTCGCTCTACTCTAACTGCAGCATTTGCTAACCGCACTACTTCTTTATTGCTCTTGAACAGACAGAAATGATTTCTAGCATATTTTGGTGATGAGTGATTGAGCTGTTGGGCTTATCGTACTTTGAAGTAGTTTTTTGAACTTTATAGAGGCGGAAATCACAAGTTGTGAGAAGATATCAGTGATGGTACCCCATTGACTCCGACGTGAATTTCGAAGAGGGAGGTGGTGAACGAGGATGGGAAGGAAGGAAGGAAGGAAGGAATAGGCTAATAGAGCCGTCTTGAGTTCGCCGGCGGTAGCTATTCTGCCGATTCCGTCTCGAAAGCCTCCAACTTTTTCCCAACTGCGTATAGAGCATTTACGAAGACACACGCTCCCACTAAATGCTGCGAGTATATAGAAAATGTAGGTACCACCCCCTTCTTGATTCTCATCCTCTTCGCATTCTCTTCCAAACTCCAAATGTCCTCCAAATCTGAAGTCCCGCCGGGGCTCTCCAACTTCATCCGCCTCAACCCCGCCGTCTGGTTCCTCGAACCCTCCTCCCCAACAGTCCCCTCAGACCCAGACCTTATCCTGCTCGTAGGTTGGATGGATGCCACTTCTCGTCACATCTCCAAATACACTGCTGGATACACCGCCCTGTACCCCACCTCGCGCATCCTTACTATAACGACCACAGGCTACGACTTTGTCTTCCGCACCCAGGCCTCGAATGAAGCGCGCATTGCCCCAGCCTTAGAAATACTATACGGTCTTCCAAAAGAGACGAAGTTGCTGTTGCATTTCTTCTCGAACGGGGGTGCAACCACGACGGCTTTTGTTGCGAAGGCATATAAGGAGAAGACGGGGAGAGTGCTACCGGTCAAGGGGGTGGTGTTGGACAGTAATCCTGGGAAAGCGATATATGGAGCTACCGTGAAAGCTTTTAGCGTTGCTCTGCCAAAGAATATTGTGGTAAGATGTATCGGGGTGTTCGTCTGGAGTGTTCTCCTTTTTCTGTATCTTGGTCAGTGCAGAGTGAGGGGCAAGCCGGATATTATTGAACGGGCGAGGAGGGAGGTGAATGATAAGGGGTTGATGGAAATTAAGGCACCAAGGGTGTATGTGTATAGTGAAACGGATCCCATGGTCGATCGGAGGTTTGTGGAGGAACACGGGGAGGATGCTCAGAAATTAGGGTATAAGATCGATAGGGAGAAGTTTGTAGGCAGTGGGCATTGCGGACATATGCTTCTTGATGGCGAGAGGTATTGGAAGATCATTCAGAGACTTTGGAGTATGGTTGACTTGGACTAGAGTATCGTCTACTACTGAATACTGAGAAGGCATGTCCATATCAGGGTTCCGCACTTGCTATCTCAGGCACTGTAAGAATCTTATAGTAATTATTGACTATGGCTCATTTGAACCTCACAGGTGATCACGGTTTATGTTTCACTTGCAGATTTTGAACTTCTATAAACGACGTAGAAAACAGAAATAGATGACTTCTGGCGACATCGTTGTATGACTTGTATCCTAAAGGGGCTTTATGGGCATTTTGAATATCCATCATTTCCTCCACGTTTAACTCCATAAGCGAGAGTAGCAAATGGCATTGCATTTTCCAGGTAAACAATATATAATATGAATTATCTACGTATCTATTTATTAACCTTTTTACATATCCAAAAGCCCGTCCAGCCCTAACTTGCTACCCAAATTTCTAGTCAAAACTTCTTTCCTCTTCTGAGCAAACCATACGCACCCAAAATTATTTCATGAGCCCACCTCGTCAGGATGAAACCATCTTCCGTCCTTAAATACACTCTCTGGAGACAAAACCCTATCCTGCAACTCAAACCCAACACCACAAACCGCCTTCCTCTTCCTCGCAAACCTAATATAAAGCCCCAACCACACCTCCCGATCCCTACAATCACTCGCCCCAAACCACTCACTCTTCTGACACCTGGGCATATACTTATTCAACACCTCCTTCCTGGCCCTAATCCACGGCTTCGGGACCGGCCAGTCGCTAAAATGTAAGTATTTCGCTTCCCCCAACACCTCATACGGGTCCCATTTCTTGGCTGTGGATGAAAGGTATGCGGCATGGGAGGAGCGGCGGAACTCGCCGGTGAGGAGGTTGTATGGCCGTTGCGGGATGCGTAGGATGCGGTTTTTGAAGACCGTATTGAGGATGTCCATGTCGTAGGTGTTTGGGGACGCGGACTCGATTGCTTGGGTTATTTGGGAGAAGGTTTCTGGTGACGGTTGGAGAAGCAGGAGTTGGGAGGAGAAGGAGAAGCCGGTGGGCTGGCCCCAGTATACGTAAGGCATTGCAACCGGGGCAGGAGGCACGAGGAAGAGCTCATCGAGATTCTGGAGGACGATGGCGTCAGAGTCTAGAGCTAGGACTCGGTCGAATTGTGTGAGGTTGAAGGCTAAGAGTTTGGTGTAAGAATCAGACCAGGTTGCTTGGGATGTGTTATTGTGGTGCAAGACGTCGACGGGTTGGAGCTTGACGTAATAGTCGTTTACTGCTGATTGAAGGAGACGGGCAACAGGTGTCAGGCCTCGCGCAGGGTCGACGTCGTTAATTTCATTGGGATCCCAATTTGAGGGATACAACATCATCCTACGCAGATGTTAGTTCGAAGTTTCAGTACGCAAGCAGAATCCACACCTCTGTGCCCGACTTCCAATCTCTTCGATTTCGCTCCATATCATCAGCGCATTGCACAAATACTCTGGCGAGGTCACATATTGCACATAGTACAGCTTGCTCCAATCGATACTCTCATCCTCCACACTCTTTATCGGTCCTACAGCAGGCGGCAGAGGCTCGTCCGGATCGTGATTGTGTTCGATTACCCATTTGATTCCAAAGTAGAGGAGAATGCATATCGTAATGGCTTGGAATGCGGGCGTGGAGGTCAGCCGGCGGATTCGTCGCGTATAGGAATGGAAACCAGCCATAAGGTTCTCATATCAAGGCTTCTTTATCGCATGTTCCTCTGCTTCTCGTTATTTCTTCCCTTTCTCCTTCTTCTCCGCCTTCTTGACCGGACGCTTGGCAATGTCGGGTTCGACATCCTATTGCCAAGCCAGCGCGGCAGCAAATTGCAATGGAGTTGGTTGTCAAGAGGTTCCAAGGCGCTAGCAGTGCCGCGCTGGACCACTTTCTGTTGATTGCCCGCTGAGTACTTGTGCTAGGCCCTTACAACTCTCAGCATCCTGTATACAAGAGTATACACAAATAGAAGAGGAGAGAGGATTGCAGCGAGGCCAGGGGTGGTACCTAGAAAGGGGAAAGGTAGCCTGGTACCCGATTTTGTTTTGCACACTATGTACAGTAAGCCCTCGGAACATGCAGGAGATATATCAGTTACCTCTATCTAACATCAAAGTGCTAGTCTATTTTCCATTTCAGATCTGCCTTTTTCTTACGTCGCGCCGCTCTCTACAACCCATCATGGGGTGCCGTTTGTGTATCTCGCACCTCATTGTTTCTAATAAGTCCAGTTTCATTTCAGTCCTCTTTTCAAGCTGCCACTCCAGCTGACGAGAGTGTTCGCACCAATAAACTTCAGTCAACTCTCTCACAATCGCCAATCTGCTAGCTTCTATTTCCCAAGCTGTGCGGGGTTTGGTATTGAATGGCCAGGGGTGGAATCAATACCAAAATCTGCCAAATCGGTCGTCCCATCTATACTATAGTACGTGATATGGTTTATTTTCACTACAAATATCAAAATTCCTTTGATATTGATAGCTTGTTAAAAATATACTCAGATCTCAAGATCCCAAAAGTGCGTGTCATACGACTACGTCGAAACCACTTTGACACCCAGACTCCTTGGTGAATTAGAATGGCGATGGCGATGGAAAGGACTGGAAGCTAGCAGCCTGATGGAAGGACTGATTGTCTGCTTGCTGGAAATTGGAGTTGCTGTCCATCAATTTGGGGAAGGTTGTGTTGCATGGGGTTGACAGGCATGTAAGGGGAGGGGCTTTTAAGTTGTGTTAAGGTGCTTATGTGGTCTTGGAGATATTCTAGGAGAAGATAGTGTAAAGAAATCTGGAATGTGAGGCAGGATTTTAGAGACTTTGGGCAAAGGTCTTCTTCGTGTGACTGTTTTTTAAAGGAAGCTCGACTCACTACCTTTAGGAAGTGATTCTACATGGGGGTTTATAGGCTCATCTGGCTTATTAAGTTAAGATATTATCTAAAATAACAAGTATCAATTATTATTAATTTTTCTGGCACACTTGGATCATGCAATCTGAAAATTAGCTTTTGAAATTGCCCTATCAATGAGGATATATCACTCGGATAAAGGTCGGTTGGTACAAAACACAATACCCGCTCATATACAGGAATTATTGCATTGGAAGCCCGAGCACCGAGAACACTATTTTTGGGTCAAAGTATAGTTGTTCCGCTGATATACGCTTGGTGCCAGCCGAGAAGTGTTTCCCCGCCTCTTTTTTCTTCACGAGGCTTATCTTGCGCCGCCGACGATCTTGTTGGTTGGATTTATGGTCCAGGCATTTCTTGGGATGCTATCATTGGCTGGTGCGCAGCTTGGACCCTCCTCCCTTCTTTGCAGGCAACCAACTACAGCCACGACGGACTGGAGAGTGGGCTTCTACTATTAACTCTAGACTACGAACCTAAAGGCCAGAAGTGCAAATTGTAGATAAATAACGATTTGAACGCCCTCTTCCTCTCTCTTTTTGGCTTCTCTTTAAATTCAAACACCAAAGCTCTATTGCCTGTCTCTCCATCTCCAACCCGTCTCACCCACAAATTTAAATCATCATGTCTCCCTCAGAAACATCTCCTATCGCGGTCATCCTTTGCTCAACAAGGAAACCCCGTGTTTGTCCACAGATTGCAGCTTTCGTTACCCAAATCATCAAAACAACACGGCCCACAGACGAAGCTCCTCATAACCTTCAACTCGTCGACTTGGCCGAATGGAATCTCCCCATGTTTGATGAACCCACCATCCCATCTCAAATCAAAGACTACAAGAATTACGTGCAACCTCACACGCGGGCCTGGAGCCAGGAGATTCAGAAATACTCTGGGTTTATCTTCATTTTGCCTCAATATAATTGGGGATATCCGGCTGCTATCAAGAACGCTATCGACTATCTCTTCAACGAATGGCATGACAAACCGGCTTGTGAGTCGCCAGAGTTCTAGATTTCTTGACTGGCCCAGGCATAAATAAGACTAACTCGTCGACTTCCTAGTAATCATCAGCTATGGTGGCCACGGTGGCACGAAAAGCGCCGGACAGTTTCGTCAGGTTCTTCAGGGCGTTGACATGAGGATTGCGGAGACTATGCCCGCGCTTTCATTCCCGTCGAGGAAGGCTCTGGTGCAAGCAGCAAAGGGGGAGGATATGGGGTTGCTTGAGCGAGGTTCGGAGGAGAAGATATGGGGTTCCGAAGAGAAAGCCATATCCCAAGGGTTTGAGGAGCTGCTGGCTCTCATTTCACAGAAGAAGGATTGATGATTAAGTCTACCGTCTCCAAGCATTACGATTGCGGATTAGTATTAGAGAGAAGAGTGATAGAGAACAATGATTAGAAACTTTCTAGAGAGCGACGAATGCAATAAAACTATTTGCATATGAAGCCCTCCGCGCGGTTCGGCTGCTCTGGTACGTACTAGCCAGCACTAGGACACGTGCTCACACTATGTGCCCCACACTGTCCAGCTCCAAGCCTTCGACATCACCCAGAATCCCAACCTCACCTCACTTCCACCCCTCACATGTCTCTTCAGTGAGCATGCTTAATTCTTCGCCGCCTCGTCTTCTTTGGTCTTGACAGTTGCAACTTATCCTGATAATATACTGGGTTCATTTTGCCAAGTTACAATCGTTCGTATCAGCTGGCTGCCATAACAATTTTGGGTTGAGGATGACTAGCGGCTCCTCCGAATCTCCTAGCCCCCAGTAGGTAAGGGTTCCTCAACCGCCGCTATTTCTTTAAATATAAAGATGACTTCTCGTCATATACTTCGTTGGTTTTACATTACTCTCCGTGCAGCTCTCACGTACTGACATTTCTCGTATTTTAGTCACCAGACTAAGTACGCCATCTTCCTATACCACACTAGTCCTTCCAACGTCAACGATTCTGCAATTTACCTCACAGCAACCTCCGGATTGTGAGTTTCTTGCTCCAAATGTCTTTTCTAGTCTGCAAAAATGCTCCGGCTCTCCCCCAGCGACATTTAGAAGCGTCAGACCCTTCTCTTGTCCCAAACCCTACCGACATGCCATCATTCCCTTGCTTCAACGAGCCTAGAGGGCTATTAGAGGCCCCTCTTGTCCCGGACTCCAGTGACAACATTCGGAGTTTCCTTCAATTCGATGAGCGCCAAGAAACCTCACAGATAACTCTTGTAAATCACGTTCACGATACCCCGCCATTTTCCCAAGCCACTTATCAAAAGATCCAGAAGACCTCTCTTGTCCCCAACCCCACCAGTATTCCAACAACATTTCCCCGCTTTAACGAGCTGGCCAAAGAGCTTCGGTTGATGATATGGGCACATGCTATCAAAAACAGAGACCCCCGGATCATTGAGGTTGTGCTCAGAGTTCCAGATCCTAGTGTTTGTCGTGATCCTAAGCTCCGCTATCGTCGAGCTAATCTCCCACTGTCTGGTATCTTTTTCGCCAACCACGAATCACGGACCGTTGCCTTTGAATCTCATGTTTGCGAACCTCTCATCCTCGAAGGCCACTTGACCGAAACGTTTGTCGATTATGAAAGAGACATGATATTCATCTCTCTTGGGCCATGGGAAGCTTTCTATCTCAAGCGACTCAATTGCCCCGAGTTGACCAAGAAATGCCGGAGACTTGCGTTAACTTATGACACCAAAGTTCTGAATATCCTCCAATCACAAGTTATCCCCGCACGCATACCGCGTGATTCCCCGTTCTTCTCGAAGTTCACACGCCTGGACGAAGTAGCAATGATAGAATGGGGAAGCTATAGTGTCTTTTCTCAAAGTAATGGCAAGTTGGGTTTGACTGACTTGGAAATCGCACCCGTTTCGGAGGAGGAGGAAATGTCACAGGTGGGGCCAAGTATTGCAAGGGCGAAGATCTTCTTGAACTATCAGGCTCGGTGCTATGGTATTACGAAAGTACTTGTCGGCGTAGCCCAGGTGAGTTTGTGCCAAATTTTGAGATGGTAAACTTATGCTGGACGGATTAAGCTGACGATTTCCATCTCGCAGTCAAAGGCTCCGGGAAGGTTTAAATCCGCGAACACTTATATCGCTCTGAGAGCTCGCTATATGGCATCTCTTTACCAGGAAATGGAAGAGTGGGATTAATACCGCCATTGGTGTTTTCGGTGATAGACATATCCGGAGGTTATTAATCGGCATATCTCGATGGGTCTTTTGGTCATTATTGAAGATGTGACTTTTTAAATAGTGTAGTTAGAAGAGCAAGGAGTATTCTTGCTGGTATTGGAGCAGAAGCTTTCCCGAGAGTAATAAACAGCACTGTCTATCTAAGCTGAACTCGATTGTAAGTTTTTATAGAACGCTCATTTTTTGCCGTTGATGTCATCGGTGAAGCAGAAAACTGTTCCAAGGCACATGGTCAGCGAGATTTTTCGCATTGGTAGACGAGCAGTGCAATTATGAACAAGGAGTGTGAGCTTCAAGAAGGGTCTCCCAAACTCGGCCACAACCCAACAGCGCAGGGACTCAAACAAGAGAACGTTGCAAATGATTTATATTGTTGAAATAGGCGCATGCTGGAAGGGCAATATGAACAACATCCTCTGAGAATATAATGCCTGCCCAAACCCGAAGATTTCCCAAACCCACCCTACCACACTTCATCCTCTATTAACAGCAATGGGTGTCCTGCACATCTCACTCTACCCGTGCAATCGGGATCATGAAAGCACATTGGTGTTATCCCCCAATTTCCTACAGCATTTTCACCACTCCTCCTCAAACCCATTCTCCAATCATCCAAACTGGCCCGGCTTCCCCAAACAACATTCCCAGAGAGAGTTCAACCGCGCACCGCACATCCAGTCCCCCCTCATCTATGGTTCTACCTCCCACCCCCTTCACCCAATATATCCTTCAACCTCACTATTTCTTCCCCCCCTTGGCATCCTTCACCGGTTTCGGCTTCTTATACGGCCCATTCGTCGCGAGATGTATCCAATACGCCAACAACCCTATCCCGATGTTGACCACCAACACCACGATCAGTATTATGAGCAGGTACGGCGATGCCTGCAGCACGGCCGTCGCCTTGGGCGTGAAGCCGAAGAATTTGAAGGCGTCAGGCCCGGTGAATGCGATGCCCATTTTGGAGATGTTTGTTTATTGTGTAGCGTGGAGGATAGGATGCGTGTATTGTCTGTTCGAGGTGGATTTGACTTTGAATCGAAAGAGGACCTCCTTATCTCCTTTTCTCCTTTTCTCAGGGCTTAATAAATCAATTCCCTGCCCAAAAAAAATGCCTCTTCTCGATTCGCTCAAAAAAGTAAAAAATCCGCTCAACAGATGTTCAGATCCCAAAATATTAATGACACGAAGAAAACCAATCACTTAACTCGCGACGCCCGTCCGCGGACGTGGGATTCATTATATTCAACTTATAATTAGAACCTCAACAATACAGGGTGACAGATGCGCAATGATCCCCTAACAAGTATGATACGCCTCAGCGTTTCAAATTGCGGATCGCGGGTTCTGCGTCGTAGTGTCTGGGCAAGAGAAGCCGGGTTTTGACTTGGAGCTTGGAGACTGGCAAGAAAACACCACGGGTCTGTGACATTTCTCAAACCTTGCCTGATAAGGATGACCTGAGGTCTGGCACTATCCGCCCATCCATCGTGGTTAAGACTCCAGGTTCGGATATGTTCTTGAGGCTGAAAGGGAGTTTCGACGGCTACGGGATGTTTGGGTGTGCAGGTTGATTTCAACCCCTGGTGAAACATGCGTTTGATGCAGACCGCCCCTCCATTCTACCAAGCATGTTGGAAGTAAGTAAACAGCGCTATGACTCTCCTCCCGCTAAAGCTGTCCTTATAAGGTTGAGTTCTACTATTGCACTTAAACGTTTTGGTTATATACGCGGTTTCTATTACCGTTCATACCCTTAGGCAACATTGCCCTGTCATAACTCAGAGACAGTCGCACTCGAAACATCGTGAGAGGCTCCGCGGCTATTCTTCCATCCCGTCGTTAAAGCACATTAACTGTTCTGATCTGTTCTCGACTTGATCGAGATATCCAGGCTGAACTAGTCTACCCCAAAAGAAGCTATCGACATCCATCTTACTCTCTAGGTATCTATTCAAAGCACGCACAGATAGCACATACATGTATATATTACAAAACCCAAACCCCTTTGCTCGACGACCTAGAACACCGCATTTATCCAATTACAACGATACCCCTATGCTTTATGACCAGCAGTTCCAATCAGAATCGAAACGCAAGTCTCGTACTGTACAGTAACACACGACTACGTTAAGTGGCGTCATCGGTGACTAGTAACTTATCAACCTCTTCCAAGATTGACTTCCCAGCCAGGCCTAGCGTCTCCAACGTCCGCTGCATATTCTGGCCTTCTTTCTGGACGGTACGTAGGACTAGCTCCATCTCCGTATAGCGCCGTCGAAGATTCTGGATCTCATCCTCGAGAACTCGATTACGCTCTGCATCCATGTCCTTCGGGAGCGACGAGGATTTAGAGTCGTTTCCTGGTTTATCATTGGGATTTCTATCGGTGGATTGGTCTAGTGATGCTGGGGCGTTTTCCAATTTGCCCTCCGTATCTCCAGGGGAATGGGACCTCGGTAAGCCCTTCTCAGTGAGCAAAGATTCAATCCTCGCTTCCATCTCTCCCTTGAGCCTATTCCACTCCTTTCTTTCCTCGGCGGCTATCTCTTCTAGCTGACTAGCCTTCTTCACAATCTGAACATACTGAGCGCCTTCCTGTACAGCAGCTTGTCTATATTCGTCCCGACTACGAGAAACTTCTTCGATGTCCCCTTCTAACTCAATGACTTGGGACTGTAATCTCAATTTCTCTTCCGACAAGTTTATGATCTCGGTGTCCGAAACAGCATGCTTCTTCTCCAATGCGCTGGCTCTCGTCTGAGAGCGCGAGAACGCTGCGAGGAGCTTATCATGCTCTCCTTGTAGAGAAGAAAGTGCAATCTTCTGGATAGACACTTCGTGCTGAAGTGCCGCCGTGTGCGCTTGAAGAGCATCTGGACCATGTGCAGATGCAATGGGTGGCAGATATGTACTTGAAGAGCGAATAGTCGGTAGGGGGGGTAGGTTTATCTGCGGGTTTGTACTCTCGTGCAAGCCAGTTGAAGGGGAGGGAAAGCTGCCTGATGTAGGCGAGTGGATAGAAAGACCTGGGGGCGAGGGTAATTGTCGATTAGGCGTAAGTGGTGGATTCATAACAGAAGCTCTTTGGGAACCTCTGTCAATTGTCGAAAAAGGTGGATATTCATTTCCAGGCCTCACCAACGCCGAATCTTGTACGGTCGTTTTGAGGGAGCGTCGCTTTCTAGAAAATTGGGGGTCCGAAGTTGGCTCCAGATCTTCACCGAACCTAAACGCATCTTCCGCTTCAGAACCTATGCGCCGCTTCATGATACTTGAGAGACCATCTTGGGGAGGAAAGCCGCCTTTGGTGGAAGGTCTACCAGGGATTCCTTGGCGGAAGCTCTGTAAGGTGTTCGACGGGACCTGGCGAGCAATTTTGTCGGCTAGCTCGTTGGCATGATAAATTCTGTCGAGGATCCAGTCCACAGTAGATTTCACACCAAATTGAGCGATTGGAGGACAGGCCGATGAGGCATCACTATGCTCAGGTGTCTAGCACGGAGGAGAGTATTCAGCTCGAGTTGAGAGTATAGGAGCTGATAGATAGTGAAATCGTTCTGGCACTTACATGAATGCTACCGCGGAACTCCGAGGCGAGACCCGCAAGCGTCTCGGTTAGCTGAGTCAGCACCGCTGCAGCTTTCTGTGTGACCGAGGCAAGCTCTGGTGACTTGCTGCAGCTCTCGCAAGATACGAAATCGCCATTCTGACTTGGTGTGGTAAGTCGTCTGCAGCTCCCACACAGAAAGGTCGTATTATAATCCGACTTGTAGAGAGCATCGGCAGTTCTGTCAGACTCCATCAACTCCGGCCTTCCCCATGCGTTTGGCTTTGGTTGAGAAGGCTGTTGCCGCGGCGAATCAACTGGAATTCTATCCCAGTCGTGCAACGAATCTTGCAATTGAGTGCCGCATTAGCACCAGATTGTGGCTGAAGGCTTGAACTACACTTACAAGATGACCGCGACCCTGGGCGCCTGGTGCTCGAACTTATAGTCTCCCCCGATATATAATCGTAGCTGTGCCCTTCAAATCTTCTTCTCTTGGTAGAGTCCATCTGGGAGAATATGCTTGAACCGTCTTCCTGCTCTGGCCCCGAATGTATAGCCGTCCCCTGAGCACGCCCACTCTCGATTGAAGGCAGTCTAGCGTCATTCCGGGAGTTGGGCGTCTTCGACACCGTTGCATCTTCGTCCCACGGGCGTTTGATGTTCGATCGATACAATTGGGACCCATCCCGTTCACGACCATCCATTACTACACAGGCCGAGCCGATTGTCTTACTGAGGAGCTACCAAGCAACCCCTCCATACGGCCGCGATGAATAGATACGCTTGGGGTTGGACGTAAAGAAGGCACAGAATGGTCGAACGATTGCTATCTATCCAGCGTAAGTATCTCTGCTTGCTAAAGGATATAGATATGGCAGGGCTGGGACCGTCGAATATGAGGCGTGGAAAGAGTAGTATGACTTACAGCTCCGACGAGTTCGTCGCATAGGCAGGATCTATCCTATAACCAGCAGAACAAGTGCAGCATCTGAGCGGAGTTAGAGTGGTGAAGCAGTATACAGTGATCGAAGCGGACGAGGGACGAGGTACCGGGTCACCAATAGAATAGTGTGCACTGCGCACTCTGCAGCCCCGGCTCGAATCCATTGCCTCTGATGCCCAGTCCAGTAATGTAGTCCATAGGGGCTCCTTCGTCGAGTCGCGTTAGGAGGTCACCCATAATTCTTCCGATGTTGATCAGCTCGGACAGCTATGATTCTTCTATCCGGGCCCCAGCAGGGTCCAATGGCTGCTGCGAGTCCCGACAAGGTTCCAGTGATTTTGTCAGCGAGCTAGTGCCTTACTCATCGCCCAACCCACAACGGACCCAGGGAGCAGAGGCACCACCATCTTGGTCGGTAGTAAGCTGCGAGACGAGACGCGAGACGAGTTCATTTGACAGCGAGGACTTCTCCTAGACCTACATCGGAGTGAAAACACGAATACAAACCGTATCAAGCGACTATCCAACCCACGAACACAGGCAAACGCGAGGTTGTACAGTAGGGTGAGGGTTCGCAGTCGTTGTCCGGGTACTGACCTCTTTCAGCAGAATAAACTCCGATAGGCTGAAAGCATCGTCTTCCGACGGGCCTGAGAACGGCTGTGGCAATCATCCTCGGCCTTCAGATTCTGGGAAGCGTGAGATAGCAGATGTCGTTGTTGGTGGTAAGGAAGCGGCGGGGAAATCTCCACTTTCGGTCACAACAGGTTAGGGGACGGTGGCAGCAGCAGTGGCAGTCTATTTAGTTGAACGGAGGTGGCCGGAGAAATTTCAATCTCTGTCTTGACCATAAGGGGAGGCATTCAGCTCCTCCCAAGATTCGCTTCTGAGAAGACTTGTTGTTGATAGGAGGAATTGCTTCTAGCCGTGCTCTGCACACGTTCTCTTCCCATGAATTCGTGGAGTAAAATTAGATCTGGCTAGTTTGGAGAGGTCTTACTAAGATTGCCCTATCCGCAAATGGATCGAGAGCTTGACATAAAGCCTTTGATTTTTAGGATTGGCTTTCAAAGAGAGGAGTGGCCATATAACCCCGGCCAAGCAAGATCTATATTTACGACAACGGCCCATCCTCGATGCCTTCCTGTCGATCGAGTGTTATGAAAAAGGAGACACAAGATGCGAACAAACTCGGTCCTTTGATTTCTAATTCGCCCGAAGTGCCTACCTCCGTATTTGGGCGAATAAGAGTAAGGCTTCGACCAGATGAGGCAACAAAAATCAACTACAATATTGATACAACCTCGAATTCAACACTTCTCAAGCCAAAACAAAGGTTTGGATTGGGTTTCCTATCTATGGGCGTAGCTGAGCTCAAGTAGCTCTCGTTATCTTTAGTATACTAAGGGACACTTGGTTTGGTCGATGTTCACCATGGTTACTAATGCCTAGCTGATGGAGGGCCTTGTTACCTGCACACTCACGGAGACCGGACCGAGCATACGTATGTATGAAGGATGGATTTGAAGATACGGACCGTCCAATCTCAAGATACTCCTACCACTACGCTGAGCAGCATCCTGACCGAATTAGCTCACATAAGCTCTTCGACGCGGGGAGGAGCAACTGGTCTGACGGTTTCATAATAGGCTAAGCCAAGCAAGCGCCTGCACTTTGAAATATATTCATACTGGCTCTGGACACATAACCACTGAACATGAAGGATTGAAATCACGAGGAGTCCAGCACCAGGAGCGTTTCTCGTTGGATAATCGCGTGATTAGTGGGAGCATCATTGCACTGTACTCCGCAAAACTAGGTATCTACTAATGCTACCGATCCCAAAACTTCCCAAGCCATCAACGCCAATTTACTTGTACAAAATTCTTCCCCGCTATGCCGAAAATCTAGCTGTATCTCCTGCCTCGTTTTGTGGGAGGCGATCTTGAATCCCTTGAATCATTATCGTCCCTTCTTCGTTTCGGCACCGGTGAAATGGAACGGCTGTCTCGAGGGCGGAATCTTCTTCGGGGCGGCGATCTCGAATAGCTCGGATCCCGCCGGTCTCTTCGTTGAGAGGCAATCGAGCTCGAGTTCCGTCTCCTGGGAGGCGTAACAGATGGCGATGCTCGTCTCCGCGGTGGGGTGATTGAACGTGAGTCGCGTCTTCGAGGTGGGGTAACTGATCTTGTGAGAGATCTAGTGTAGCTTCGGCCTCTCGCTGCGTGCCTCTTCGTTTCACGAGGGGTTATTGAGGGAGAGCGTCCTCGGCGCCTGTCACGGTCATGAGATGGTGATCTCGATCTTGAGTACGAAGAAACAGATCTTGTCATTGATCGGGACAGACTTCGTCCTCTCCGTTCTTTCCCTTTATTTACACGAGGAGGCGTCCGTGATGGAGAACGCCTTCGATCAATAGCACGGGATTGAGATGGAGAGCGAGATCCTGAGTATGAAGAGCCAGTATATGAAGAGTAGCTCGATACCGAGCTTCCAGAATCGGAGTCTTCATCGCCAGCAGCGGGTGGTGGCAACGTTGGTTTAGGCAGGTTCTGAATGTATTCTCGCATCTCTTCGGTTACTGCGCCCATTCCGATACTAGTAAAGTAATTGATAGAGAATCTGGTATTTCGCGGATTGTCGCGAGGGAAGAGCCCTTCAAAATAAGGCCGTAAAAGGTCATCTTTGAGTCGCAACTGTAATTTTGCCATCCCCATTTCCTCGGAAAGTTCCTGGAAGAGAATCTTGACGAAAATACGACTACTAGATGTGGTCTCTTCTTCATTGAGATGAACCGACGACAAGACGTGCCATCCAATTGCATCAGAACTAATAAGATGGCCAAAGAATCGGCCAATATTTCTGAGCCTGTTTGTCTCATACCGATGGATAGTATCGTAATACTTGGTAAACGACTGTTCGAAAAGGTCGGTCCAAAGCCGATTGATCTTGGCAAATCGCTCGCCGATCAAGCCCCAGAATTTCGAGTATGTCTTCTCCTGCGAACAGCATTCCACTATCATAGAAGGGAGCTCTTGTTCTTGTCCTGGTGGAAGGGATATCTTCATCAACTTGTGGCATGCTTCTTCTGGGTCGATACTGGACATAAGTGTAAGATATATCGTCCTTCGCAAATTTACCAGGTCAGCGTTACTCTGATCCTTGATCTCCAAAGCCTTTTCTTCTTTCTTCTCCCCATTATCCTCACTATCATCGCTATCGTCGTCTTCTTCCTCGTCATCATCACTTCCTTCTCCAAGAATCTCGGCCTTAAGTTGCTTGTATTCCTCCTCTTTCTGTTCCCATTCCGGGTCAGGTATGAATCTATTCAGTCTCTCCTCGACGTCGATCGGCTCGTCTAACTTGATAATATGGGTATGCTGGTCTTCTTCCTCAACGAGATCCAGTTCCTCCTTGATCGCAGGATTGTCCTTGTACTTGTCTTTCCGAATCTGAAATAGAACTTCGATCATATATTGTACCCTTTTGTCAATGTCAGCTTGGTGCAATATTTCCCGAAATTGATCAAAGACCAAATTGGCGACGGGTTTATTCATATCCTCCAAATGCTGCCCAACCTCTCTGGTAAGGCCAACAGCAATCTCAACGCTGTCATCCGAGGGTTTGCTGAGAAGTAGAACTAAGATCTCGGCCGCTAATATCTCGCTTGCTACTTGCTGGTTGCACAGATGGGCAATGAAGGTCGTTGCTGAAAGACAGACCGCCTTATCGTTCCTTTTAAACCCCTTCTTGAATGACGTTACGAGGCGCTTTAACAAGAGCTGCCCAACGTTCGGAAGCTTGGTATTGACAATGGCCACCATGGCAGCATATATGGGGGTGAAAGGAAGACTAGCAGCTTGCGCCTTCATGATGCTCCTGCAGAAAAGACCTTGACCTCTAATAAGATTCTCCCCGAACAGCTCAGGGACAATATGCTTGATGTTCGAGACATTGACTTTATTGATTAATCCGTTGATGGACTTCTTCAGTGCTTCCCAGGCCATGCGCTGGTATGCGTCGCTCGACTTGTCGGTGATCTGTGCCTGCAGGGCTCGTAGTCGTGCTGGTGGTATGTATGTTCCACCGGATCGCACGTTCAACAGCTTCTCATATTCGGCCTTCGCAGCCGCCTGCTTCTCCGCATCTGTACGAACGCTTGCGACCTCCATGGCCACCGTTGTGGGCCGTGTCGTGCGAGATTGAAGTTGAGTGGAAGGAGTGCTCGAAGGGTTGGTCGTAGGTTGTGAGAGTGATTGAGGTGAGGCTGGGTAAGAAATTCCTTAGCGTGGTTTGGCTCTACGTTGAAGATTTAAGGCGGCTAGGCGCGTCACGTCTGATGAGCCCGAAAGTCTACGTGACGGTTCATGCTCTTTGGTCGCCAATCCTCAACGAATTAGAACTATAGGCTTTTGATTTCATCCTTTCCTCTTCCTCGTTATCTTTTTTCTCGTGGTCTCCTCAGCCAAAGTTCAAGCGTCATCCTGATTTCAGTCCAAAGCGGGTCAGGGGTCAGGCTCGTTGCTTAGTCATCCATCTAGCAGACAGATAAACTTTTGGGTGCTTGCTGGCATCATTCATTACACGCAACTTTCAACGTTCAGTCATTTGCATTCGATTCACCACGATCCTTTCCAAGTTGGCTTATAACAATGGTTAGTCTTGCGTCGCATTTCCTTTGTCCTTGTGCGGCACACGAATTCATGCTAATGCGCCTCGAAGCTGGACAAACTAGTTGGACTCGGCATGCTCGTCGCTGCTTCAGTAGTTTTCTGTTATTATACGATATGGACCCTTCTTATGGTGAGTCTAATCATTAAGTGTCAGTGCTAGTGCTGGCGCCAAAACTAACGTCTTCTTCCAGCCATTCGTTGATTCGGATCACCCTCTCCAAAACCTCTTCCCTCCTCGAGTCTGGGCGATTCGCATTCCCGTCATCCTCATACTCCTTGGTTCGGCTGTAGTGGGATCTTTCTTGAGTGTGGTGATGATTAGGAGCAATCGCAAACGCGCAGCGAAGGCGAAAGTTGCGGGGAAAAAGAAGGCGTAGTTGTTGGCGTTAAAAGGGGGGCGCTGGATGCGACATGATCCCCGGTGTTTCTGGCATCTAAGGGGAGGTGTTATACCAGAGTGATCGATGCGGAGGGCATGAACTATGAGCCGGGTGGTAGGGACTCGCAGCAATATATACCCAAATGCGATTCCTGCTTTCGAGATGCAGATTAGCAGGCAGATCCGGCTCCTCGCGCCCAAATCGGGGAAGATGCATATTCTGCCCCTCTATTATCCAGTGCCATGTATATTATTCAGTATCATTGCCCATCATAACTGATCCCAGCTTAAACCGTACTGTACCACCCTGTCATTGTGTACTGTGTACCTGAATGTCCGGAGCATTCGATTCATGCTCAGCCATGCAAGCTCTCGAGTTAAAGTACTCGTGCTGGCCGTGCCCAATAGCATCCTTGTTCTCCCAAATTGCGCTAATGCTGCAGCCAGTAGTCACTGCAAGCTGCCCCTCCATCACCTCGACATCAACAACTACTTATACAGCTCTTCCCCCAGAGAGCGACAAAGAAACTTAAATCTCACGCATCAAGACCACCTTCATTTAACAACAGCTATAGCCAGATAGCTCCACTCCTTCATTCGAGCCTCCCGCACACTCTCCTGAGCCCGAGCTTCAGGAAGCAAGCGGGACTAAGACAGCCCGAGGTAGCGGTCCGCTTGCGTCGTCACTCGACAACAACACTTGAGTCTCTTGCGAAAGCCTCACTCCGAGCTGATCTGCGGATTCCCTCAACAGCCTGCAGGGAAATAGGGCCGCTATTTGAATGCCCCCATCATCCGATCAAGAGAGCAATACCTATCGCGGACCGCCCCAGCCTACGCAACCAACGCCAAAGACAAGTCGTAGCGTGCAAATCCCAACGAAGAACGGACGAAAGAATGGGACGGCGAAGAATAGCAGCGGCGGCGGTATACTGGCAGCGGTGACAAAAAATGCGTCTTCAAAAATGGCGTAAGTAGACTCCCTTGCCTCCTACTTTCTTGGTCAGTCCCAGCGTCAGATATACCACCGAGCGATGCTGATATCTCGAACACCAGGAGTGCAAAGTTATCGTCAGGTATCACGAATCAGGACCAGTCACCAGAGATGAATCCAGTTGTCCCCGCCTCAAATGAAGGTCCCGTTGGTGTCACTTCTCCGCTACTGGATGCTTTATCAGCTCTAGATCGCTCGCCCTCACAAAACACGAACGAATGGGCGAGAAGTGTTCCGGCTTTTTCTAGCTCTCCAAACAATCTGATTCACCTTGGCGAATCACCACCAGTCATGCCCTCCTCTTTCGATGACAAACTTGCTGTGTTTGGCTGGACAACCCGGGAGCAGAGAGGCATACCCAGCGGCTATCTTCCTTCAGCTTCCCCGCCTTCCAATAAGCGAAGGCCCCTCAGCTATCAACTTGATGGTAATTACGCTCAAGGCTTTGATGATCATCGTTCACAGATATCTTCTTACGCCCCTCGCCGAAGTTCTATGTATTCGCAACAGTCACGATATTCACAAAACCCCCCGCTCCCACATCAAGCCCAACCTCATTTTTATGGTGTGTCGGATACCGATATGAGACTTCCCTTGCAAGGACCTGGAGTTGTCCCAGGGGAAAATGGTTATTACTGTGGCTTTGACAGCCTAGTTATGCCCTCCCAAGACCCACTTCGAGCTACCGAGAATGTTATTATGTCCGGTTACGAAGGTGGTCTTCATGTTCATGCCGTCTCCAAACGGGGCTTGCGTAAGGTCTTGAGTATTGAAGCACTCCGAGGAGGTGTACTGAATGCAAAGATTCTCCCTTGGACATGCCATGGCTCAATCTCGCGACATGTTCCCTTGATCGCTATGGTTATCCACGGACCGGCTTGGAACTCTAGCGAGACGTCGAGTGCTGCAGATAGTGAAGTTCTTGATAGCCCCCCTATTACTCAAAATGGCAGTATTCGAGGATCGCCGAAGCTTCCTGGGCAGCCGACTCCCGAGAGCGAGCCTGTTGAGTTCTATCAGACGACTGTAGAGGTCTACTCGCTCAGCACAAAGCAACATGTAGCAACTCTCCTTTCACTCCCAAAGATACATCTCACTTTGTCGGCGTCCAATCCTAGCTTCAGAGCACCCCAAGCCGTAGGATCCCTAACGATTCATGCAGATTGCGGAAACGTCGTGGTAGCTTCTGGCGTCACCGGGGAGACATGGATCTTCCGTCAAGGGGATCTTGATTCGACACTTGCGAACAAATTCAAGTGTATCGGAAAGATCTGGACCGCTGTTCAGCATGGCGTCGCCGAACCAGCAAGCCAACAAGGTTCTATCAATCTTGATTTGAATCCGACTGATCCCTCATCATCGCGCAAATCATATAAATCGTCAATCCTATCTTTAAATGGACGTTGGTTAGCGTATTGTCCGTCCACTCCATCTTCACAGGTCTCGCTCCACGCTGCTATTTTCGGATTAAGTCCTACAGCACGGATCCCAGGCTTGAATTCTCAGACTTCTCCTCAATTACCTGGGGAAAATTGTGCCGTTGAAACACCTGGCGGTGAAAGTATAGTAAAACAACTCTTGCAAAAATCAACACAAAGTTTCATCAAAACGGGGAATTATCTTGCTCAGCAAGGAGTACAAGTGTGGAACAACTATATGAACAAACCGGGCCCAAGTCAAACTGGAAATGGCAGCCCACCTTACCAAACACATCCAGCTATGGTGCAGCAGTTTCCTCCTACGCATGGGGTAGCCGCTCCAGCACCACTAGTCACCAAAGACCCTGGTTTGATATCCATCCTCGATTTGGAATACCTGGCTCGTGGCTCTTCGACTTCAGCATCGCCTCACCCTTTAGCGACTTTTAGGGTGCCACATAGCTGCAGCTTTTTGTCATTTGCTCCAAATGGTTTAGCACTATTCACAGCAAGCAGTAGGGGCGACGTACAGACTGTCTGGGATTTAATGCGCTTGCAATATCCTAAGTCATCGTTTTTGAAGGCTGGGCTCGTGGGTGTCGCTACTCAGGGGCCTCATGTAAGACAGATTGCCCAGTTCTCACGTATGACGATTGCTAGAATTGTTGACGTTGTCTGGACTTCACCACATGGAGAACGTGCAGCTATGGTAACAGAGCGCGGTACTGTCCATATCCTAGATATTCCAGCCAGCGCTTTCACATGGCCACCACCGCGTCGACGAATTTCACCACCAAGATCCGAGGAGGTTGTTGGTGGCGCCGCCGGCGTTGCTTTGGCCGCCACTGGTGTAGCTACCAGTGCGGTTGGTTCTCTCTGGAATGTTGCAGGACCCCTTGTTGGCCGCCGGCGCCGGAGCAGTGCTGGTATATCAGCTAGAGCAGTAACTGCACAGGCAGGACATGGAACTCAGGCCTTGGCTGCCGGGATTAGCCGCTCTGTTGGAGCTGCTACTGGGAAGATGAACGAGATGCGGAAGTCTGCAGCTACAAAGCTGCATCTCCCCCGCGGTAATGTTATACCCAGCAGGGGCTGTGTTGTCCTTCTCAACAGCAAGCGTCATGATTTGGTGATAGTTGTTGGAGGTGGAATTGTCCGACTCTATACCATTAAAAATCGACGAGCTGATCGCCCCGCCGATCAACAGAAAGCGTTGCGAGGCGCAAACTATGTTGACCACAGGCTCCCCAAACTACCCGAGTTCAGGTTCTCTCTTGATCATACGCCGGATCTGCAGCAGGCTGAGGATTTCGAGCTTGCCCAGGAAGAGATTCGGTGGAAAGAGAGAAGTCCGAAAGTTCAGTTATATCCGTCACGAGGAGCGGAGTCTTCGATCCCACAAGCAGAGATCGAGTCAAATGCGCCATACCAACCATTTCACACTGACCGACGTATCAGTCTCCATGTCTACTCTCAGGAGCAACCTGTTCTAGATTCGCCTTCTGTATCGGCTGTCTTTGCTCCTCCTCGAACTGGTGTCAACACGAGTATCAAGAGTAGCAGCCTCAAATCCGCTTGGGCATTCGGTGGACCTATCAACTCAACACAGCTTAACGTCGGGCCTCCCTATAATCCAGAGGATGAGATCGATGATACAGTTGATCACAAGGCCCTCCCACTGTCCGCAATCGAACGAGTAGTGCGAATTACAGATAGTACTGAGAATGTAGAACAGATTGTCATCACAACAAGGAGACGCAAACTTCAATCCCACATGGGGGAAAGCGCCAATCGTAGTAACGAGGAGGGATTCTTTGAAGATGATTGCGAGGTTCTCGATTTTGCGAGTCAGAGGGTTTGATGTAGATTCTCCTTTTCTTAATTCCAAGATCTGACTCTGCTTCACGGCTCTCCACTCTTAATGCTCTTTTACAAGCACAGAAAATATTGCAAAATAGAGGGGTCTATGGTGGTTGGGTGAATGCATGCATTGAAGTGGTGTTTCTTTGTCGCTCCTCTGTTCATATGCGAGGCATGGTCACCTCAACGGGCCGGTTCATTGGAAGGTTTGGTCTAGTTTAATTTAACTTGGGATTGGAAGGCAGGGAACGCGTTATACTTTTTGCATGGGATAAGCCTTTTTTGTCGTTGGCGTTTGGAATAGGACATTGGGCGGATGAATGGATGGCATGAAACTGCAGATGTGAAGAGATACCAATACAACAAGACAAATGCATTTTTACATAGACTATTTTCTTCCAAACTCTACGGCCTCTCTAATTTGAAATAGTAATTCTCGCTTAAGCTTCTAAAGAGCGTGAAAGAGCGCATAGTAGTCCCCCCTATTGGCCCCCATCACATTACATACAGTCCGGTCCCATAGTATGCTTCCAAAACTTTTCAACTAGCCGTTAGAGGTAGTTGAACAAAGATAATACCACCAGCCTTAGCATCAAGGCCTCACTTAGATTTAGTGCGGTGGCTCATTTATACTTTTCAGTATGAGGTGTATAGTACAAATACTTCTAAAGGTCGAGGTTGAAAGGAATAGTTCTAGGAGCGAAACCTCGGGGTAAAAATTATGATATCATGTGGATCAAATATCGTGGGAGAGATATTCATAGCTTGACCTTGTAGGTAGGCTAAATACGGAAGTAGATTCCTCAACGCCTATGGGCAGTTCTCGACATAGGCTCAGAGAAGAGGGAATGTAAGTGATCTGCTGGATTCAAGGGAGTAGAGAAATGCGGCAAAGCTTGAAATGAGCGTTATTACTAATATCTAAGCTGCGTTCCTCTAACGAGCCACAATACTGTAACTCTACTACATCAATACCTTGAAGTCAGACGCTCCATTCTACTTCTTCCCTCCAGCCACTGGCTTCTTCTCTCCCTTTAGTGCCGGCTGCTCCGGGTGTATATCCCCAGGAATATCCGTACCCAATCGCGGGAGAAACATGCCAACTCTCTGCTGATACTCCTTGTACTCGGGATACTTCGCTCCGGAAAGTGCTTCTGTAAACCACGTTGAACCTTGGAATAGTATCAGGTATGACATAGCCCCGAGGAGGGTCCAATTGTAGAGCACGTCGGAGGTCCAGCAACCCCATTGGTAGAGAACTACCCAGATAGCTTGCTCGGCGGCGAAGTTGGGGTGGCGGGACCAGGACCAGAGTCCCGTAATTACAAAGCCACGGTCGAGATCAGCTTGCGTGAAGGATTGAGGAACTTTGGCGGTTTTTTGTAAAGTTTTTTGGCTTCTTGGAAAGCTATGGATGACATAGAGTTAGTTAAGTGACTAGAAAACCAGGAAAGTTAGGCAGAATACGTACTCCACTGTTGCTGATCTGCGAAGAATTCGAGTAGCACAAGTCCCAGCAGCGCACGAGCGAAAATGCTATCCGCAGTTGTCATCTCGGCCCCAAATTTTGAAGCTAAAACTATCACATATGTGGGCGTAGTAACTAAAAAGAGCAGAACACTCTGGGTCAGGGAGATGAAGACGATATTGAAGACGAAGAATAAGGCTGGGTTGGTCTTTGCTCGTAGGATTGCCCTGGTGTGATTTAGATCAATATGTCAATACTAGTTTGGTATCGCTCGTACCATCGGTAATCTTCCGAGCCTACGCTGTATCCTCCTTTTCGCCAGTAATTGAATGTAAGTCTCAACTGTGAAGCATATGAGCAAGCGTCTTTGTATACCTGAGCGGGCCTCTTACACTCCAAATACAGCTGAAAGCGATCAAGTTATCCAACCGCTTAGTCTCAAGGCCAGCCAAATGGGCATAACAAACATAATGAGCGTTGTAGATGGTGGGGAGGATGCTCCACATCCTATCGACTTGCGAATAGTTCCTGTTGACCTCGGACACGAGGAGGAATATCGGCACAAGGAATAACGAGAATGCAAAAGCAGTGACGAGGGGGTTCGTGGCGAGGTAGATATTCAGAAGCTCGGTCGGATTGTTCCATGACTGAAGGAATTGCTGGGGAAGGTCGTACAATTGAGGGATGAAAGGGGCCACGGTCTTCGCAAAGGAAGAGCAATCCGCGATGCTTTCTATGGCAGGTAGCGACATGGCGGAGGAGTTAAAGAGGTTGAAGGGCATACAACTCTTTTTCGACGTTGATATTTGTTGTGAAAACGTTCTCTGCGGGGTCAGATCAAATGTCGACCAAAAGAATCCATGACGATACCGCGATGGTGCGAGTTGAGCTGGACAGGGATACTGAGGCTGCACGAATGCATAAGTCGGGGCTCGATTTAAGCTTATTCTGGACGTCACTGGGCTTCATGTTCGTCTCGCGTTCAACGCGCTTTTCCATGGCAACGCCGATTTCTCGAGGACCTAGACGTCTATCGACGCGCCAGACAACCCGTCCGAACCATCTCTGAAGGGCCGCTCTAACTCGAAGCGTGCAGAACGGAGAGGATTCTCGTTTAGGCCTTCTAGGTAACAATAGCATCATGCCCGGAAAGATCTTGTGCGTGGCCGAGAAGAACTCGATCGCAAAAGCTGTGGCAGCTCATCTTTCTGGAGGTGCGGTTCAAACTGTACGTTGGAGCGTGGAAGTATATGACAGTGATCCCCGCTGATTCTTCCCAGGGAAATACCCGTAACCCATATATCAAGAACTACTCGTTCCGTTTTGATTTCGGTGGGAGATGGGGCCAATGTGATGTGTTAATGACTGCTGTCTCTGGGCATTTAACAGACGCGAAGTTTGGCCCGGAATATAATAAATGGGACCATCCTCCGCCCGTAGCACTGTTTAGCGCCCCAATACGAGTTCAGGTCGATGATGTATGGATTCTTTGAGGAAAGCAGCTTGGCAAACTACTGACTAAATTTATATAGAAGAAAGAGGATATAGCGTCAAATATCACACAGAACGCAAGAGGTGCGAGGGCCCTTTTCATCTGGACTGATTGTGACAGGGAGGGGGAGCACATTGGCGGCGAAGTGCGAAATGAAGCCCTGAAAGGTAATGCCCGTCTTGAAGTTAAAAGAGCAAGATTTAGCAATATCGAAAGAGCGTATGCATTCCTAGTTTCGGGAATAGTAACTTATGCTGATTTATATAGGCATGTACTCCAGGCTGCCAAGAATCCGGTCGATCTTGACGAGCGACAGGTGTCTGCAGTGGCCGCACGCATTGAGCTAGATCTTAGAATCGGGTATGCATTCACAAGATATCTAACCAATAAACTCAAGCCAGTCCTCGGAGGAAGTCACGCGGCTGGTCCAGAAGGTAAAAGTCGGGTCATAAGTTACGGTGAGCAAATTTGATTGTATCTTCAATGTAAGGCATATATATACTAACTACCCAAAGGTTCTTGCCAATTTCCCACTCTTGGCTTTGTGGTGGATCGATACTTCAGAGTCCAAAACTTTGTACCCGAAGCTTTTTGGAGCATTAAAGTCACCCATAAGCGTGACAGCATCGCCGTGAATTTTAGCTGGAAACGAGTTCACCTCTTCGACCGAGCTGTTGTCGTCATCCTTTTCGAAAGATGCATTGCAGCAAAAATAGCAGAGGTCACTAGCATCCGGGAGAAGCCTTCAAGCAAATGGAAGCCACTTCCGTTGACAACAGTCGAATTACAGAAGATGGCAAGTAGATTCTTACGCATGAACAGTGCAGATGCCATGAAAGTAGCGGAAGATCTCTATAACAAAGGCTTCATTAGCTACCCCAGAACCGAGACGGATCGTTTTGATGCTGGAATGGATTTGAAAGCCTTAGTTCAGAAGCAGGCCCAAGATCCCAGATGGGGCCAATATGCCCAGGGTTTGATCAGCGGCGGCTTTAAACAACCACGGCAGGGCGGGCACGATGATAAAGCTCACCCTCCTATACATCCAGTGACATGGGTAGATTCTACCGGGAATACTTTGAGCGCAGAGGGAAAGAGGCTATACGAGTTTATTGCTCGTCGTTTTTTGGCTTGCTGTTCTGAAGACGCAAAAGGCCAGACAACGGACGTTGAAATAAAGTACGGAGATGAGATGTTTGGGGCTCACGGACTCGTCGTAATAGAGCGGAACTATCTCGACGTCTATCCATACGATAACTGGACCAGCAGCCAGACTTTACCCAAGTTTACACTTCATGAAACATTCGAGCCAACCGAGGCAATGCTTACAGAAGGGAAGACATCCAAACCTTCATATCTCACCGAGCCTGATCTCATTGCGCTGATGGATGCAAATGGAATAGGGACCGATGCCACAATGGCAGAACACATCGAGACGATCAAGAAACGGGATTACGTCATTACGAGGCCTGCGGCAGGCGGTAGTAACAGGGGAAATCACGAGCAGGCGCCGACCCGTGGTGGGAGAGGAGGGAGAGGAGGGAGAGGGAGTAGAGGGGGCCGTGGTGGAAGAGGGGGTGCTGCTGGGGGAAGCGGCGGTAGTAATAATGGGATAGAGGAGTTTATCCCAACTACGCTCGGCGTCGCTCTTGTTGATGGTTACGACAAAATGGGCTTTGACATCAGCTTGAGTAAGCCATTTTTACGGAAAGAAATGGAACTGCGAATGAAGGATATTTGTGAGGGTCGATTGACGCGCGAAGCGGTGCTTCGAGATTGCATCAGACAATACAAGCAGGTCTACGAGCAATCTGAAGAGAGGTTTCCTATATTGAGGGCTGTGAGTTCACCGGCCTTGAATTCTTGACCCCAGGCCAGTTGCTAACGGTGTTTCCAGGCATGTAGAAGATATGTGCTGCAGGCGCAGGCAGCATGATGCCCTCAGCCGTCCGTAGGGCCTTCAAATCCATGTTTGCGCTGCAGCAGGACCACGTTGCTTGGGATCTGTCGTTACGCGAGGGCCCAATTTATAGGGCCAAACATTTCGCTCGATTTTCGTATCGACATAGGCGATGACTGTGAGGACGTTATTTTGGCAGAGATGATGATTGATTTATGACGCATGCCATTACCGTACTTGGTCCAAGGACCAGGTGGGAAGATGTCTCCGATGACCGGCAGCTGTGGTCATCTGCGCGACATGCTCGATAGAGTGGCTGATGTGGCTGATCTCGACGAGAGCATTCCAGAGCTTCTCCCCTCATTCCCCCCTCATTCTCGACTCGCCCGTTCTTGGAGCACGATGAGGCTTGATTGGTCCCAGATTAGGGACGTATTTTAGCTCGACGGGACAGATCGGAGCTGCGGACCCAAACTCGGTACTCAGTTTGACAAGTGCGAGTCTCTAGACGTGACATACGGAGTCTTCAGATCATTCCCACTGGATTAGTGCGGCTACGGCGAAGTCAATGGCCTCGACAGCGGCGCTCTGGTGGCAGTATTCGACAACGTGGGGTGGAGCAAGTCTCGAGTCGTTCGAGGCCGGGTGGGTGAATGGATGAATGAATGGAATGGAAACCTTCCAGAGGAACTCTCCAATCGAAGTGATGTCGCGGTGCACCTGGTGACTCGGACACGGTAGGCGAACCCATAGGCTTCGAGTAGCCAGCAACGTGGGATTCGCGGGAATTTGGCATGAGGGGAAAACGCGTCACAATGGGAGGATCAGATCAGATCCATCAGACGTCCGGTCTCCCGCGATTTGGGTGGGTACGTACGCCGCTCTGCCGTATTGTGTACGGAGTAGCTCCGTACTAGTACCGATGGCTCCTGCGGTAGTTCGTCGCAGTGGGAGGCGGAGGCACTGCAATACACTTCGGCAATCCGCCGTACGGAGAATGCATCTGCGAACAGACAGCCCACGAGCGACAGGAGGTGTGGTTGAACGAGTGAATGATTGATTGATTGATCCGCTGAACTCTCCAGGGCTTTCTCCAGCTCGCCCGCTCTCCTCAGTCCTCCGGGACCTCCAGTCGGCTGGGGCGTGTGTTTGGGTTCCGCAACGAGACGCTGGTGTGGGAGTATATCCTCCGTAACAAGCCACCGCCAAAAGCATGTTTGTTGGCTGTTTCCGGGACGCGATCTGTATGGGTGCGTGAGGATGGATGGGTTGCGTCGCAGTGGCAACTCCATTCGTATCTTGGTAGTGCCCATCTGCTGCCCATCTGCCCATCTGCCCATCCGCCCTGCTGCCCCGTCCCCGTGCTTGGGCTGCAGGCCCCCCAACCCCAAGCCCAAACCGACGTCTCCGGTGCGCTAGGCCCTGACCCTAGCCGTACTCCCGTGCAAACAAACCCCCAAGGAGCTCGACGCATATTCCTTTTCAGTCGTCAACAACCAATCCAAACCACAACATTGCAGTATCCCACGCACACTCTCGCACACTCGCATCCATCATCGCTTCGTGCAACGTATAAGCTTGCTTGTCCCCCTACCTCCTACCTCCTACTTCTTTTAATCCGCAGCAGAGATCCTTCTCTTCGGCTTCATTACATTACCGGCTTTTGGTACCCATACTCACCCCGTCTCGTCCAACCTCCACCCTCCTGCTTCGCCATTTCGCAACAGTTTGCTTGCCTTGCTCGATACATCTTCGCGCACGCTCATCCATTGCTACGCGCGATAAATCACCGACTCGTGCCGTTTTATCACGTCCTCGATCGTCTCGATTCGTTTCTACCCGCCCAGGTCGAGAGTGAGTCAGCCTTGTCACAATAAAGAACCCCTGGGTTCTTTCACCCCAACTCGACGTGATTTTACTTGGAATCAATACTGATCTTGTGTCGCGTACTACCAGAGAAACGTCGGAAAGCAAACAACCTTCGAAAATGGCTAGCATGACCGCCGCTGCTCGCGATATCCCGAAGCCTGCCAGAGACAACTTAACTGTTGTAGCTGCTAGGAGCGTTCCTTCCACGAAGGTTCATCCTCTCCCCACTCCTCCCAACTCTCTCTCTCCGACGCTGCCTCCCCATGGAGTCAATCCCTATGGGACGCGCTCTGCCACGGCCAAAGTCTTGGACCCTATCGACTCGGACCTCGACCTCCATGATACCCCGGGCGTCAGCGACCGCGATGGGTCCGTCCCACGCGGTCGTGATATTGGATCCCCCGGATTCGAAACGGCTGGCGCAATTACCCCGGCCTTGCTGGCTAAACATCACCTCCCTGACATTCTCCTCAACCATGGTCCCCTGGCTATCCGCCATATCATGGGATTCCTCACCACCGCGGTTCCTGGGTTCTCTGGGATACCGCCTGCGAAGGCTAGAAGATTGGTCGTGGGCGCCCTAGAAGGCCGTGGAAGCGGGAATGACCGAGCCGGATTAAGGGGCGACGTCAAGTTTGAAAAGGTCGGGTGGGGACGCTGGGATGCCAGATTGAAGGGTCATCCCGCTGGAAATAGCAGAAGCCCTCGGCAATCACCACCCCTCAGCACGCCATCGTCATATACCAACGGAGTTCCCATTGGGAAGAGCGGGGGGAAGGATGACAGAGCTCGACCGAATGGCCCCAAATCCAGCTGGGCGAGTAACTCAGCCGTGTTCTCTCACGAGGACGATACAGACGTCAATATGCTCGAAACCGAAGCAGATAAGATGTCGCTGGATGGTTCCTGCTCGTCCTCGGAGGCCCCGGATGAAGAAGAACTGATGGACGAGGATATTGACGATGTAACGGACGATGAAGACTGGGCTGCCGTGGGTGCGGCTGCATTGCGTGCTCCATCCTACTCGGGCTCTGGTCCTGGACGAAACTTTCTTTCTGCTCATAGACACACGATGGGAGCCCGCGGCGGTCGCGGGCCATCCCTATCAACACTTACAAAACCAGTCCCTCAACAGACTGGACCACAACAAACTAATAATTTTGATTTTTCGGCATTTGGTATGACCTCGGATTCCCAAGAGCGGGAGGCTATCGAGGCACTTTTACGACTCGGTTCTGTATAATACAGCGGCGTTTGGAATGGTGCATTTGGGCGGGAATGGGTTTTGAGCGTGACGATCTGCCGGCGAGCATTGATCGATTCGGGGTTTTTTTTAACACGCTATTCCTTCCATCTGAGGAGCGAATGCGTTTCTGGGATAGCAGTCGATATTTCTATCAAAAGGATAGATCGTTCTTGCACGGCGTAATATTTCTTCTCTCTTCCTCTAGTATGGATTGTTTGGTTTGGAACTAGGGATGACGACCTTGAGCCTGTGCAGATGTCTCGTGCGCTCGGTATCTTACCCTTCTTGATGAAGCACTTATTTTGCACATACTTTTTAATCGACACATTCAATATTACGCCACTCTACTTATCTTACATGGATAAAGTAACAATTGGGGCTAGAGCATATGTCATTCATGATTTGGAGGAAAGAATCATGAATGGGGGCTCGTTTATTACATTCTTGCAAATATATGTACTTTAATTTCCGAGAGTTTGGGTTGGGGGAAAGGTGGCAGGTTATGGATGGATGGTCTTGATGATCAGTTAGAGGGTGTCGGGTGGGATTGGGGTAACTACGATGTGACGAATACATGGTCACGGGACTCGAGGCGGAAATAGAGATTGGAGGGGACCTGTAGGACATGGTCAGAAACAAAGAAAATATAGAGAGATGGGTGAGGGGGCTGGCAGGATGGTGTTTTGAGGGCTTAGCTGCTGCTTGAGATGTCGAAATGCAAGGTCCTTGATCTGTCGAATAATGGCTTCCTGATTTGTGCATGAAGGGTGAACTACCGCGTTTCATGTCAACTCGATCCGACTCGAGATGGCTTTACCCTCTACAAGTCCTAGTCTTGCTTAGTCTTGGTACTGTTTGTGATGATATGCTCAGGATGGTCATGTGATTTGCTAAGTTAGTTCCAGAGCTTAACAGCACTTACTGGTAGGGTAGTCCAAAATGAAATCCAAGGTCTTATAAATAGGATCCCATCCGCGGGATCAAGGCCAAATATTTTATCTTGTTTCACCACAACCACAGTTTAAAATAAAAGTTTACTCCTCTCCACCTACTCTCTTCCCTAGCTACTCTCCTTTCCACCTTCTACTTTATAACGAACCTCAAAGATCAGAGATTACGCAACTATCCACCTCACCCAGACATATTGACGCTCTTTAGTTCTGCCTTCGAGTTTCTTCGACGATACTTTTTTAAGCACCAAGTGTACGATGTGGAAAAAGCTAGAATTCCACTCCAAGGCTAAGACGAGAACACGAAGCTAGAACACAATACTAGTACTAAAGAAGAATCTAATTCTAGCAACGACATTATTCAACTACAATCGCATGCCACCAAAAAACCGAGTTTGACATCTATAATGTGCCGAATAGGTCTCATGGAATGTGAGGACTGCGATTATCACAGGGCATCGACAGATAAGCCTGATATATATCAAGAGCAGTCTATAAACGGGTACGAGGGGATAGTAGTGCATCCTGGTCAAAGGATCGTGATAGAGATAGTAGTTCATATTCCTTATCCTTATCCTTCACCAGCTCATCAAAACACGCACCGCCCCTACTATCCTTTGAGGATCGCTGGCCTCTCCCTACCGATGGCATCTGCTATGGGTCTGATATAGCGATTGAGAAGTCGAGGACATATTAGAGGCAAAACAGATAGACAATAAGTGTCTGATGTGTGGCGGGAGAGATAGAATCACTATTAGACAGTCCACCTCAGCCTGCTTTAGGCACAGGGCTGTGGTTTGCCAGGGAAACAGACAATTATCCTTGGATCCACCTTCTTTCTCCTTGATACTACTATTGTTCAACAGTGGTAGTCAAAGAGAATGATAGATAGAAAGCTCGTTTATACAAAATAATTAATGCTGTACTTATTGAAATAGAACCTCAAATCCAAACGTGATTGTCTCAACTCAATAGACTACTTCAATTTAACTTCACATCGGCCCTAGATATGCGGTCGATGATCTCTAGCCTTGACCTTAAGGATACCCTCTTTTCCCCTACTCTTCCCTCCAGATTATTGACTAACAGAAAATCGCAAATTCCATTTACACCGAAGCCACCCTTATCCCCGCAAGTTCTAATGAGATTCAGAGTGCTTCTTGGCTTTTTCGGTTCTTAGAATTTTCAAGTGCAGAATGACACGAAATACAGAAATCGCTCTATAAGAGAAGCAATCAATTCGATATTTTGTACTCTTCAATTTCTCCATGTGGACTTTAATTTGATCATGGTAAGTGCCTCTTGATCTGACACTGCACCGCTGTTGACAAGAAAAGGCATCTAACGCCTGTAACGTGCTATTACTCTAATTCTACCAGAGAAACTGCGTCCTTAGACCTGACATTAAATTACAAGAAATGAATTATCATCGGTTGACTCCCAAAACAAGATTCCAAATGACAAAGTTATTCGGACCAAACGCTTAGTCTGACATCCCGTTAATGGCCGCATGTAAAGGACTTTGAACAGCTGGTAAAGTGCATTTACTCTCGACGGTACTATTTTGCACACAAGTCAAGTTGACACTTGCTGTTGCAAAGTATTCGATGACATCATATGGCGGTGAATAATGCCTACAATCAGAGTTAGCAGCTAGCAATCATGGAACCAGGAAAACGTGCGTAGGATCCGAAAACTCGTGAGAGAATTGCAATACGAAATTGTCAAACTCGGTATAGTTTGTGAAGTGCCAGGCGAAGATTTCATCGGTGCTATTTGTCAAGTCACAAGCAACGTAAGAGAAGGGCGCCGTCGAGGTAGCATTAGTGCTGTTGCTTTCGGACCAGGATTGAGTACAAGTAGTACTGGTGTTTGAGTTGGGGTCGGTGAATAGGACTATAGAATTCTGTTAGATGAGGATTATATGATCGATGAGAGAATTTACATGAGAGGCTAGCGTTCTCTGTCGTGGTTTGGGCTGAAATATTGGAAATCAGGAAGTCCGAGAGAGAAGATGATTTAGAGACGAGCTTGACGGCCTTGTGAGAAGATGAACCTCTAGGCTTGGAATGTCTTGATAAGGCATTTGAGACCGACGAAAGCCCAAAAATCAAGCCTAAGAGTTGAGAAGAACGCATGTTGCCTGTAAGTTCTTGAGTTGTGAGACAATCTTTCAAAGCCCCAATTTTAAGAGAATCTCTCTTCCAGGAGAGTAGAGATTAAAGAGACGAGTCAATGAAAGTAGGAATAAGGCAGTTGATGAGATATTAAATTTAGGCAGTCTTTCTTGAACTTTTGAGAAGAACAGGGTGGATGAGCTTTCTAAACTTCTAATGTACAGAAGATAAGTATATTAAAGTCAGCGATTGTTAAGTATCTATACTAGAAATCTAGGTCTCTCTTTTAAAGATACTTCTTAAGCAGATCTCATGCTTTTAAGATTAGAGGTTCTCGCTTGGTTGCTTGGCTCCCTTCATGCTCGTCATTGTTGTTCAGATCTACCAAAATACAAATATTACGAGGGTTAGTAACCAATCACGATGGCTAGCGGGCTTGATGAACTTTGGTGAATAAGAGGGTCTAGGGTTATTTTTTCAACATGAAACGTAGAGGATCGAGGATCAGCCGAAAAGATAGAATAGGAGAGTCATGTGATAACGAACAAATTAGTTGAACGAAGAGCGTAGCTGTAGACTACCACCTCTCTTGGGGCCATACACCTTTACTGCTATGACTTTGTTAAACTTGGTTCTTGAGTTGTTCGTCGCAGAACTTGTTCTGCAAAGCAATGTGGCTGTGTGCCGACTCGATCCGAAGGGTTCGGCATCCCTTGCCGCTCTCCTTCGCCTTATTCTTGCAGCACTAGAGACTGAATCTTGGGTTGAAGAAGAAACCATGCTTTAAAAAGAATAAAACGTTTCGATGAGCAAGCGCTTACGGAATGGTGAGACATAGTATTGCACCGTCTTCTGCTTTGCCACCGGTGATATTTTCTGCATTGAGGTTTTCGTATAAGATCTTTAAGTCGTACCTATGCGAGCAGCTATTGCCAAGAGTATCGAATGCACAGTCAGACCCAATTCAAAGCCGAAGTGTCAGAGGTTGTTCTCTCTTGTCTTTTCTTGCAGAAAGCTGTGCAAAAAGTATGTCTTGTGCTTGGAAAAATCCGTGGCAAAGATAATTATAAGTGAGTTCCGTGTGCTCCTGTTCAAGGAGGGTGCAGTATTCAATGTGGATAGCCTCATGCACAAGACCGGAGCGAAGCACAGAAGTCTGCTGCTGGAGTTCATAGAGATCTGCACAACCATGCCCATGGTGGGAAGATCAGGGCAATCTCAACCACAGTCACGGGAGGACCCGCTTCTCTGCACTTAACAGTATTCAACCAGGGGACTATTTTTAGAAGCCAACTCTGTCATCATTAAGCAATCAGCAAGGCGTGGTATGCGTCGATGGCGGGGTTCAGATGAAAAGGGGCAGCGGAAATCCGAAAAGGGGAAGCCATCCAACATCGGAGAATAATGTCCTGATATTCGCTTCGTGATTTGGCAGGAGTCCTTTACAGGTCTCTTTACAGACATGGACGCAATATGATAATGCCTTCTTTCAAACTGAGGGGAAGGTGGGGAAGTGAATTCGACCTCGAGTCTTACCCTTCGCTTACTCCACACCCAGCTGAAAACAAAACATGGAGAGGGGAGCTTGAAAGACAGATTCAAAGCAATCAAGGAGAGTTCTTTTACGTCCTATCTAACTAAACACAGCAATGGGAGTCTTCCGACCTCCTCCCACCCATCAATTGGAGGATTAAGTTCAGGGTTCCACGGTAGGTACTGTGCTGTGTACTTGCAATGAGGGGTTCGCTACGTGGGGCTGGACAGACTTAGAGTTCTCGTTCGATCAATATATCGAGCGGAAATTAACCTTATACGAAACAATCTTGATGATATAACAGACGGTGCATTGCAGCACGCCGGCCCTCTTCCCTTTGTGACCGCTCAGTTCTAGCTGCAGCTTCTAGAGCTCGACGAATTATAGGACGCTGACAGGCAGACTCAGCCCCCATAGCTCCCTGCCCAAAGCCGCACTATCCCCCCCGTTCAAGCCTTCGCCTCGACTAATCGAGACCAGTTGCTATTATTATATCCTCCCGAACCCGTTCTGAGATTCTGCTGTATCATCTCATCTAGCCACGCTGCGGAATCGATTGTTTCAGAGATCTCAAGCGCTCAGATCGACCTGGGCATAGCCTGTCATATCATTGTTGGCATCAAAACTCCGTATCAGAGGGTTGGCTCGCAGGCTACGAAGTAGGACCCACCACAGCTTGCTGGCTGTGCAGTCAGTCTCCTAGCAAAGTCTCCCCTGATTTCAATCGTGTGCTCCGGCCACGATTTCTCATAAGACAAATGCCCTTCGGTATCCACAAACATAGCAATCGTTCAAAGCAGGCGTTGAACGACTCGGCCGCACAAGGCACGAACTCTCCTTCCAGCGGCTCCGGAGCAACTTCACCAGTGCCTGGATCCCACTCCACTGACGAGACAAGGCCTAATCAACCTCAGCCTTTTACCCCTCAACCCTCACGCGCCGACGCTCAATCCTCCGCCACTACCCCAAGTCCTGCGCCAGATCCTCGAGTCCAGCGGAAACCCGGGGATCTCCCAACGCGGTCGCAGAGTACAAGACACCCCAGTGCTTATCATCAGCAGCAAGCCCAACAGCCCCAAGCGGGCGTGTCTGTGGAGAACCTCGTCGACATTCGGAGGCATCAGCGACAGCAGGAGAGAGAAAGAGCGCTTCAGACCTTGCAGACGCCAGCGACCGTGGAGACGAAGAAGAAAGGGAACATTTTTGAACGGATGCGAAATAGCACAAGTCGGACGTCAGAACCGAAGACTCCCATATCCGGCCAGCCATCCTACAACCATCAATCAGGGCTCGCTCGCAGACTCTCCAAACGCCAGGAAAACCCTCCCCTCCTCCGCACGTCACAAATAGGGAACTCTCCAGACCAGCAGAGACCCGATCGGCAGTCAGCATCACACGGCTCTAGGTCACATCTCCCTTCACCGCGGGAGGAGAACGAAGACGAGAGTGAGCTTGATCCATATCTTATCACAGAGCCTCGACAGGAGTTGGCACATACTCCTGTTGCTCAGGAAGCAAGTCAATACCAGACAATTCGTCCTGTGCAGGACGATACTGAAACCCTGGCCTATTCAGACGACGACAAGTACCAGCAGTTTGAAGCTCAACAGCATTTGCGCACTCAGTTACACCATAACCATCAACGATCTGAGTCAAACTCCCACAATTATTACTCACCGCAAGACCTAGCCCACGCTCAACACCAAGGAAATTTCTCAGGAAGCACCTTAGTTGCTGGTGATCCATATCGCCAACAGAACCCCGAAACGGTATCGCAGTTATCCTACGATTCCCCCATAGAGCAGAGGGAAGAGCAACGACCTATCTCGGTTCATTCAAGCCATAACGGACAATCCCCTACTGGTTTAGGGCTCCAAAGGACAGAATACCCGAATCGTACATCGTCAATTCCCGCAGGCCGTCCTCTATCCACATACGCTGCCATGGCTCCGCAAGCTGGAGCCGGGCAACAGAACCGTAGGCCTGAACCTAAACAGAGCCTACAGGTTAATCAAGGGCAAGGAACCCAAGACTCGCGTGATGGACCACCTCCTAATTACAGTAGAGGCCAGTTTCAGGGAAACCAAGCACAATCTGGTGGGGTAAGCCCACTCCCACCAACATCGGGTGTTCAAAGTTCCAACTACCGAGGAGGGCCGTCTCAAAGAGATCAATATCCAGGCGTGGCTGGTAGTGAGCAAGGCAGAAGTACTCCACCACCCGCTTTAAACGATCGAGATGTCAATGATGCTTACAAGGAGCTCTGTATGTTTCTATTTTCAAGTAGCTGCCACCTCATACTGACCCCAGTCCAGTGACAAAATATAAGAAAGTGAAGGGTCTATATTTTGACAAGACTGCTCAAGTTGAGTCTTTACAAAATACACTAGCAAATCAACGGCTGTCCCAATCCCGGACATCTCTTGACGATAGTGAATACATGACAAGATTTCAAAGGCTCGACGGTGCTACAATTAACCTGGCATTCAACATTCGCAAAGATTGGAGACAGATTCCAACCTGGTTATCCCAATATGTCAACCAAGATGCATTGAGGATAGGAAAGCAAGAAATGACCGCTGTAGGTCGAGCGTGCATAACCAAATTCCTCGTAGACGAAGTCTTCAATCGCACTTTTCACCCAGGACTCGAAGGAGAGCTCAGCATCCATCTGAAATCCATCGAGCAAAACATCCGACGCTTTTCGCCAGCGCTCAACAACCAGGAAGAATCGGACGCTCTCACAGCAAAAGTTGTACAATGGAGACTGGCAACACTAGAAGGTCTCAGGGATTCTCTTAATTCGCCTGATAGTGAAGATTACAAAAACCAGTACATTCGAGTTGCAACGACAAACTTAACCGCTAGTTTAATCAATCTTCTCAATGAGCCAATCCCTGTCGGGATTGAAGACAGCGCGCACATGATTGTCGAGTTAGCAGTGAGCATAGCGGCCAACCTCCCCCTCGAAAGTAGGGACATCTCCATCGTCTACCCCCTGCCAGGCGATCTTTTTCAACCCTTCATCATGAAAGTTGACTCTATGATCCCGGTACTTGAAAACCCCGGTCTAGAAACGACAAGCGAGGGAGACACTGCTAGCACGAATAGCGGTGAGAAAGAAGATGCGAGTTCAAAGGAAGGAGAGAAGACAGAGGGAAATAAGTTAAGGAAGGAAAAGCCGAAGAGCACGGGGGGGATGTTGCAGGCCATGATGGGAAGTGGTAATTCGGGAGGCAGCGTCCAGAGCAAGAAGTCGGTACAGGGCCAGGCAGACAGCAGCAACGAGGGGAAGAAAGCCAGTATGGAAGATGGGTCACAAAAGGTTAGGTTCGCAGGGTTTGTTGGGGTTGAGGTTAGAGGGAGGCAGGTGCTGGCTAAGGCACCCGTTTGGACGGTTGGGAATTAAAATATTTCTTTGGGAGGATTATAGGAGATGATTCGTTTCTGGCTGGGACGAAAATGGGCTGTAAGTACAGATGATGACAGGGGAAATCTATGGTTATGGATATGGGGGACTGTGGATATGATGAGATTATGAGATTATGTGATACCGTATTTATTGGTAATCGGAATACCATTCAAATTAATCAAGTCTGTCTCTTCTTTGCAACATTCCAGCGTTCACGAAATAGGTAATTCTTGGGAATTGTTTTGGTCTTTCCTAGTACTCACCAAGATTCTAGTTCGAATGTGAATAAGAGATTAAACTGGATAACGAACAGCGATAGCTTGCGAACCTATTTGTTGCATAGCACTAAATACCCAACGCTATGCAAATGACATGAAAAATAGCCTATTTACCAAAGTCAGTTTAATTTTTGGATGGCCGTTTAAGCAAATATTCTAAAATCTAAGTTACCAGCTACACAATCAGATTAAGTGGAGGCACTATTTTGGGGTTTTATATAAATATAATTTACTTATAGACATTTAGCTTGTAAAATGTTATGTGGAATTGCGAAGAAATGGCGTTGCCAAACTTCCTTCATTGCTGTCTACATACGAACATTAAGTTACTGACATTTCGTCTGGGCCAGAGCCGATTCCTAAGCCTAAGTCTTATGCAAAGTAGTTACCTTCCTACAACCATTCTTCTTCCATCTTCTCGAATAGTAGCAGAAGGTAAACAGCAACCAACCAACATCGGGACCCAAGTGAAAACATACTGGCACACAAGTCAACGTTCGCACTTTTTTCACACTCTGACACCAAATAGGAAGTTAAGCTTCACTATGTGCTGTACCGTCCTGGTATGTGATATCTTTAAAAACTCCGACTGAAGATCTCGAATCCACCAACTATAATCGTCTGGCCTCAGTTTTCGATGTCTGTCGATATTCGTAGCCTCGCTGCAAATTTCACACTTGGATTTGAACGGAAATTTAACGGTTTGGTGATTGCACTTCCAATGAGGAACAGGCGGATCCACTAAGACAACATGGCCACGCCGCTTTGGGAGAGCCTCAAAAACTATTGACAACGTCTTGAGCTTAGTGAATTTGGTAAATGTTTCAACACATTTTGTGCTGCTTGACGAGCCTGCGTCATCTTGGAAGGGGAGAATTGATTTTATAGTGGAGTTTAAGGCGATGTGGGAGAGATTGCCCCAGAGATTAGGCTGCAGATTCTTCAATATTGTGGGAAGATAATTGCAATAAAGTGATCTCTGGCCGCCTGGGAAAGAGGAGCCCCGCTCTGTTGTTTCGAAGCAATTAAATATGCCGTGGCGGGCTGAAACCTCTTCGCAGAGATAAAGCGTGTCGGATTTTTGATTTATCCAGATTCTCGGAGTCAAATAATGTTCATTGAACAATAGCTTGTAGTACTTCATTGTCACCAGTCGTGATTCATGGCAGGCATGGAGAAGGACTGGCGCCGGTGTTGGAGAAATGGCATGATGGATCCTTCTGCTGTACATGATCTCAACTGCTCGTGGTTTAGGGAGAGCAAGTTTCCAAACATGATGGCGAATCTCGACTTGCAGGTCGGAAAATCTGTGGAATTCGACCGAGGACATAGGTACGCGGTTTGAAAGCCGATTGCTACTAACGAATGACCCGACGGGCGGAAACAGAAGATCGACTTGGCTGATTAAAGGTACGATGATAATTTTGCTAGGAGCTTCAATAGGCAAAGACGAAAATAGAGGTGCCGTATTAGAAACTATTGACGGATTTCGTGCTTGGGTCGCATACTAGGCATCAATGAGAATGAGGGCAAAGAGGTCATGGAGATTACTACGCACTTTTTGGGGTGGTATGAACTCAGCAGCGGAGGGATCGAGGCTTCGGGTTGTTGAGTACGACGTTAATGGCGAGAATTCAAGTTCTTGGACAGGTGATGAGCTAGAAGTATCCTGCGATCCTTCATCACAAGTATTGCTGTTGTTTGAAGTATGATTAGGGGGCCGAATGGCCAAGAAAGAGAGCTGTCGCTGAATTTCGAGGACCTTGAACGAGCCTGTGTTTCGCTTTCGACCCTAAAGTTTTGATCAGTGTACGATCAGAATGTTTTAAGAAAGAAGTAGGGTACTGACAGTTTGGCACGTCTCAAATTCTCGAGCACAAGGATTCAATGCAGCCGAAGTAGAATTCTTGAAGTAGCTGGCCATATTTGTTGGTGTACAGAAATTTGACGACGTCTAAACGCGAAGAACGAGACTGATCTTGACTAAAGGTGAAGCTGTCAACGAAGAAGGTCCCAAAAATTGCGGAGAGTTACAAGCTAAGCGAGACATATTCCTGTTCCCTGGTGCCGGATGTCGTAATCCAGAAGGGTTCGATTCACTTGTATATTCAAAAGTCATAGTATATAAGGGGCTCCATACCTTCCAGAATGAACCGAATTCCAAACAAAACCTGTCATAAATGTAAACGTATTAAGGCGAATGGGGAGATAATGGAATTATACGAGTATACCAAGGAATTGTTAAACAAAGAGTAAAGTCAATAAACTAGCGCCAATGTGATGATCACTCCCATCTTATTTCCATCTCTTATGTAGTGTGAAACTGTACATAATACACGCTTTCGCTATGGCAACTCGCTAGACAGGTCATTAACTATATTTCTCTACAAAAGCTCCTAACTCGATAGTGTCTCGCAAGCCACACCAAATTTGCGTAATTTCATGGTAGGCGCCAAATAACCAAATTGATACTGTAAGGGATCCAACTTGACAAGAGCCCTCTGTAGGTGGATACTCTTCTTGGGGTTTGAATAGCTGTAATATCTTTATATAGCCTTTGTAGAAATCCAGCGCAGTGAGGAATGAGGGTTTGATAGAATGAAAGAAGGAGTCAAGAAATTGGATGGTTATATGCGGGTCTTGCATCCTGATAATGGTTGGAGGTCTTTTTGGAGGTTAATAAAAAGATTCGTGGTGGTCGGTATCATAGATCTTTTATGTATCCTAAAATAGTAGCTCAAGCGGCTTTATCGGATTGGCCCCCAACAAGTGTGTACACGAGCCACACAGCACAGCCTCGTGTCTTCCGGCCATGGGCCGAGATAGTTACCGATCGTTCAACCTTCGACCATTAACATCACAGCCTTTTATCCCCAATCTCTCTCGGAGCATTGATATGCTAGTTACACAGGGGAAATCATGGCAGCAGTTCGAAGAGGCCAAAAGCCATTGAACCTCGATCTTGACCTCCCCAATCGCCTAACAACCACCGAATCTCCTCACATTTCTGCCCTTTTTCTAATCTATTTCGACATCAAAGCAGGCTATACAATTGGATGGAAGCGCTCGTTACCGGGAATCGAGCTCGAGGGGGTGGTGGAATATAAGAGCTTGCCATCCGGCCTACATACCGTCAAGGAGGATCTGATATATTTCGTCCACAATGATCATGCTGGACTCAGCGCATTCATCAATACCCCGGCCGCCGAGGAATCGAGGAACGCGAAAATGATAGCTGTGGGAATTATGGTACCTTTGAGTTACGGAAGATTAGGGAGAGGGTGGATACACGCTGATAAGCTAAGGGAACTGGCAAGGTACGGCAAATTAAGCTGGTTTCTATCTCCTCAGGAAGAAGTGTTGACATTGCGATGCCAGTGAACTCATTATCGATACCACCAAGACGCAATCTCTTGAGGACTATTGGATGGAATATGGGGCGGAGGATGCGACTCCTATACCTGATTCAGACTCTCTGCTTGGATCTCCTACGAGTATACAATTCAAGCCAATAAGAGTGCCTTCTGCGAAGCCAAAGGGCCATGGTAGGAATCGCTCTGCGTCAGACGGAACAGCCTTGCTGCCACCTGGGCACACTCTGTCTAAATATCACCCCGCATGGAGTCTACCACGCTTGTTGGAGGTCTTTGGCCCATTGATCTTTCCTATATACCGCGCTGCACTTCTCCGGAAAAGGATACTGGTAGTAGCACATGCGCCTGTCCAAGAAACCTGTAATTTTGGTGAGCAACGCCATTTATCGATTATACCATATGTGCCACAAATCTGACCGCTGTGATAGTATATGATATTTCCGTCCTCTCCAATATTCCCCTAGCAGTCAGCGATTTGCTAGCATCCACTGCCCCTCCTCAACGTCTCCGACCTCTCTTTTCTATTGGCGTCCACGATATCCCACTTCTGGAAGAAGATCTTCGTGCCTCCAAAGCCGCATCTACAACACCTGGCTCGGAACAATTAGAAGCACAGGATGAAACAGGAAGCGGGTGGATAGCTTGTACAACTGACAGTATCCTAGCCATGAAAAGCACCCTTTATGATGTTCTTATAACAATGCCTCCACCTTACTCGGAAGATGCTTCTGAAAAAGTCTGGCCTCGAGTAGAATACCCCCAAGGCACCGAAATTAAAGCCACACAGCGAGATCTCCGACGATACAAGGCCCTTCGCTGGGGTCTCTCCCGCCACTCCTTACTGCCCTCAAGCCCGACCACTCGACGACGAAGCCCTGAGCACCCAGAACCTAGTACACCTCGTGTGTCTTCTTCTAATGCTTCTATGCCCCGCGATGACCCCATGCTTGATCTCCCAGATACAGAGCACATAGTTGAACCGCAATCATGGGCTGCCCTCGCCTACTCTGGCTTTATGTGGTGGGCTAGTGCTGGCGAACAGCGTCTACACTACCAAGAAGAATCTGATGCCGATGCCGCTCTTCTATCAGGCCTATCCACATCCCCCGTGACAACTCCTCTACCTCCGAGACCAAGATCACAATCCACAATCTCGCTAGGAGGGTTGAAGTCGACAGTAGGAGAAGACATGAGCGCCAAGACCGAGATGACAATAATAGCCTATTTCCATCGTCTCACTACACAGTTTTTAACTGAGCTTAGTGATATAGTTGACACAGCCGATTCAGATGATGAGAGGGAAGATGATCAAGCTCCTTTGGCACATAGAGATAGTACTCATGATAGTAATGAAGAGGTAGGCTCAGCGGTATTTATCAGTACTGAAGACATAGAGCGCATGGGACTTGATGTCTGGTCTTCTACAGATCATCTGTTTGTGCAAGAAGTTGCAAAAGAGTATTTTGGACGAAGGGCAATCGTTGAGGGACACACAGTGGATGTTTGTGGTGTGCGAATCTGTTAGTGTTGCACTCGAGGTGTTCTATCTTCATTTTGAATTTGGGTGAGAGTTTAGTTGGGAGATAATTTTGGGCTTAGCTGCTTGTACAGTATTTATTGTACATTTGGGACTCTTGATCGTGCGAGGAGTTGGGAGTTTATTCTTGATTCGGGAATCTCAGGGAGGCGGTTGTTTGTCTTGTCCTCTTGTCCTTGGGGATTAAAAACGTCTTCTGTATTGCTCTTAGTTTACAGGTACAGTCTTTCATGAAAATGATCATGGAACAATCAGGCAAGCTCGGTTAATAGAACGAGGGATTGAGTGAGCTGCTTGTTGAATTTGACCTGATGTGTCTAGAATTTGAGAAGGTTTGGATCTTTATATTAAATGGCCTCCTAGAAAAATCATAATACTGAGATTTCAGGACTACTCTAATAATGAAATTATGAAGCTTGTGATCCCGCCCCGTTGAAGTCGGAATGAGCAGTTTATCAATTAAAAATAACATTTGGATCTAATGTTTCATTTCAACAAGTACAGAACTAATTACTTTCTACAAGGGACTATTCTCTAGTGTATTTAAGGTTACACCAGAAAATAAAACCGATTACTATATCTACAAAGATAAAGGGAACTAGTGGAAGTGTTTGACCGATCCGCACAGAGGTAAATACTGCGCCTAAAGACGTTTTAAGATATAAGGAGGAGGTGAAGGAAAGCAAGGGGGAAGGGGGGAGCTCTCGATATTCGGCCTGTATACGCGCTTATACTACAGTAAAGAAGAAATGGTCGACTACTCTATTTGTACCAGAGTTGACAAGTAGACATTTGACTAATCTCGCCTCGCTATTTCGGGTTGCATTTAGGTACTTGCGAAAAGCTAATGGATAGAGTAGATTTGAAGGAAAACTTGTCTGGTAGTGTTTCTATCTCTGTCTCCCTATAAATTGGACGCTCATTATCTATCTACCTCGCTTCTAACCTCTCCTTGCTTATTCAATCGCTATACTAGACCCATAGTAGATGTAATCGGTCGTGGGTAGCTAAGGCACAATGGATTGGAATAGTCGTAGTCATAATAGCTTTCATCTCGATAAGAAACACGAAACACTATGTCTATCGCGATCCCTTGATTGGGACGCACCACTATAGATATCCCTTGGTGCTCGTTTGCAGGCTGATGTTGATACACATTAGGCTTATCTGTTAACGTCTTATAATAAGCGCAATCTTCGTATTTTGTAAGGCCTATTCGGCACATTATAGAAGTCAAACTTAGTTTCTTAGTAGTATGTGATTGTAATTGAGTACTAATGTCGTTGGAATCGGATTCTTCTTTAGTACATGTTTTGCATTCCAGCGTTCCTGTCTTGGTCTTAGTCTTAGAGTGAAGTTTCGGCTTTTTCGACGTCGTACACTTGGTATCTAAAAAGGTATCGATAAAGAAACTCGAAGGCACAACTAAAGAGTGCCATATTATCCGAGTAAGGTGGTTGCGTAATATCTGATCTTTGAGGTTCGTAAAGTAGAAGGTGGAGAGGTGCGTAGGCAGCGACGAAGTTATGCAAAGTGGTGGTTGTGTTGAAATGAAATGAAATATTTGATCTCGTGGGATGGGAACCTATTTATAAGATCCTAGATTTGATTTGGACTACACTACTAGTACCTAAGTGTTGTTAAGCTTGGAAACTAACTTAGTAAACCACGTTCCCTATAAAGCCACATGCTCCCTTTCACAAACAGTATGAAGACTTGTGGTCAGTATACTTCGCACTGAGAGCCAATTCACCTAAAGTTGGATTGAGCTAGAGGCACCAATAATTCGATCGAGATATTGATCGAATAAAAATCTAGAGAGCTTCGCGACTGAGGGGTTGCTCTTCCTAAAAATGCCAAGTCTCATCACATGACACCGTTCCTAGAAACGCGCTAGAGGCCGACGCGTAAAGCGTGTCGACGTGCTCGACTTCCTATGTTTTCCACACCAGCCTCAATTCCGCCTCAAAGGATATCAATGGAAGATGTGGAAGCCTTTCAAGCCGCCTCTTCCAAAGAGTATAACTAGACCTGCTCCGATTGATTTAACATATTCAGATACTGAAGACCGGCCCTCCCCAGCCAAAAAAATAAAATCAATCCATTACAGCGAGGAGAGAATCGAAGACTCACCTCCAAGAAAAAGTGCTACCTCGTCTTCAGCTGGCGTACTCGCCCCTCGCAAACCTTTGCTGGTAGTTAAAAACCCAAAGGAGATAGATAAGGCCTCCGAAAATTCTTTGGAAAGCGTTGAAGAGTATTACAAGGTCGTATGGTAAGTAAGTTACGAACTGCGACGGAGTGTTGGCTGACGAAAGACTTTTGCAGGCGAAGATTCACAGCTAAGAAGCATAAGACATGGGATGGTGATGGAGTACTTTCGATCTCTGGTGGCTATGCACGACTCCAAGATACAGAATCGGGGCGAGAGTTGGGGAGATGCAGGTACAATGGTCCTCTGCTTCCAGGAAGTTCATTGAGTATGGGTGGGAAGGATGTCGAAGTAGATATTGCTATGAGCAAGGCTGAATATCTTTCGGGAAGACATTTCTTGGCCGCACCCATAAAGCCGGTACAGGACTCCAAAAGCAACAGAAACGTGGGAACCAAGACCGCTGTATCTTTACCGAAAGGGAAATTGCTACTGGCTGGGAAGAAGGAAGATCCTGAAAAGGATACTGAAATACCCGCCAAGAGTTTTTATGGCAAAACCAATGCTATGAAAGCTCGCTTCAAAAACCCACTTCTGTCAAATACAATCATGCCTCAGAACAAAGACGGCAGACCAACACCGCGGCATGACCCGAACGCCCCTCATGCCGTTGTTATGAAACGGTTAACGGAGTGCCCGAAAGGGAAGCAAATTGTTGATGTGGTTCTAGACCCGTTTATCGGTCAACATTTTCGACCCCATCAACGCGAAGGGGTCAAGTTTATGTATGAGTGTGTCATGGGCATGCAAGATTTTAATGGGCAGGGCGTCATATTAGCAGACGAGATGGGTCTTGGTAAGACTTTGCAGACTATCGCCTTAATATGGACACTTCTCAAGCAGAACCCCATTTATGGCTCTGAGGGTGTTATCAAGAAGGCCTTGATTGTCTGTCCTGTTACCTTGATTAACAACTGGAGAAAAGAATTTCAAAAATGGCTTGGAAATGAAAGAATTGGTGTCTTCGTTGCTGATGGACAAAAGATTAAGCTGACAGATTTTACACGTGGCAAAAGTTATAGCGTCATGATCATTGGCTATGAGAAGTTGAGATCCGTCCAGGAGGATCTGAAGGGAGGGGGGATTGATATTGTCATTGCTGACGAGGGGCATCGATTGAAGACTGCCAACAATAAGTCAGCCCAAGCCATCAAGGCTTTGAACACCCCCATGCGAGTCATTTTATCTGGGACACCGATCCAGAATGATCTTTCGGAATTCTTCGAGATGGTTGATTTCGTCAATCCTGGTTTGTTGGGGAAGTACAACACTTTCAAGAAACAGTTCGAGGCGCCCATTCTCAAGAGCCGACAACCGGAAGCTTCGAACAAGGAGCTCGAAAAAGGTACGGCTAGAGAGGAGGAGCTTTCATCATTGACAAAAATGTTCATCATCCGTCGTACGGCAGATGTCATTGCCAAGTTCTTACCACCAAAAACAGAATATGTACTCTTCTGTAAGCCCACCAAAGCGCAAGTCCAGGTTTATCAGCATGTTCTTGGGTCACCTCTTTTTGGGAGGGTTGTGGGTAGTTCAGAATCAGCATTCCAGCTAATTACTATGCTCAAAAAGGTTTGCAATTCTCCAAGCTTGCTAGTCAGGAAAGATGAAGCTGCTCCGACAAATCCCAATGTCGCTGAACTCTTGAATGTCATTCCGGAGGAACTACTTCGGAAGTCTCCAACCAGCTCTAGCTCTAAATTTCGTGTAGTCGATCACATGCTGAAGCATCTCTCCTCTACCACGAACGAGAAAATCGTTCTCGTTTCGAATTGGACAGCTACGCTAGATCTTTTGGGCCAACTGCTAGCTTCTTTGTCACTGCCTTTTCTTCGTCTTGATGGCAGTACTCCAGCTGCAAAGCGTCAAGACCTTGTGGACATCTTCAATAAGACTCCTGCATCAAAGAATTTTGCTTTCCTTCTCTCAGCGAAGGCAGGGGGGACGGGACTGAACTTGATTGGTGCATCGCGGCTAATACTCTTCGATGTCGACTGGAACCCTGCCACTGATCTCCAAGCTATGGGACGAATTCACCGAGATGGACAGAAAAGACCAGTCAAAATCTACCGCCTTCTTATGGCTGGAGGAATGGATGAAAAGATCTATCAGCGCCAAATCACCAAGATGGGACTAGCGGACAGCGTGGTCGATGGCAAGAAGAACGAAGCTAGCTTCTCGGCGGAGGAGCTGAGAGACCTATTCCGCCTCGACCTCAACGCTGGATGTCAAACCCATGACCTTCTTGGTTGTGGTTGTGAGGGAAATGGAACTAACGTGGCACCGCGTGCACCTCTCAGTCCAACCCTGCAGGCCCAGGATGAAGGAATCGATGATTCTGGAGACAGCAATGATGATGCACTATTTCCTTCGCTCCACATGATAGTCTCTGGGACCAAGGCAAATATTTCGACATTGGAAAAGAAGCGTGCGGAAGAGAGAAAGACGAAGAAGTCCAAAAACAAAATGCAAGCGCTGATGCTCTACAAGCATATCGACACCACAATTCTCAGAGGGAAAACAACAGATGTCTTTGACTTTGAACTCGATGAGGTTCAGGAGATGCGGAAAGTGCTTGATGATGAAGTGCTTGTAAAGGTGTTACAAGAACAGAGTAAGGTGGATTACGTATTTGCTAAGGGATAGGATTATGTTTGTGGGCTTGTGAATATATTGTATTGCATAGCACAGGCGGGACAATTATAGACGGGATTTTCTGTATTATAGGAATATGGGAAGGAGAGGCGTATTGCGGAAGACCGCAAGAAGCGGCTTATACTGCACAGGGCTGAGGAATATACAACGGGTGTTTTGCATCATAGGCAATGGTTGAAGGGGAAGGAGTTGCGGGGTATATAATTCATGAATGAGATCGATTTACGACGCAACTGGGCGCACTCAATGCTCTATGGTGACGAGTGCCTTCGCTGCCATAAAGGAGCGCGCTTGATGGCCAAATCCCGAAATAAACTCTCGGCCGAGGCTGAGGGAATGGCAGGATTCAAACGTTTACAGCTCATCTCTTATTGGAAGATGTGAAAAGGCTGCGCTGGATTTAGAGGGCGGCTTAGTCGCAACCCTAGTCGCTAGCCTCAGACCCCCCCTGTCCAAATTGTACAAAGACACGATTGCTCTTTCTAAGCACTTCACTATTGTGCCACAGTCGCATCCCACAACCTATTTAAACCCTTGATGTCTGCCGAAATATATCTCCTGCGACTGTTCCCTCGAATTTCTCTTCAGATATACCCTTCCCTTTAAGCACGGTACCTGCTTGCGCGCAAGAACTCTCGGGCCCGGTCTGCGAGACCCATAAACCTTCAAGATGAGCGGAAACGAGTATTCCTACGATGACAAGGCTCGTTCTCTTCCCCGAATGGCTCGTTTCTTGCTAACGGGCGCAGGGTCAATATTTCCCCTTCTTCGTACTCACCGTTGTTGGAATCGTCACGGTTCCTATGACATTTGCTGTCCTCAAGCCTAGTACGGACCCAGGTGCACTGGCTCCCCGAATAAAATCCGACTTTCGACCTGAACATGTGGATCTGATTGATATCCAAAGAAAGAAGCAAAAGAGGAGAGAGAGGAGGTTGAAACGTGCCCTCGTTGTCATTGTGGGGTGGGCAATTATGGCTTTCATGGCCTACTTGATTGCGGTTACGGTGCGAACGATGCCAAAGATTTGGAATCCATATGAGATTCTGGGCATAAAAGAGGCATGGAATCACCTTTGTTGGCACAGGAAATCTGCTTACACCGAAAATAGTCTGCCTCGGAGAAGGAGATTAAATCACATTTTAAGCGCATGTCCCTCAAATTCCATCCAGATAAAGCGAAAGCGGACCCATCAAAAAACGAGACACTCGAATCCCTGAACGATCGTTTTGTTGAACTCACAAAAGCCTACAAGGCCCTAACGGACGAGGAAATCCGAAACAACTTCATCCAATATGGCCATCCCGACGGCAAGCAGAGTTACAGCATTGGCATCGCACTTCCAAAATTCATCATCGACCAGGGAAATGAGCCATATGTGGTTCTAGTATATACGGCTTTGTTGTGTGTCTTGCTACCCTACTTGGTTGGAAAGTGGTGGTACGGAACGCAAAGGATGTCCAAGGAAAACATACTCATCGAGAGCGCCAACAACCTGTTTCGGGAATATGACGAAGAGATTACCGAAGGTGGCATTATTAATGCAGTGAGTACTGGCTTGGAATTTCAACCAATGTTGAAGGGCGAAAAGGCCGAATCAGGACTTGGAAAGCTCGAAGCGCGAATACTTGCAGAGGGCGATGTGACCCCTCTCGCTGCTGGGTTGTCAGTCAAAGATCGCTACAATCTAGAAGATTTGGATGGAGGGGTTCGACGAAAAGCCCTTGCACTGCTGTGGGCATATCTCGGCCGTGTTGAGCTTGATGATGTTGCATTAAACCAGGCGAAATTTGAGGCGGCGCCAATTGCTCACGCCCTCAATAATTCTTTCACGGCTATTGCCCTGGCTTTCGGTGCGACGAAACCCATTCTTGCTTCTTATGCTACGGCACAAAATCTGATGCAAGCCGTTCCACCTGGAGCATCTCCACTTCTCCAACTCCCCCACATTACGCCGGTCATTGCCAAATCGATCGACGGCGATTCTAAGGCTCACCTGACACTACAGCAATATATGGAACTACCTGAAACCTATCGACAAAGAATCTCGGTTGGCAAAGGGCTCTTGACCAAACCACAATACGAGACTGCTATGAAAGTAGCAAGGCAATTACCCCGTCTTCAGGTTGAAAAGGCATACTTTAAGGTGACTGGAGAGAAATTCATCACCCCTGGTTCGTTAGTGTCGCTGGTTGTCAAAGGCCGGTTCATCCCCCCTGGAAGCACAAACGTCCCTAAAGTCAACGATCTCGACCTGGAAGACATTGATGCAGAGGAGGATGACATCGATGCCATTCTGGGTCGCCCTAAGAAGGCTGGAAAGGACGGAAAACCCACCGATGACACGCTTATTCTTCCACCCCTCGCTTTTGCCCCTTACTATGCTCGCGACTATTCCCCCCGCTGGCATGTATTCCTCACCGACAGCAAGCAGGGGAAAATCGCAGTTCCTCCCTTCACATTTACTACGTTTGATAAGCCAATCTTTGACGAGAACGATAAACCAACGTTCAACATGCAAACGTTGAAAGCTCAGTTCCAGGCTCCTCCGGGAGCCGGTCACTATACATTTGCTATGCATTTGATTTGCGATTCATATGTCGGATTTGATACCAAGATGGAAGTTACGCTTATTGTAGAAGAAGCTAGTAAGGTGGATGAGATTGATGACGATGATATTAGCGAGCCTGAGGAGGACTCGATTGCTGGACAGATGAGTGCTTTGAAGAACGGTGGCACTTTGCCAAAGAAGAGGACTAGGAAAGTGGACGAATCGGGAAGTGACAGCAGCGAGACGGAAGACGAAGGGGGGGATGATACTAGTGAGACGAATACAGATACAGAGGAAGAGAATTGATTTTGGAGAGGCATGTAAAATAGGGCTAGTACAGATAGCACAGGCGTTATTGGCCGAAGCGGTAAAATTAGGCATTTCAAAGTAAACCTTCCACAACATTGGGTCTACTCAAATATCGAAAAGCGCAATAAGCCGAGGGCAACAAGCGTCTTCGTTTAAAGCTTACGTGCAGTTCTGTATGGTTATGGGGGGTTTTTTGGACTAGGGAAAGACTAAGATATTTTCCCTTGAACTTTAATATTGATAAAGATAAAGAGTTGCTGGAGCTCGTGTACTTTAATATGATTATCTACATTACCCTTCTTCGTTTCCAGCCCATACAAATAAGCCACTTTATTACAAGCACCCTCTACCTCACAGAGCATCAATATGTCCCAAAACCCATTGCAAATGCCTGTAGCTACTCCTCGGTTGAAACTGTGGCTGCATATGCCCCGACAAAAAGGTTTGAGCGAACATGAGACCCCTCTCAAAATGCTGCACACCCATTGTTCCCTGCGGATTATCCAGTCCTCCGGCACCGTTTTCGTCAAAAATCGCTTCATACTGCAGATCAGGCAGCGTAATAATGATACTGGTATTCGGTTTCGATTCGAATCCCAACTTGCCGTTCCAGGTCATGTTTTGAATCGAGAGGAGGGTGCCATCGGTAAGGATTTCCATGTCGAGGTCGCCGTTGGCAACCAAGACCCTGTTTGTAGCTTCAATTACTTGAGGAAGGACGCTTTGAATGGGGTCGGGGGAGAGGTCGCCTTCGTCTTCCGGACCGCCGTCACCGATAAAGACAGGTCCTTTACATTCGATCCATTCGACATCTAGTGGAGCATGCATGGCTTTCTTCACATCGGTTCTATTGAAATAAACAGGCAGTCCAGGCGGAGAGTACTGTAGATCTGTAGGGTAGCCCAGGGGATCGGAGAGGAGGGGACAGCTGCCACTTATCAAGTAGACATTGAAGCACGGATTTTGTGTGTAAGCAGCGTTGTATGCCGAGTCCCATAGATCACATCCAGCATCGCTGGTGTAGTTGAAATATTTGGGAGGCTGAACACCAGATGCCGGGTAAGTCAAGTACTCTTCAATGTAATCAGCATAGCCGCATGACTCATGTAAGGACTCAATTTGAGCCAGATAGCTGTCATTGAACCCCAAGACATTGTTATTCTTAATGATAAAGGGGACTATGGGGGCCTCTTGTGCCGCGTATGTGTACGATCCAATACATGGGTCGTAGACAAGGGCACCTGCAAAAATCATTAGACCCTGATTCAACTTAGGTTCCTATGCAACATACCGGAAACATTGAAGTACTCCGGGTCTTTCTTATTTATCATTTCAGCCGCAATATATGGCACATAGCGACCAGCATAAGACTCTCCAGTTACAAATATTTTGAACTTCTTGATCTTAAAAATCTTTTCGAAATTTAGGAAGAAGTTCACGAAATCTTCAGCAACATCTTCTTCACTGGTTGCAGTTACATCGCCGATCGAAAAGCCGGTACCGACTGGTTGCTCGACCCAAAGTACATTGGTCAAATTGACCCAACTATAAGGATTGACTGTGGGTGCATATTGACCTGTCCATAGTGAGCATAGCAATAGTATAGGACAAATTTGAGCATCCTCACCCCATGTCCATATGAACCTTCCATTTTCTTGAAAGAAGCCTTCCAGGGAACTGCAGCCTTCAAAATATTAAAAAGGTACAATCCAATCTCAATTTCAAACTTACCTGGTCCTCCGTTGAGCCAAATTGCGATCTCATCTACTGGAGCCCCAACCGTTGGTTGAAAGACAAAATATAATGCTCTCGAGGTATTCCGCATATCAATTGGGATTAGACCTGCATACATCTCACCAACATCAAATGGAATATCGGGTAGGAAATCAACTTTGTATGCTACACATCGTTAGTATGCTGGCTACATGGTATAAGAACTCTATACTAACGCTGGGTAGCATGGGTGAGAAATCGGAATTTATCATGGCCACCCCCCCAATCAGAAGAGCCCCAATTCCGAGGTTTCAACTTTGGACCAAACCCCTTCCTGTGAGCGAATTCACTGAATCTGGATCCGGAGACGACATGCGGTATATTGCTGCACAAATGCCCGGCCAGAAGGAACAGGCAAACCCGAAAAATTTTGAAAAGCATCTGGCGAGATAATTGAAGATGAGCAGAACGAAACCTTTAGACGTCCCAGCAAAGGAAGGGCAAGTTACTAGAATTGGGGAGGAGCCCAAGTTTGTGTGCCTGCATTTTGTCGTCACGACTAGCCAAATGCATGCCGATAAGGAAGTTGTGCAGAGTAGGTGCTGACCTGACATGCAGCTATGGAAGTTCCACTTGAGGCACAGAACAGGAAACTGGGAAGATAGCGGGGAAAAAAAAGATTAAGTTGCATCGGTGAAAGGCGGCCGGTCTTGCAGTGTAAAGCAAGTAGCTAGAGGAGGCACAGACAAGGGTAAGAGGTGGAGATAGTGGGGAGAATACTGCCATGGGTGGAAGATCCCACATCGAGCCATACTTTTTGCTTGATGGATCATAAGTACAAAAATCAAGTTAAATGCAAGAGGGAGTTCAAAGATACAAGAGTAAAGATATCTTGGCTCTACAGAATGGAACCAATTTTTTGGGTCTGAGGCAGTCACTAAGGCACTTTAACAATCGGTTGAGACTACTCACAAATACTCAAGAAGACGCTGTCGTCCCCCACTCTAGTGTTAGCTTTGGCATAGGACCCCAGACCTGGTGCGGATTGGTGGTTTAAATACAGCTGCAGTATTGCTGCAGCAATTCTGACAATTGACACTTATGACGTGGCTCGACAAAAATATCTGGATATCTGGAATTCATTTAACACGTGGCAACGCCTCCAAACCTGCCTTTTTATATACCACACCAACATTCTACTGTAACATAGAGTCCAGGCTCTCCCCCAAGACTCCCTCGATCTTCACAATCCAACGATGCGTCTCCTTTTCAACTACATCGTCATCATCCTCTTGCAACTCACTAATGAAGGGCAACATCTCAGGCAACATCGACAGCCATTCCTCCCCTAACCTATCGGTCAAACTCTGCTCACATTTGATCGCTGCCAGCCTGACGCTTGCGGTTTCCGATCGCATATGCTTTAGAATGGCTCCATTGAGCTCTTTGTGATGGTCTGGTGAATCCGCTGCAGCTGCTAATTCTACAATAGCAGGAATGAGCTCCTGAGCTAAGGGTAGATTTGAGGCTTGTGTAAATTGTGCGCATAGGATAGGTGCAATGACACCGAAATGCGACGGAGACTGCCAGAAATCATCTTGGTCGTGTTGAAAGCATTTGGTCATAGTCCGAAGAACCCTCGACCAGAGCTCTTTTGAAACATTATCGTTGGGATTGAAAGCCTCCAAAACTTCTACAGCATTGTCTAGCAAATATGTTGCATAGCTGGTGACAATGGATTTCAGATTGTCAAAAAATACAACCATGAAGCCATAAATACTCTGAAGTCGTAGAGCCCTCCCGGTCTTATCCTTCTTAGGTAGACCACTTGATGCCCACTCTACAAGATTCGAAAATATTGGTCTAAAAGTCGCATCGTTGAATTTGTAAATCATTTTAATCGCCACCTCGTTCACCTCCGCCTCGATTTCGGACATGGCGTCAACATCAAGTTGTTCATTAGTTGCCGCAGCCCATTGTCGCCTGAGGTCAAATGCATTTTGGAATATCTTGGATAAGAGAGGGGAGTACTTCGTCACGACATTCTTTGGGTGTTTGTCTATGGCAATGCTCAAAACTTGAAGGTATTCACGTAAAGCCTATTTTATTGGGTTAGTGGAACTCAAAACATGACTGTAATTATTTACTTACCATTATTCCTATCTTGGAAGCTCTCTCCCAATTTTTGTCCAAAGCTCCAAACATGCTCTTAGCATCAACTTGTTTTGCAGTGAGCTGTAAACACTGTGTCCTACTTTCATCTGCTTCTTCGTCAAGGCCTGCCTCAGCAGAGGCGTTCGATATCTCGAGAAGTTTGTCCAAATAGCCACCGGACACCATGTAAGGAAGATGGTGGACTAAAGCGCTAATGAAGGCATAACCAGCATTATGAAGCTTCTGATTTTCAGTCTCGCTCCCCACACTTGATTCCATGTAAGCTAGGGCTTTTGGTATCGCAGCTGGAAGTACGGGAACAATTCCTGTTTGCAGAATCTCAACCAAGGACGCAAGACAAAGGAGCGCCATGATCCGAAGGCGACTATCTGGCTGGCCAAGGCAATCTCCACTGGCAATCGTTTCCGCTGCTGCTGCAACAGCTTCCAAATCTTTCTTGCCGTATTTTTCGGAAATTTTGTCTACACAAGCGACAGCGATGTGCTTATAGAGGACATCCTTGGACTCCCGAATTATGGCAGTGAGTTGTGGCAAGAAACCAAGCATGGCAACCCTGGATGCTGCATCGGATGCACTCTCTTGGTTGATTCTAACTTCTAGTGAACGCAGAATTTTACGGCGCAACGACTCATTGGGTCGATCAAGTAACCCCTCCACTGATTTGACAAACTCGCTAGTTGAGAGCAGGCCCAATAAACTCTCCAGAATATCACCACAAGCGGTGTGCAAACGCTTTTGGTCTTTTTGGGTATCGGCCAAGGTTAGGATATTTTCTAGTAGGCTCGAGTATATATCTCTGATTCTTGCCGCATCCATATCATCACGATCCAGCAATTTGGCTGTCTGAGTGACTAGACGCGTTTGGGAGAGAAGATGAGGGAGTAAAGCTAATTCGTTTAGAGCAATTCGATGAGGATCAGTATCGGCCCCATCGTTAGCACTGAGCAATGTGCTAGAATAGGTTGGTTTGGGTTTCAAAACATCAGCAACTAACTCAAGATACTTGAGAGTAGACTGAAGCTGGATCTCCACGCTGAATGAGCTCGACAATTCGATTGCAAATCCCTTAATTGCATCGGTTGGGCCATACTTATCTACAAGCATGGCTAAAAGTGCGAACAAAAAGTCATTGGCACCTAGTGTTTCAATCAAAGAAGTAAAAAGTCCTCTTCGGCGATGAGACGGCACATGCTCATATGCAGCTACAAAGCTAAGGAGAAGTTCTGCAACCCCAGTGACAGGGTTAACTTTTTCTTTACGAAGAGAAGAAACAAGTGGCGGAATAACTTCGCGGATTGTCTGGCTTATAACATGAGCCGAATATTCGTCGTTCTGCCTGAGTACAGAACTACCCATAAATGTAAATATTGGCATGACGCTGTGCAAAACAAGCTCTGGGACGGTGTCGGCAAGCGAAGCGATGAGAAGTAACGCTGCATTTTGCACTTGGGGGCTTGCTGTCTTTTGGACACAATCAACTAGCAAGTCAGTCCGGATAGCTGAACGGTCGAGCTTGGTATTTGTGTTAGCTTTGTAAGCTTTGATAATCGAGAGAAGGCATCCCAAGGCCAGCGCTTGCAGATAGGCAAGCTCCGATGCAACCTGAGCTTTGAAATGTTGCAACTCGGCTAGAACGTTAAAAAGATCCCTCAGAAGCTCTGGGTGCTTGCCAGGGTCGGAACTATCAACGAGTTGCAAAACAAAAGTAACTTTTGTAATGGCAGCAGAGAGTTGTTTCGAGTCTTGGAGGGGAGTTCTAGCAATTTCTCCATGACTAGTCCTTCGTCTCTTGGTGGCAGGAGGCGTATCTGCTAATTTCGCAGCAGTTGGTAACTGGCGGAGGAAGGATAAAAGTATGTCAGTTGTGAGGGGCATCGTTCGTAATATATCAGCAGATCCTTCTGATGCTATTTCAGCATCACTTGACGAAGCCTCGGTTGAGGACTGTGCGAATTCCATGAGCACCTGAGCCGTACTCAAACGAAGTTCTCCTTTGAGAGATGACCAGATGGATCGTAGTCTTTTGAAAACGGCACTAAGGAGTTCAGGCCTCTTTGCAGCCATCTCACTGTTAATAAGACTGGTTAAGTATTCAAGGCCCTCTTTATCATTTGGAGTAATTGTCATCAGGCATTGTTCGTCAAATTCCGCTGGCTCGGTTTGTTCCTCCTTGCAATATCTCGAAGCTTCCGACGCTGTGAAAGAGGCCCACTGCTTCAGGACAGGGAGTAAAACTTTCGTCCTTGTCAAACTCGCAACACCACGGACCCCATTGAGAGCAGTTAATAATCTTAGTTTTACAGAAAATAAGGGAGTGTGGATGGCGTGGCTAGCGAGAAAACTTAGAATGGAAGATCTTGCCGCTTGCGATAATCGTCCACTTTCTTGTTTGCTACGCACTTCCGGGCTCTTGGGGCTATTTAGTGATCTTTGGAAAACATGTTCGACATGCTTCCGGTCAAGAACACATTCCTCCAAAGCAGGAATAAGTAAATCAACCAGAATACGGGACAGAATATCAGCGGAGAGCCACTGTAAACCTTCAGTATTTTCACCTGGTCCATAGAGGTCGTCCGAGGCCCAACGAGGGAGGTGTTTTGTCTTCTTCTTCAACTCGACATTTGAGGGATAAAGTTTACTCAATGCAACTAGGAGTTCGGCTGCAGCACGGCGGACCTTCAAAGCAGGGTCGGCTAGGGCGGAAATTGCATAAGGTAACAAAGCTTGAAAGTCAACTGTTGAAGCTGGAGTGCTCAACAGACACTTGGTAGCTATCTGCAGTGCTGAGGCTCGGGCTACCACAGGATGGGGGCCACACCACGTTCGAATGTAAAAGCTAAGGTACAACGTAGTGTTCAGTGCGGTGTCTTTTCTGAGAAATGGCGCGTCATCAAATAACCTCAAGCCTTCAGCCTCAAATTTTGAGGCAATAAATACTTGACATAACTGCCCATATACTTCAGAAGACTCATGAGACAAGAACGACGCTTGCTTGATTTTTATGTTGTAGAGTTGCTCGAGAAGTGCCTGGAAGTTTAGTTGCATGCTTTTCGCGTCCATATTCGAATTCTCTATGGCCACATCTTCAGACGGAAGAGCTACCTCTGCTGGTCGAATCGTAGTGTGAAGTTTGAGTTCTAAATCGTCTATATCTACCTCTGTATCGTTTAGTGCCAACTTGACGACTGAGCCAGTATGACCAGGCAATTGGGTAAGAGCCACGAGGGATGAAGCAAGATGGGATCTTATTTCCCCTATTGCATCATTGCTGTCATCAATTTGGTGAGCAACTAGTACGAGCGCTTTCACAATCACGCTTGACTGTGCATCGCCCAAAAGCTGGTTCCCGAGGACGTGGCCGATAATTGGGAGGCCATTGATATCCCCATTTTTTCTTAACCGATCCACAAGAGCAAGGCACAGGCCGTTGGAAAGTCTATCCACTCGTCGTTGTTTTGAAAGTTCCAAAAGGAGACCTGCCAAATTTGGAACCTTGAGTAACTCTTTTGTAAGCCTCTTGGTAATCTGTTTTGCCCCTCTGTGCTGCGCAAGAACAGCCAGGCAAACCAGTCCGGGTAAAATAGTCTCCGTTGTCCATCCAAGAACGATGGCCTCCATCATAGCTGTCAAAAGCTTATCGTCTAAACCGCCCTTCGACGCCATGACAGAGAGAAGCATGTAGCATCCTAGCCGAAGATCTGGAACCTTCCTCATCGCGAGACCTTCATTTAAGGTAGGCAACAAACGTAAGATTACATCTTGCTCGTTCTGTTGCTGTACACCTTTTCTGCCCGATCGAGATTTGTCCAACATGCCTGCCGTGGCTTCGGTCATAATTCCAGCCCAAAATGTTAAGAGCGCAGGGTAATGATGACGAGCCTGGCTTATACGAAGAACATATGCGTTGAGAGCAGAGGTGAAGGGGATGTTGTTTATCGCTGTTTGTATAATCGCATGCCTGGGTGGCAAGGTCAAGGATCGTATGTAAGGTTGTAAAAACTTGTATTCTTCCGAGATTCTGTCTGGCAATATCGACAAGAGCGTGGTGAAAATCGGAAGGGTGTGATAAGGAAGAAAGGTCATAAGAAGAAACGAGGTATTGTGCTGGTGAACCCTAGGAGAGATGGTTAGCTATGATTCCCTTTTCAGAGGGTGCTGAAATTACCTAAACCTGCGAACAAGCCATTCCACAGCTTTTATTGCTGGATTGAGTCTCAATCGTCCACCCACTAACCCCAAAAAGGCTTCCAGCTTATTATTGAGTTCTGCATTCTCTCCAGCTGTCATCTGGGTGCGGTCAGCAGTTTGGCTTTGCTCGCTGAAAATGCTTCTTTGGTAGTCGAGAAACCGGCCGTCCAAAAGACACAATTCTTGGAATCCTTCGTGACATAATGTGTATATGGTTTCGAAGCTCTGGGAGGCTGCAACTCGGGGTTCGAATATCAAGGATTTTGAATGAGCCGCTTTCTGTGCTTTGAGGTTCAAAGAATTCTCGGAATTTGCCGATATAATGGACAGCTGGGCTGCCAAAGAAGTGGCCATCTTGATACGCTTAGAAAGTACTCAAAGAAACATAGTTGGGAGATGTGGTGGCCAGGAAATGCGGTCCTTATCGAGGACTTCAATCAGCAAAAAATATTTTAGAATTCACAAATAAGGTTTCGCGCTCACAAACACTAGTGTGCGGCTGCTTGCCAAGAGATTGCACGTGATATTATAAGAAAAGGATAACGTGACGTCGTGACATCTGAACTATTCGTAACGGACCGCATATCCTCTTTCTTCTGATCCGTGACACGACTTAAGCACTCAAGAGAGATGTTATAGGAACGGTAGGCTCAGGATCATCCAACATGACCGAGCCAAAGACCGACAGTGTCCCTAAATTTGCATCTTTTCGACCTAAACCAGCCCTCCCTCCTACCTCGGAGGTAGAAGATTCCAAGACGAGCAACCGCAAGTCTGGGGATGATCGAACACATAAGAGACATCACCATAGTCGGCAACGATCAAGAAGCAAAGAGAGGCTGCATGCACACCTGGCTAAGTCTAGATTATCACACGGCCTACAACTAGATACGCCGCAACAAGCAATCTTTGTAGTTGATAGAAAGGGCGACGAGAAGAATCTGGTGTATGGGAGCATTCATCGGTACAGTGTGCCTTCTTTCCACAGATTTGGAGCTGGTCATGTCTTGGGAGCGCCTTCATATCTGAAGATTGACCGAGTTTATGGAGACGAAAAGGGGCTAGTCTTGTTTGATTGGAAGCACTCAAAATCGACCTCCCGGGAGAAATATATCTTCTCAAAGGTCGAAAGGGACAGACCCCATCTACTAAAAGTACTTCCAGAAGTCAAGGCTCCAAGCATAGAAACAGTTGCTTCGGATTTCATCCCATTGAAAGCTTCCAGGGGAAAGAAACGAAAGAGGCGCCAGATTGGCGATGAGGAAAACTCTAGTTCTGAGCTAGACGACAAAGATTATCGTTCGATCCATGGAAAAGTCAAAATTAACGATGACCCTCCTGATGATGGCTTGGAGTGGGCCACTGAAAGTGAATCGTCTGGTTCCGACTCTGGGCGAACGATGAAGATGGATGCAGGAGCTAGGCAACGCAACATTGCGCTCTCTCAAAGAGTTGAACAATCCCCTCACGATGTGGAAGCATGGCTTGCTCTAATCGACCATCAGGATGTCATGATTCTTGGAGGAGACGACCGTCATAGAATCACCAATGCTGAACTCAAGAGTACCGCAGATATCAAGATCTCAATGTACGAGAAGGCACTGAGCCATACAGCCTCTCTCAGTGACAAAGAGAGACTGTTGCTTGGTATGATGACAGAAGGAGCAAAATTCTGGGATACTAAGACCCAGTCGGATAAGTGGGAGCAGATTTCAAAAGATAACATCAACAGCATAAAATTATGGACAAGTTATCTCAATTTTAAGCAAACAACATTTTCAACTTTTCTATATGAAGATATTAAAGAGATATTCGTTGCGAGGATCCAGCTTCTCTCACAAGTTATTGATTTGGATCATGACTCTGTTAATGTTGATGAATTATATAACCAACTTATCTATGTCCTCCTCAGGCTCACTAATTTTGTACGTGAGTCTGGCTATTCTGAATTGGCCGAAGCCATATGGCAAAGCTTATTGGAGGTTAACTTCTCTTCTCCAAGGCAACAACTTTCTAAAATAGACACAACCAAACTTTTTAGCGATTTCTGGGAGAGTGAGGTTCCTCGGATAGGTGAAGATGGGTCCCTTGGGTGGCGGCATTTCATAGAAAACCAGGAAGCGATTGATATCCCAGATGCCTTGGTCGACATCCCAGTTGAAGGTTTAACTATCTCAAATATCTTCCAGAGCTGGGCAAGTGCGGAGCGGCTGGCATCAAAATCCTCCAGTCCAGCCAGAACAATGGATGAAGTAGTCGAAGATGACCCTTTTCGGGTGATCTTATTCTCGGACATTGAGAGGTTTCTGCTCCAGCTACCTTCAAATTCAGTAAACTTACGAAAGTCACTGATCAATGCGTTTCTCGCATTTTGCCGACTGCCTCCACTTGCAACCTTTGATCTGCCGGAGTCTGAAGACCTTGACACAGATGCTTTTGTCAGAGACGAGCTACTTGAATCTGATGCTGAATGGATCAACCATGAATACCTTTCTGTCCCCAACACGACTGAAGAAGCGGGTACATCCCCTACGTTAGAGACGATAATTAAGAGATATCCAATTTCGTCAGAGACGATGTTTGGACTCGGTACTTGGCTTCGGCTGGGCGATTGGAAAGAACTCTATAGGGAGAATGGCGGACCACTCTCCTACTATTTCGTACGAAATTCCGTCAAACAACTGGCCCAGACCTATTTTGATGAAGATTTGGCGGAGTACTATCTCGCCTTCGAGGCTAAAAATGAACCTGATTCAATCAAAAAGGTTGCCAAGAATCTTCTTAAGCAACACCCTGCTAGTTTTAGGCTCTACAACGCCTATGCGATGATTGAATGGTCGCGAGGAAATAAGAATATCGCTCAGGGAGTGTTTTCTGCAGCTTTGAGCATAAGCGAGGGGAACGACTTGAAACCTAAGAAGCCAGCAGCAAGTGATTCGATTTTCCTCTGGCGGAGCTGGATTTGGCTCTGTTTAGAAGATGGTGACAATACATCCGCTCTTCGGCATCTTCTTTCTATTGTCGATAATGTTCCAGATTCCTCTATCACGCCATCCGCAACACTTCTTCTCAAAGCGCAACAATACCTCTCTTCGAATCGTGATTTCCACATCACCTCTGGAAGTATCAGATATGCTGCCATCTATGCAGAATGTAAGTTGGATATCAATGGTCCTTCTTAATGTTTTAAGCTAACTACGACCAGGTCTGGCCCTTTTGGAGTATCTTACATCAACAGCAGGCAAAGAACCTTCGTCTAATCATCAAGGAGACATCAGTTCGGCTCTGTTGGTTTATACATCATTCTCTCAAGCTCTCAAGATCCGCGGGCATGAGCTCTCTTCTATTCACGAGCTCTTCTTACAATCTGCCGCCCACATTTTATACCATCATGCACGTCTTGGCGCCTATCGTCCTGCCCTCCTTCGAGAACACTTGACCACCTTTCTCCATATCTTTCCTCGAAACACTATTTTCTTATCCCTCTACGACTGGAATGAATACCGTGTCCGAATTGACAACCGGGTCCGAAATATTCTCAATTCCACAATCTTAACCACAAACAACGACTGCATTACCTCTCGTCTCTTTGCAATCCGGTACGAAATAAAGCACGGAACAATTCATTCTACCAAGGCAGCCTTTGAACATGCCGTCTCTTCACCTGCTTGCAAATCCTCGGCTGGATTGTGGAAATTGTACATCCTATATTGCGCGCAGACGAAGCAATTCCAAGTACAAGCAAAGGACGTCTGGTATAGAGCAATTAGAGCCTGTCCATGGGCGAAAGAGTTACATGTAGTGGGGTTTGAGGAGCTAAGAGATCTAGTTGAGTTTAAAGAGTTGAGGAGGACGTGGAGGGTTATGGGGGAGAAGGATCTGAGAGTTCATGTTGATCTAGAGGACAAGTTTGAGGACATTGAGGAATTAGGGAAGGAGGTTGGGAAAAGGAGAGGGTAAACCAGGTATAAATGAGTGATTTACAATGCGTGCTATGAGTAGATGAAAGATAACCCCCAAGAGCAAATTTAATATTGCCTCAAAAGCGGAATTTAGATGGAAGTAAACTGGCATGCGAGAACAGCCAGAGTTAAAAGAGGTATGAAATCTCACCGTGTCTTCTCTTGATGCGATAGAAAATGGCTTTAGAAAACACACACTTCGCAATTATGTGTAACTGCTTTCGCCCCAATGCTAGGCAAAATTGCTTGAGCACAAGAGCCACTTCGCCCCAAGTCTCTCAAATATTAGAGCGAGAGTCCTCCAATCGCCCCTTTCCTGAATCGTCACATCTTTGTCATATTGTAAATGTCTTTTCTGAATTGTCATGATATAAATTACAAAAGATAATTCCGCATCACCCAACAGCAAAAATCAAGTAGCTTTGAATTACAGCCAGTCTACAAAATTGCGACTCCAAGGGTAAGAGCATTGTCCGAGGCGAAGATACTGTTACGATTCTTCTTTGCTCGCCTTTGGGAACCAAAAGAGACTATCCCCAAAGCAGATATGCACATAACAAACACTCGGTGGAGTTTCCTTAGCTGCTTAAAAATAAAACCTGACGGTATGTTCCATCGCTATAAGTCTAGCATCAGAGTGAAAAAGAATGTCGACTATACTCGAGCATTGCTAATTGTTGGAGTTACATTGTATGGGAAGCGGCTGACGGTCCTGACAATGTCATATGTTAACCTCCCCTCGTGACTTACCACTAGCTGTACGGCTCGCCTGGTAATTCTATACTCGCTTTGCAATCCGAGCTATTCTAAAAGACTAAAAATATAAGCCTTTATATATTGATGTTCTGGCTCTTAAAGCAGTTCTAGTTCTCAACATAGAGTCTCTTACCTGAACGGTTAGAGACGACCACTTTGAAAGAAGCTAGACTATGTGGTGCCTCCGAGAAAGGAGGCAAATGAAATTTATGCAGCAGCACAGTTCGCATTCAAAATCATAAAGTATGTTCACACATCCATTCCTTGATTATTTACAACCGCAGGCCAAGACATCATCCCCTCCTTTTACTCTATCTTCTCCATCACTTTAACATAACCCACTTCCCAACTCTCTATGAAGTCCCGGTGAACGAAACAGCAGTAGAAGCTTGCCCTGCCGCAGCAACATCAAGCGCAATGTTGTTTGCCAACTTCGTCTGCTCAGCCGCAAGATCAGAATCATCACCCCCCTGCGCGGCCTTGACCTGTATCCCCAAAACCTCCGCAGTCAACTTCAAGACCTTGTTCTTTATCTTGCCGTTCTGTTTCCCCGTTAGCACGCATTCTCACCTTCTCAACCTGAAAGACCGGGGGGGGGGGGGAAGAACCAACGAACCTGAAGAGCAGTAGCAGCATCCCCACTCGCAGCATCAATCGCTGGATTAAACGCATCCGTCTCTGCATCCTCCGCCACATCATGAATTCCCTGGATGATCTTCAAATCGGCGGCACTGACGCCGGCAAGGTTGTTCTGGTCTATGCCTGTGAACAAGGCATTGGCCTCCGCTTCAGCGCTTCCTGCAGTTCCTCCCGAAATTTGGAAAGTGTTATACGAAGCAGACGTCAAGACTGATCCACCGGCCCCCGTCGTAGCGGCAGCGGCAGCAGCGACAACACTGGAAGAAGCAGCAGCTGAGGTAGCGGCGGCAGAGACGGAAGAAGTTGTTGTCTTCGACTTCTTAGGCACTGGCGTGGCGGCAACGAGGGCCAAGAGGCCGAAAGTGATGAGGGAGGTTGAGAACTTCATATTGATATTCGTTTCGTTTCGTTTGTTGGTTGGTATATATTTAGAGAAGGTGTGGTATTGATTGGATAAAATAAGATGAAAAATAATATTAACAGCACAGCTGTAAAGAATGTGTTTGAAGGAAGGATTGGTGAGAAATCAATTGAGCACGGCTGAAGAAAGAAAATCATATTGACACAGCAAACACAAGATCTACTTATACCCATCCTTTCTCCCCCTTCTCTTACCGCCAAGAACGCCCAGCGAGAACAATCACCCTCGAACACTTTACGAGCCCCATCCACCGGCCACCTTACGGTTTCGACTCGTTCTTCCGTCTCATCTCATCCCGTCTTCTCTCAAAAACCGTACGGCACCGTACCAGAAAATCACATTTTGCCAAGCGAAATACCAAACGCACTCTTTTCAGAGTGAAACTCCGAACCTAGCTATCTTTTTTGTAACTGATGACCAACATGCAGACTGTGGGGAAGACAAAAAACCCTCCCCGTACCATATAATATCAAGAGAATTGTAGATCATACTCTGTCAGACTGTAGATCTCCTAATGAAGTCTAATCGGGTCTCGCTTCGCGCTCAGGGGTGGCTGGGGATAGCGTTTGGGTCTCATAGCCGCGGTTTCAGGTTATCAGATGGAACTTTGGCAGCGGGTAAGACCCCGGAGAAAGCGGATGGGTTCGGATGAGTCCATGGAAATTGTTCGCGGTTTGCAGTTTTAAAATTATCTGATGAAGATGAGGCTCCATTCAGGGATAAAGGTGGGGAATAACATTCGGAGCAAGATTCATATGATGATCAAAGCACAATAGCACAAAGGCGGTAAACGCAAGTGTTCGGTTTCTTTCAATTTTCTATTCATTCATTTTTTATTTCTTTAATGTATCGCTATGTGACTTATGCCTAACAACAGCAGCGGCCCCTCTGGCCTCTCCCCAAACGCCTAGCTAATCAAAATCATTCCATATGTTATTTTCCCATAAAAAAAGTACATGCCCTCATTGCTCATCACTCATGACTTATATCCCAACACTCAATTTTCTTAATCGTAGAGTGCCAAATCCATGCCATCATTGTCATCACCCCCTCCTAGTGCCTCTTCCAAATCTACATCTACCTCCATCTCATCGTCACTACTGGGCTCCGATTCCTCATGGTTTGGCAACACCTTCACGATACCATTCTCAAGTACCACTCTCGCCACCTCACCATCTTTAATACTTCCTCTCAAGATCAAAACTGCAAGTCTATTCAAAACTTGGGTCTCAATCAACCTAGCAAGAGGTCTTGCACCATACTGTGGATTGTAACCAGCCGCTCCAAGCCAATCTCTGACAGCAGGAGAACAATCGATTCTGATGTTCTTTCCGTTACTCTCCAACCGCTGTTGGATTTCCTTAAGACGAACTTCGACAATCTTGCGGATCTCTGTCTTCGAGAGGCGGTTGAAGATAATAGTTGAACTGATACGGTTCAAAAATTCAGGCAAAAAGTAATCCTCCAAAGCTTTCTTGACCAATGCCTTGGTGGTGTCGTCGATCTTCCCACTGGCTGTGGTAGCACGTTGTAAGTACTCTGCACCGATGTTGGAGGTCATGATAACGATACAGTTTCGGGCATCGATAACACGTCCCTGTCCATCAGTGATGCGGCCATCGTCCATGAGCTGAAGGAGGATGGTGAGAACTTCCTTGGCAGCTTTCTCAACCTCATCGAAAAGTAAGATTGAGAATGGCTTTCGGCGAAGGGCTTCGGTGAGTTGTCCCCCGGCATCGTGACCGACATACCCAGGTGGGGCACCAATCATACGGCTGACGGTATGACGCTCTTGATATTCTGACATGTCGAGCCTGATCATGGCCTTCGGGTCGTCGAAAAGGAATTCAGCAAGAGCCTTCGTAAGAAGAGTCTTACCTGTACCGGAAGGACCACAGAACAAAAAGCTAGGAGGTTGGTTGGGATTGCTGAGACCTGACCTCTGGAGACGGATCTTGTCAGATACGGCTTTGACTGCCTCTTTTTGACCAACCACGATCTTGCTGAGAACCTTCTCCATGTGCAGAAGTTTATCCTTCTCAGTAGTCTTTAATCGGGTCACAGGAATACCAGTGGCTCGAGCAACAATCTCGTTGATTTGGTCTGGGCCAACAATATCGGTGATGAGTGATCCGCCGCTGTCGGGGTTGTTGAGACTAAGAGCCGCATCTGCAGCCTTCTTCTCATCCTCTAGTCGCTTGATAAATGCAAGTTGATCTGGAATTGCATAATATTGAAGATCTGCTGCCTTTGCATCGTCCCCCATACGAGTAGCTTCATCTTTCTTAACCTTCAATTGGTCAAGCTTGACTTTGGCCTCCTGGATGGCTTTCCCTCGTGCTCTCTCACTTTCATACTTCTCACGCAGGGGCCTGAGCTCTTCTTCCACATTGCTCGCATCTTCCTTGGCTTGGGCGAGACGGGCTTTAGAAGCATCATCCTTCTCCCGTGTCAAAGCGTGAATTTCAATTTTCAGTTGTTGAAGTCTTCGGTTAAGGTTGTCGAGTGCCTCGGGTAGTGATTCTCGCTCGGTCTTGACGGCAGCAGCAGCTTCATCAATTAGATCCACAGCGGAGTCGGGGAGACGTCGCTGTGTGAGGTAACGAGCGGCCAAAGTCGCAGCCGCTACAATAGCACCGTCAGAAATGGTGATTCCGTGATAGACCTCATATTTATCTTTCAAGCCTCTGAGAATTGAAATGGTTTCTGGAATGGTTGGTTCCTTGACCAAGACTTGTTGAAATCGTCGCTCGAAGGCGGCATCCTTCTCGATATATTTTCGGTACTCGGAAAGAGTAGTGGCACCAATACAATGAAGTTGGCCTCTTGCTAACATGGGTTTCAACAAGTTGGCCGCATCCATTCCACCCTCACCACTAGAGCCTGCACCCATTAGAAGATGCATCTCATCCACGAATAGGACAATGAACTCCTTGCTGTCTGCAATCTCCTTCAAAAGCCCCTTCATTCTCTCCTCAAATTCTCCTCTGTATTTGCTTCCAGCAACGAGAGAGCCAACATCCAACGAGAGTAATTTGCAGGCTGCTAGATTGTCTGGTACATCATTGTTGACGATTCGTTGTGCCAGACCCTCGACAACAGTCGTTTTTCCCACGCCAGGCTCTCCGATGAGGACTGGGTTGTTCTTGGTTCGTCTCGAGAGAATCCTGACCACTCTCCGAATTTCCTCCTCTCGACCAATAACTGGGTCAATCTTGCCCTCTCTCGCCAAAGCGGTCATATCAATTGTAAATTTCTTTAAATTCTCCAGCTCCTCCTCTGTATCCGCCGTCTTCGAATCCACCCTCTTTGTACCTCTAATTTGCTGGACCGCGTCTATTAAGACTTTTATCTGGGGAATATTCGCCTCTTTCAATAAAGCCTGGACAGCCGGATCATTGGAGAGAGCAATGATCAAGTGATCGATAGCAATGAACGAATCCTTCTGTGTTTTCTGTAATTCGTGTGCTGCTCTCAGGACTTTCGTAAATGATGGTGCCATGGAGATTTGCTCTGGGGGTGGTGATTGAGAGGGTAATCGCACCAGAGCCTTGTTTAGAGCTCTGTTGAGAGCTTGCGTATCGCCATGGGCTCTCTCAACGACTTGGCGGAATAGAGATTGCGAAGCCGCCCCGTGGGAGGCATTGACGGTCTGTTGTTGGTCTTTGGATTCGTCGATGGGGGGATCCAGAAGGCTCAGAGCCAAATGGAGGGGTAGCAGTTGAGGATGAGCATATTGTTCTGCTAAAGTCATGGCATCGGAAAGAGCCTTGCTCGCTCGATCCGTGAAGTTCATATTCGAAGTCATCGTGTCTGATTGTAGGATGGTGATCAATAAAAGTCGACGTTGAAATATATAGTTGTAAAAGCAGGTGTTGTTCCTCAAGGAATTGGAAGTGTTCCTGCGCCTTGTGTGTTTTGTAGGATTTGCCAGCAACTTTGTAAATTAAGCTTGACTTTTGTAGAAGAAAGAAAGTCAGAAGCGCTGCACGATGAACTTATCTTGCCTTCGAGTCTTGACATGAGGATGTCACTCGATGCATCTTGTGTTGACTCGAAACTACTAGCTGTGGGAGATCGAACATACTAGAGCCTTCTCTGTTTGCAGGTGGGGTGAGAACGACGTCAAACTACGCTGATTGGACGCAGCAAGGATGTAAGCAGGATTTGGCTGCAGACAGCCTTGTTTGGCACGTGATTCAATATAAGGTTGTGTTTTATCACGCTAGTACGATCTCGGACCGCACCTCAAGCTAGTGAGTTGAGATTCGAGGTCTCTTGAGGCTGGAATTAGCAGATTGCAGCCGCCATTCCCCCACCATGAGTACCCACGTCACCTCAAATATAGCACGGCAAGCTAAAGGCGCCATTGATTCCATTCTGAAAGCTTCAGACGCAGCTATAGCGCCCATAAAAAAGCAGAAACAGAAGCGCAACCCGCGGCCCGAACATGGACAACAAATATTCGTCTTCAAGCACCTACAGAAGAACCATGTCGTATACTCTCTCACCAAACAATTGAATGTACGCTCGCCGCTTCCTGTACCTCCAATTGACACTCTCAAAGCAGTTACGCTGACCCTACCCCCAGAACAACGCCTCCCTCCGCCAGCTCCCCTACAACGGCAAAAAAACCGTCCCCGCCGCCCTCCGCAAAGACCTCTGGCACCCGTTCGCGCGGATCTCATTCCAGCCCGGCAGGGGCACTGTTGGGCTCTCCGTCTACCAGAAGCTGCGCGAGTACCGCCGGAGGCACGAACTCGAATGGGGCGACGAGATATTGAAGGATGAGGATGGGAAGCTCCGAACGAAAACCAAGAGAGCGCGGCTGATATGCGATCAGAAGGCGAACAGCGTTGCCGATATGGCCGCTGTATTGAGCATGCTGGATAAATCAGCGGAGGAGAGAGCGGAGGAATCAAGATTGGAAGAGGCGAGGCAGGAGCGGGAGACACTAAAGGCGGAGAGAGCGAAAGAGGGTATAAAGGTGGAAGAGGAAGTTGAGGAGCAGGATGAGATTAAGGAGAAGGAGGAGGTGGTCCAACCGGAAAGGAAAAACTCCAACATCGGCTTAGAGGCAGAAGGAACGGGGGAGCCCGTTGAGATTCTGTGGAGGGATTTGAGCGACGCCGAGCATGCAGTGAGTTGGGGGCAGAATATAAAGCATGGCACGATTAACATGATCTTGGAAGGGAGGGACGGAGGCAGTGCACTGAGAGGGCTCGAGGGAAGAGAAAAGAACTCCGCAAGCGTAGAGAAGGCACGTCTTGCGAGAGAGGAGGCACGTCTAGCGAAAGCAGAGGCAAATAGGGAGGCGATGCAGAAGCGAAAAGAAGAGCGAGCTCTGGCAAAAGTAGAGGAGTGGCGACGGAAGAATGGTGAGGCTCCTAGTGAAAAATCACTGCTGTGAGTAGTTGTATATTAGAGCTTACTACAGATGTATAACATTTTCTCGGGGATGGAGCTCGAAGCACGGCGCGTTGTCTTCATAGTGTTATTGTGATGTGACTAGTGAGGTTGTCGAGAAGTCCCCTTCAATACCACAGCCCTGAAATTTGGTAGCTGCAAAAGAGATACTCATTCACAATTTCCCAGATCACCTTGGAACCCCCTTCTCCAAAAATGTCCGGCTATCCTTCATCCCCCATCGCAGCCGTTTGGTTTCTTCTTCTCGCGCATGATATTGGCCAATACCCAGAATCTCGATCTCCAACTCAATTATACAAGGCTGGGGGATAATTCACACGTTTGAGGGATGTACTATCGTGCTATTGGTAGAAAGCCCCTCCACTTCTGGAGATGCATGCCTCCCTCACAAATTGGCGGTCCCCTTCCGACTCCCAATTTAGTCTTTTCCGGACCATACGCAATCCCCACCTCTCTGTAATGCGTAGAGATAAATGCCTCATGGTCGCCAAGTCATTCATTTGCATCGATAGCGGTAATGATCACTTCTGCGTGTCTCAATTTTATCTTTTTGCTATCAGTTGGGCAGCAAGCGTGTAGGTCTCATTTCCTTTTCTTCATGAGAAATCGAACATTCGACCCAGTTCGTCATACCGGGTTCTAGAGGGCCTGTAGTTCTTGTGGAAGCTAGATACCTTGCCGAGGAGAGGGATGACGCAGCGGTAAGAGGATGAGATGCTGCTGCGTGGATGGCGGACTAGGAAAGTAAAGTGGAATTACTTGAAGATTTCTGCAGGGACAACGTTTTGGGTTACCTGGTTCGGCCAGGTTTGGGTTCCATTCTCTAGGGAATGGCGCCTTACAGCGCCCGTTGGCATGGACATTGGCATGATCATTGGCTAGCCCATTTGCGTTTTTATTCGTCTCGCCGTCAGTTCCGACTCCTTTCCTGACGACCTTCCCACCCAAAGAGGCGCAATACAGACTAGGTTGCTCGATGGGTAATCTCCTTGATGCAGAGACGCTTCCCCTGCGTAGTATAACCTTTGGAACTGCCAAGTTAGGTTCCTTAGAGTGGTGGGAGTACCGTGGGCTCGGTAAGAAAAGGGTCTCGATAACGTTGTCAGAATACAACCTTAGGGAAGTATTCGGAGAATAAAAAAAGACTCCTTCATTGAGTAGACACGTATTTCTGACGTTGGTAGTAGGACGTCTGCGTGGCCGGACAATCTCCATCGGATAGTTACCCGGTCTGGGTTCATGCCTGCAACATAATGTTCCTCAGATTTTTTACAAGAACTTACCTGGGTCGGCATCTTTCTCCGGCCAAAACAAAATCAAAGTATTCCCTCGAAACATAAAAGTGGAACCGACACTTCGATCTCTTTGACCTCTCTTTCAATCGTCTCAAAAAATGGTTTTGGGCTCTTTGCAAAATCATTCGTCTTGCGGGCCTTCTCGTCGTCCTCATATCTCGTACCCAATATCTCGGGCCAGAAGTAGAAGGGGGCCCGAATGACTCACTGACGTAGGTTGGGATGTCCCAACGAGTCATGAAAACCTGTAGGAAGACTAGAACCAGCCAGTTGAGCATCAACTCGTTCCGGATAGAGCACTTGCCCTCTCGAAAGCTGTATCGCATGCCCCGGTGTGCGTAGCCACCAAAGAGGGCCTCGTAGACATCGCTGGCAACTGCCAGCTGTATGCAGGCAAAGAGGAGACATCCCAACCGTCTCCGACCAAAGCTGTTTGGTCCGCGAGGGTACTCGGTCGTAATTTCAGATCAAACAAAAGAAGTTGGAGTTATTCGACAAAACCGAACCTAAAAAACATAAAAGAGGGCCCGGCCGCTTCGGGTCGAGGAAGAGTTTTAAGTTTTAAGCCTCAAGTGAGGGACGGGACGAAGACTAGCAATATAAGTAGGGAAAAAGTGAGGTCATGGATCGGATCTAGGTACCAGCGAGCCCACGAGCAGCATCAAGGCTGCGAATGGACCAAGGAAGCACGTCCGACAACGGTCCCGAGAGATCTGTCGAAGCTTCAACGACACCGTGTCCGACCAGGATGCCTTCTCGAGTGTGCACATTTCCCGGCGCCTTTCTCGAGGGCGACAGAAATAGAGCATAGAAAGTTCGAGACGTCGCTCACGACGTACCCTGCGTGCCGATGCACCCGACATAAAGGGATCTTTGCCACGGCAGTAGCGAGTAAATGCCGTGGCAGCCCGACGGGAAGGGTTGGAGAGTCGGTAGGACCGAAGAAGTTCGGTTTAAATGTGGAATATGGGATGCCGAAGGTGGAATGTAGGGGGAAAACGAGCAGACGAGAGGAAGGGTTGTATAATGATGTGCGCGAGTGTAGGTTGTGATGAGGTGTGGGATGGGAAAGTCACGCTTCGCACTGGCGTTTCGGTGGGTGGGTGCTGCTAGTATCGGGATCGGCACGGGCACCGCTGGTTGATGCTACGAAAGGTACAGTAGTAGGACGAGTAGTGCCGTATCGAGGGTTGGTAGCGTCGGTACGAAATACAGTAAGAGGTATGGGTGGAGAAGCGGGTCGAGACAGGACAGGGCAGAGCGAGACAGCGCCAGGGAGAGGTTGGGTTTGGGTTGGCACAGGAGAGCAGAGGGGCACGTGAGGGGCATGGCAAGGCACGATGGGGAATTGTCGCATTCGCTGTCCATGCGTATTCTGCAGTACGGGAGCAGCAGCCAACCACCGCGGCTGAGTCAGCTTCGAGGCTCCTCTCCTCTCTCCCCTCTCCCCTCCCCTCGTTCCGAGCTTCCACGGAGATCCTTCCATCCATTGCCTCTCCCCTCCCTCGGGAACGATAGTTGTCGAGATGCCCTCTTCTCATCCTTCGGAACCGTCTATCTGCAATACCGCCGGGTCGTCGTCTGAATTTTCACCGTCAAAAAGCCCTTTCGGGTCGAAAAGAACTAAAAAAAAATGGAAAAAAAGATGGTATCCTCGGCAGTAGAGCAGCGAGGCCGGAGGTGAACACGCCCGGATTCGCCCCTCCCTCCGTCATCCTCCCTCCGTCATCCTTCCTCCTGCGTGGAATCTTATCTTATCGGCCCCATCACATGACGCAGATCCACTTCTTATTTCCGTGCCCGGGCGACTCATTATTCCCTTCCCACTTCTTCTGCCTCCAGAAGTCGCTCTCGGTTTCAGCGGAATTATTAAGCACACGCGCGATTCGCTGATCCCACCACCTCCGATCCACAACCTAGCCCCTTTCGGAAATCGCTCGTCCTCTCGTTCGGCGCTGGATCCATGCATCCTGCTTCGTTGCGCCTCTCGAACCCTGCGTTCGCCCCCCCCCCCTCCACGAGCCCCCTTCCTTCTCGACTTCGTACTAGACAGAAAAAACTCTCCGGCTCGACCTAGGCGTCTACGGAGCAGCAGTAGTAGCCATCTCTTCTACTCTCTGCTAGAATCTCCATCTCTCTCTCTGTACCTCCCGAGGCCCAATCTGCCTGGCTTACCCTCTTACTCCCCCCCGTCCCTTCCATCGTGCCCCTCTTCTCCTACCTTCTCTTCTTCTACGTAGTCGACTGCCCATATCTTACTTTACATAATCATGAAAACTCAATTGTTCGACATCGCAGATCTCTTTTGACTCTCTAAACTCTTCCCTCATACCGAAACCCACCGAATCCTCCGAATCGACTAGACCGCTTGCAAACGCTCTGGGAGAACCGACCTCTCCGCCTTTATATCCACCCCCATAAGACGACAACTCCACTCTACTCCATCTCCATCTCCATCCGACCAATGCAACAGGACGACAGCTTCCCTTCCCCAGAAGATCGATACGAGGAGGAGTTTGGAAGTGACATGCGACAGGCCTCGAGAATAGAATACTTCAACGAGGTCAGCAACAACATCTAACGCCTGGTATCCGAACACAACACCAACCGAGAGCATCGACAAAGGCGTGCTCTCTCTCCCTCCCTCCCTCCCCTCCTCCCCTTCCTCCCCTTCCTCCCCTCCCTCCCTCTCGCCATGTCGAATCCGAGTCCCAATCCCACTCTCAACCAGAACCAGAGTGCGATGTCACTCGCCATGCGCGGAGCCTCGGTCGCGAGTCCCGGCCAATCTTCCCCAGAATCTCTCGATATCGAGGACGATTCCAGCGCCGCCTGGCAAACACATGGGCAGACATCGCCAAGCTCGCAATCCGCGCCACACGGTCCTACGCCGTTGCAGAAGCGGAGGCGCGTTACTCGTGCGTGTGATGAGTGTGAGTCGGCAAACCCCTGATAGAGTTGCACTTCCTCGGTTGCTGCCAACCACCTTGGCACGATTCGAGGAGGCAACCTCGTTGCGCCCAAACACCTGGAATCTAACGTGATGTAGGCAGACGGAAAAAGATCAAATGCGACGGGAAACAACCCTGCACCCATTGCACGGTTTATAGCTATGGTACGCCACAGCGAGCCCTCTTAGTATGCGATGCCTTGGTGGCTAATTGTATCAGATTGCACGTACGACCAACCGTCGAACCGGAGAAGAAATCCGGCGCCGCAATATATCGAGGCTCTCGAAACCCGCCTTCAAAGAGCGGAAGCTTTATTGAAAACCGTTCTCCCGAACATCGATCTAAGCGATCCCGATGTCGATAGCATATTCCAACAACGGCTTTCGTTATATCAACCTGCCAACCTCCCACCTAATAGCGTCAAGGAGCCTCAAGGGAGCGATCCCGCGAGTAATACGGATCAGGATGGCCAGCTACAATCGATGATAGAATCAACAGGCCAGCTTGACCTTGACGAAGCAGGACATTGGGACTTTCACGGTGGCTCCTCGGGTGCTGTCTGGATCAAGCGCATGCGAGAGCAATTTGGCGGCTTGTTAGGAAACGATAGTCCTGGTGGCTCTTTTCTTCCAAGGCTCCCTCGACCATCCGCGATGAGCCCCATCTACGACTCTCCGAAGTCTTCGACCGAGAGCCCACGCGAGGCAGGCCTCCCCAACACTATGGAACTTCCTTCCCGGGAAACAGCTAAAATTTTATGTGAAAACTCTCTAAGTCGCGCATGCTCTTTGCTTCGTTTTGTCCACCAGCCTAGCTTCTATGACATGGTCGACAGGATATATGATACTCCTCCAAATTCCTTTGGGCACGATGAACACCTATTCCTACCCCTTTTATACGCCGTACTTGCTCTTGGCTGTATGTTCAGCTCGGATTCCCAGGACATGTCGATAGAACCTTCGCGGCACACATATAAATCCTCAATTGATCAAGGGTGCGTACCTCTTTTATTATCTTACGTTTAAACAGACAAGCCCCGCATTTAGATCTCCCAAGCAAGGCTTGGGTACTGGTCTCCCCTTATTTCCATTTCACCGGTCATCTAGCTCTCGGGCACAATATGGTCAAGTGCGAGTTCAGAGGGAGTACCGTATTGTAGTCATTAAACTCTTTAATCTTAATTGCCTTTGGGGTGGTCCAGATGTGAAGGGCGGCTTGATCCAGCTTAAATGGCCGATATTGCTTTCGGGAGGCCATTGAATTTGACCGGGCCATTTTTGCCTTAAACAACGTGTTGTCTCAGCCCTCTCTCGCCATCCTTACAAGACTGACATGAATAAAGTGCTGATACTAAGTGTAGAGTTAAATATTTTCGGGCTGCTCGTCACATGATGGATATCACCGACTGCCGCGACATTCCATCTTTGCAGGCTGTTCTCTTTATGATAATGTTTCTTCAAGCATCGGCCAATCTCAGTACATGCTACTCGTATATCGGCATTGGTCTCAGATCAGCGTTACGGATGGGTCTCCATCGTAATCTAGCGGGAAACTTCAACCCGATCGAGCGTGAAACAAGACGGCGTGTCTTCTGGGTCATTCGCAAAATGGATACATATGTATCAGCACTACTCGGATTCCCCCAGATGCTGAGCTATGATGATATCGATCAAGAGCTGCCACTAGAGGTAGATGATGAGTATATCACCAAGGACGCTGTTCTCCCAATGCCCGAAGGGACTATCTCGCTTCTGTACGCGGCCTCGAATGCGCACACGCGGCTCATGGCTACGCTGTCCAAGGCCATCAAATACATCTATCCAACTAAGGGTTTGGAGCAAATCGCTACCACGGGCGCTAAATCGTCTTACCTGATCAGCCATGCCAAAATAAAAGAAATCGAGCGAGATCTCGCAAAATGGCTTGACGAATTGCCTATGGGCTTACGACCTGGCGCAGAAAACAAGCCAGAAGTACTCCGGTAAGCTTGAGATCCTTCATACTTGCTAATTTCCGACTCTCCACAAGAGTTCGGGAGCTATCTTGGCTTATACTTGGAACGCAGCGCTAACAAGCTTTTCTCAGTGTCCAGCAGCTTCTTCGTTTAGCTTACGCCCATGTCCAGATGATGCTCTATCGCCCCTTTCTTCATTATGTTTCGAGCAAGTCACGAGCTACCAAACCAGTTGACGAGAGATGCTATGCGTGCGCTGCAGCATGTGTCAGCGTGTCGCGCAACATTGTTCACATAACCACTGAAATGAAGCGACGAGGTCTCCTGGTTGGTGCATATTGGTTTACAATGTACACAACCTTCTTCGCCATCCTCTCTTTGGTATATTTCGTGCTTGAGAATCCAGACAAGTATGGGTCTCAGGAGATTCTCTCCGATGCGAATGACGGGAAAGATGCCCTCAATGGTCTAGCCAAAAGAAGTCAAGCTGCGGATAGATGTTCGATGACTTTAAAGGTATTTTCTTCTTCTAAAATATCATATGAAAAATACTAATGTTAATGACAGACTTTATTTGACCAACTGCCCGATAAGCTGAAGAGTTGCCCGCCAACTCCTGTAGTGTCGAAGAAGAAGCGCTCAGCCCCATCATCTGCCTCAAACGAACCCCGGACCAGTCAAAATTCTCCTGAACTTTCTCACCTTGGCCCAGGGAAGATTCCACTTTCACGAGCGACTACCTTCCCAGTGGTGTCTCCTTTACAGACAGCTGGTCTTCAACGACCCTCGCTTGATGACATCCGGTATCAAAACAACAGAATGTCAAACCCGAGTCTCAGACACAGCTACCATGAAATCATGTCCCCACATGAGCACTCTGCAGCTGGAACTCCCGATTCCACAACCACTTCTGCTAGCGTCCGGCCATCTCGGTATCCAGTCGAGCCTCAATTTGGGAATAATAGCTCCGTCCCTGATCTAAGTGCAATGATGTTTCCATCCTCGGACCCATTCGCATACCCAAATCAGCCTATGATGGAGTTTGACAGCGTAAAACAAGAAAATGCTGACTCGGCGAACGGTTCTCAACCCCAACCGATGTACCCGTCCAACGGTCCATCCGGTGGGAGGGTATACGACGATCTCGAAGGCCAACTTTTTGGACCGCTACCTCCGTATCTTACACATGGCCAAAATTACGATATGCAGAATCAAATGGATACAAGCGGTAGTAATTACGGAGGGCTCAATCCACCAGATATGGGTTACCATACTGGCGTTACGCCGAATGGAAACGACATGACGGGAAATTTTGATGGGATCTTCTCTGGAGAAGGGGATGGATGGAATAACATGCTGGGGGACCAAAGATACCAAATGTAATATGATGATGAGTTCATGATGGAGTTATTGCATATATCCAGCGGGGATGGCGTTATCTAATGAGGTTATGAGATAATGTACATATAGAGGTTGTTGGATCGGGGTGGAGTTATTTTGGGGGGTTAGTGCTGCTTGCTTGACGCGAGATTGAGCGATAGCAGCATACGGCGCATATAGACAAAATTTAGCATAATAAATCGTGATTCATACCAAGTCAGAGAATATTAAAGATATCGTTTTTCCTCCTTAGTAGTAGAGTTGCATTCAGATCTCTTTGGATCTCGCTTGTGCCTTTGCGGAGAAGGTGACTCGATTTGAGAACACAAATTCCCAACTGAAGTGGAAACTCACAACCCACTGCCTTCACTTTGACTTCAGAACGAATGTAATAATATCTTCTCTATCTAGCCCAAAACACAGTTCGCGTTTTGCTACACTTCAAGGAGTTTGCCCAGAGCTTCGATTTACACCTCAAATCTCAGGCCTCAACGACTAAAGACATCCGAGATGGAGCCAACGTCAAGACAAGCCGTTTTTCAACTTCAACACCACTATGACCTTCCGGATCTTCAGAGTCTTTCGATTGCGTGCAAAATGTCCCATCTAACTGAAGACGACCGCTACCGCACCTCAACCCAGTTCCGCCATTGGTCCTACACGCCAGCCGCCCTGCTCTCCCTCCGCGAAACCACCAACGAACTGGCCGCCTCTCGAGTGCGCGATGCTGTGCGTCGAATCCGTGAGGCGCGTGTTGCAAATTCGGCAGAGAGTTCCGATGCGAATGGGGATGGGGATAGGAGTCGGGCGACGAGCGCGGTGCCAGATGCAGAGGGAGGGGTGGATTGCTTAACTGTGGAGGAGGAATTGACGCTCTTGAGGTTTTATTGTAGGCAGACGGCTCAACTTAGTGATCATTTGGGTATGCCCAAAGATGTCAAGGTAATTTACCTTCCTCCTTTTTACTTGTTTATACCATTGCAGAATGGGACTAACCCGTATCCGTGGGAAGGCAACAGCAATTCAATATATAACTCGCTTCTACACTACCAACTCCCTCATGACCTACCACCCCACTACCATCCTCAAAACTGCCCTCTTCTTTGCTACCAAGACTGAGAACCACTACACCTCCCTCCAGAAATTCTCGACCTCCATCGGCAAAACATCCCCCGAAGATGTCCTCGCCTCCGAGTTCCTCCTCACCCAGGGTCTCCGCTTCCAATTCGACGTCAGACACCCCTTCCGCGCCCTCGAAGGTGCGGTCATGGAACTCATCGCCCTCGCTGCCAATCCTAACCTACCCCTCCTGCCCGACAACAAGAAGACGGGGGAGGAGACAGCGGGTAGCACACCACATGACATGTCCAACCGCGTCAAAATCGCCCACTCCAAAGCCTCCGCTTACCTCAAGACAAGCGCCCTCTTCACCGACGCCTATTTCCACTTCACCCCCTCCCAAATAATGCTCTCCTCCCTCCTCCTCGCCGACCACCCGCTAACAACATACTACCTCGGGCTCAAAATCCCGCCCTCCTCCCCCCTGTACCAAAAGATCCTCTCCACGCTCGAGAGATGCGCCGAGATGCTCCGGACCGTGGACCCGACGTCGGAGCCCGGGCCTGACGAGAAGAAGGTGCTGAAGCTGCTGTCCAAGAAGTTGGAGAAGTGCCGGAATCCGGAGAAGATGGACCTGGTGGCGCTGCAGCGGGTGAAGCGCGAGGGGGAGGATGCGACGGACGAGAAGGTTGTGAAGAAGAGGAAGATGGAGCGGGAGAGGGGCGCTAAGGAGGGTGATGACCTGTTTGGGCCTGAGATTAGGAAGACGTAGGGCTGAACGGAGGAGGGTAGAGGGGTGGTTTTTACGGGTTTGCTATGGGGGGAATCTTTAGATGAGATGGAGTAGAAAGGATTTCTATCTACCCCTAGCTTAGGAAGCTGTAGATGGTGATGGGAGGGAATATATATGGGTTGTTGGTCTGGAGAAAGAAGCCGAAAACAAGGTAGCATGGGATGAGAGCAATCTTACTAAAGGTCTCGAGTGGAATGGTCTACTTTGATCTCCAGAAGGAGAGATTCTGTATCAGATTAGGATTTGGATGGGACGGAAGTGTCATTTAGCAGGGCGTTTGGGTTACATTTGCATATGGGAGGAGTTTTTTGAATTGGTGATTATATTATCTCTACCTAACCACTTTAATCTAACTGGGGAGGTATGTGTGCTATGCTGAGGATTCGTTTGTGTGTCCTCGAGGTGTGCCCCTCTCCACTTGTAATCGATTCCCTTGATTTGCGAATATGCTGTGTTACTGATATACAGATAGATGAAAGAAAGAACATTTCTGGGAGGAATTGATATTACATTAATCGATGGATGGGTGATGTATAGATGCTGCTGGTGTGTATGTCTGAAAGCAGGGGGGATACCAGGTAAGCAGAGGATAGGAATCTTCCGCAAACTGATAGATGGTGAGAGTATACGCTGCAGGTATACAGGCCGGTAAGGCCAGCGAAATGGCAAAAAATGGCAATCCCATGCGCATTGATTTATCATGTATGAATGCTGCTGACGCACGCTGTTGCAAGCCAAAGAGGAAGGGAGCCCAGCGTGCTGTTTAGTTCCTCCATTAAAAAAGGCTTCCACCTCTCAGTCTCGATAACTCTCGACTTCACAACCACTTCTCGCCTTCGTTTCCTCCTTAGGACCCGGCATTTAGCAACCAGGGCAACTCATGGTTTTCAACCTTCGTGCAAGTAAAGTGGGTGATTCCGAATTCTTCAGTGGATAAGAGACTGTAGTTCTTGCATAGAGGCTGAACAGTCTTCTGTGCATAGTCCTTGAGTAATTTCAAGTCCTCTTTGATACTATCCCTGGTTATCTGTTTTTCTAGCATGTTTCTGTGCTCATCCTGTCGGTAATTCTCTAGAGCCTTGACCATTGAAGAAAGAGGCAGATATGTCTCCCCACCTTTAGCCATGGTTCGATATGCTTTCGCATCCACGCAGTCCTTGATCCGGTTTCGCTTGGCTTCGGATATCTTGCTAACAAACCACTCGCGCCATCCGTTGACGACAAAATAGGTGTCGAAGGTAGCTTTGTCCGAGAAATCAACAAGTAATTTGCTGTCAGGATTGCGCAGCAAAATTGTTTGGCAGAAGAGTTTTTCATCAATGTCCTTCTTCTTGTTCTTCAGTTCTGTGAGCTTCTGTTGACAAAGGTCAAAAACGCACTCGGGTAGGTCGCTCTCCTGAGCGGTAGCCCAGTAAGAAGGCCAGCAGCCAACAAGATGAATGATAGCCTCCTGGAAGATAGGTTTAGATTCGAGTTGGAGAGAAAGTTGGAGCCATCGGTGGGGTTCTTCCAGGATAGCCTGATAGACGTCACGGCCAAATTGGAGAATGGAGTTGTTTAGACACATACGGAAGAATGACGGGTTTTCCGACTCATATAACTGAGCAATCACAACCAGTGTCTCCGTTTGTTTAAGCGCGGTGCCGATGTTTTTGATATCGATATTGGGGGGCTTGGAGTCCCACATGAGGAAAAGGTTGTTGTATACCTCTAATAGCTCAGGAGGTATCTTCGCTAAGATTACCTCACCAGAATTATTGGCCTCGATCTTATCCTTCTCCTTCTGGGCTGAGGGGGCTCTTGGTGCATCTGTAGGTCTAAGAACCTGTTCGTCTGTGGCAGGATTGGCTATATAGTTTCCTTCTATGGGCCTAGGAGAAGGCCCTGGCAGCACCTCACGATCAAAGGTGTCTGCCGGGAGATTGATCTCCTCGTGGTACTCAGCCATTAATTGATCCTGATGATTTTCAGCAAGAACAAGATTTTGTCCTATTAGATTGCTGGTTTCTGTCTGATGCTCTGGTCGCATTATCTTATCTTGGGTGTCTTCAACGAGAGCTAGATTTTGCCCTGTTAGATTGTTGATCTCCAACTGGTGCTCTACTTCCATTGGTTTATCTTGGGGGTCTTCAACGAGAACCGGATTTTGTTCTATTGGGGCCGAACTTCTAATATCACCGTAGTGCTCCACCATTAGTTGATCCTGGGAGCCTTCAACGAAACTGAGATTTTGTCCTTTTGCAATTGAAATGCTGGCTCCATCTTGATCCCGTGTCGCTAGTTGTCCAATCATGCCTGTTACATCGCCGTTTTGTTTCGATGAAGTGAAAACTTCGATTTTCTCTGTCTTCATGATTGGCTCTTGAAAACAACAGTTTTGAGAGGGCGTATCCGATACTTCATCAAGTTCCTCTAAGGAGGTTAGGGTTGATAATGATGATGATCGAGAGCGATCAAGGGCAGCTATAAGCTCATCAAGAATGCCGAACATTGGATTATCATCATTTTCCATCTTGATAGCGTGCTCTTGAAGCTCTTCTTGGGTAGTATAATTTGGCTCGAAAGCCGGTAGATTCGCTACCACATGGTCCTTCAATTCCTCTTCCTCTTTGATTGAGAACCCCTCGATAGAATTTCGAGCAATGTAGTTTTGCTCGTTTGAAGTATGGGGCCTGTCTGTCTTCAACGCTTTCCGGGTTAAGTCTGCTAAAGTTTCAGCCATATTTTGTACATCTGCACCATCAGCATCAAAGTCATTCGGTCCATCAAATTGATAAGATTTGACATTTCTATTTTGATTAGTGTGCTTGTTCTTCTGGTTTTGGCGCCTTGTTGAAAGTAATTGTTTTTGAGAGACAGCGTTGGTGCTTAGAGAGACCGGATTGTTTAGCATAATAGATTTGCTAGACTGGCCTGGCACCGGCTGCTCTACCTCTTTATGGATTGTTAATGGCTACAACAAATGTTAGCAAAAGTGAATTTTTGGGATTTCTCCTCCCCAGCTAACCCGTATCTCCAGTTCTTACCTTTTTAACAAGCCTCTTTGAACCTAGATTGGAATCATACACCAGTTCGAATCGGAAAGCTATGTTTATTTCGCGAGTAACTTTTGCCGCTAAACTCTGGCTGGGTTCCAGTAATGATGGGCTATTGCTAATTTCACGAGCAAACCACGAGGAAGCTCGAGTTAACATAGCTGAATGTAGCTGATAAGTATATTTGGGGTGACCCCGCTCCAACTCAATATATACATCACCATCCTTCCAGCGTGGGAACTCATTGCACGGGGGCTGGAAATCGCATGGCCCTACATGTCCCGTGAGTTCAATGGTGTCAGGCTCCATCAAAAGGTCGGCAACAACTTTTGGGGGTTCGGTTTGCTTTGGTATGGGCCCCTTCTGGATTTGCAATTTGGACTGCTGAGATCCACGTTTGGCAGGCGGAGCAGCTTGTCCAAGATTCTGTTTCTTGGTTGGAGGCTCCTCAGTGTGATTATCGGGCACAAACTCGGAATCGCTCTCACCGGCTACACGTTTCTTGGATTTTCCTCGGGCAGCCATCCCCACAAGCTTGTACGTACCGTCAATGCAGCGATATTAAATGAGAGCCTTTGCGTTGGTGGTAACAGCAAGCAAGGGGTGAGCCAGAAGCTGATTTCGGTTCGGATTTGGAAGTTGGCGGTGTATGTAAGGAAATATTGGGACAAGGAAAGCGACCGAGTAAGTAAGTAACTGGTGGTTAACTTGATAATATTTGAAGGTGATATTGACTTCAGCGGACGCCTTGACGGGGCAAAGCTCGAGGCGAGCAGATAATAGAGGGCGTAGCAAAGATAGTCAGCTTTGCTTTAGAAAGTGTTTTCTTGGCTGGAGCAAAAGTAATAGAATAAATGTTGGTGTGTGCAAGATGTTAGTTGGAAGGTGATGTTGGATCATGAGTTAAATAGGGACTTCTGATCCGAGAAAAAGGATAAGAAATGTAGAGGCAAGAGTGAGACTGAAAATAAATAAGGAATCGAAGGTGCAAAGAAAGGACAGGGCGGTTCTAATATGGAAGGCGTGAAGGTGCTGTACCTCCTTTCTGTTCACGGTATAAGCTGAACCCGAGAAGAGGGTTTGAAAACTGATACCATATAAACTTGTATAGAGTGAAATTGGAAAACGGGAAGTAGTCATCTGAAGATGGGTATCAAAGTCACACGAGGCAAATCCGAATCAACGTTCTAGTAAGCGTTTAGAGAGCTTGCAAAGATTAATGTTCCACCAAGAAACGACTTGGTTTTGACTTGAAGATATTGAATTTAACACCTCAACCAATTCAAAACTCTTTCAACAAAGACCGCATATATAAGCAGTTTACAGCTTCGTAGAATCGGCTTTTAAATTTGCGCTACTCGGAGTACAAGGCTGAGCATACTAGTGGGATGCCACGCGAGGCATCGAAGTAACTTTGTTAAAAGCCACAACGTAAGGATCTTCACCCTCAGTAGTATCGCAAAGCTCTACGTCTACGCATTCTTGATTCAAGGTTTCCCTGCTCGCTCTCGCTTACAAACTATATTGCTGAAAATTGTCAGCATAGTGTCACATTAGTTGATTCCGAGTACTATAGAGGCCAGGAAGACTGCTCTCACCTACCATTTTGGCACTCAAAACAATGATCAATTTCAAAATACACCTTCCCATCGAAACCAACCAGTGCCAGGAGCGGTCCTCTTTCATCTTCATGGCATCTGTAATCATCTTTGGTGACATTGACCTAGCCTCGGTTAATGCCACGTGAGAAGACATCACGCTTCTGTTGCCAAATGTTTTGTTGCAGATCGCAAAAAACCTGGATATAAGCATATTTTAGGCTCACTTACACAAACATAAGCATATGTACTGTGCCGTATAAGCAAGCATGCCTAAGGTTCGGCGGACCACATGCTCATGTGCATATTTTTGGTATTCTGCAAGAAATACTTTCTTGCAAACCAAAAATTTTGCTTGAATTTATTGAAGGACAAAAGAAAGATTAGCTCTTGTTTAAAATAAGTCAAAGTGGAAAATCCGACTAAAAGTCATCTGCCTGCTAAAATTTCGCAAGATTGAGGTGTGTATACACGACTGGTTTTGAAGAGAAAAAAAGGATTGACGGATTGGAAGATTTGCGTGTGAACTTTGCGATGTATGAGTAATTAAGTCTATTGAACGGGCCTCGTTCGTTAACTAGTGTTTGTCTTGCTCGATTTAAATCAAGAAGGCTTCATGGGTACCTAGTACATCTGCTTGCTATGGGCACATAGTACTTTAATTAAGTATATGTACTACATAACTCGTTGTTTCTACGTGCGTTTCGAGGACTCCATTAGGCTCTCTCAATACTGAGCTACAGTAATGCTAGCGAACCAGACTGAACTAAGCTGACTTTCCCTCGGTCTTGCTCGTGACATAAATACTATAAATACTCTTCACGGGTTTAAGCATCATAAGGTTCAATTTGCCAAGTCAGTCGGAAGAGAAATACAAATACGGGAGAATGTCTCCTGATTTATCTCTAGCAGCTACTCCCTAGCTTCTTTATCTAAGCATTGACCTTAACCTTTAACAATTTCTCTGCATTTCCATGCGCAAATCCCTCCAACTGTTCCTGGCTCATTAACCCACTCTTCCTGACCTCCTCTACAAAATCCCTACCTTGTTCATTCGTTGAAAACGGATAATCCACACTTAGCAAAACGTGGCCCTCCGCCGTCATATCCAGCAAGCACCTCAAAGGGCTTAAACTAAACATTCCACTTGTAGTAACCCAAACACTCTCCCTCCAGCACTGCCGCAACCCCCGTTCCCTCTCCCCCCACATCCGACTCATCGGTACAATCCTATCCAGCTGAAAGGGTAACATCTCCCCCATATGCCCAATCACAATCTTCAAGCCCTTGAACTTATCAAAAACCCCCGCACACCACAGCTTCAAAAAATGCAGCCCGGTTTCCGTATGCCACCCCCAGCCATGAGAGCTCAATGCCCCAGCCACACTCTCAGGGTAATTGCCTTTGTAATCCTCCATCATCGCATCAGACGCATAAGTGGGGTGCAAGTATAGCGGGACATCCAACTCCTCGGCCCTCTCGAACAGGGGCCAAAATTTTTCATCGTCGTAGAACTCCCCGTTCAAATGGTTATCTAACAATGCACCAACAAACCCTAACTCCTTGACACAGCGGGAAAGCTCCTCTGCTGCAAGCTTGGGCTCGCACATGGGAAGCATACTGAAGCCTAGTAAGCGGGAAGGGTTCTGGGAGATTGCGGCGGCGAGCTCATTGTTGGCTTCCTTGCAGAGAGCTGGCGAAGGCGCCCTGACCGTCGTAGGAGCGTGAGAGATGACTTGAAGTGTTATTTCTCCTCTGTCCATTTCCTGAATCCGTTCATCGCCGAGAGACGTGAGTTTCGCTAAGAAGTGAGGAGGATGGCGTTTATAGGATTTGTTAGCGTCCACATATGGGAGAACCACCTGGGAGAGATAGTGCTCCTCAAGTGTAATTAACGGTAGCATTATCAAGATATGAAATGATTTAGACGCGCCTTTGCAGTTGGGGCTGAAAGGAGAATGGGGTAACTCTATACTCAAGGGACAATGACGTAGTGTGAAGCCTAAAGTATAGATTCGTGAGAACTGGGCAGCAACGCCAATTTAGCAGAGGATGTAATTATTTAAACGCCAATTTAGAAGACAGATCAGTAGAATTATTATTCACACGTGGTTTGGAAGGCGCTACCTCCGTCCTGCAGCGGATATATCCGATCTTGCCACTTTCCGCATAAACGACAATGCGGAGCCGAAGTCCCCTGTTCGAGTACTAAAAAAGCATTATCTAAGAGTTTTCTCTGCAGATTGTTTTGTTAAAACGATTTCTTGGTATTTTAACCTCCGTATCGAAGCAAAAAGAGAGTGCTTGTCAGGGGCATCGATTCCCGTTTCCAATAGCCTGCACCACTGATAACTCATACATAGCCCAAACATCCAGCACGAGAAAAGATGAACGTAAATGGCTAAGATATGTACAACGCTGCTTGCCCCATGCTCCCATTTACTATGTACTAGGAGTAAGACATGTTGTCTGAAGACTCTTGTACTCTCCAGTCCCCAATTCCACAACGGCTGGTAGGACCTGAATATTAATGCTAATCTCTCAGCCCTTGACGTTGATGAACGCCCCTTTCTAGTCTTGCCAAGTCGAATTTGGTCTATTAAATGTGCAGAAGTACGGCCGCTTGTCGACAAAGAAACGCCCGTTGACTAACGGAGACACACGCTGATTTTATCGGTGATGCGTCCGCGTTTGTATTTCCCGATACACACCAGCTCCAATACCTACAACCAACAATACTACATTGAAAATTGCCATCATATAGAAGGGAGCACCTCTTGACAGACTATCAAAAAGATATCCTCCTAGCTTTGTGAGCAACAGGATGGCAGCACCTCCTGAAAGACTATATACTCCAGCTATTGAGCCCTTCAGGTGACTTCTAGAATGGGTCTCTGGCGCCGACAACGAGGAATCGTCAATTGGAGCGTCCTCGTAATAATCATGGACTTCTAGGTTGGAGGAAGAGTCAGCATCTCGAAGCTGACCTGAGAGATTATAACCACCCTCATCACCTAGAACACCACGCCCCAGAAGGCCCAAGCTGCAAACAATTGCACCAATTTGACTGATTCCAATGAGTGAAACAATCAAGAAAACAGCAGGACTGCCTCCTCTGCCGTCAACATTTTTGGGCTCTGGGCTTTGGAGATTCGCAAAAGCTGTGTATCCAACAATTCCAAAGACACTTGCTACAAGAAGTGGAAGATTAAACCGCCGGTAACGATCGGAGAGATAGCCAAACAATGGTGCGAAGAGGAGGGCCACAAGCTGGGACACCCCCGTCAACTCCGCAGCTAACACGTAAGCTGCTCTGCATTCTTTCTTTAGCTCTGGGGAAGGGTCGTTTGGGGAGCCTTGGCAGAAGCCGTTCCCAATAAAGTAGGCATTGATATAGAGAGGAATGAATAGCGAAATTCCCACAGAAGAAGCTCGTGCTACAAAGCCTCCAATGTAGCCTAATCCAATCTGCGCATCACTGAAGCCCAGTCTCGTGGCATCTAGTAATAATTGCCAATACGGTAAAAATCTCGGAGTGGGTGGAAGCGGCTCTTCTTCGTCTGTAGCCACAGGCTCATATCCTTGGTGTTTTAGAGGCTTGTCAAGAAGCAGATGCCATCCTTTTCCTTCTTCGCCATTTAATCCGCGAAGTCCGAAGAAGCAGCATACTGCCACAAGAAGAGATATCGACCCTACAACATAGAAGCTATCGGCCACGGCCTGCCCTTGTGTGATGCCCTTCAATTGAGAAAATTGTGCAGGTAATGGAAGAAAGACAGATAATGCGACTAAGGCTCCGCAGCCAGTAAACACCCCAACCAGTCCAGCTAGTCGTGGAGGGCTCGATGTAGTACTGCTAACTGGCTTGCCTGTATTTTTCTTGGCTTGTGTAGGGCTTGATGGGCTATTGATATTCGCTTGAGTTATGGTAGCTTGGGAATCGAGGGAAGCAGCTATGCTATCTCGGGCTCCAGTTCGTAGAGTAGGATTGGAATCGTCGCCCTGCGCAAACTTCTTTTCTCGACTATTTCCAGTCATTGAGGGTAGAATTGCTGTTACCATTGTAGCACTACCTCACATCAGCATAGACCATTGGGATGGAACAGTCGGGTACGCACGTAGCAGCTCCACCGACACTGAAGAGCATCCTGGCTAGCAAAAGCTGAGGATATACATTCCGAGCCTGGACAAAGATAACAAGGGCTAGCCCAATAATCGTATATCCTGCCACGCAGACAATTCGTACTCCCAATCGGTCACTAAGAATGCCCCAAACCGGGCAAGCGACCAATGCTACCAGTTCATCTGCGAAGCCGAGCGTTCCCACAAGATCACCCACTCCATGCTTGACTCCAATGAGGTCAGTGACGACGAAGGAAACACTGCTGTTTAGGAAGACCAAGAAGGATATCGAGAAGAGGCAGACTGCGAGCAAATACGATGCTGCTTGGGCCGAAGTGGTGCTAGATGCGAATGGGAGATATTTAGAGATGGAAGACATTTTGTAATTATCACATATATAGTTCGCCCTGCCGGAAGAGTCCTTTGCTATCGCTGAGCATATCTGCGGTGCTTCATTAAGGTTATATTATTGGTGTGTAGTGTGATTTCTGGCGAGCTGCCGCATACGTAACTGTCCGGTACCGGCGGATATTCTCCGGACCTGAGGAATGTAATTTGAGAGTAGGCCATGGCCAATTCAGGGCAGCCATCACACATATATAAAATGCTATTGTGAAGAAATGCTATTACTGTTGTATAAAGGGCTAGCTGGCTCTCAATTCCGTGAACAACTAAAAGCTAGAAATCAACACGTGATGAGGAAGATTTTTATGTTCCATTGGACCCAGTAGAATAGAACCTTAAGTCCTCGACTTCGAGATTCCGATAGGCTTCTTCGATACATCTTCATTCCGAGGCGTTTGTCATGCATGAAATCATAACTCTCCAGCTTGGTCAGAGGAGCAACTACCTGGCCACGCACTTTTGGAACACCCAGGTGAAGCCCTCCGATTGCAGAGAAGCTAGTTGCAGCTAATACTTCAAAAGGAGTCCTACTTTACCTATGCGGAAGACGAAGAGTCCTTAGTTGATCATGATATTCACTTTCGTCCTGGAATTGGAGCTGATGGAGCTGATACCTTCACTCCAAGAACCTTAATCTATGACCTTAAGGGGGGGTTCGGATCTTTGAAAAAGATTAACGCTTTGTACGAGATTGAAGAGCCGGCTATTTCTCAAGGAATATGGTAATGAGTTCGGCATGATACTAGTTTTGAGATGGCTCACGCTAAACAGGAACGGTCCTGCAGTGATTCAGCGGCAAGCTGCCATACAACAGACTCCCTATCAACAGAGCCTTGAGGAGGGTTCTGTACCACCAGAATTAACTAAAGAATCCGTCAGGTACTGGTCAGATTTTAACCGGCTGTTCTTCCATCCCCGGTCCATTGTTCAGCTCAATGATTACGAATTGAGCTCGACGCTCATGCCTTTTGAGTCTTGGAATGTTGGAGAAGAGCTCTTCCACTCCCTCGACAAAGAGCATGATTTGCTAGACCGTGACTTGAGGCCTTTCGCGGAAGAGGCGGATCATATGCAAGGCATTCAGATGATCTCTAGCATCGACGATGCTTGGGGCGGGTATGCTGCGAGTTACATTGACCGAATCAGAGATGAATATGGAAAGACTACCATCTCTTTCTGGGGTCTTGAAGATAGTCTTAGGGCTACTCCGAGGGCATGTTATTGCCGTTGATATAGTGATTTACAGCTAATACAATTTTAGGAGAAGAGATTCATCAAGTTATCAAATACAGCAAGATCCATAGCAGAGATTGCTGCCCAAGCATCTCTATTTGTCCCCATCACATTGCCGTCTGCATCACTGCCTAGCTATGTTTCGATTGATCCTCTCTCTCAGTGGCATGTATCTGGGCTCTTTTCGACAGCGTTAGAAAGTATGACTCTCCCCTCACGATTGAAGCAGCACGATGGCAGTCGGGTCACAATGGATCATCTTATCAACGCCTTGAACGTTAACGGCAACCAAAATATTGCGAAGCTTCGGATGAGCATAGACCAGGAAATGGCTGCAAATGGATACCATGTACCAGGAAGACCGGAAACTATTGTTGACGCAAGAGTCCCACGGAACGACGGAAAGATGGACATCTCCGAACCCGGAAAAGACGAGGAGCCAGATATTCTCGACATGGACTTCTTTCCAACCGAGACCGGGGAGCCCGTAGGACTGCAAAATGCCCATAAAAAGGTCCATGTGTTCGGTCAATCTGGAAGCCACAGGTCGGAGAGGGAAACAGCTTTGCTAGAGCAAGAGGATCCTGATGGGTACACCCGAACTCGACGACGGGCCGCTGGTCTCCCAATTGTCCAGAAGTAAGTGCTTCTATTTGTTCTCGATTCGTTGTGGTTGGGCCACAGCGAAGCACTAATTTTCGTTGACTTGCCTAATCTAATCTGATATGCAGGACAAGAACTTCTCTGCCATTTCCCTTGCTCGACAGCTTCCCCAAGATTTTTGCACGCAGTGAGGAATCTTCATCGCTGGGTATCAGAACATCTCTTTCGACCGATACAGCAGTAGCTTTACGGATAAAGGACCTTAGAAACATTGTGGGCAGAGCCATTGGTATGGATGAACGGGAAGATCTTAGCAACTCACTTGGCGTGATCGCTGAAGCTTATGAGGAGGGTTGGGATAGTGGATCTGACGAGGATGATGACTAACATGTGGCTTATTTAATAACTAGTGCTTGTGGTGGCTCTAACAATGGATGGCTGCATGTTTACCAAGTTATGAGGTTATGGGCTCGAGTTGTCCACCAAAGGGGAGCAACATCACGAGCGTCGGGTTGGCACATTTTGAAAACGCGAAGTCTGAAGTTCCGAAGATTAGACGAAGTACGGATCATACGACCATTACAGATCGTCGAGTAGGTTACGCAGCCCAGCATTAGGTCCATGAGAGATAGCACAACACATGTTGCTGCACGTTGTCCATGAGCTTTCCAAATATGTGAAATGGCACAAGCAAATTTCCCTGGACGATAATTCGGGTACGTAGAGGAACTCGCCAATCAGAACAATTCCAGCTGCAGCGCTCCAAGGCCCTAAACTCATTTTCGCTAGATCTACAAAATCAACATTAAATGCTGTTCGATGATTCAAAATGGTTGGGTTCGGATGACGCTCGAGAACGTCACTGTTCCGACCTCTCTGAAGATCCTTCTTCCTCCACAATCGGTAAACGAATATAGTCTTAAGGCTGGGCTTTTAAAAGGTGCAGACGACTTCTTCTCTGAGGAGCTTGCTACTGTGGTAGTAAGTCTTCCGTGGTACTTGTTAATCAAAATTATGCTTGGTGACTCTATTTAAAGCCCAAAGGTTGAGTTGGCTGATTTGGATTTGCCATGCTTCCGGGGACTCGTAAAGTACAAATGGTTTGTACCACATGGAGAGAGGCTAACGCTTCTTGCTGTGCAGGGAAGACTCTGGGACCAAGTGGATGCATCTCAGTGGCGCATGTATTGTCTTCTTGTTCTTGTATAGTACTGCTGCACGACATAGTCGCCCGACCTATTCAATAAGCAGAGACGAGAATAGACAACGTTGTCTGTTTAGTGCAGCATTCGTATTCAGATCAGATGGTGTTTTCTGATCGACGACATCCCGTGAGGTTCTTGAGCTTTCTGTGCTTTATAAATATCTTTTTTGAAAATGTTACAAATTGGCGGATTTAAACCCGCATAGTCGAACCCCATGTTGAAGAAGCCATATTTGATATAGCCCGCGCGTTGCTATGTATTATATCGTTGCTGCTTAGAGGAAACTCCCGAAGACAAAATTTCAAGTCGTCTCACCGTCTTCGGCCTATCACCGCACCATATGCAGAAACCTCGTATCACGGCATCTCTCATGCAGGTCGACAGCCAACCTCGTTACGATGCGCTGCTTGCCACCATGTAGGCTTGATTTCCAGCCGCCGTGAACGGAATCTTCTAGTGTCGGTGTCTTGGGATTTGTTTCGCGATCGGACCTGCTAGCCGATTTGTTTTCTTGGATTTTGGCCAGGTCTGGGGAGCCTCATTGGCGGGGCTGGAGAGGGGCATCTCCCAGCCAACACTTGTCTATAAAAATGTATGCATTGCCAGTTGATGTTGGACAACACGAGCTGCCTCGACGGAAATTGCCAACGTCCACTCTCTTCTCGTGAGGGCCACGCATACGAGATAGTAAACAATTGGCTCTGGATGCGGCGTCTCGAAGCGGGGGGCAAAACATGTGGTAGGAAGCCGACGTCGATACCCCGCCATCGTATTATTTTCTCTTGAAACAAGTGATGACGATTAAGTCTGTGCGAGCGAGCTTCTTGCCGCCTGTCTGCCATACACTTGTTCTTCCCTTGCGAGTTTTGGCCGTTTCCAAGCCGTTGCCCCCATGGTCCCAACCCCGTTTCCCATGCAATTCGATTCGATGCCATCATGATTATGAATTACCACGGGTTGCCCCTGTCCTCCTAGGGCTTGATAGGCGCTTGCAGGCTGTGGGCCCTGGATACTCTGATCCCTTCCCCTGACAGAGATCACCAATAAGCACCGAACTTGCTTGGACCCCACTTGAACGTTGCACCTCACTCGTATTGCTAACTTAGCCATCTATCAACTTTCTTTCCCAGCCATCCAACATCAACAGTCTTTTGGTCTGTACTCAGCTTGGCCTCCACAATCTCGACCGGCGTCGCGAACGTGCTTTGGGGTACTTGCACCCAGTGCTTGCTTGTGAGATCATCTGAGAATCCAAACCCATGCGGCCTGTACAATATGCCTCGTCGGGATAGCTCCGAGGGGCTTCTGGCATCCCGCTTTCATGTCGAGTCAAATGTCAAGACGAGTCCTCCTTTCGCTATGACCTTAAAGGTCAGGGTTCCCACCAGACTTTGCATAATCTCTTCGCATGCTCACCAGCCGCCTTCTTTGACAGAAATCCAACCTCTCATAAGTAACTCCTTCGCTAAGGTTACTTAAGACTTTCGTTTCTGTGTGTGCAGCAACAAACATCATCCATTCTCCGTCAAGTTTTCTCTGTGCATCACAAAAGCTAAGATGAAGACCGTCCTCTCAATATTGGCCTTGGCAGTTGGAGCCATTGCTCAACAAGGCCTTGCACCTCGCTGGCAAACTACATCGCCGGAGGAGACCATCACGACGACACTGACTACATACACCACGACGACCTACTGTCCTATAACGAGCACCAAGACTCAGGTGAGGCTACCCTTTTGGCCCTTCTGGGGATATATCATACCCTTCTGCGACACTATATGAGAGGAGAGCTGACCTAATTTTAAGTCCGGCACCACTGAAATCATTACTTCCCTGACGACTTCCATAATCACTGTGACAAGTTGCATTGGAGGATGCGGTAATGGAGTCACAACGATCCCAGGTCCAACCGGGGTTGAGAGTACGACCACGGAGGTAAGCTCCTTCGATTCTGATGTTTGAACGGCTTATTCTAACTCATGGCAGGTCATTATCACTTACACTACGCTCTGCCCAGTCACGGAAACCATGTAAGTTTTTGATATTTGAGATATCTTTCTGATACTTTCCAGACTGACAGCTTCCCAGAACTGCTCCAGGCACCACGTACACTTCTGTTTATACTTCCACTTCTGTTGTTGAGACTGGTCAGTTGATCAACACGCTACAATTTGGATACATTCTTACATCTTTTAAGCTGTTCCCACGACGATATACGAAACATTGACAGGTCCCGCAAGTACGACCTCCGTCGAAACCGAAGTACGTTTAAATGGGGTTCCAATTTACTCGAGTTGCCAAATACTAGCGCCATGGACTATTTTAGGCCAAACTCTCCAAGCTAACTCATGATAGGTAACTTCCACGTATACAACTACTTGCCCAGTGACAGAAATTACGACCATCAGCGGAGAAGTTATCACAGTTACATTTACGACAACGTCCATTGTCGAGACTGGTAAGAAAATCAAGTTGTTTAAATATCAGAAAACAAACATAAATACTAATTCCATTTCCAGTCGTTCCCGTCACGATTGAGGCTACCACTACCCTTCCGCCGTCCACAGAATCAATTACAACTGAGGTATATAACTATAACCTTTCTAGTCTCTGAAGGCTTTTAAATGTTTTAAACTAGAATATGTTAAAGATTGACTTTCTTCAGGTAACTTCTTATTACACAACCACCTGCCCTGTGTATGAGACAAAGACAGTTAGCGGATCGGTTGTCACTCTTACGTATACGACTATATCTCTTGTAGAAACCGGTAAGGAGATCCAGCTGAACAAATGTTAGAAAATAGATCCTAATTCCATCTCCAGTTGTTCCTGTTACGATTGAGGCTACCACTACACTCCCACCGTCGACAGAATCAATCAAAACTGGGGTATGTAGCCCTTCTCATCTTTGGAGGCTTTTAAATCTTCTAAATTAGAATATATGAAAAACTGACTTTGATCAGGTAACTTCTTATTACACAACCACTTGTCCTGTATATGAAACAAAAACAGTTAGCGGATCTGTCGTTACCCTTACGTACACAACAACTTCCTTGGTTGAAACTGTTATTCCTACCACTATTGAAGCATAGTAAGTCTTCCCAGTGTGAAGACGGACAAAGCATTAACATATGCAGCACAACCCTTCCAGGTGGAACTCAGAGCGTTGAGACTGTTGTTTATGAGACCTCTACTTCCCTTTGTCCAGTTACGACAGTTTCAACTATTTCTGGAGCTGAAATCACAGTGGTCTATACTAGCACTAGCTTGGTTGGTAAGCATTTACAACTTATCTTACTCCGCCTCGGTTTCTCAGCTACCCTAAATTTTTTCTTCCAAAGCAATCCAGCGGAACTCGAGGGCATTCTCTTTGAAACTATTTGCTTGCAGAATAGCTAACCTTTCCGCTAGTTATTCCAGTGACTACACTTGTCGTCGAAACAGCTACATTTTTGACAACCGCCTACGAGACCTCGGGCGTCTATACCACGACTTCATTAGTACAAACAGCTTACACCACAGTTAGTGCTGGATCAACCGTCATCGTTGGTAAGTCATACTTCAAATATTTATTTGGGTCTTCAATCCTATATATGCCCTGCATTTTGAAGCTCCTACTCCCCTTCTTACCTCAATATGTAGCTAACATCAACTAGTTCAAACTCTCACCAACACTGTCCTGTACACTAGCGCCTATACTGTTACTGAGACGATTGTGGCACCAACTATATCGAGTACCATTTATCTCCCCGTAACACTTGGAACTTCGGTTGGAATTACTGAAGTTGTGACGATCCCCGGCTCCGAAGTCCCAGTTACTCTTCCAGGCAGCACAGTCTTCACCACTGGAACATTCACTACAAAAGCCACGGTCACAGCAGGTCCTACGCCCTCGACCACTGCTTCGGCGCCTCAGCAGGTTTCTTCGGGAGGCGCGGCACCGACCAAAAAGCCTATGCTGTATGCAGCGGCCGGTGCGATGGCTCTATTGGCTCTTGTATAGAGGCGAGATGATGAGAAAAAAAATGATACGAGTGCAACAAAAATACGAAGTTATGATTGGGATGATGTGGATGATGGGAACATTCTTTTAACGGGATATAATTTTGGTGGATATGGCTACATATGCGCTACACGTCCCAAGGATGGATTGCTATTCATGTAAATTTTAATACATAATCTAGCAATATACAGAATTCTAAGTATGCATTAGGTGCAAAGCCCTCTCCCTATAACTAACACTTCTAATCTCTCGAGTCCCTCGAGCATCTCATTAACGCTCGCTAGGCCGACAGGGCTAAAATTCGGCTTATCACAACACAGACGCCAATCCTAAATAAGCTTAGCGCACAAGCGCATTCCCATCACAAACGCGCCTCACTACCTAGACTCGATCTTCTTCCCTTTGCTTTCTTTCTCTTCGTCTTTCTTTGGCGTTCGCCCCATCTCAGGGCTCGCACCCCCGAGATGTAAACCTACTATATAAGTCAAATTTTGTTGGTTTCGTGGGAAACTCTGTCCTACTAATACTAATATACAAATAGGATCTGGTCGAGATAAGACTGATCCCCCTCCTTGAACCGAGGTAAGATGCGAAGGAAATTTGTAGCCTTGCAAACTAACAATTTCAAGTCCAAGTGGTACATCAACATACCATTTGGCGGCTGGTATATACAATTGCTCGAAGGATGCCGAATGTTCATTGATGAGAAATGAGTTGCAAAGTAATTAGGCTAGGATATGCCGCGAAATGATGTTGCTTGAAGGTTGTTGAATGGTTATTGACGAGAAATTAGTTGCATTTGCTTGAGGTTGTGTCGAGGAGTTGCAACAACTTAGCTTTCAAGAGTTCAATATCAACAAAATTTTCAATTGCTAAACTATTACTGTCTCAATCCCATATTTATTCGAAACTCAAAACTCCTTCTCAAATTCTATTTCATTTATGTATATCACCATTTAAGTCTTGTACTTTTTACGTGTCAGGGGCTCCACCGGCGCATCAAGACAAGCCGAGGGAAGGTTCTGAAGGGGCTTTTGCTAACTTGTAAGTTGTAGGGTTGCCCCAACTGGACATTGACACCCGGTTTGACGTAGCGAGACACTTTTAGCACTATCCAGAAACCCAAGCTATAACTGGAACCGAGGGACGGGAATTTTTAAGATTGTATCTTCTGCACTGGAAAGATATCTATTTGATTTCATTTAGTACAATGGAAAGGGAACCGGTCATTCTCCTAACTCAATCCTGTTCTCTTTTCTCTTTCTCTTTTTCTATCTTTGCTTTGATACTCACCTATCTCAGGGATCTTCTCAATCAGAAGATTCTATGTGATCTGAATACGAATACTGAAGTTTGCACCAAACAGACAACATCTCCTATTCTCGACTTTTCCTTAGCAAATACGCAGGATTAATATCACTTACTAGAAGTTGGAATCTTTCTTCTGAGGGAAATAGTGACTTTTAGGCTTAGCCACTTGCTCTTTTATTTTCCTATTGTGCTATATCTCCTCACTGGTACCTGGAAATCTCTGTCCCATATCAACATTTCCGTAAGTCCCCTGGTTACAATGCCATCCAATTATCTTTACCAGCCTCGTCTTTCACTAGCTCCTTTCGAATCCTGCTAGCCAATCAAGGGATTCGTCTTCAATAATCCACGTACCCTTGGCTTATCCCTCCTTCAATTTCTTCCTCCTACAGACCTCTTATACCGCATTGCACTATTACATCAACATCTAGAAGCTCCTGTAGCTTGCCTCGAATTCCTCTGAAACGGTCCCAAACTCTTCCTTGACTGTCATATGCTCCACATCCAATGACTTTCTCTCTCGATTGTCGCTTCCAGTCCAGAAAGGCATCTTCCTTTGTTCCTCTGGCTTATGTTGCCCCAACCCCTCTTCAACCCCTCTTCACACAACCACCAAACTCTCAGCATTTTCTTACTCCTTAGAGGCAAAAGTGCTGCACGTTATATACCAAAACACCAATCACCACGATGACAGGTAACACCTCCTTCGCTCTAAGCACAAAGCCTTGTTTCCTCCTTGTCGTCGTCGTCGCCGTCGCTGTCTCTCGCTTCACAAACCTCGGCAGTAAACTCTCCCTCTCTTTGGTCTGACCAACCTCGCACATTTCCATCTCCATCGAAGTTTGCTAAGATTCTCTCTGACTGATATTTACGTTTTCTCCTCTCAGCTTTCCTCTCCTTGCTTGCCGATCCGTTTCGCTCTGATTAAAATTTCATGAAGCTCTCAAAATAGACATCCATTCCTCGTTTCTATGGGAAATTGCTGACAAAATCCACGTAGGTCCCCGGCTTCAAAATGCTTTCAACTAGCACAGGATGTTGACTGGCTCTCCCTTGACGGTCAAAAGTAGTGAGAATTTCTTGACGAAATAATGAAGACAGCAATATTGAGACTTTTTATCTTGTTATCAACCAAGTTGGTATTATTTGACATCCAAAAGGTCTTACATGTATGCGGTCAAATGAGTCGGTGCTCGTGACGTCGATGACGCTATTCGCGACCCAGATAGCGAAATTTGGAAATGGCGCCTTTCGACGAGACATGTTGCACGTGGTGTCTTAAATGGGGTATCACGAGGTGCATCAAGTCAGATGGGAACTTCAGCTTGTGGGGGGGCGGTGAAGATAAATGGTGCTTCCAAAATCAAAGATAAGTTTACTAATGATATGTATGATTCTTAGCTCGCACAGAGACGGGTCCGTAGGATAGGGCTGAGGACGAAACCTGTTTTAAAGAAGATGGGAGATGGAAAGCGCAGAGTTTATGCAGAGTGCATGTACTTCCCTTCCACGACTTTTTATAGTTGCTAGGCCATGCTAGGTTGTAGCTAGGATGTGGAATAAGCTATCAACAGTCGCAGCGGAGAAATATGAAGTGACTTGCGGAGGAGTTATCCACGTGATGAGCTTTTTTTTTTCGAGGAAGAACGCAAAAAAAGAATGAAATCATTCTAAACTTGATCCGAGCCTTATACACTTCAGTTAGGAAAATTATCAGTAGCTCAGCAGTGACGGTTGTAAGTTCTGGAAATGCTGGAGCTTTCATTTGTAATTTTCAAGTGTATTGACATCAAGTGCCAGACATGAAAGTAGAGAGATATTCAATGTGAGGCTCGATGGCTTTCGAAACAAACTTTCAAACTTGAATTTTCGTGGAATAGATTCTTTTACTCTCGAATCAGAATCCCATTGAAATAATCTCTAAAGAATACACTTTACCGAAAGGTATATGTATAAATAAAGCTATAGGGGAGGTGGCGAGACGCAATTCATGACAATAACACATAACCATTTTAATGATTGGCTTTTGAAGCAAATTAATCTCTTATTTGCTTCTGCTAAATTCCCTGTCTTAAACATCCTACAAAGATGACTTGCTTTACTAGTTTTTAAAGCTCAATAACTTTCATTCGATGCTAGGCCCCTACTGCGGAATCCTCTCTTTTCATGCTGACGGTAGCTAGAAGTCTTAAAATCAAGTTTAAGTTGGGTGGCATTAATCATCGCGTGGAAGGCGGCCTTTGCATTTTACCTAGAACTCTTTATTTGGTTGGATTTGTGAGAGATTTTAGTTTTACGTTGGTTTTTATTTTGGTCGGAGTGGCAAGACTATTTTGTGTGATTTTAGATGTGATAGTTAGGATTTGGGGACCAATAATGGAAACTTTAAGGCTTAAAATAGAAATGTTGAATGAGCCACTTTTACATTGATTGTGAGTTTATAATAATATGAGATAGACATTAATCATGTCATAATTGAAGATTACCTACTAACTAAAGGGGAGAATATAAGGCAGAGAAGAAAAGGCACAAGTAGTAAGGTCCGGGTATTGCTCTCAAACTTCAGATAAAGGATCCAAAGTGGGATGAGAGAACATGACCTATTTAGTAGAATGAAGTAGAAAGAGCTCTCTTAGCTTATATTTCATCATAGATACGCTAATCAGCTTCATTACCTATATTGCCCCTAAAAGTTCTTTAAGGATTCCCGAATACGAATAGATCAGATATTCGGGCGTGTTTCGGCTGTCGGGCTCTAATTGCCGAACCCGGGCCGACATGGCCTTTCCAAAAGGGGCATAGCTTATTTGGCAAATCTTGACACTGGGCTTCCCCTTTTTGTTGGGCCACGTACATGTACCTTAACTTTAATCGGAGGCTCAACGATTTTTATTTACATCTTGGCTGCTTCTGTAGTTACCAAACAAAGCCCCGCTAGTCATCTATTCGATGTTTGCTTTAGCCCATGGCATCCAAAAGCCGATCTGTTCTTCCTCACTATTCTCCACTTTTTTGATTCTTCAGATTACCAAATCCCCATTCATACTATCTTCATGTCACTTTCCTGATCTAAAATGTATCCTAGAGCAAGCTCTCCAAGCGTCAACGAGTCCTTACTCTCCTTGCGAGAAGCCAATAACAATCATGCCTTCTCCTCGCGACACTCACCACTTTTCATGAAGGGCTCAACAATTCTTCAAAGGCTGACTTCAAATCACTCAGAGAGATTGTCTCATGCAATATTAAAGGCGATATTTAGTTGTCCGATGAGTATCACCCGAATGATTGTTGATTTCGCTACCCAACCGCTTCCTGAACACGAACCGCATATCAGAGCGACGAGTGATCAAGAGAAAATACCTGGGTTTTGGGTCGCCCCGTTCGTGGCGGAGGTTGAAGATTTAGAAGCGTGGGAGGATGATCCCCAGGGATATGATTACTTGATGGTGTTTTTTCACGGGGGAGCTTTTGGGTGTGGTCATGGTATGCAAGTTCTAACCTGTATTTCCTTCGATCCATAGCTCTCTTCCCTCACCTAGCGTCTGCCCCGAGAGAGGAATATTGTAATAAAAGAGTGTGCTAATTTTAGTTTCCTTGCGTAGCACTCATGTATTGCGATTTTATGACCGATTTAGTGTTAAACCTTGACTTGAAGATTAGAGTGTTGACTGTGGAGTACAATTTGCCGGGAGAAGACTCCTTTCTTTATCCATTCCAGGAAGACCTTTACTACAACATCTGTAGTTACTTGCTCTCTCGAGGTGTTCCCGCCAGTAAACTGGTACTTGGAGGGGATTCTAGTGGGGGTTTCAATGCACTAAAAGGGTTTGAAAAGATGTGCGACGAGGGACTTTGCCCTCGGGGCTTGTTCTTAGTAAGCCCATTGTTAGATTTATGGATTCCGAGAACGAAGGATGAGGAGATTGAGCGATTCGGAGGTATGTTCTTCCTATCCTCACTGAGACAATCCTCCCCTTCATGAAAGCTTAGGCATGCTGAGACGTAAATTTCAAAAGAGGGGAACTCTCTAGAAGTCAACGGCAAAAACGACTTCGTCTCTGTAACCTTCTTGAAAAATGGTCTTAGAGCCTACCAACCTTCTCTCGACTCCGTACCCTTAAAAACTATTGATAAATATATCAAGCGTATGCCATCTACCTTTTTGTCCTACGGAACAGGTGAAATATTGATGGATTTGATCACAATGTTCCAGGAAAGGTTGAGAGAAAATAAAGTTGATACGACAGTGTTTGCGGGGAAAGATGAGAGTCATATTTTTAATGTGCTAGAGTCGAAGTACAGCAAGAGCAAGGAGACTAGAAAAGAAAGTTTGCGGTGTGCGAGAGAGTGGTTCAAGACACTGGCCTAAGAAATAACCGTTCTTCCTACTTTCTACCTTGTTAATTAATCTTTAGAGTAATATTCATGAGACGGAAGTGCTTCAGGCATTCATTTACATATTAATGATACCCTGTATCTACACTTCTATGATATGAATACCGAAGTTATTATATGGAAAATTCTCCAAGCTGGTAAGATTTGTGGCCCATCCATCGTCAATTTCTCCCAGCTGCCACTCATCTCCTATCGGAACTAATCCAGTTCTTCCAGCCAGGACCTCCTTCTCTTTTCCCGCATACTCAGCCGCCAGGCTAGGATGAGGTACCCAGACAACTCTCATTTTTGCTCTTCTCCCAGCCTCGACGCCTGGTATGCTATCCTCAAAGACCAGGCACTCTTCGGGGGTAATTGGCCGTTCACCCTCAAATAGGCTCTCGTTGATTGTTTGAAGAGCTAAGAGAAATATATCTGGTGCCGGCTTCCCTCTCCCATCTTGCAGTCTTGGATCATCTCCTAACACCCGCCGATTCTCATCAAAGACTTTGAAAGCCGTCTTGTTTTCTTGCCTTGTCATTTTCAAATCAAAATTACGCTTGTCGGTACTCGAAGCCAAAGCGATATGAACCTTGTTTCCTGTCCTGGTCCGTGCTACTTTGAGATTCAACAGAAGCTTTTCTACCCCAGGTAGCAGTTTGCAATCTGGGAAATGCAGGCGTTGCTGCTCCTTCTGCTCCTGCTTGAACTGTTCGTGAGAGATAGGCAGCTTGGCCCAGTTATGGAAGACTTCACTCGTGGATGATCCGGGAATCCCCATGAGTTTGGCTTTGAAGGACCAAGGCAATGGCTGTCTTCCGTGCTTTTCCAGCACAATGTTTGCGCAGAGAGTATAGATATCTTCCTGTAAAAGGTTAGAAAATGAATTCAAAGGAAATATAGATCTAACCGTATTTAATAGAAGCCCATCCATATCAAAAATACAAGCCCGCACTGGAGGAAAACTGTGAATCATCTCAGTTCTTAGTTCAAGGAGCGAAAAGAATCATCGAACCGCTCCATTCTTTCAAGAGACATATCTTCCAAGGCCAACAGATTCGACTTTAAACGTATAGCGCTGTTTTAAAGGCAACCAGTTTCATTGAGTGCTGTGTAGTTGAAATCGATGGTGGGGCAGAGACTTTGCTTGCCAAGACAGACTCACGTGATAAGGGATTGTAGCTTAATATATTTAGTACTTAATTTACGTCGCGGCTAATACTCAATCTCACTAGAAATTACTACTTACAAAGGAGGAACTTGTCAAAGAGAGAAAGAAACAAATTGCTGAGGCGAAAACAGTGTACGCACAGGCACACAGTAGTCTAGAGAAAGAACAGACCACAGCCTTTGGTTAAAACTCCAAGTATATTACTAGAACTAGACGCAAATGATCAAGCATTAAAGAATTTCCAAAAACATAAATGCCCCTCCGTCATCTTTTATGTTTCGCCAGTCCAAGATGACTTCTTCACTCCTTTACTGAGTCAACGCAACCTCAAATCAAAACACCTCTCGTTCCCGTATTTCAATATTTTATCCTTCCCACATAGCATACGACACATTCACACCTATCTCCTTCACATACCTACCCCTCCTCTCTTTCCTATTCTCTCCCTCTTCCTATACCCCTGCGTCTGTCCCGCAGGGTCCGTTACAACAGGACAAAAGCTTAAGACCTCTAACTTTTGTCGTACACACACTGCTGATTATCAAGCTCGTCGTCAGCTCCACCGTAAGCCTCGTCACCATAGTCGACAAAATAATCGTGGGAATAACCGTATTCGCGGTCTCATAGCTAGTCTCATACCCATTGAACACCGTTGTCGAGTAGCTAACTGGTGTCACCCCGACACCACACGCACCCAGAACCGGAAGAGTAGTCAATACGCCAACAACCGCATCCACAGCACCTTCACCTGGTGGAGAGACATATACACTCGCAAGAGGGACAACAGTTGGGGTAGCAAGGGGGGGGTGAAGCACCAGAATTTCCACTGTCACTTCCTGAACTCGCAGTATCAGTCCCACTCCCAACACCGGCCAAGCCACCCAACAAACTCCCTAGTAGCCCAGTACCTCCCAACCCCCAGTCAGACCACCGAGTAGACCTGAAGTTCCACCTGTCAGGCCTGTCAGCCCACCTGCCAATTCACCCAAGTCACCCAGATTACCCAGACCACCAAGCAAATCGCCGGATGAAGCTGAGCTGGAAACGGGAGCAGGCGGGACCACAGGTGCGGGAGAAGTATAAGCAGGAGGCGGCAGCGGCGGCGCATAGTCGCCATCTGCCATCACGCCTAGGATGTTGAGCAGCTTGACCGCAAATGAGACGTTAGCACAGATCATCATAATCGTGTTCTAGTTTATGATTCTGCAAGAATGCGTGCCGTGATATCGTAGTGTCTCATAAAGGAAGGGGTAGAGTATATCGAACAGAGCGTAGTCTAACAAGCCAGGTAGAAGATAGAGAAGTGAATGACAACCACAAAGCAGAGTGGGCAAAGGTAGTGTCTTAACTCAGAGCCATAAACAAATCAAATGGATGTGATACCTTGATATGATCCTTCCAGGACTGTTGGAACACTTTGGGCCTTAATTCAAGATTTAGACTCGTATAGTATAAGATCTTGTTTCCTCTCTTGCAGATCCCTAATGAACGAAGGAAGCAAGAGCACAAGCGGCACTTGCCCTTGTGAGCCAAATAATATCACTTGCTACACACAAACAGGCAGTGATACACGTCCTTCTCCTTTATTAAGAGGATCACAAAGACAAAAAGGAGTGAAAGTTTCTAATGAATGGAGATGAGACGCATGTATCCGAATGGTACACACATACAACAACACATACAACAGGAGCTAACAATTTCACGCAAGTACTACAAACAAATTTAAGCTGGGCCCGTGTAATCCGAATCCGTAGACTCGGAAGAGCATGGGAAATCGAAGTTCCAGGTTATCCTCTCACGAAGCACTTGCTTGGCACCACATACCAAATCACGAAGACGTAGAAATTAGTGTTACATTTTTTGTATTCTTTCTCTCTGTGCGTTCTGACTGATTATCTTCAATCCCACTACGCATGGTCATAAAAGTATGTTTAATTTTTGAAATTATTTGCTTTCTACCACCGAGATCGCTTCGCCGTGAACGAACAATGCAAGGCTTCCTTAGTAGACAAATGTAAAAGGCGTTCATTTCTGATGCAGGACCGAAAAACCATACCAGTCAAACTCCGCGAACCCCGCGAAACGCAAAATCATTTTCTGTGAATGATGCCGGGAATTTAATCGACCTCTTCCATGGCGCTCTCGGCAGGTGCGTCATCTTCGACCTTGTCGGTGGCAGCGACCTCCTCGACGACCTCGGGCTCCTCATCAACATTCAGGCCAAGCGACACAAGCTTGTGGATACGCTCGGCAAATCCGGCTGGCTCCTCAATGGTGAAACCTGAAACCAAGAGGGAAGTCTCGAAAAGAAGTTGAGTGATCGACTTGACAGTACGGTCATTCTCGCCATCAGCCTCAACCTTCTTCTTTAACTCCTTGATGATGGGAGATCGGGGGGAGATCTCGAATGTCTTCTTAGAGGACATGTACGAGCTCATCGAGGTATCACGGAGGGCTTGAGCCTTCATGATACGTTCCATGTTGGCGGACCAACCGAATTGGCCGGTACGGATGGCACAAGGAGCACCAACAAGCTTGTGGCTAACAACAACCTTCTCGACTTTGTCGCCTAGGACGTTCTTAAGAGCCTTGGCAAGGCCTTCGAACTCCTTCTCCTCGGACTCGCGGACCTTCTTCTCCTCCTCGGTCTCCTCGAGCTCGAAATCCTTGGTGATATCGACGAGCTTCTTGCCATCGAACTCCTTGAGTTGAGTCATAGCATACTCATCAATAGGGTCGACTAGGAATAGAACCTCGAAGTTCTTCTCCTTGAGGGAGTCGAGGAATGGTGACTTGGAGACAGCCTTGAGGGACTCGCCAGTGATGTAGTACATGTTCTTCTGGTGCTCAGGCATGCGGGTGATGTAGTCGGCGAGGGAGGTCATGTCGTCGCCGGACTTCGTGGAGTTGAATCGGAGAAGCTTGGCAAGAGCAGGTCTGTTTTGGGCATCCTCGTGGATACCAAGCTTGATGTTCTTGCTGAAAGCAGTGTAGAACTTGTCGAATTGCTCCTTGTCCTCGGAGATCTCTTGGAAGAGTTCAAGGACCTTCTTGACAATGTTCTTCTTGATGACCTTCATGATCTTATTTTGTTGAAGGGTCTCACGAGACAGATTGAGAGGGAGATCCTCTGAATCAACGACACCCTTGATGAAGCTCAACCACTCAGGAATGAGATCGGTAGCATCATCAGTGATAAAGACACGGCGGACGTACAACTTGATGTTGTTCTTGGTCTTCTTGGTCTCAAAGAGATCAAAGGGTGCACGCTTGGGAACGAAGAGAATTGCACGGAACTCAAGTTGACCCTCGACGGAGAAGTGCTTAACGGCAAGATGATCCTCCCAATCGTTAGAGAGGGATTTGTAGAAGGAGCCATACTCTTCGGGAGTGATGTCTTGGGGATTGCGGGTCCAGATGGGCTTTTGCTTGTTGAGCTCCTCTTCCTCAATTGTGGTCTCCTTGATTTTCTTGGTCTTCTTCTTCTTCTCTTCCTCTTCATCATCAACCTCCTCAATCTTGGCCTTCTTCTCATCGTCCTCGTCCTTCACTTCCTCATCCTCATCAGGGACCTCCTTCTCGGTCTCCTTGGTGACGTGAAGGTAGATTGGGTATGAGATGAATTCAGAGTGCTTCTTGACGACCTCCTTGATCTTAGCCTCGTTCAGGTAGTCGGTTTGCTCTTCCTTAAGGTGGAGGATAATCTTTGTTCCACGGCCGAGTTGTTCACCCTCGGTATCGGGCTTGATTGTGAAAGTTCCACCTGCGGCAGACTCCCAGATGTATTGCTCATCGTCATTGTGTTTCGAAATGACTGTGACTCGGTCTGCCACGAGGTATGCAGAGTAGAAACCAACACCAAATTGACCAATCATGGAAATGTCAGCACCTGCTGTGAGGGCCTCCATAAATTGCTTGGTGCCGGATCGAGCGATCGTACCGAGGTTGTTGACGAGATCCTGTACCAGTGTTAGCAGATGTTAAGCTCAGTCATAGGTTTAACTACTTACAGCCTTGGTCATACCAATACCAGTGTCCTGGATGGTGAGGGTCTTGTTCTCCTTGTCGGGGATAATGTCAATGCGGAGATCCTTCCCAGAGTCGAGCAGACTCGAGTCGGAAAGGGCCTGGTATCTAATCTTGTCGAGAGCATCGGAACAGTTGGAGACGATTTCTCGTAGGAAGATCTCCTTGTTGGAGTAGACTGTGTTGATGATCAAGGAAAGAAGCTGAGAGATTTCAGCCTGGAACTCGAAAGTTTCGTCAGACATGATTGCGGTGTGGAATCTAATTGGGCAAGCCGTTAGCAAACGTTATCGAAAGGGATCGATGTTATTCTCGCGGAGTAAACGCATTGCGCACACGAAGAGGCAATATTGACAACTTATTGCACCTCTTCTGTGGTAAGGCTAGGAAGGCAAGCAGAGCTCGTAGAGAGCGGGGAAAAGAGGGGTCTCATGGCATTGCACGTACCTAATGTCTATGTGTGATGAAGTAGTTGATCTGGATTGCAGGTTACAAAGAAGACCGGGTATATGTTTGGTTTTGGGGGGAGGGAAAAGTTTTGGATGTTGGAAAGAAATAAAGAGATCGAGTTGAACTTATTTTTCTAGGCGAAGTTTCCATGAGCTTCTTCGGCTTCGATAAACCGCTGATGCCTGAGGCCGCAAAAAGCGACCGCAGCCTATTATTCTAGATCTTTCTCTGACATACGACGAAGCCGATTGGCTGATTGTGTTTGCTCATAATCGTCGTAGCAACTGGGTTGGTGAACGAGGTTCGGACTCAGAGAATGAAGATATACTTGGAAGATCGATTCATCAGGCCTTTTATGACAAACGCTCTCACTATCTTACATTTTGGCCTTTCTGAAGCTCTAAAGTATACACTTTGTCGAGTTACTCTTGGATTTAGTGCTATTCTTGCCACGGCCCACACGCGATCGAATTTTCAGCCTTGCCTGAAAATTACAGTATCACAAGGAATTACTTAGCCTTGCGCTTGCTTCTTTGCCCTTCCCTAGAGCTCCCCGTTCTTCCATTGCATTCTGTATTGTCGCAAAATTGTCACCTGTTAGCCTCTTTGTTGTCACGTGCCACTGCGGGGTACCAGCGTCGTGTTTTGGGCAGGACAGGATATTAGCCATAAGGTTTCTTCTAAGTAGTAGCTAACTACAAAAGAGAATGTAATAGAGGCAGAGGATTTACAAATTTAGTATTTCAAGAAACAACCTCAGCTCTTGTCGGTTCAGATAACCAACTCTAACCCTATCCTTTCAAGTATCTCGTCATCATACTTCGTATAGTCGTCTTTTTATCATACTTGAAAACTCACCTTACCACGCTAATGTTAATGTTCTCCCTTCGAGATTTATTTCAATAAACTACCTTTACCGTGAGCCTTTTCATGCCGGATCACGTCTCAACTTGGAGTGTAAGGATCGGCAGAGCAAAAATGCATCGATTCAATATAGTTTTACTCGAGATTTTAGGTATCCCTCTTTGGTAGAAACACGATAGAAAAGAAATTTACAAGCATTTCTTTTAGAGGAGGTCACTGGAGACGTAGAAGAGAGGGCCGTGCAACCGTAGCTATAATTACCATTCCCCGCATAGATAAAAGCTCGGATATATCTGAGTACCTACAATCTACTTCACATAATTGATTCTTTCAACCTGTATAAGATGTGCCGCAGCACATCGAGGACGGGTCGAAGAGACGGAAACTGCAAACCCTTGATGTTCAAACGCTGCTTGTTCGATTAATCAATGTTTATTTGATTTTCATTTTCATTTTCACAGTGTAGAAAAGTGGAGAAAAAGCAAAACTTTATTTTAAGGTCAAGGCTAGATTTCCAGACAGCCCGCGGCTTTTAATGGTGCCTGTGTTTTACTGACGGTGTTGGAATCTCGGTGTTTTCACTTTGGGGTTTTTTATTAATCAAACATGGCCCAGGGTCAGCACATTTAATTCCGTCAGGCGAATACGGCTTATCAGTTTCCCAGTTCCATCACTCTTGGTTACCGTGTGCTTAGCAATTCAAAAGAAATTAAACCCCAACAGTGAGTTATCCGCTATCAAGTGGTGCACGGTTCTCTGATCCTCCTGTGCATATAGAAAAAGTGGTATGTTAGACAGCGAAGCAAGGGTGTATAAAAGCTTATCTTCTATGATATCTATAGCGACAATAAGAATATATCTAGTCCCTTCCAAGTTCATGGCAACAGTGTCTCTGATATTCGCACAGAGTAATATTTACAACATAATTTTCCTGCAACCAAACCCCTAACCGAATTCAAACCGGCTAATCTGCCCAAAGCCAAAACCAAATAGTAATACAACAGACAAAATCATAATGATACAAAGGACTCAAATAAAGCTCATAAAATCATCAATCACATATCTAAGTCGACTGTGCCCGCCTCTCTCTATCAACAACAGACAATCATCCCAGAGGAGCTTGCACACATCCTGCAGGACAAGTACCCTGAACCACTGCTGCCGAAGCAGCCACGGTGACGGTAATTGTCTGATAATGCACTGAGTCAGAACTCGGACTAGCCACTTGATCCACGACTGTCGTAGGGCTTGGCGTCAGGGTCGCCAGCGTAGTAGGCACAGCATTGGCACTGGAAGCTGGCACATTTCCACCAGGAGTATACACCGGATTATTTCCCGGTAACGCAGAAATCGGTCCATTCAGTCCAAGATCCACAGCTAGTAGCCCCTGCACTATCCCCTGCGGTGCTCTCGGCGTGGGATTCACCGGTACTCCGCCAGGCGCATCAAATGCTCTCCAAGGACAATTGTCATTATCAAAGCAATTGCTGAAACTTTCTTGCAAGGCTGTGCTATTCACCCAGCCTTGCAGAAAGTCTCCATGGAAACCGAAGCCTGTGGTATCTCCGTTCGAGAAAACCAGGCTGCTAGGGTCAGTGATACCGGTGATGTCGAACCCAAATTCGGAACCGATGGAGATGAGGGCGACGGGGTGCGATGGGGGACACATCCCACCTGTGGTGTCGCCGCCGAGTGAGGGTGAGGGGTAAGCGACGTGTGATTTGTGGTCAGCGGAGTCAACGTTGACGCCGTCCCAACAAGAGGGGAAGCGGACGGCGCCTTGGAAGTTATCTCCTAGGACCGTGGGGATGCCGTAGACGTTCTTTTGGTCACCAGAGGTGAAGAGAATGGCCTGTTGGGTTTCGTCGCTGGAGTTCTGGGTTCTGAGGGTGGAGTTAGTCAACTACGTTTTTGGTATTAGTGATAAGGAAGGGGAAAAGGCAAACCTTCGTTCAGAATCACCTGCTATCATGCGGAATCCAGAAGGGAATGCTTGAGCATTTCGGGGGCTATCACATTGCCCACTGGGATGGTAATCACAGGTGTAATTTTCGTAATATGAGTTCACACCTGTGAAGGGGACGATCTTGAACATACTACCTACCATCTGGTAGAGCTGTGGACACCACTTTGTTTTCGTCAGTGTCGTACTTCTCGCCCTTACTGTTGTTCCTCCGACGAAGAATGAGGATACCTCTATGAGGGATACAAAGAAGTAATACATACATAATTACTGTGATCTGTATATTTATCACAAGTAGTAGCTAGCGCATCAACAGCCGCCATAGGGTCTGACATATCGCGACTAAACGCAGTACCGCCAGAAATAGCATGCACATGCATGCTAGATGCTCCAGGATTTACAATCGGATCTGTTAGCTGGACAGAAAGTGGTGCGCAGTTTACTGTCCAGACATTTGATGCTCGCACTGCTGCAGGGAGCAAGCTTAAAATAACTGTCCACGCGAAAGGTGAAGCAGAAGCCATCACTGAATGCGTGGTATCGCAGTATAAACTGTGTGCTTTTGAAGGAGTGAAAAGTCTATCGAAGACTTGAGTTGCTGTTTCAAAAGAATGACTCGAGTCTCTCGAGGACTTCACTGGAGTAAGGAATGTAAATGGAAAAGGAATGACAGCAACCGCCTCAAGCTACAGTTGAGAGCAAAGATCTAGAACAGTGATAAGGAGCTAAAAGATCTCAAGACGGGAAGAAGGGAAATAGTTACTCTTATAGCTACACAAAGCCGACCCCAACTAAGTGATGGTAATAATGTTGGTGGCCCCTTAGGCATAGAAACGAAACATTTTACCCCCCTGCTGTCCCTCGCATCTGCAAGCAAAGGGAGTTGATCCCAAGATAAGACATCGATTGTGCACACTTGAAATATGTGCTTATATGGGTGCCGTCCCGCGCATCTACATACCTTCAATTTATCCTGTGTCAGAATGCTCGATCCTCCAACCGGTTTTCTTTGTTATTATCCTACTACTTTTTGGGGGTACCTGCATGTGGCCATTCTCAGGGTCGGCGCCTGCAAGCGACACCCTTCCTAACCACCCACACTTCCTGGCGCAACGCTGACCTGAAATTTCCCAAATTGTAAACTTGTTTCATGAAACAGCCACATCGGGGGTGGTGCGACGTTGGATGCGGTGGCGCGGAAGATGGAAAATGCAGGAAACAGAAACAATTTTATGTAGGGGGAACTGGGGGTCAATTGCGTTTTGCGGCTAAAGAAAGGCTCACTCATCCTTATCTCTATTTTTCACCCTTGCGTCAATCCAGTTGGTATTTAAAATGCACAGAAGAAGTTGGGGGTCAGAAAAAAATAAGAAGACTTGATTGCTGTGAAGGGACGGATTGAGCTAAATATTGTTGATGGAAAAGGATGGAAAGGAGAGGAAAGTTTCGCCCATCCTCTAATCCCATCGGCAATAGCCAAGGCAATCAGATAGTTCGGCATTATAACGTATTCTACTTAGGGAGCTTCTTTGCTTCTTGGGTGTTTTCAGTGCCTTCTCACTTTCAGAGTTCTACCTAATCCTTCATTAAGGATCTTCCCAGCTCATTTTCGGGGCTGAGAGAAAACAAATGGGGAAGTTTGTAAAAAGCAGCTCTAGATATGATTATAGAGAGGAAATAAGGGTTGCTGGTGACGACTCGCGTTTATCGCTTGATTTTGAGCTATCAGTGGTTCCCCCATGTTGGGTCCCTTTCTACCTGCAGCCAAGCTACCCCGTTCGCCAAATATAATTCGTAGAAAAAAGGACAGACCATTGCCCGTCGGCCTGTAAGGATTAATCCTTGAAGGATTACTTCGCTATTACAATTTGAATTTGTATGCCTTTGTTTAAAGGAGCTATAACAGTTAGATTTGATGTCTTTCTTTAAGTCGAGAAGGGATTTAAAACTGGAGGCTATCCTACCCATTTTATGACTTACGTATACTTACAAAAGTAGGTTTGGTCAAACTCTCAGAAATTTCTCTAGCTCTCAGCGTAAGACACTTATGAAAAATTAAACTCGGCTCTTAAATGCCAAATCAAGCCAGGACCAGACTTCGTTAAGAAGCATCTCTTGATCCGGTGGCCTTAAGGCCCACTTAGTTCTTATCCAAAGGCGATAACTCATAATCTGCTACTTTTTCAGGATCTGGATATTTCTCATAGAAATTGTTGAATGGATCTAGATAGATTCGACCTGTCATTTGCAAAAACAAAAGCAAAATGCTACTACTGGTATTATATGCCATATGATAGAGGAAGACGACATATGATGGGAAATATTTTTGAGAGAAGGAATAAGAAGAATAAGGAAGGGGAAGAATTAAATCAGATATAAGTTTCCGAGAAGTAGAACCGAAACGCTTGAGCAGAGAAATGTAGACACGAAATATAAAGAAATGTTTAGCCCTATGACAAGCACGGGATTCTGACGGATAAAAATAGGTAGATTTATAATTTATCAAGATCTCTGCTATATCAAATGGTGGTTTCCTTGTCCTTTTCAGTTGTGCTCTACTTAATTGATTCTGTTTCATTGTCTTGTTGTCCCTTTCTAATCCCAAGTCACTCTTTTAGACATTGTTGCTTGAATCTTAGCTAGCTGTGCCGCTTTAATTCTTCTCACTACTCCTAATTTCCCCATATTGGTGAGCAGTCTTACCTAAAAATCCTTCAATATGTGCTACAATGCCGTTCTATTTAGAGGTTCCTGCCGCTGGTTATGCTTAGGCAATAATTTGCCGTCACATGAACAAGAACTCTTCCCTCAAAATTAAGCCCCCGACGAGCACAGCTGCAAGCACTTCAACCAATGCCGCTGGGAGTCCAGCTGGATCAACCACATTCCTCTTCAGTACTCCATCAAGCACTTACCATGAACCTTCACCTTTTCAACCTCCTAGATCCAGAACTCCGCAGCCAATACGACACCTTCGGCCACTGGCTCAGTTGGTGCCGTCCGGGAATTGCCACACTGTCCGCATTCTAATGCTCCCCGGCAGCATCAAGCTCAGTCCTTAGTCTTGATCCTACAGTATTGTCAATGCGGTAGCCTCATTGGACTAAACTCGAGCTCTGTATTTTGGTCATAGCTTGCTTGCACGATCCAGAACTCTATTATTATCAGTGTGTTAGTGGAAATGAGGAGATGTGACGACAATCCATACAATGATATTAGTAGAATGGGACAACCATGCAGAAGAAAGGAAGGATTTGACTAAGTATTCTTGATGTTTACCTTTCTTGTTAGGTAAGTGCTATACATTAATAAAAAATTTTGACAAAAGTCTTCAATTCTTTGCATTTTGTTCTTGGGCTTCTTTGGTGGAGAGCTTGTTTTGAATGTTTGATGCTTACATACCTGTATGAAAAGACAATTGAGGTTGGCGAAGGAGATTAGAGGCCTCAATTGGGGTTTGAAAGCTGAAGACACCTCTACTTTAGTTTGACATAACCTCAATCATATAACTTATGTATAAATTTGAAAAATCCGGTCTACATCTGATTTGCATCTGACCCATTTTTGTTATCTCTACATCATCACGGGTTTGAGGCGAAGCAAGCAATGAGATCACCAAAAATGTCACCCCCTTGAAAAAGCCACTTGAATTTCAAAATCCTCTTCACTTGTCGGCACCTTTTCTCCACAAGCCACGCAGATTACGTATTTCGAGATTTTGTAACTCTTCACAATCATGGCATGCTTATCTCCACATCTCAGGCCAGAGCCGAAATTCTCATGATGTCCCTTACCCGGCCCCCACTGCCACCGCTCCTGAAACATATGCGAAACAAAACGCTGGGCGAAGAAAATAACCTTCCACTATGATGCTCTTTTCCACTTCTCCTAATATGTATGCTTCGATTGTAGTGCCACTTTGACACCTTTGCTAGATTCTGTTTATATGAATTTGCGCCAATGTTGAGGATATATTAAAACTCGTTAGAATTTGGTAGGAGAACTAGGTCTTGGAAACGGATGAGGCAGCAGATGAATCGCTTATACTTGACAAGCCCCGAAAGGCGAAAGGACTGTTGTTTGTTGTTGGCCTGAGGGAGGGTTTTGGTAGTTGGGTTTTGAATTGTACGTGTCATGGTAGGAAAGGGTTCATGTCCCTGATCCGACGCCTAGTACTACTAGGCTAGTAGACGTGCGATATGGATTTAATAAAGGATTTTTCTTCTACCGCATACTTTTCGATATTTTTCTTGCCACCTTTGTCCCTTTCCAGGCTCGTCGTCATCATCTGAATGTTCTCTTCGGCCTTGTAGGATTGACATTGTTTTCTTAAATTATATTCATTCTACCAGCTGTGCTGGCTCTGCTCAGTAAATTTATTCATATATCATCAACTTCCTAAGTAGCTTATTATTAACTATTTTTTCTAAGTCAAATACGCATAATAAGTTCTGCAATGAAGTACTCAACCTCAATTCTGGCTACGCTAGCCATGCTCCTCAGCACCATTTCCGGCCATGGTATGCTCACCTCGCCTACACCCCGGGTAGTAGGTGCAGCCATGAAAGCAGCTTGTGGTCAACAGCTATTTTACCAACAAACCTCTGATAGTTACGGTAATATACAAGGCGAGCTCCAAGGTACGCTTCTCCACTATAGATTTTCAATCCCTATTCGTCATCATCCTACTGTGCATATATCTGATCTAACAAATATCCCAGTTGCCGCCTCCCAATCCGACTACAACGCTGCTACTTGCAACGTCTGGCAATGCAAAGGTTATAAGTACGCCGACAATACTGCCAATGTGCAGTCCTGGTCAGCCGGCCAAGTCGTTGCCATGACCTTTGACGTTCGTGCACCACACACTGGCTACGCAAACGTCTCTATCATCAACACAGCCACCAACTCCATCATCGGAGATATGTTACTTGTGTATGATGATTTCGCAGATAACAGCAAGGCGATTCCTGCCAATGAGACTAGCTTTAGCATCACGATTCCCAGTAACCTTGGCAGTGCTTGTAGCGTGGCGGGAGCTTGTGTGGTGCAGCATTATTGGAATGCGGAGAGTATTGACCAGACATATGAGAGTGGTATTGATTTCACTGTTGGCGGGTCGAATTCTGGTTCAACCTCGTCGTCAACGGTGGGAGCGACATCCTCATCTGTCGCTACTAGTTCAGCAATATCTTTGTCTTCTACATCTTTGGTGGTTGTTGAACCAACATCTTCGTCCTCTAGTACTCTGACTATATCTTCGGCAAAGTCAGCAAGTACGACATTTAGCATAGTAACGAGCTTTGCGGATGCGCCCACATCGCTACAGACAGTTTCTGTGCCGAGTTTCACGGCGGCCACGACAGCGAGTAGCGAGAGTGCGGTTACAATAGGAGATGCAGGGGATGATGATGAGTGTGATAACGAGCTTTAGTGGAGAAATTATACTAAAGGAGGGTTGGCATGGGCATGAAGATGTTATGATGCAATACCTTGGAAGATGGACATAAGGCTATTTAAAAGCCCTTTTCATGTAAATACTTTATGTTTGAGCTGATGGTACCTTTTAGGATTAAGATATGAGATGGGACAAGGATCAAACGATTAATCCACGGACTGCAAAGCCGCTCTGATGGCCGTATTGGCTTGTGATGTAATACCTATGTTATATTTCATGTTTGGTTATGTAGGAAACGTTCCTGGCACACTTTCAAATGAATGAGATTTAAGACTGGCAAAACCTTTGTGGAATTCCCGGTCACATTGAAAAGGGACGTTTCATCTTCCCTTCTTAATCTTGATATTATCTCCATGGACTTTATCAGCCAACAAGTTATGTTCCATAATTGTAAATTAATTTAAGTTGTCTCGATATTAAGATTGAAATATGGACGAGTTTGTATGGCACGATAAACACCGTCTCTCAAAAGAGAAAACCTATTCCACTTTTAAAACTGAAGAACTGATTGCTGTTATAAATTCGGGCCTGAAGTTTAACACTATTGAGCTTGTAGTACAAAAAATGTAAGATCCAAAGGTACCAATCTCAAGGTTATCCTATTCATCGAGCGCCTCAATAGCATAGAATAGAAGATTTGAATTCACTCCAGCGAAGACAACAAGATTGCCCACTGGCATGCAATTCCTTGTGAAGCCCACGTGCTTGCTTGTAGTGAATACAGACAATAGCAACTAGTGCCATCGAGCTCGCTAAGCACCTGAACTCGATGACAATACCGAGCCCACAGCTGTTCATGCGACCAAACACAAAATATACCACGAACCGTCGAAAACTTTCTAACTAAATACTTCTTTAATTAAATCCCATCCCTTCTTAAGCTTTAAAGCGCATCAAGAAATAAGTTCACGCAAAATCGTTTTACTTCGTCACAACCTCGAAACCCACAGCTTACAACTCAAGTCTCCATATCCAACATTCAGTCAACTTGATCCTATCGACAATTCATGTGTAATGGGTACTCATCGCAAAGAAGTCAAGCCCGCAGCAGCAAAGAAGAGAAGCCAGCAGTTGAGAGGAAAGATTCCAGATAGAGCTAGCATGCCGCCCAAGAAGCGAGGCCGCCCTCCAAAGTCGGCGCTTCAAGGACAAGTCGAGAAGAAGAGAGGCCGCCCCAAGGGTAGCAAGAATAAGAAGAAGAGCGGCAATGTGGTATCGGAAGCAGTTGATCGCGCATTAATTGCAAAGCAGACTCAAGATGGAGGAGGTAGAAAGAGAGGTAGAGACGAGAGCGATGACGAAGCACCGGGCATGAGACCTGCAAAGAGAATTGCCTTGGCCCGAATTTTAGCTCAAGAGAAGAAAAGACAACGACCAGGAAGCTACAACGATGGTGAGCCGCCAGCCAAAAAATGTGCAAACCCAGCGCAGCCAATGAACGATAACGCGGCACCGAAGAAGCGAGGACGTACCAAGGGCCTACTAAATAAGAAAACGATTCGGCGCCGCCGTAGATTAGAACACTACGATCTTTGGTATGAAGGTCGTTATGGAAAACCACGCCCGGGAGAAACCGCCGAAAGCAGGATGGAAGAAGCTTCTGAGTTCGCAGAAGCTTCGGACGAGGGAGAGTCGGAGGAAGATCTTGACTCAGAGGACATGCGCGAGGAAATATTACTGGAGTTACAAGACAAGAGGCTGAGGGCTACTATACAAAGCTGGATGGATAATGTGGAGCAATGCGCAGATGATATGAGCGAAGATGAAGAAGAGAAACTTATGCCTCGATACTTCTTCAACAACGACGGAGTGCAGAGTGAGTCAGCGCGCTGGAGATATGAGCACGGCAATGAGGGAAGCGAGTAGCTTGACACCAATAATGATGTAGACATTATCCACCAATGGTTAGGAGAAGTGGACCCAACTGAACTGACGCAGAGGTTCGTGGGAAAGCTCCTTGGCCAAGAAGGAAATGACAACTTGGATTATTTAAAGCCAGAGGGGCCCGATTAATGGTGAAGCTGGTAGAAGTGAACTGATTGGATGGGTTGAGAGATGAATGGAAGGATTTGGACGAAGGATATGGCTCGGGTTGGATATTTGGACATGGATATATTGGTAGGGTGGAGCTCTGGAACATAGGGATGCTAAGTGGGATATCCGGAGATTTGGGATAAGGGTTTGGGATGGATTTGGTGGAAGGATTGGGATAGGGACAAGGAGGAGTAATAGGGATGGATATTGACGTTGCTTGGGGGAAGCCTGGGGACATATTGGGAAGCAGGTGAGATCCGATCAGTTGGGTTTGTAAGTGATGGAAGGTTCTTGTGATGGATTTGGTAGTTGCATAATAGAAATGCCTCGAGGAGCAAACGGGGACTGAGGTTTAGGAGCAATGATTTGATGGCAGGGAGAAACCAGGATGTTTGGAAAGGATGAAGTTTCGATTTCTGGTTGTGTTTGCAATGCATGGGGAGGGTGTGATTGTATGTAAGAATATTTCCAGTATTTGGGAGGGCGCAAGTCGGTACTCGTCCAGGATGGACATCGTCTTTTAAAAGCAATCAAAATTAATTTTACTTGTCCTGGATTTTTTTTTAAATACAGAGGCCGATGTTTAAACCATTTTGTAGGTACAATCTCAGCAAGTGACTGCTTATATGCGGCTCCCAAAACTTAAGACTTTTACAGGCTAGCCGTTGATACCAGGCTCTATAAGTAACACTTTAAAACGAAGGGTTCTATGGTTATCTAGTTGTAGCTTCTTTTATTGGAATTATCTATGCACTCCATAGCTGGCTGACTGAGCCATGTTGAAAGTCTCACTTTCCATGCCCATCCAGTCCAAGCCACGTCAGTTTTCCATATTAAACTGCCACGCAAAAAGGCACTGCCAGCCTATTCGTGCATTAAGCACTATCTATCTACTGCCCATGAGTTGAGGACTAGCAAACTAAGCGAGCTACATAAAGTGCAAATGCGCCAAATAAGGTAGAGCAAAGGTTCGGACCATCGAGTCTTGCAAGCCTCACGGCAAATAACACCCTCCGGCAATGACGCAGTTCTGTCTGGTAAACTTCACCTTGTACACCGGGGTTTTCTTTGTCGGAAAGGCAGAGATCTGATCTGGTGTGACCATCGTCTCCTTACCTTTCTTTTTACCCCCACCTGCACCACCCGTAGCCGCACTTCCTGTACCAGCCTTGTTACCCCCTGTCTGCACACCATCGCGAGAAATGCGACTTGAGCCCTCTTGACCACCAACACCGATGATCTCGCCATCACGCTCGCTGGCCTTGTGTCCCGTACCATCATTGGCAGGAAGTTCCACATCCCAAACCCGGACAGTGTTATCATGACCACCAGAGACTAAGACGGTAGATTCAACTGAGAACGACAAGCTGTACACGCCACCCTTTCCATGCCCACGGCATCGCTTGATCATCTCTCCCTTGGCTAGATCCCATAAGATGATGCATCCACTGCCATCTGCAGACGCGAGGATCTTGCCATTTGGAGCACACTCAAGAGCAGAGATCCAATCCGAATGACCCATGAAAATACGGACGCATTCGCCAGTGACCATGCTCCACATACGAACAGACTTGTCATGCTGATCCGAAGCAGAGAAGACATACGAGCCATTGGGGTGCCAAGCAATCTGGTTTGCACTCGTATCATGTCCCACCATATATCTTAGGGCCGAAATATGGTCTTGAGACCAGACTCGAACTGTCTTATCCCACCCACTGGAGGCGAAATAATGACCAAAGGGGCCAAATTTGACATTCCAGACTGGGCCTTCGTGACCTTTGAAGACGACAAGACAGGACCATGTTTCGAGAGACCAAAGACGGATCGTCTTATCGGAGGAGGATGACAATAGAAGTTGAGGGGCGGTCGAGGGAACATCTGGAGCGGGATCTGTGTCAATTGATGGAGAGAAGGAGACGCTGTATACTGTAGCTGAGTGTCCAATCAAGCGACGAGAGCTAGATGGAGGAGTGCTGGAATCGCCGGATGGAATAGTTGAAGGGAGAGCTAGACCTGACGTGTTCCACACCCGGATGTAGGATTCTTCAGTACCAACTGCGACGAGGTTGGTATCATCGGAGAATTCGATACAGGTGATGCTGGAAAATATTAGCAAATTGTATTGCATTAGAGGGGTGACGGAAACTTACGTGTCATAGGTATTGTGAAAGGTAAACATCATGACGGAGATACCTGGTCCAATACCGCCAGTGCGACCTTCGATCTTGAACCGGCTTCGGTTTTCCTTGATCTTGGCAATCTCGATGGCAACATCCCTCGCACGAGAAGGTGGTAAGGGAATCTCATTGCGGGTAGGCCCATCTGCACTATCTTCTCGCTTTATGTTTCTGTCAAATTCCTCGACCAATGATGGCTGACCAGGCTGTGGTGGGTTCTTCAAGTCTTCTTCCACCAGACCAGCGCGAACATCATCAGCAAGGTCAGGTTCCATAGCCAGCATGCCAAGCTTCAGGACAGCATTATTGATCATGATGTCCTTATTACTGACACCAGTAAATGCACCGGGGATTCCTTCCTCCAAGTTGACTTCCTCTTCGATCCCGCGAGCTCGATTGACAATTGCTTCGAAGCTAAATTGGTCCATTGGACCTTGAGTTGTCTCGGTAATTTGAATGTATGTTTGAAGTAGGAACGTGATTACTGAACCTCCTTGCTTCTCCTTGGTTTGAAGAAAAGTAGTAAGGCTATAGTAAACATTCGAGTTCAAAGGAATCTTGTACTTGGTGCTTCGGTAAATCTTAGTAATGGGGTTCTCGAAGAGGTGGGCTGAGAGCTTGATCGATGCTAGGGCTCGCAGTTCGTCGGCATGAAGTGCCTCGAACCGAGGACTGTACTGGCTGAAGAACTTCTCGGCATTTTCCGGATCCTCGTTTTGGATGAGTTCTAGGTATGAATATACGAAGATGGGCCAAAAGAGTCGCTTGAGCTCGAACTAAATAGGTCAGATTAGGCCATATGAGGAGCTATAACGAATGGGCTTACCTTGTGGATATCCAGACCCCCATCAACCCAACTGGTCAACAACTCGAAGGCCTTCGCATACTTGGCGTTCCCAAGGTCTTCAACTCGATCGTGCCTAGGTCTTCCTTCGGCGTCGAGATTTGAAGACTCCATTCGAAGAGTTTGTTCTGTGCGATTGTAGCCCTTCTTGACAAGATATTCGATGACCTGTTCTTCTTCGTTAACCACGAGCGCTTGATTTTGATTGTTATTGTTAATTGAACGATGAGTAATTGACAGAGGAGGGGGGATATCCTATTGAGGAGCCTGAGGAGCCCGAGAGGCTCGAGGGGCTCGAGGAATGCGCGAAGGAGCTATGATAGGAAAGGTAGCAAGTTGCGCTTGGGCGCTTGCACCTAATGATGGTTATGGGCGGGCCGAAAAATGCACTGCAGATGTCTTGAAACTCGACTTGGGGAATTCTTTAACTTGACGGCATATTCAGACACGTGATCATCGCTTCATGGAGGACTTGTTGCCTCATAGGCAAGGCAACGATTACCTCGGAACATAATGCTTTGACCAAGGAGGGGCTAGGGTAGGAGGGCTAGGCTAGGCAAGATTGTTGGAGGTAACATTACACAGTGCTCTAACAAGAATACTCTTGGAAATGCAGTAAGAATTCCGCAACAAGCTTCCAGTGGTAGCCAGTCAGGACGGAAGAGATATATTGTTTTGACTACAGGCCAAGGAAACACTTATTTCCAAGATTTGCTGCGTCTTTTTGCCAGATCCCAACTCTCTAGTGCATAGACAAAGTTCTCGGCGGAAGAGCAGTATACAACCAGGCTTCTCTCCTCAGATGCACCACTTGGTACTATTTCAAGACGATTTGGAGGCTTGGAAATATGGTGTTGAAGCCCCCAAGGGGGTGATGACAATAGCAACAAGTGTGCAAAAGAGCCCTCTCAAAACGATTTCAGTACATACAAGGCTTTCACATCCTTGAATTTTAGCTTCAAGCTCATGTTTCTGTGCTAGATTGGCTTTTCCCGGGTCCTTTGCTCCTGCATATCCTGGGGGGGGGGGTGAAACAAGGCCGACATGTGATGGCGGCGTTGCTGGTTTATTTGTAGCAAATTCGTCCTCCTCGATGGACTGTATGACATTTTCGTCCGCGCAGGGGCATTGCGTACTGGAGATGACGAAGTTGCCATCTTCGCTTTCGTTTTTTGGGGATGACGGGCTTCCATCCATCAGGTTAGGATCTATGGCTTGGTCTGGAGTCATGGCTTCTGCCAACCCGTCTTATTTGTTGTGGTATTCAATGGAGGATGCTCTTGGTGTGATGGTTGACGGGAATGAAGGGCACTGAAGCGTCCATCTCCTACCCTCTTTATAACGTCGACGATGTTGTCGAGAGGCATTTATAATCATGCAAATAAAGTTGCAGTTGAGCTAGAGTGATGTTCTGGCAAGGATAATATAGGACAAGTGAGGAAAGTGCCTCCACTGTCTCAACGACCGCGATGGGAAGATCAAGGAAGGCTCCATGTAGTATGTACCAGAAGGAGAAACTTCAACCGTTCAGGATATGCTTGTTAATCTCTCTTCAATATGGGCGAGGGCCAAGTTTATTTATGGAGATTGCAAGTGCAAGAAAGCGCCACAAAAAAACAAAACAAGGCATAATTACAACGCGAGGCAAAGACAAGAAAAATTAGATCTTACAATTTGGTTTAAATTTTGCTGCGACATGTTTTGCGCAGGTGGAGGCCCCTGGCCACCTGGCTGGTGTTGCATCCCCATACCAGCGCTTGGTGGCCCATTATTAGAACCTTGAGGCTGATGTGACGACATGACTCCCTGGTGATCCCGTCCAAATTGGCACCCAACACCCCCCTAACTAATGTGGACTGGCATATACATCCAAAAAGAGCGATCGGATGTTCGGGAGAGATGTATCGCAAGAAGGAAACCGATGAAATGATGGGTTTTGATGATTCAATCGATGATGATCGATGGAGGTGATGAGGGTTGGTTTGAGGATGTCCGATTGAGTGAAAGTGAGAGAGGTCGGGATTAAGGTCCTGAGGCAACCACGCTAATGTCGGCTACCCGCAGAGCCGCAGCGCGCTCGTGCCTTGCCACACCACATCCATGCTCAGCCAACCACAAGGAGAGTTCCTTGAGTTCCTTTCTAGTCGAGGGGCTGGATGCTCATCTTCAGATTTCTATCTACTCTTGATTGTTCTTCTGCTACGGAGTTCTCCTCATTACGCAACCAAACAACCAACATGTCATCTCCGTCTTCCGAAGCTGGCGAGCCTGCAAAGTTCGCAGAATTTACCAAAGAGGACCGGATCAATCAACTTAATGATATTGACAAGGTACAGCGTATCCCCTCCTCTATTCGTCTCCTGCATCCATTGACTTCTATAGCGCATTGCACAGCTCCTTCAATCCGCGGGCCTCGCATTGAAATCCCTCTCTCCCTTACAAAACTCAGATGGTGCATCCATCTCTGGCCGCAAGGAAGCCTTCCAAGCAGCCACCGACGCTTACTTGCGTACCCTGAACACGGTCGATGTCCACCTGAAGAGACAAATCTACGGCTTGCAGGAGGCGAATATTATTCCGCTGGAAAAGGCCAAGAAGGTGGTGGTTCAAGAGGAGGTTACTCCTGACCAGATGGCTCGCGGGCAAGGACTAAGACACATGCACGCAAAGCCGCCGCCAGAAACGATCGCAGATGGGGGGATGGGCAAGTTGGATAAGGGGTTTTTGAACACGAATAGCGGCATAGTGGGGAGAGATATGGAGGCCGAACTTTGGGAGAAGTCGAGGGTTCTATTGGAGGGGATTATGAAGGAGAGTAGCGGGGTCGACGGAAGTCATGATGAGGACACGGAGATGAAGACTTGAAGCTTCGTGGATTTAACTTCATAATATAGTGGTCATGAAGACCTAGTTGGCATGCTATGGAAAAGATGTCTGTAGAAGGCCCCTCGCGTATGCTTCGAGCAGTGATACCTGATAGTACTCCACGCCTTGCTTGCCTAGGCCAGGTTTGCATGCAGTGGGTTGCACCAACTTCAGCAGCCACATGGCGCATGAATTGTGGGAAATATGGCGAGGAGCTGCGATGCCATTTATCTAAACAAATATGTGCAGATCAAAGCAAATAGAGCAAATAATATCCAACTTAAATCACCATAAAACCCCCAATCCCATAACTGTCGAACCTTGAGCTCTTGAATATCGAACATTGAACATCGAAATCTAGTGGCGGCTTGCCCTTTGGCACCCCTGTCTTTCAAGATGTCTGGGCATCAACGGCACACCGGAGGAAGCAAGAGCGCTGATCATCAACACCACAAAGCTGCAGCCTTCGGAAGTTCACCCATTGCAATCCCCCAACTCGTTCTCATTCGTAACCATGGATCTAGAAGATGGAGGAGATTCACCATGGGGCGGTAAGTCTCGCGATAGCTACATTGGAGCAAAGGCGCATAAGCTTATGCTAATATTCTCAGATGTCCCCTCGAGCGCATCCAACCCACCAAAGGCTCCTGAAGCTCCTGGAGCTCCTGCATTAGGGGAGCAATCAGGTCACTCTACCTTCTCTATATTCCCTCCTTATCTAACTCTCGCAGGAGAATCCTCCACCTCCAAAAAACTTCAATCCCTCGAGCCATCTTCTTCACAACCCCTCAAATCGCCCGCCGGAAGAAATCCTCGCACACCACGACGTCCTGGCACACATCAAGTGCGATTAGAAGCTCTAGACGATGGTCTTGGTCCCCTAGGACCCCTTGGTGACAATGCGCCCGTCTCTCAAGTCGAAACACCTCCTGCGCCCCCGCAGAAGGAACAGCCTCTTACACTCAATATCAGGCAGCCAGTTGACTCTTCACAAAGCTCCATCAGCAGAAGCATGCTCGATTCTGTGGACCTAAGTGATGAACTGGAGCCACCTACCGGTCCGAGAATCCCCCCTCCTGTCCAAAGTCCTCAATCCCCGACTGTCCGGCGAGAAACTACTCCCAGCGTCAGCATCGAGCAAGCCGCAAAACCCTCCTTCGAAATCACGGTTGGGGATCCCCATAAAGTTGGAGACCTGACTAGCTCCCACATTGTCTATCTTGTGCGAACAAAGGTAAGAGATACACCTAGATACAGAGTTCCGCGAGCTAAATATTGGATGTAGACAACGTCTAAGGCTTACCGCCAACCTGAATTCGCTGTCACGCGACGATATAGGGATTTCTTATGGTTGTACACTTCTTTACATGGGAATAATCCAGGGGTTGTTGTACCGCCTCCTCCTGAGAAGCAGGCTGTGGGCAGATTCGATAGTAATTTTGTTGAGACTCGACGAGCGGCTCTAGAACGCATGCTCAACAAGACGGCTGCGCATCCTACACTTCAACATGACGGAGACTTGAAACTATTCCTTGAGAGCGAGGCTTTTAATGTAGATGTGAAACACAAGGAGCGAAAAGAGCCACTTGGTGAGAGTAAAGGTATGTTTAGTGGTCTAGGTATATCAGTAGGTGGAGGCGGGAAGTTTGTGGAACAAGATGATGTAAGTCCATTCTACATCTATCTTTACACAGTTGAGACAAACGCTTATAAAAACAGTGGTTCCATGAACGCCGAATCTACCTTGACGCCCTTGAAAACCAACTTAAATCCCTCCTCAAGGCTATGGACGTCGTCGTCACCCAACGAAAGTCCCTCGCCGAAGCTGCTGGCGACTTTTCTGCATCCTTGCACGCCCTCTCCACCGTCGAACTCTCGGTCTCCCTTTCCGGCCCCCTAGAAGGCCTCTCCGACCTCCAAATCCGTATCAAAGAACTATACGATCGACAAGCGCAACAGGATGTGCTCACCTTAGGCATTACCATTGACGAGTACCTAAGGCTGATTGGGAGCATCAAGCTAGCGTTTAGCAGTAGGCAGAAAGCATTTCATGCGTGGCATAGCGCGGAGCAAGAACTAGGGAAAAGAAAGAGCATGCAAGACAAGCTACTGAGGCAGGGGAAGACGCAGCAGGATCGGTTGACTGTTATCAATGGGGAGGTTGCTGATGCGGAGAGAAAGGTACACCAGGCGAGGCTTTTATTTGAGGATATGGGGAGATTGATGAGGGGGGAGTTGGAGAGATTCGAGAGGGAGAAGGTCGAAGATTTCAAGAGTGCGGTAGAGACTTTCTTGGAGAGTGCGGTGGAGGCGCAGAAGGAGGTATGTGTTCCCGCTTCTATTTATCCATTTATAGACTCCCAACCAGGTTTTTTTATGGCACTAAGTTGGTCCTTACTAATATCATGGGATAGTTAATTGAACTCTGGGAAACTTTCCTAATGCAGCTCGATGCGGAAGAGGATGAGCAGGTATTCTATAAGCCGCCCGTAGAGCCAGCAGTGAGGAGACAGGAGGAGCCTGCAGCGGCGGAGAGTAGGAGGGATGATGAGGCGGCAGCGGTAGCTACTGCTGAGCATGATGATTGAGCGCGAAATTGTTTGGGTTGACGGGGAGGGAGCTGGTGCATGACAAGCGATTGAGCGGTGGGTAGTATTTGTATATAGATTAATGGTATTCTTTTCTCGGGGAATGGGAATGCGGTCTCATTTTTGTCTCAAAACTTGTTCTAGTAGCTGTTGAATCAGATTATGCATTTAGTGATTTGGGTGTCTGCTGGGCTTGTGAAGGATGGATAAAGATGTGGAGGTGGGAGGTATATGCTAGATCTCGTTTTCTCTAAACTCGGCTTTTCTTTCTTTTTTCGTTTCTTTCTTTCTTAGGAAGTTTCGATATTTGTGAGAAGCGTTCTTGTTCTGCATGCCCGGTGTTGGAATAGGTAAGCCGCATGGATCCTCGATTTCAGATGTCGGAGATTGAAATCGGGGAGGAAATATCTAAAGAAATTAATAGAAGGCCTATTTTTAGGTAGATGTGCTGAGAGAAATCGCAGTAATTAACCTCTGCGAGGAAAAGCTACCAGATGAGGTTTTGTGATTGAGGTAGTTGTCCCTGTTTTTTTGAGGTGACAGTTTCGAGTTTTATGCACGTTTGCGGGTCATCATGAGTAAGCAACCTATGACTTCTCTTCTAAAAGGAATATGGTATTATTATTATAGCTACGAAGTCTCTGTTACGTTTATTGTTATTTGTTTCGTCTAAGGGAGAGCCGCTTCTAATGAAGTGTCTGAACCGTAGTTAACATGGGTATTTAGCTACCTTTAAAAATAGACCAGATGCGTACATATGAAAGTTTATCTTGACAATCTTCCGGCTACTTCTGCAATTTCTACCTGATTAGGATGAAAGTTGTTACTGCGTATACCTCTTGGGGTGCATTGGGGGGAGGGGCTGTCTAGGTTAGTTTTCAGCGAGTTGTGGGTGGAGTTTGGAAGACGTAGTGGATTAGAAATATAGAGGCATGATTAGAAATATAAAATAAGAATTATCTTGAACATTGGGATCATATGTTTCAGTGCTTTTACGGCATGGAAATTTCGATGATTCAAGTATGGTTGATTTATAGAACTCGTTAACTTGGTATTGAGATTTGAGGGTTGTAGGCTTAAAATCGGGCCAATGCGGAGTTCTGCTTAATGGTTAAATAAGTAGGTCGCTACGTTATTCGGGTACTAATAGGGATGAGATAATGTAAATTGGTGTAAGTGGGTACGATAGTACTATTTGGAAGTATCTTTGTGTCTTCATTTACTTATTTCTAATAGAGAAAAGAAAAGCATAAGAAATCTTTGTTATGTGCTAGAGCGAGGATAAGGCGAACGATTAAAAGAAGATGCCTTAAAGTTATTAGATACTGTTGGAACTGATTGTGCGAGGAATACACCAGGAGTGTATTTTGGCAATATATATATAATGTTCGAAAAGTCCGCTTGGTAGCGGAGCAGATGCAAGAAGAGCAAAAGGAACTGGGGTAATATGATATGTAGTATTTATATTTAGACCAAGCCTTTTCTTTGAAGAAAAGGGGGTGCCTGTGTTATACATCGTCGTGGTATCCTGCACTCTATTAATACAACAAAGTGTTTGTGCAAACATCTCTCAACGAACATCCAAGCTCATGAAAAAGAACATGGCTCAGGTTCCTCACATCGTACACATCCTTTTCTATCATCTATATCCTTGATAGATCTGCAACCCCTCTAATCCGAACCATATAAACTTTCGTCCTTCTCAATCGTCACCTCACTTCTTCCCCTTATTATCAGGTTCCTCCTTTGTCTTCGCGCTCTTCGCCTCCCAAATCGCCGCTTCCCTTGCTGCTTTCGCCCCCGCGGATTCCACTCCCTTTGGGATTTCCGCATACCCTCCGCCGATTAAATCCATCAAACTATCCTCTCCACCGTCATCGCCTCCATATCCTTGTTTACTGCCCTGTGCAATTTTCCCTCCTTGTGCCTCTTTTGACGTAGGTGTGCTCGTAGAATCGGACGAGATGTCAGAATCTAGATCCCACCCTCTTCCGAATCGGGTACGAAATGCGCGTAGGCGACCAGCTTCATCCTGCTCGACGTTGCGAAGGGAGGATAAGGATGGTTGCCAGAGGGGATGGTTGCGGGTGTCTTTTGTGGAGGTGTGAGTTGGTGCGGGGGATCTATCAATTGCCTTTCGTTAACATGTTTCTTGACTTTCTGTGATTGAGAGCGTTCCCAGATATTTTGGGATGAGGCCGAGGGAAGAGTTTGGGGCATTGGAATATAGAGTCAAAAGGGCAATTAAAAAAAAGTTATTGGAGGAAAGCCGGAGTGCTGCAGTATAGTTGGAAGTAGACAGTCGGTAAACATACGTTGTTCGATGTGTATAAGCACTCCCATCCGACAGTATGACTAGTTGTGTGAATTGGTAAGATCTGTGAGGGCGTCTGAGGAGAGAAGCATGGCGTATCTGTTGGGTGGTACTAGAGCAGCAGGTCTGGACCTGTATTCGAGCCCGGCAAAGGGTGTTTGAGGAGAATTGAGATGCCATTGTATAGCCCTGTCGTTGGTGATAGATGGGGATTTGGGCGTTGGTGTTGTCCCGAACTTTTTTGGAGCTTGTACGGTAGACGAGATAGACAGAATGTGCTAGGAATTTCGGTACCCACCCCACCTATCACTTGAATATTCTGCTACAAAACAACGAGGTTCGAAGACGAAATGCCCTACTCGAGGACGGTCATCAATACATAGTATAGCAAGGCGAAATCTACTTTGTTTTGAGAAAGTAGGTCTGGATTAATTTGGGCAGCCCCAGCCCCTGCATATTCTACACCGTTTACCTTCAGCAAGACCCAAAGGAATCCGGAATTTAACCCTAAGTTCACCACAAACAAATGATTCCCTCTCGAAGTCCCCGACTTCTTCGCCACTTGCACTAAAACCTATAGCCAATATGAGGCTCGAAAACTACTCCTATGCATTCGATCTCGAAACGATCGATATGCCCCCGCTGGGGAATACGTCGATGGTTCCGGACATATTCCTGAGGCCAATCCTGCCTTCCTTAGTCATTTATTTCCGGCCAAGTCCGCAAAGCAGTTTTACATCCTAGATTCCGACTTCAAGCTTTTATATTCCTGGACGATCAGGTAGTTAGTAGCCGGAAACACTGTTGCTGGTAACGCCGAGAAGTCATCTCATCTCATTCAACGACAAGCGATCCAGACAGTTCGTGGATCTATCTCCAATCTAGAGAAACCGCAGCAGCTAGAAATTCATGCGAATACGTTACTCGATGAAGATTTTTGATTTGAGGGTTTAATCGATATCTCCGCTTTCCTTCCTCTCTTCTCAAAATCCTTCGGTTCCGGATAGGTGGGTTATGGTTGTTGAATGACCTTGAGAGTCTGTTGCCATCCAGGGATATGAGCCCAATGTTGGAGTGAGTGGTGGTGGGGACGAGGAGGTCTATATTTGGATGTTAGAGATAATGGATTCATGATGAAGTATGAGAGCGAAGTTAGGGATAAGTGATTGATGGATCTTGAGAGAGGGGGTGCAGCTTATTTTGATTCTGCCGCCCCTCTGATAGTTGTGGAAGAAGACTTGATCGAGGTAAGTAGTAGAGAATGTGAATCTAGCTGCTAGACTAGTTTATTAGACGGTAGAATTTGAAAGTTAAGAAGTTTTATTCCTGATAGTATTCTTTGCTTCTCTTTTTTTGTAGGTGGCCCTTAACTCATATTTATCCTCCCCCAAAAAACTTCCCATGATGTTTATATCATTTCTAAGATTGAGTATAAAGCCCCAAACAAGATATTTACAGTCGTAGATAGTATGTAACGGTACAAGATCTTACCCTAAGAATTAACTCTATAAAATAACTGAAGGATGTGTAGTTCACTCCTGAATATCTTTCTTTCTGGTTGTATATACTATCTATTAGAACTTTATAGCCTATAATGGGCGCATATGTTCTTTTTGCAACCTATTGTTTTATGGCATTCGTCGTATTTCTTCATCGTTCGAGGAAAAGCAATGCTCAACATCGCACAAGATCTGACCCTTTATCTACTTTCTCCCTATATTCTTACAATTATATTTCTTTATCTCAAAAACTCGAGTCCAATTCCAATAAATCTAAATTCTTGCTCAAGACCACCATGCCCATATCATTTGAGATCTTTGCCTCTTCTAATATTAGATCCCTCTATTATCATGCAGCCATAGATTTCTATTCAAGAGTCTTATCCGCGCTTGGTTTCAATCAAAGTATCTAGCAGCATATTCTGAAAATATTAACAGACTATACACGCTTCCATATTTGAAATGGAGTTATTGAAGAAGGTCTCAGCACGTCGGCTTGAAGATTCTCCTTGCCGAGGGTGTATCCGATAACATACCGGGGTATCAAAGCTCGTCTGCCAGCCTGAGGCCTGTCTCCAATTATGTTCTGTTGCACGTCGCAAATGCATTAGTTGGTTGAAATAAGGTTATCTAATAGGCTTGTGGCGTCGAAGTCTCTGGGTTTTGTTGCCTGACGAGCTACCGAAAACCTAGCCTCATATCAAAACCTATTTACCACTTTTTAATTGCCTCAACCTGAGACAAGATCCATTTTGTTGCATGTCGTAAAGGCGCTAATAGGTTGAAATAAGGTTATCTGATAAGGTGGTGGCGTTCCGCTCTGTAGGTTTTCTGCCTGAGGAGCGACCAAAAAGCTACTTGAATATCAACACGGGTTTTGTTGCACATCGTAGCAGCTTCAAGAGGTCAAATTAAGGTTATCTGATAAGGCAATTCATACGTCACAAACTCGTTGAATAGTTGAGATAAACAAGACTAGATAAGCCAGTAGTGCGCCACTTTCCTAGATTTTGTGTCCTGAAGAGCGCGCCTAACTTCAAATCTTCTTCGTAGGCGGGTGCCCCTAATTATGTCTTCTCTTCATCTGCGCTCCCTCATGATCTGACAACCTTCTACTCATTTTACTCCCCGAGACCCCTGAAAGCTTTGTTGCGTTCTCTAGACGCGCTGAGGTACTGAATAAGATTACCTAGCGATGTACTAAGAGATTTTCACTCCGGAACGCTTTTCAAAGAGATTTACAAATATACAATTGTGAAATCGCTCTATCTCAGCCTCGTTCTTAATAGCAACTAAACCTTATTCTCACAGTACAAAAAGAAGTAATAGCCACTTATTCAATGACATTTTAAAGGTTTTTTCATTGTCGTTAAGTCTATCTTTAGTTCTTGAATTAGATAAAATGTTCTCAAAAGCTGATTGGCCGACTCGGCTATTACTCCATAACCCAATTTTTCCCGCGGCCCTCTTTTCGAGCTTTCGTTAAAAACTCCGCGTGCAATGTGTAATGAAAACATTAAGATTGCTATTTGTTTAGAGACCAATAGTTTAGTAAAGAAGATTCTGCTCTCAGCATAAATCGTACCATCTACAAGACGAGCGCAGAAGAGTAGTACGAGCAACGCGTGCTTTTAGCTCTTCATTTTAAGTAGATTTGAAGACAAAAAATTATTTAAGAACGTATTACTTGAAATGCTGGGAGTCTTCATACTCGAGATATATGAAAAGAGATAAAACTTAAAAAGTATTATTCTACCAGGTGGGCTGAATTGCTCTTAAACTAGAGTCGTAAGCGCCGGCGGCAGAATGTATACGAGAATATCAGGTGCTTGAGACCCTTTCGATAGTCTACAGGCTCAGGGGTGTTTGGCAAAGAATATAGCAGCATCGCATTGAATGCAAGGGCATACTTACCCGACATCTGACGTAAGCGGTATTTAGGACCTTAGCAGAGCTTTAATCCCTTCCCCCTTTGCATCGCTTTCCAAAAAGGAAAACACTCTTTTGATAGTAAATTCCCGAAGTAAATTAATCAATTCTGTATTTGAAAAGCTTTGCGGCTGTTAAAGTTGAGTACTGGAAGAAGAATGTATAAGTAATTAGGGATGATGTTGAAACAACCTTGAACGCTAAAAAGTTCGGAATAATAATGAGCCGGAGGATCCGAGCCGTTCTTTGGGTTCTACGGTAGTGCTGGTGTCAGCTCATCTACCTAATTCTCCGAAATGACGATGTTGACAACCTCATGTAACCTTATATATCTGCTTCGTCCATTTCTGCTAGTATCTCTTTCCCACATGCATGTGTCATAAACGTTTATTTTATACATTTTGTTTATACGCCCCGAGTTCTACCTAGTCATTGGGTTGATAGAGAGCTTAAAATGGCTGAAATAGCACTTTCGACATCTAGCTCAAGAGGTTATGCACACTTCATTCCCTTAACAACTCTTCCTCTATCAGCCTCTGCCTAAAAACGAACACTATTTCCGTTCTGTGACAAGCTGACATTTGTTCTAGAACGTATCGCTCCAGCGGCCACTCTCTTTGCTGAAGCTTTCGCAAAAGACCCGGTAATAACTTATCAGTTAAACCACATGTCTCCCGCCGCTAGAGCCGCGTATCTTCCTCAGTGGTATGAACACTCATTCTCCCTCTACCCATACTCCCCAGTCAACTCAACCCAGCCGCAGGTTCATTCCTCTCCTCACCGCTGCATCCATGAACCAGGCCTCCGTAACCGAAGCCAACGGTTGGCAATCATGTGCATGCTTCATGCCACCAGGAACCAGAGTCGATCATCCCTTAACTCTAGTCCCCGCTGGTATCTTTAGCTTATTGTGGAATTGCGGCTTAGAAGGATGCCGGGTATGTTTGCCATTTCTCTCCTTCGTCGACGAATACATGAATCTTCTCCTCTCACTACTCCACGCCGAAGGAATATTATGCCCTTGTTTCAACGGTTACCTCTCTCTACAGTCCTGACAACCTTTCTCTCCAGAAAATGCTCTTCGAATTCTCTCCTGCCAGCGAAGCCCTAAGACACAAAGTCATCGGCAAAAGGAACTCGTACTATTGCTTCTTTATCGCTACCCTCGCCTCTAACCAAGATAAAGGCCTTGCTTCAGCTATCATAGCCCACTATCAAGCCCTCGCCCAAAAAGAGGACGTTCCCATCTGGCTCGAAGCCACGACCGAGCACTCCCGAGATATTTATGCCAAGCTCGGGTTTGTGTTTATGGAGACGATTATTTTGGGGAAGGGCAAGGCGGGAAAAGATGGGTTGAAGAAGGAGGGTGGGGAAGGGGTGACGGCATGGGGTATGGTGTGGTGGCCGAAGCAGGGAGAGGAGTCGTGATTTTGGCCGAGAGCAGTTTGAAACCTTTGCCTTTCTTCCTAGTTTCTGAGGATATAGCCCACAGAACCATGCCTTCTAATATTGAAGAGAGAAGAGTCTTCGAATCAATAAAGGGCCGCATTTGTAAATTTTCTTCTGGGTCTAAGATGCTCCTGCACTATTTCTAATTACAGGGCTACTTGATCACTCTCTAGGTCTTAAATCGACGAACGCAACTCTCACGGAAACATACAAGACTGGAGAACGAAGCTCTTAGTGTCAACTATTTAATAATGCTAGCAGATCTCTTTCCTCTCACTTGTGCATTTCCGTAACGTCATGTCCTTCCGGGCTTCTCACCATATGTTTCTTGCTTTCTCGCTCTTGTTTCACTTAAACTTTTGAACTGATCAACATTCTATTTCAGATCCTCCCTAACACCTCCTAGAATTCAAAGACAGTGTCCATTCTCATCACGTCCAAATACCTCTGACAATTCTACCTCAATTTCTGCTACTAATATTACACTATTCTTGCAATGCTTTTTTAACTATGTAATGCTCTTGATAAATATGGGAAGCTACACACCAACATCTTTACTTAATGAAAACCTAGGCATCCCCGCACAGGAAGATGAAAATATGCGGGGATGCAAGACATATATTGTATAACAATCTTCCATTAATAGACTTTTATTTGCTCTTCCTTGATTCGGAATCGGAGTGGCCATAATTTCTGACCATGGAACTTAGTTTTGCATATGTACCATCAAACCTTCCCCTTCTTCATCCATCGTACATCCTCAATCCCAAAATTCAAAGGCACGACGACTGTTCCAAAGACCCTCAAATCCCAATCTAGAAAAAAGCCTCTCAAAACTCTCTCCATGTTCACCTCCACGCAACCATCACTTCCCACATCTTCCCCTTCCCTCCATTCACCCCTCTCAAAATTCGCTATCCTTATACTCACACATAATCGCCTTGTGTCCTTCCCCTCCGCACCTTCCACACAAAAACGTACACTCCATAAAACTATGTCCCTTTTCAATACAATTATAGCACTCTGCCCTCTTCGGCACCCTCTCTTTCAGCGCATCTGGAACATTATACACCTTAGTCCTCTCCCCTACAACATCAGCACGCTCAGCCATAAGTCGACACTTGGATGAGGATTCGTGCTTGTGTATTTGCGGCCGATGAACTGGCGATAGCCATTGAGGAGAAGGGGATCTGCGCGATGAATCTTTCGCTACTGGACTATATTGACCCATCGAAGAATCACGAGAAAAGGGGTAATAGCTTCTGCCTTTGGGGTACAAATGGGAGTGAGGAGAGCGTGTGCGGGCTCGAAAAGTAGAAGGAGAACGTCTTGTGTAGAGTCGAGTGGAGCGGGAGCATTGTCGTGGAGGCATCTTGAAAAGAGTAAAAGAAGGTATGTATGGATATGTATTCTCTCCTTTGAATGTAGGTGGTGGTGAATACCCTCTGGAGTAACTGAACTCTGGGTCTGGATCTCCGTAATCTAGCTCCTCATTCTCGGGCTTCTTCTCGAACCAATCTGGCAAATTGGCTGACCATGACCGACTCATTTGCGGCGTTTCACTATTGGTCACTGCAGTTATTTTCTCAATAAAACCAGTCCTGGCCTTGCGGAAGTGCTTTTCCCTTTTTCGCGTATAGTTCCTTTCTCTGTGTGATGAATCGGTCGAATGGGGCTTTACTGGTAAACTTGAGGTAGCGAGGACGTCTTTATAGATGTATTTAGTTCTCCTAGAGCGTGGTCTTGTTGGCGTTGATGCTGGGAGAGGCGACGACTCAGAAAATTTCCGGAATTCAAGTGGAAAATGGAGCTTAGTAAAGGTATCATGAGAAGAAAATTCTCGTTCGAATCTGGGAGCGCGGGGAGGTGGGAGGTTTAGGTATTCTGTTTGGGAGGTAGTTAGATTGAATGGGCTTAGGCCGCCGAGCTAGGACTGTTAGCTTGTATCAGTAGAGGAGAATGATTGTCTGACGCTATCGCTATTCTCGTTAAAGCCATGGGGTAGAGATGACATTTTGTGAGTATAGAAAGATCGCAGAAAAAGGAAGTCTTTTGATGGTCGTAAGATCAGGTCAGGTCAGATTGATGAGGATTGCTTGTTTCGTTGACGATTTCGCTTGTGGGAAGTTCTGAAAGTGAAAAAAGAAAATGCATTTGAGGAAGGGGCTGTGTGTCACTAGTCAGGCATTCTGCGGAAGCCACAGAGGCATCTAAGACAGCCTTAGGCAGAGCGGCTCAAAATAGGAGGACTTTGTTTCAAGGAACAAAGAATCAAAAGTTCAGATAGAGGTGTCTATGCACGCAAGCGAGCTTACAGTTCAGGTCTTACTATAATTCATGTATTGTATGCTTCTGTTGCTTTTGGTAGAGATCTTAAAAGGCATTTTCCTAATCTGCAGTGATTACATTACGCATGACGTATCGTTAGCGCATCGTGGCAACGAGTCATTGCAACTCACAGACTGCAGTCACTCGGCCTCAGCTATCAGCGCTTACTTTTTAGAAGCTGCTATTCATTTTCAGTCGTCACCCCTCATGTCCGTCCATAGTGTTGAATCTACTGCTGTTTCAATTGACGGCTAATTCCATGGGTATGGCTTTTATCCTGTTTGAACTCTGTATTAATATCTGCTTCCAACCGACTAAGCTTCTCTTTCTTCTTCAGCTACTTTGTAATACACAGATAGGAGCATGATATCTTCGCCTTCAAAGACTCCAATAAGGCTTTGTGGGAAGTCGATTAACAGCACGATAACCGAATGGGAGAAAGATTTACACTCTAATACCTACTTTATTTCACATAAATCATCCTTTTGCTTTAGAGTCAAGCTTAGAAATATTCAAAGTGGCCCTGAAATGGTGGTGCCGGTCTTATTCATCTATCATACATTGAGACTTATGCTGTTTGATACACCTATAAGAATAGGCTTACAACTCTTAACATACTTAATGCCTAAAATCTGGTCATCCGAGTCAGCTTTGCTTTTAGCTCTCGTAATATCAACCAACGAAGAATTAGTTAGATGCCGTAATATCTTCCAGCGTGTTAGCCTTAGTCAGTGCAGCCTTGGTGCGGCGGCCTAAAGCCTTCTTTCTTAACAAGAGCTTATCAAAAGGCCTTCTCTCGCCACCATCCCTATCCATGTTCTTGACTGCACTCTTAATTTCCTTCCCGTAGACTTTGAGTTTTCTGCTCTTGACTTCATCCTTCTTATTTAGTTTAGCCACCTTCTTCTCCAGCTTCTCAACCTTTATCTCCGCGCCGGTTCTGTCTTTGAGAGCTAGGCGCAATTTGGCTAAGAGAAGTTAGCATAGGCAAGAGAAACCAGAGTAAGGCGTTGTTACTTTCAAGGTCCTTGCTCTTCTTGTCCAAAGCCTCCTTGTCCTTGACCAGCTCCTGAAGCACTTGCTCTCTAGCGTTGAATTCCTTGTGGAGCGGGTTGATCTCTGAGTGACGAGGCATAATTTGACCACCTGTCGCGATTTGCACTATTTACCACTGTCAGTGAAGCCTATGATTTAGAAAGAATGTTTATCATACTTAGCTGGTTGTGAAGACTTTGCTCAATGGCATATTGTCGAGCGTTCCCACTTGCAGTAGGCAGGGCAGCTTCTGCATGATCTTTGGCCAGAGTATGTGCAGCGTGAAACTGCTCGAGGCTCATAAGACCTTGGGAATCAACAGCATGCATAAGATATTGCATGCTTGATTGAAATCCTGTGCCCCAATCAGCACCTCGTGGAATCATGCACCAAGACACATTTGCTAATTAATGGTAATTTGAGAAGTTGGTTTGCTTGATGGGGTAGCAGGATGCGTTGTGATGTCCAGGATTTGGAGAGAACGAGGAGAGAGGTTGTAGTATTATTGGCTTAGAATGTTAAACCAATCTATCTCAACGCGAAACTTGTGCCCTGAAGTTTATCTTTCGCGTTTTTGAGGTTAGCGAAATGAAAAAAGCCCTCTGTGCGCCAATTACACTATCTAACAAAATTTAAAACTCTCTCAGCTCAGATGAATTTAAGTAACTTTTATCTGATTGTTTTAGCGCTAACGCGGTCACATGGCTTGCACCTTCTAGAAGAACTTATCTTTGCGTTATACCTTATCGGAGTATTATTACTTTGAAAGAGCCTGGCTGATTTTGTATTGAGTATTATCTGATACAAGTTTGGCTAGTACGGTCGTGAGCTATCTAGTTATTTCTTAAAGCCGGCGGGTAAGAAATGAGGATATACTTCAAGAATTCACCAAGACCAATCAAGTCATGTAAAGATCACATGCTCAATGAAAATGATGATATCGTTCTTAGGTATATTGTCTATTAATTTGGCTTAATTCGCTATTACCTTCTTGTTATAAGGAGTTTCAAAAATACACCAGAATACCTGAGAAACTGATATAATTAACCTTCTTAGATCAAAAGAGGGTTTCTCCCTAGGTGAAAGCTCTAGTACTTTAATTAGCTAAACCTAGAATGTAATTTCGCAAAGATGGCGAGGCCATTTACAGTTCAAAATCCTTGCAGCAAGCGAAATGCAGTGGTAAGGGAATAGGCTATTTTGTAGCATAAAGCTAGCAATCCTGTGCTGAAAGCAAGGGCCTGAGCTTATCGTGCCTGAGGCAGGGTAGCGAGATACAGGTAATCTGTAGATATTATGGTGCTTTCCAGCCTCTTTCTAGCCCAATTCAACCGCTAGTCCTAGATTTACAACAAACCATATCCCTTTAAGTGTCGAGCTTAGCAAATTCAGTCCGATAATGAATTGCGCAAGGGCAATGAGCCATTTCTAGAAGTGGTCCAGTTCTGCTGGAGTATGAATATCTATTCTAATAAGCGATCCCGCCAATATCTAGAATTCTTGCCTCATGGCTCAACTAGAGAGTGGCACACTTGATCCATTTCGCACTTCGTGCGGTTAAATTCAGAGGTTGTCCACGTGAACCCGCCCCATGGCCATGGTTCCCCCCTATCCGCTGATGGCGCATCGCCTCAAGATAGGTTGCCCCAGTCCACTATCTAAGTCCTAGTCCGCTAGTTCAATCCGAAAGGATATTCCAATTTTTTTAGAATTTTTTCTTTTGTGGTCGCTTGAGTGTTTCACGTGCTCAAACCTCTGGGAGAAAAGAAGCACGCATTCGTCCAGCAATTGGCCAGCCGTTTGAATGTCCAAATTAACAAATGTTGCAAAGTTCTTTTTCTTTTTTTTTTTTTGAATTCCACCTTGGTTTGCCTCTTCTCTTTCCAATCCATTTACTCCGGCCCTGCCGTGGTTACCGGTTTCTAGGGTGACCGGCACTTAAAAGCTGACACGAAATAGAATTAACCAATTGTCGCTTGGCCGAGAATCGATAGCCGCTGATAGCCGAAAAACACCCCCCAACCGGATTTGAGTGCTGTTGGCCACCCGTAATCTACATCTAATTGAATCTTCAAAACAGAAGATTGTATTGCTACTGCTGGAGGAACAAGCAAACAAGGGTTTAGGTTCTAAAATCTCGAAGGCAAAGGAAGAAAGCTATGGCAAATATCACTCAATTTAACACCTAATGTCAGCGTCACTGCCGGGGCCGGCTAGAACTATGATTCATGCTGCGGCCTTTTGAAAGCTTGTAGCAACATGGAAGTGGGATAGTACCTCTCCAGACCCAGCAGTCAAAACGATTGGAAATGCTGCTTTAACGAAGAAGTTACCTTTAAGATGAGGAATGCTCGTCCTGGTCTTCGGGTTTTAGAAAGTATATCGTAGCATAGCACACGAGGATTAGCAAGCATTCCCTTCTTTTTCTTTGCCGGCTGGCTAATTCTGAACTCCGGCTGACAAAAATTCGAAGGAAATTATATTAACTAGCAGCGACTAACTATTGCTACAAAGCACTTTCGGTTCCTCTCTAGCACAACATCGTGACCAGTCTTAGTAGTTTAGGAAGCCAGGGACGATTTTGAATACAGACTGAAGGAGAACTGATCTAGCCGTAGCAATGGATTCTAAAATAAGCTGCTCGTTGCCGTTCGACTCAATTAGGGCGTCATCTTGGTCAGTATTAATCCAGACTCTGGTCTTGACCATCCGGGCCAGAAGATTGATTTGGCACCATTGCAGAAGCAGCTCAAATGAAATCAACGTTCTGACATTATCCCTTATAATCCTATGTGAGTGAATGTTTCAAGACGGGGTAGTTTGACTTAAGTCTAACCTTATCATGCTTGTTCCTCGGAGCTTTTAAGCTACAGGAATTTCCGTTAAGTTTAAGTTGATGGAGGGTGCAAGCCAGTCGCATTTCCTCTCCCAAGGGGGGGCTGCTTATATTCGTAGGGGGGGTCCACTCCTGCGACTACTTTACCTTGTACCTTTTGGAGGGAGGCTCTAATCCTTGATGCATTTGAAGTTTTACCTTGTTGCAAATTTAAACGGCTGGAATTTTCGGCTTTCTAGTTAATAGTCTCTTGCTGGTGCTGTTCCAATATTATGGAGCAAATCGGTAGAATTCTACCCTCAGAACTCAAATTATTCTTCTCACCAATTGCTTTTCAAAAATGATAGCCTCTTTGATACCAGACAAGTATTCGCTTCCTTCAATGGCCCACGCGACCCATTCGCATCCTGCTAATGCTCTTATGATTCTAAATGCTGTCTTTATTTATGCAAGGCGGCTATTCCTCCAAGCCTCTCGTGTTGTTCCTCCTAGCAACTCAATTCGTCATCGAATTTCCGCTTGTGCAGTATCAAGCTCGATCTTTATAGACTTTTTCTTCCCCAGTCTAACCAGATTGGCCGAGAGCTTTGATAATGGTTCTGCTCTGAGAAGTTCCCATACTACGCCGCTCCAATATTCTAGCATCTAAATATTTTAGCAAGTAATCAAAACTAGCCAAGGTTAGAATTTTAACCTACCATTGAGCTTTGCGATCTCGCGATCCTTCTCTAAGAGCCGCTCCTTTAACCTTTGAGTTATCTCCTTACGTCGCCTACAAATATCCAGAAGTTCCTCAATCTTTGACCCCATGATAAACAACTTAGCATTCGACTCCCTGCAATATCTCTTCTCTCTGATCCAAGAATTTCTCATTTCGTTAAACTCGGCGTAGAGCGGGTTGTGCGTTGGGAACGGCTACCAATTATCTCGGTTTGCGCCTGTGTCATATCCATTAGCCAAATGCCCGCCAAGGGAAATCAGTCTCACTATACAAATTTTATTCCACATGGGCAACTCGACAAGACACTCTTTGCAATCTTAGCTAGCTCCTGGGATTCTTTTCTCAGCAAGTTGTAGTACGCGTTCCTCATACTCCATGAATTGTGCTTCTGTCCAGCCGTAGATCCTAGCCTTGCGTCTGATCTCACCGTACCGCGACTCGTGTTTTTGGCCTGAATGAATGAATGCCATATTTGGGATTGCTCTCGATGACATTTTTGAAATGCCACTAGAGCGATATGGTGTAAGTTGTGATATGTAGTGTATAGCAATGGATGGGTTGCAGTCGTCTATGTTTTTGGGGTCGTGCAAGTGGTTTAAAAATTATAGCTGACGAATTAAGTGGTAGACGATAGACCGACGTATTGTCATCGGTGCTCAAGTTGAAGTCATATTTACGAGAGTTGAAGTTAAAACGGATACCACTTTCAAAGAGACGAAAGCGAAAGTGAGCGAGTTTGAGAACGCTGGAACCTTTTTAAAGAGCTTTTTTGAGGACGAAGAGGATCAAAAGGAGTATTTAGACCCTCTTTAGCTGCTTTTGTTGAAGGTTGGTACAAATAACGATAACTCTTAGCTTCGGTCAAGTTTCCACCCACATCTAAACATGTGGGCCTAACAGAAGCGCCCGAGAAGCGCTTCAGGAAAATAACGAAAAGAGTAAAAGTGGGAGTGTAGGATTTTGAATTGTTTTGTTTATAAGGTCATTAGAAACTCCGAAGAAGACAATAGTTAGTGTATTGAGACTGTTGGTAGTATCGATATATTTCATGCTTTGGAGTGTCGCCTTGTTGCCATGGCTTTTGTATATGCAAGCGGAGGTATAAATATCCTGGCTATGTGAAATTCAATGTCATCTTTTTTTCGTGAAGGAGGATGCAAAAACATAACCATATTTTGTTCCCTTTTTGTGTTTCCTCTTTTTTATTTCAAGTATCTCTTAGTAGGACGCCGCTACTGCTCGGACAAGCCTTTTGCTCTCAAGGTTACATAGATTGCTATTTGCATGGGCGTCCCAAGGTACCAAAAAGCTCTCTACCAGACTTTGTCGCCTATGTTGGTAAACTTTATGGAGGTATGAACCCCGTAATGTATAATACTCTCCGCTGTCCCGCCCACCGCTCGGGATTGTTTGTTTCCTACCTAAAATGACCTTCCCCAATGATTTATATTTCTCCGTCGCGATAACCAGATTCTCATGCTAAATCATTAGACTGCGGGTTTCAATGGTCATGAGGATTTCATTCGTCTGAGAAGGCATTCGGCCATGGATATTCTGGAGGGAAGGTTGAAGGTTCAAGAGTATGCTGACTAATACAACCGCTTGATACTGGTGTAGGTCTTGCAGCCCCTCTCCATTTGCGCATGTGCGCTATAGAAGGTTCCAAAAGAAAAAAAAGAGAAGGAAGCTTTCACAGAATCTTAGAAAATAAGGGAAATACAACTCTGCATACATGATAAAGGATGTATGAAAGAAAGTGATTTGATCTCTTTTTAAGTCATCCCGAAGTTTCGCAAAACTCTTGATTTCAACCCCCCAAAAGAAGACAGATACAATATGTACAAAGCCATATCTGCCACTTTCCGAAGTATAATCATTTCTGTCAAAACTTGAAAGACATAGATATAGGAGGGGCTGGTGAATACTGTCATCGTTACAGGAGGCCGTTGTTCCTTTGTTATATTAGTATTGTCCCAAATTACTAACACTGCAAAGCCACTTCAACATGAAACAATAGTTTCGATCTTAGGGCTCCAGGTCCATATCTTAACAGTGAGAAACTCCCTGTCAAACTAGTAGAAACCAACAGAGGTAAAAGGACGGGGTTCTAAGCAGACAATAATGACTGCCACAAAGCGACTTGGATAAATACTAAAAGCAACAGCTGAACTCGTTAGTTTAATGAAAGGAGTTGCCGAGGGTTGGGTTGGATGTGACGAGAATTCGTAGTTCCTTATCTACTCAGTCCAATCAGAAGACCCCTTAATACAGCTGATATGTTGACTTCAAAGTTTCTCTTGCGAATTTCCTCAATTTCGCAATAAAAAAACGCCAGTAACAGGCACCACGGTGTCTGCTGTGACCAGCATTCTTGTGGCGTTTGCCGATGTTGGGCTACCACAGATCACAAACCGATTGTCAGCAAATTCTCGATTAGAGATCCCAAGTTCCGTTCCCGCATACCTGCAGCTCTTTGATGCATGACAGTATAATAAATAGAAGATAACTGGTTCTCATAGGAACTTGTTGCCGAGGTGGTTAACAGCGAAGGACTAGTCAGGCCATTTCCATACAATTTGAACTATATTGCGTCGGAAGCAGTTGGCGGATAAGACCAAAGATTTTCCTCTTCAGATAGCAAGCAACGATGTATACTGTCAGTGACAGTGCAATGCACTGACAGTGCAATGCACTATGCTCTCAAATCCAAAATACAACTGTTCTAGATAGGTAACTTAGTTCCATTTGAAGGCCCTTTCGGCTAAGGAGAAAATGAGAAAATGGAGGCGAACTAAAAAAATAAAAAGAGTGATTTAAGATTTATCTATGTTAAAGAGGGAAGAAATTTCCGTAGCATAAAATGAGGCGAGAGGGTCAGAAACCGGCAGAGTGACGTAGTCTCGTCAATGGCCTCCACCCTTCTACAATTAAAAATGTCAGCGAGTCATTATCCATTGTGAAGTCGGCTTCCAGAGTGGGGCTGAAAATATCAACTGATTCTTCCTTTTTGATCAGTCAAATAATCTCATGATATGTGTCTACTAATTTTGTCTGTTAAGAGATGGGCTTATAGTAAGTTTTATGGTTACCCTTCTCATTCTTTTCGTTGTGTTCTAAGCCACATGTCTTTTTTCTTTCTCGTACAATATATAACTCTTGTACTTTGCTGTTCACGCTTTGTAGAAAACTATTGAAGGCTAGATATATTCTTACCCCCACGTGCTTTCTTCGTTTACTAAATCAATAGCAGGATTCTGGTATTCAATGGTTTCCATCAATCAACTACAACCCTAAGACTCCTACATTATTGCCTTTATCAAAGCTCACATTCAGGAACTCCATCGCATAATATTCTTCCTCTTCGCTTTTAAGATAAGGTCGGTCTTTCGGTTTTGACTTTCCTCACTACCGCACCACCTCCTCAATGTTGTCTATGAAATATGAAAGTCAGCACTAAGCTTTCTATAGATTGAACATTCATTCCTATGCATGCTTCCATGATATGTTGGCTCAGTACTAGCGGCAAAACCATATCATAACTTCTTCAGTCGCCAGTCGCCTCACCCCGACTCGCAGCCAACCTAAGGCAAAACAACTCCGCCAGCTTCAATCCATTCGTCTCTGAACGAATTTAACTCACTTCTCAACCTTACATTGTGCACCCCCAATTCTTTCTCGCCCTCTTGCAGCCTTCTAATATATCTTTCCGCCAATATCAACGTCTCAGCTTTACTCACATTCCTCCCCCTTATACTACAGCCTTCCTCGCCATTTCCCGCGGTATCAATAACATCCCTTGGTATTCTATCCAACAACGCCGCAAAATGACCGTTCAATCTTTGGCGATACTGCTTCTCCACTTCGTTGTGCGAGCGACTCTTGTCCATGGCAGCAGCGTCTGGTGCCTCCGATGACTTCGTGCTGATAGACGAGGAGCGCCGTGTCGGCTCCGCAGTACGGAGACGTGGTGCTATTGAGGTCTGTGAGCTTCGACTTGAGCGTCTTCGGGCATCTTGTATTGAAGGCTTTGTTTTGAATATTGGTTTTTTGTTGATTCTCGGAGGAGAAGCTATTCTTTTACTTTTTGTCTCTTGCGCTGATGCCCTTGTCCCACCATATGTAGATTTACTCTCACTCTTGGTTGGGGAAGTTGAAATATCGGAGATGGGGGGGCACGAGGAGGGTGGAAGAATGCCAAGTGATGATTTCCAAACCCAGGTGTTCGGGTTGGTTTGTGCAACAGCCTGCAAATTCTCAGGTTGAGTACGGCAGTTGCTGTACCGCGAAGTATCTGTAGTGGAAGCCATATTTCCGGATGTCTGGACATCGCCTCCTTCATGCCATTGATGCACGAAAGGAATTCGATTTATGGTTGGAGAGGTGCTAGCCGACGAAACATTATGGGGACTTTCAGCAGCGGCGAAATTCTTTGCACGCCTATCGTCGAAGAAATCCCATCCCTCATTATCAACAGGAGTGTAAAATCCGGGTGACGTTGTCGAAGCAGGCGAATTTTTAAAGCATGATAGTGGCATGTTTGTAGCCAACGGCTCGTTCGGCACTCGCTGGAAGTCAACTGCTATCCTCCCCATGTCGTTTCCGTAGGATAAGCTAGTATTGTCACACTCTTGGCTGATCTGCTCTTCAATTAGCCTCGTCTGAAAGATCCACCTCTCAAGCTCCTTTCCTTTTCGCCCATCGCAATATACTTCCTTTGCGAGTTGATAAAATCCTGGTTGTGATAATTTTGCATAGCTCGTTGCCGGGGGAAGCGAGTGAATGCGCAAGTGGAAATTGTGCGGCCGGAAACAGGTCGATAGAAGGTCTACAGCTGATGCCTTAATACTCCACTCGCAGTTTTCATTTGCCTTCGGTTCTCGGTGTGACCTATGGCCACCCCCGACCGAGGGAAGGATGCGGTTCGATGCTTTTGGCAGTATGGGAGTTGAAAGATAGGCTTCTACATGGATACCTGCATGCAAGGGTCTACTATATGTTGACTTCCTTTTGAAAACGAGAGCTTGGCATCCTGCGGACCCTTCGTGCATCTCTTTCTAGCCAGTCGTGCTTTTGAGTTCAAAGTGGGAACTTACGTACTCTAGAGCCTTTCTTTGATGAGGTTTCTTGGTTGAAAGCTACGACGTGTATGGAAAACAAGGGTGTTTTTCCTACTTCAACCTTAGATATGGAGCGGGAATTTAGAGAAGTCCAAACACAAAACACGATACATGATAACTATGGGGTAACACAGAGTTGTATCTATCTGCTATACAAATCGATTAGGTCGGATTTGGGTACATACGTATCCAATATATCATCGGTACTAGCACGAGCATAGTGTACACCAAACCTTGATTCACAACCACAAAGTTGGTATTCGTCATACCGAAGGGGCTATTTTCAAATAGTAGCATTACTTTCCGGAGATTTTATCTTAATTATGGCTCTCGAGACACTCTCATCCGGCCACATAGTCAAGCGCCTACTTTCTTCACATCCCGAGTTTTGTTTATAGCACTACCTTCTGACAATTGGGCACCAAGGCTACGTGCCTGTATATTGCCCGCAAAACTTTGTACTTGGAATTATGTTCCCTTATAGTAAACCTTAATGCAACACGCTCTCTTTTAACTTCTTAGCTTCAAGTTTGATGTCACTACATATGTGTCATGCTCCGCCCCGAGACCGCAATCTATGTGGTAGAAGACTACCTTTGGGAAGATAACCCAGATGTCGACCATAAATCCCAAAACAGAAGCTTTTAACAAACTCGAGCTTATACTTACTCATTGACTACTTTTTACAGCTTTTGCCTCGAATCTCAGATGAAGCCCTCTCATTTAAACAATCTCAATACTTAAATACCGCAATCAATAACTTCGCACAATGCTCCAGTTAATACTTCCCTACAGAACGCTTTCAGGAAGCAGACACCCAAGCTTACTGGCATAATACAACCTCATCATTTCCTATCTCTAAACAGCAAGGGCCAGCAAAAACACGGCGCCTCCTAGCCAGCCAGGCGTCCCTTATCCGCCTCCGCAACTCCGAAATTATTTCCCTCCAATACCAATATGACATCTGTCAGTGGCCCAACTACCTCCCCGATCAGCAATGGCTGCCCAGCCAATCCCCGCCCTTCCTCCTTACACAACATTTGAAGGAATAGCGTGGTGGTTGCATCCCGAAATCCATGATTTAACTTCCATATTGGAAACCTCCCAATCACTATAAGGAAAGGTCGACGAGCCTGAAACATAGCACCTGAGGTTATGCCACATGAATTTGTTAGGCGCTTTGTGGTACCGCGGAATCAAACCCATGCTGGCCATTTTGAGCGATATAATGCAAGGCGCTATGGATCTGATGGCAAAGGCCTGGGAGAATCTACTTCGTATATTGTTGTCTTGACACTTGACTAGAGAAGGTTATGTGTGAAATTGAGCACGATCCCGGCAAAGGCTCCACAAAGGCAAGGATAAACTGATATGCATGGCTCACTCCTCTTCAACCTTAATACCTTCCTATAACTATGCATGAAGTTTCATGCGTTATTTATTAATCGGTTTTCATTTAGTCACTAATATCCCCTATTTGTATTTAGTAGTGAGTAATTATCTAAGCTACTATACCTGCTCAATACACTTTGTAGTGTTATGTCAATGTAGCTAGACTACGCATTATTTCCACCAGTTTTCCGTGCTTTTAGGCTTCGTTTGAGCATCGCATAAAAAAAGAACAAGATGGGGAGCGGGGTAGAATTTCCCTCATTTGTGTTTTAACTCACAGTGTTTTAGGTTGCAATTAATATTATTTCAAACATATCATTTATAACAGGCCGAAGTAGCCATTTATCTGTTCCTGGTGTTGGCCCAGTTGTATTCTCTGCTAAGAAGACAAGACTTTATGAAAAGCAAAGTAGCTATCTTGGCCTAGTTAGATGTATTCAAACTCACCTCCTACACACTCAAGCTACATCCAACTCCTCTTCATTTTTAAAAGCCATGATAGGTCTCATATTGATTCTAGTAAGAACTATGATCACACGACGGACCTGCACATTCAAGCTTGAGTAACTTCCACAAAGTACCAAGAGAGTGATAGCACTCCCAATAACTTCAAGTCGCATTTTGTAGATAGTAGTACAATCTTTATTTTACCTTCCACAGATTACTTTTATATTTATGCGAGCACGTCACGTCTTTTGGAGAAGTCAATGGGCGGAGACGGAACCAGATGAGAAAACCTCAGATCTAGATGAATTCACGAGGATCCTAGGAAAAACATACGAGGAGGATGCATTTACTGGGATTTATTACCTAGAGGGAAAATTTCTGCGTTCGTGGAGGCGAGGAATGGGTAAGAGTCGAATAATGAAGAAGCGACGCCATAATCCCCTCCGTCGTCAATCCAGTCGGGGCTCTTTTTGATAGGATTAGGTGGCATTTCCAGGTGGCTGAGTATACCAGGAGATAATCAGTATCTCTGTCGGCTGTTATTTTGTCTTGCATTCCTCGCCTGGGAGGATTCTTGCCACTTACTATTGAGTGTCGAAGCTGAAAAGCGATGGTCTACGGATCGACTTAATGAAAAAACGATGCGAAGCCTTCTAACTGAGAGTTGACTTCTTATTTCTATGCCGCCTACGAGCTTTTCAACACTATGAAGTGCTTTTTGCTTCTCATCCTGGACCATTCTACAAAGCACCCCGCCCGGCAGGTACCCAATCAGCCGAGCGACCTTACCTAGAAGCATTTTTTTTAAGACTTGCATACAACTCAATTACAATATGACTCACTCAGTAAGGGTGATTCCGTCCATTCTAATAATTGCCCTATATACCTATTTCTACTAAAGAGAGGGATCGTGGCCAATCACCTGTTGCTGACAATATGCGGTGATAGTGTGTAATCTCTCCACCACAAGAAGCCAGAATGTGGGATGCTGCTACCGTGCTTCCGAGAATTTCTCGGGTCACTCACCCTGTTCAGCTTTGGGGGGATTGAGAGCTCGTGGGCACCTAATAGTTCCCAAGTGCTTTACCAGGGGTAGAGTGCTACGCGTATCGCTTCACCGGTAAACCGAGATTTTTGCTTTACTAGCAACACATCTTCGGAACTCTCCCACGCCTGCTTTATAAACTCTTGGACCCTCGCAGAAACCGCCAACAGAGTTCTACTAAAGACTTTGAATGTCATACGTCCCGAAGTTCAATCCCTTTTGCAAAGAACGCAAGTAACTGGATTAGAGACATCTTCTGCAAGGGAGACAACAGGACCAGCTCTTTTCCAACCACTCTTGTATGCCCCTCTAGTATCCACTAACTTTTAGCAGTCATAGACCATGAAACTAAATTGTTAGGAGGAACTGGAGCAGTAGCATGACCCAAAGCCGAATTCATCCAGCACCCGATCTCTATCAATACCTTCCTTCTAAGATTCAAGGAGACATCACCGACTTGCACATCCAAATCACGCCTTCATCCAATGCAGCCATCCCAGCCATGGTGATGCTAAATAAATCTGGGATGTGGAACCCGTTTCCAAGATATATGCAGTTGAACACGCGCGGGATTCGTTTGGAGTCTCGAGATAGCTTGGCCCCAAAGGAATGTGGAAGAGGCTCAACCAAATCAACCAGACATACGACGAAACTTTTGCCAAGGGCACAGTGTCTGACATCTGCCCTTTGGCAGTTACTCAAAAATCAGCATCCCAAAGCCCTTCAATACCCCAGCAATAGCGCAACCGGTGTACCTTTTACTGACTCCAAACTTCGAATTTGACAAATGCAGCTCAAACATTCACTACACAGTCTAACCATACCTTCTGCGTAGACCTAAATATTTTTCATAATAGAAGTGCGACAATACCGCGGCAGAAAACAAGATTGTGATCACGCATAATACTTCTCCCACGAGCTCGTCCGAATCAGTATAAGAGACACAGAATCCGAACCACACCGATCACGTTAATCGACGATATCACAAGGTCAGCAGTCGAAAGACTTTTGGGACGATAAGAAAGTCGAGAAACCACATACATAAGCAGATAGTGATTGACGTAGGGAGTCTCTTTCGAAAAGAACAGGTAGGAAAGGCATAAAAACATGAAAACCCAAGGAAATGGACAAGACAAATTGAAGCTCGCCTGAAGCTTCTTGCGCAGCAGCATTCAATACTGGGATAATCACTATTGAGGTGAATTTAGTTTAAATGTTTCTCTATTGCAGAAAAGACGGACAGTTCGATACAGGGACGTGGCTCCTTTCTGACAAGAACAGAAATTACGCTATACCATGCAGAGCCCATTGAGGCAGCTCTAAAAAGGCAAGTGTGTACTTTACACGAACCTGTAGCATGAGGACATACTTATCTACACTAATAGAAATGTGAGCTTACCGATGTGTTTGGTATATATTTGAAACCAAGCAGGGAAGCTATCCTTACTTTTGTGTTTATCTTCATCTAAAATGGGGAGACAAATGTACGATAGAGAAATGATTGCGGCAGCTGATGGGACGAGGTCTACCACTCGAAAAGCCTTCTACATCGATCTAGTCCTTAACCAGATGTAAATCGTAAATATTTTATAAACCGATGAAATTACCCTCCTCCATCTTGGCGAGCCGTCCGTCCATCTTCTTCGTGCCATTGCTTGACAAACCCACAATTTCTCTTAGACTCAGCAACTAAATCGCCCTACAGACGAACGAATTGTGCTGAAATACCCTTCCGCTTTCACACCTCAAACAGGACCGCTTATTTAAGTCAAATCTATCCATCCAAGCTTTGCGAGATAGTAGTCTCACGTATTAAAAGCTCAAGGAACACCAACAAACCCCGTTTACAAAAACTCCATATTCCACCGCCCTCTGCACCCCCAACTCAAATACACTCTCACCACGCCCACTTCCTCTATTCCCCATGCCCCCTGTCTGATATCTCGAAATAATTCCATCACTCTATAGTATAACCACCTCCATCTCTGCTTAACACTCTATCTTTGCCTCTCTCCCATTCCCCATCCTTACAACGACAGTTTCTCAAGTCTCTCAGACACTCGATCGCCTTCGACAGCTGTATCTAATTTCCATCTTCATCTCATTTTTAGTCCTATCGCCTTGCCCCCCCACCTCCATCATCCTTTGCACTGCAAGGCGATCGTAGTACCCTTAGTTCGAGCTTAGGCTACTATTGAAGCCAGTGACTTGATAAACCCTTTTGCCCTTCTCACTCCTCTCCGGTTTCAATCTTTGATGTGACGTTGCTGCCGTTGTCGTTAAATTTATAAGCACCGATTTTTGTTTCGAACTTCCTGAGCGCTGTCCGGCGTTTGAATCATAGTTGTGACTATCAGATTAAGAGTGGCACTATGTGTTCGACTACGCGCCATTCTGGTGCTGAACTCGCCACTCATTTCGACGGTGTTTATGCCTGCCCATGTTTATTTTGCTCTGTGGCCGAAGTGCGTGGTGGTTGGCAGTAATCAGTCTGGTAGAGGTCCTCTTAGAAAATTGGTCTGGGTGAGGTTTGTAAGGAAACTGGCTATTCAGTAGCAACCGTGGGATTTAGATATCCCAAATTCCCATATATAATACATAAACCAGGCGGTCCATAGATTCTCTTGGAAGCATCTAGCCCAACCAACAAAGGCTGCCGTTTTGAAACGCCCCTCTACCTCCTCCCATACATGTTGTTGGTCGACGGTGATCATCCTTGATGTTCCACACACAGAGTTATCCACAACACACAGCAAAGTGCGCTGGAGAGTTCCTAGAAGCTTCTGTTCTGCCTTTTTCGATACTCTTGTTGGCCCAACAACTTTATCATCTTTGGAGAACCACGCAAAAGAGGACCAAAATTAGGACAAATAAGACTCCAAACTCTTTTCGCCCATCCAGTTTAGGCCACACATACTGTACCCCCGTATTCATCGTGTCTATCTGCCTGTCCTCTCCACAAGCGCTTTCCTCTAGCTAGGCAGGCTCCTGATTCCAGCCCCAAGCCTTCAGTAACTGCTTAATCCTATAATCCGTAGCCCATCCCAAATCATCCTCAACTCCCCTCAACAAGTCTAGTACCACCTTCCGTTCCCTAACCTCTGTCAAACATTGCCCGGCAACAAATAATGGTTGTACCTGATGTATCCTTACACTCCCTTCCGGTCTTGCCAACGCAATGCTACAAATCTCATGTGCATGGTATCTCACTTCTTTCTCAATTGAACGGTATGAGCCTAAGCGATCCGTAACCGTACTACGATGCGCCGTCGATTCGTGAGGTCTGTTGATCAAAAGTATACTGCGAGCCATGTGGTAAGATTGCATAGTAGATGAACACATCGGGACACTATACCAAACCTCTGAAAATATAGCTCGGGGAGAATCGTAAGGGACGCTTCTATCCATGATAGGAGGAAGGCGAGCACAAGGCTTGAATGTGGCGGGTAAACCCTGGTACCAAATTTCTAGCTCCTTCTCCAGTTCCTTCCATCTTTCTAGCAGGAGCATTTGGTTTATACCAATCATGCCCGTAGCACTCGATCGATCTTGCGGGTAAAAGTTGTCGACAGAATCGCCACACGCAAGAAAGTTGATGATCTTTGACATGAGCCAAATAAGAGCGTTTGAAATCATGTCTTCCTGCATAACAACTTGCTCCGGGTATTGAGAATCCTGGGTATTGCTGGGCATCACAAATCCTTTGTCGTCAAGGTGGAGCCCGGCAGCCTTCCAAAGACCAATATCTTCCGTGTTCAAGCGTGTTTGGCTTTCATTTATAACTACAGCCAAATTATCAGTCTTATGGAAAGGCAAATAAGTTGGAAACACCTACATGCTGCTAAGAAATCTTGCCGAGCGAAGTTCCAAAACGTTGCTCGCCGCGCTCTTGTGGGCTTGATTCTCTGGGAGACTGCCCCTGGGCTTGTTGGCGACTGAACCGGCATCATACCCTCCCTTTCTGCGAGATCGAATAATGATTTCGTGCCGCTGAGATGGCGAGCCCATGCTGAATTAGCATTGTCCAGAAATTCGTAGACACACAGAATTGCAGCGGCAGCAAAGGTTTCATCCGGATTGCTAGCTGATCCAGGCCGGGAAACACGCCGTCGCTTGTGCGCTGGTGTTCTAGGTCCGCTTGAGGCAGCATTACTTTGAGGACTTAATGTCTCTTCAACAGAAGCCATAGGCGTCATAGGAGCCTCGGTGCCAGAGTATGAAAGTTCTTCCATCAGTAATGAGATTGCTTTATCGTAGTACTTAGCGCCAATATATGCCCAGTCAACGGTTTCGGGATGCGGGCATAATTCCATATCTGCTTGTTTCCCAACAATCCCGCCGACTACTGCTTTCTTCCCTCGAACACGACCAAGTTGTTTTGCAGCGTACGCACATGCCGAATGCCGAAGGAGTGGGTTTGATACAGCCTGAACGGGAACATGATGTGCAAAATAGCAACCTAGATCGAATAGGTCCATCCTAGCATCATTAGAGCGCAACTCAACCACAGATAGAGTCACTTACCACTGCCCCGCGGTTTCACTGAAATGCCGTAATAGGAAGGCTGCTTCACGATCCTCGACGGGGAGAGGCTCGATGTTGTGAGACGTCGATATAGGGGAGCTCATAAAGCTAGGATCAATTGTAGGTAAGGGCATGCCTGAAAAATTTAATTAGTGATTACGATGGCTACCAATACCTCAGGATAGGCGCTTACCAAGAGACCTATCGCTCCCTACAGGATTCAGTATAAAATTCAAATTGTTCGATGTGTGAGACGATGCATTAGTATCTCCAGGCGAATGTGCTGGAAGTGATAATGGCCGGATGTATTGATAGTCATTCGTTGCAGCTGCCGAAAGAGCCTCTAACCCTGGTGCTTGGTCATAAGTCGCATTGAAGAAGTTTTCAGATAGTCTGTCTTCTAGCGGGACGACTATAGGAGTTGAAGCTGGATGGAACTCTGGTTCGGGAGTTGCCTCTATATTGTATGGGTCGGTGACATACAGGAAAGTCACTGGACATCTAGTCAGCTCTATCACTACTCTACCCGCAAGAGCGCATGAAACAGCAGGAACCATGTACCATTTTTGGGGACTTCCACCCACACATTATCTTCATTGAACGTATTCTTATACGCATAAAAGCCGCCGAGCTTCCCCTTCCCCTCGTCCGCCTGGCTACCCCCATTCATCGATGCATTCTGCTGGTGGCGGAACACTACACCATCGCTGGGCTCGCATTCTCTCGAGCCCTTGCGGCATTGACCGCATATGGGTTTTGCTTCGTCACATTTGAGCTTTCGATGGCGGCAAGTTTGACTGTATCAGGCCAGAAATCAGTACGGGTTTGGAGGCCCAGATTGAAGTATTTAGACCTACCAGCCGGTGCGAGACCTCATTTCCTCTGGATCATCTTCTCGGGTACTGGGCGGGCATCATCGAGCAATAATTGGATTCATCTGACATGACGTGGGGAGATGTTGGGGGTAAATAAATACAGATGAAAGAGAAGCCCCACTTGGAGATCGTCCCAGATTCCCAGAAAAGCCATTCCCCATGTAGTGAAGGATGAGGGCGGAGGAGGGGGGCAGATTAGTCATCTGGTTCGCCAAATAAAGCTAGCCCCCTTTGCTCCACAACACTATTCCATATGCTGGGCTCCGCTAGCCATTCTGTACAAAGATAGATTGTTCTGTTTATTTGCTTGTCTACTTTGATTATACACAATTCGAGGCCTGAAATGAGTATATAGGCAATTATGTCATATACTCACTCCTTGGGCTACGATATCCTTACAGCCATCCTCTTTTCCTTCTTTTGGCCACACTCCCTCAACTTAAGTTATTTTCTCGTACACTTCTAATCTTAACTACTCTAGAAAATGATTTTCCTATGCAAAATATTCCACAGATTTTACATTTGCAAGATTTCATCTATAAAAAGGGCCCCCTTATCAGTAATCAAGTTTATTTTCCCTTCGTAACACTCAATCGATTTCTCAGTGGTAGTACGAGTAAAGAGTGAAAATCTAGCCAAGAAACCGAGACTAATATCAATTAAAACTAAATGATGGTTATTGCAAGCTAAATTAGCATGAGCTATACGATACAGAACTATGCGAATGCTTGATCGCTTAGATATGTGTCCGTGCTCACTAAAGTAGCAACTTTACTATCTAACCACCCATCTTCACGAATTCTAGGTTCAGGATTTCCATTTCCATTTCCATTTCCATTTTCTTGAACTTGTTTCGATTAATGTCTCGATGGCAGAATCTACGCCCCCGACCTCGACTCGATTTGAGATGATGCAGCTCTTAGTGTAAACCATATTAATCAGACCGGCCCTGGCTATGCTCATACATCTCATTCCATGATATAGAAATTGGTCGATCATGAGGATTGCAAAAGCTATAAGATCAGTGATCTAATCTTTTCTTCTTCGTTGAGCATATCGCTTTCTGAAATCGAGTTTCGTTAGAAGTATGGTCCTAAATTCGAAACAGAAACTTTTGGGACAAATTAAACTGACTTTCTTCTTGGGTACACAGGTAATGATATTTAGAGGGATGACACTTGTGTAATACGAATACAATAAGGGAGATAGAAAAAAACACGCATGGAAGAAACTTGGGAATAGGGCATAGGCTACCGAGGTGATTATTCTTCAAGCTGTGTTCTACTTGGCAAATGAATGTGTTGTAATTAATGAGTAGCATAATATCATACGGACAGCAATAATGAAGGTTGGAGTAGGGCTAGCAAGTTGATTAATCATGCTAGTGTTGAGATAATTAGATTTATAGATGTTGTCCACTCAGAGTTCACGCTAATCATAGGCCCTGGTACTTCTTAAACCATCCCAGAGTGGCGGGGCAGACCTGACAGAAGGGACTATCTATCATATGCGAAGGATGAAAAAGAGATGGTTTAGAAGGCTTGGAAACAGATAAACATGCTGAATTATATTGAGAAACAAAATAAATTGCACTATGCTTCATCATTTTTGCGACTACATAATCTATATTGCAAAGTGATTGGGATTGACATCTTGTGGATCTGATCAAGACGTGCACTAGTTTGAACAGATCAGTTGTCGGTCCTAGTTGCTATGATTTATCACTTTTCTTTGTTTCGCTGTTGCTAATCCACCAGAAAATGAATCTTACTTGAAGAGGGTGAGGTTTTCGGAATTTTTGGAAAGCTTATGACCGTGGCGAAGGGAAACCTGTTGTTATCCTAATTAGCAACTCAAATATTCATGAATTCTTGGGGGCTATATATATCTCCTTAGCACGGGCGTAGGCATAAGCTATCTTTCAATTGAAATTGATTTTTGTAAGCCTCCAAGGACCTAGCTCTTGTCTGGTCCCAAGTTGCTCTGCTGAGACTTGTCTACGTGAATGGAGAGCATTATTACCGCGATGCCTATTTGCAATTTTTGACGTCTTTTTCTTTTAGCCTATATGTCAAAGTTACATCTTCAAATCCATAGGAATCTAATTTATGGAGTTTGGACGACCCAAGAATATCTTTATAACAACTTTCAAGTGCCAACATCGGAGTATTTAGTCAAGGGCGGTGAGTATCGCACTATGCCCAAAGTTGTGATGTTTATAACGGCAGAATACTTCAAAACAACGTGAGATCGCGTCTCAAGACGCATCACCACAGTATTTCTCTTTCATTCCTATTTCAATCTATTCGTCAGTATAAAAGTAAGGTGGCAGGTCGCATGGACGTCCACCCGAGCTCGGGTGGACCAACACGGGCCTCTTTCTAAGCCTCCTAATTCCTTACAAATCGGGATTTTACGCCTAGAGTCCACCTAAACTTTTGTGTAATTATTTCATAAACGTTTGCAGTTAGCGAGTGAATTAAAGCGGAAAGTGTGAGTTGATAACGTGGTGATACATATGTTTTCTAAACGTTTACAAAAAGTTCAGTAGAGGACTTTAAATATTATTTGTTATATAGTTACAAATTATAAAAGTAACTTAGCTAGAAGACTTAAAAACGTTTAGAAACCGTTCAGGGTTACTTACCTGATTAATTGTAGTTTTAGAAGATAACAAAGGTAGGGTAATAAAAGAAGAAATAACTTTTAGATTTAGTATAAATAGAAAGTAGTCTAGCTTAATCTAGACTAGTAACTACGTGTAAGGCTATATAACCTCACTTTTGTTTATTATTTTATTTGTTAACAACGTTTAATAAAAACGATTTAAAGGTATATAAAAAGCGTTTTGTAAACGTTTATAGATTTTATCTTTAAATTTCTAAAAAACGGGGTTTAAACCTTTTAGTTTTTTTCCGAGGTTTACCCGAGGTTTACCCGAGGTTTAACACTAAAAACCGGTCTACTCGAGCTCGCGTGGACGTCCGCGCGACCTGTAGACTCGCACGAAGTATATACATCCAACTTATCAAGTTCCGGTCACATACGACCATAGATTAGAGAAAATAGAGGATCCCGTCTGCTCTCCTGAACTCAAGCTCTAAATCGGCAGATTAGTAGTTGGGTGGGTGACCACCAGCGAATACCTGCTGTTGTATGTTCTTGATATTTTTGTCTCTTTCATCTTTCCCTTTTACTTTCGTTGTTTATACTCTTCTTATCATGCCAGAATTATTATTATTAGTTTTGAGAGCTGGGGCAAAAAGTATAGGACATACCTACATCATAAAATACTAGTACGATTTAGTCCCACGTCAGTCATGAATCCAAGTTATCTATATATCATTTACGTTTACACACCTACCCCGCAAAATCGAGTTATTTGGTCTTTGCTAAATAAAGATACCCTATAATCATCGCACCATCACTAAACACTACATTTAATACCCCAGACTTGTATCTACGACAGAAACATATCACCGTTCCCTCCACGCCCCTTTCCCCTCTTACCCTTCACTTTCAATGCACACTTCACTTCGCCAAACTACCATATCAGATACCAACTCTACCCCACCAGACTCTTTACTCTTACACTTTATATCAATTTTGATTTCACATTGATAGGTATTTCCATCAACATCCAATATCACACCCGCACATAAAGATTGATATTTTACTTAAGACCATGCCAGTGCTTACACTAGCCAGCTGATTCCGTCCTGTGTTAAGTAATATGTAACCGCCCCCCCTTTCACTCAGGTACCTACAAGGAACGTTGCGAAAGATGAGAAATCAAGAGTCAAAGTCATATATATATAACGTGGTTTATCAGCGAGTCGACTATATCACCGAGTCGTCTATTTTTCCCTATATTCTACCCTATCTACTTTAACACACGTTTTCTTAACTACTACAAATGGAAATTCAAACCTAAGAAGCTCGAATTATTCTAGCTATTAAAGCTATTTGTTTATTTAAAGGAATTAATTTTTAAAAAGTAACAAAATTGTATAAGGTCTCTTAAGTAACACTTTTAAATAGAATAGTTAACTAAACTTCTTATAATAAAACACAATTTAATTATTATAAATTAAGTATCTTAGAAGAAAAGGTAATTGTTTAAAACATATTTGATTTAGATTCGAGAGGATTTGCTCTCTAGTTAGCTAATATAAAAGATATAGCGAATAATATCTTTAAATCAAAGGGGGGAAAACGTGTTAGTAAGCTCTAAGCACATTAATTTATATAATAACAACTAACTTTTAAAACACGTTTTAATCACGTTTATAACTTTCAAAGGGTTTTATACAAAGATTCTAAGCTAATTAGTACATAGTTCCAGTTAGTTGAAAATATGAGGGCAAAATATAAGATTTTAGACTATAACTTCTATAACTTCGACAAAACCGGCTTTATAATAGGTATTATTTACACTGTAATAGTTGTTACTCGTACAGATCGACGTAGCAGAGGTAAAGTAGTTCAGCCAGGTAATCGGGAATAGGCAACAGCAATTGCTTATATTAATAGTAAGGGTTAGAGTGTTCCTCTATTTCTAGTGGTTTAAAGTAAGAACCACCTTTCAAATTAGTATATAGACGGCGGCCTCCCACCCGACTAGGCTATTAAACCAACAAGCAATAGATAAACGAATAATAAGACGGGTCTAAAATAGCTAAAACACTTTGATAAACACACTACTACTTATACAAAAGGGCTATATCGAATGCTAGTATTAGATAGGTATAAGAGTCACGAATCGGCCGAGTTCTAAGAGTATTATAAAACATATAACATTATTACTCTTAGACTACTACCTCATTTATCTCATCTAACCCAGCCACTCGATGTTGAGTGTTTTAGTGTATTAAAGCGGGCGTATAGTCGGCAGATTGAGACGTTTATTAAAGCTTATATTAACTACATTACTAAAGTGGAGTTCTTTCTAGCCTTTACAGTAGTATACAAAGAATCTATAACAGCCTAAAACGCTTAGGCTAGATTCCGAGGAGCTGGCCTAGTGCCTTTTGACCCGTAAGCAGTGCTTTCAAAGCTTGACGTAAGGTTACGGACTCCAACTCCCTCTAGACCCTCTACTACCACTTCCAACCCTTGGGTCTCTTAGACCCCTTCTAACCCAACTGAGGCCCTTTCACAATCAACTCTCGTTCGGAATCGGATTGCTCGTCATTAAGGGAGCTCGCCAACTCTACTCTTTGAAACAGTTGCAGCATTAGCAAAGGGTATAAAGCGAATGGCCTATGAGATAACGCTTCTATCTGCTGAGGTGTGTACCCTTCGAGCAGCGAATGAAGCCTTAAGCAAACGTCGTAGAGCTAAAAAGACTCGTGTCCGTCAAGGGGGGGCACTTATAGTAGAGGATACACAGGACATTTTAGCTCAGAAGGATGTGGATGAACAAGTGCGACGCGACTTGCGTGCGGAGGGGGGTAATCGGAAGGAGAGGCAATCGTCTTCGCGACGTTATAGTACTTGCGGAAAAGCAGGTCACAACGCGCGAACTTGTCAAGTAGATATCGATATGTCTAGTTCTTCAGATTCTTCTAAGCTATAGTTAATTTAATATGTTGTAGTTGATTTATTAATATTTGAAGTTTAGTGCCAAGGAAAAATGGACGACTCGGTGATATGGTCGACTCGCTGATAAACCACGTTATTCATTTACTTCTATACACAACCCTGCCCACTCAAGAATCCGGGCCTAGCCAAAAACACAATCATCACGCTTTCGTTTCAAACGGGGTATATCTCATCGCATCCATCTCAGCACATTTATCCATCCTATCTTCCCATTCGTTCATCATTCCCGAATCGCAATCAAAATCGAAATCGCTAATCCAAAATCCAAAATCGCTAATCCGCAAATGCAAAGCTATCCATCATTCATAACCTCATCATCCATCAATTCCCTCCCTAGAACCCAATCTAACAAATCAACCATGAATTATACAATAAAACCCTTCATCTTATCTCGTCCTAAGAATGGCCCTGCTTGCCGTCCTAATAAACAACCAACAAACCCAGCCATTCATGACGTCTGGTTAGTTGAAAAGAAAGAAAGAGCAGAAAAGAAAATCGCCCCATAGAGAAAACATGCCGGCTAGCGAGGCTCGCGCCTATCCCTCTTTTTTTTCTTTCTGCGTGTTGTCAAGCGCCACGTTTCCCCTCCAGTATGTATGCAATCCATCCGCGCTATGCATTCGAAATCCCCAAAGCCCGATTATAAGTATTTAAATCCAAACTTCTGTCGATGAAAACGAAACAAAACCGATACGAAACAGCTCACTCAGACTCTCTTACTCCAAAGGAAACGAGGGCGGTCCTATCAGACACTTGCTCCCCTTCCCCTACGCTTCAAGCCCATCGGCACCCCCTTCCTCGCAAACGCGACCACAAGCTTGAAACTGGCATTCCACGTCTCGCACTCCGCGAGCACCTTTGGATCCTGCCATATACTCCTCTCCCCATTCTCACCATTCTCAGTAGCCACCCCTTGCTCATAGCATCGACTATACCACCATCTTCCCACATTCGCAACCATTTTCGTAATGCTATCGTTGCTAGCCTGGGAACTGGAGCTTGATATCATCTCCGCGAGCGACATCTGCTCCCAGCCCTCACCTGCCTTCGACCTCGGACCTTTGCTCGTCACCCTAGACCCAGCCCTGGACCCAGCCCGAGACCCTCTCCCCGACGATCCAGTGGACGACCTACTCGACTGCTCAGACCCATTACTTTTAAGGCTCGTAACAGGTACCCCAACTCCACAACTCTTAACTCCCTCCCACTTCCCCTCGCCCACACCCCTCCCCAACTCCCTCACAACCGCATCCCCTACACTCCCTAGAAAAACTGCTTCATCCCTCTCATGCATCTTGACTTTCAAACCCCTCACCGCCCTCCGCGCTCGATTACCCATATGGTTGATATCAATATCCAGGAGCGCCAGCTCCACGTACCCTCCCGGCACGAGGCAGCGGTAAGATTCCGAGATGACTGCTTGATAGGCGGGAAGCGGTAAGGCGGGAGGGAACCGAAAGACAATGAGGTGGAAGGTGTTGGCAGGGAAGGGAAAAGGGGTGCTGGTCGCGAGGGAGGGGAATGGAACCTGGTGGTGGTTGCTAGGCGTTAAGAGCGGTGATCTCTGTGCAGAAGGTGATAGTGGTTGTGTTGGGCTCAGATTGTAAAAGATAGCGTTGGGATATGTTTCCGCAGCATAAAAAGACCAGTCATCTACATACACCCAGAGATGTTAGTTTTTTCTTCCTCCGACTTATGTTCAAAACGAAGAGGAAGGGGGAGAAGGGAAGATATACCATTACCAAGCCCATCAATAACTAGAATAGAATGATGCTTATCCTTCCCCGCCGCCTCAATTTCCTCCCTCGCTGGACTGAACAACACATGTCCAAACGTTAACCACTTACTAACAGTCATGCTGCCCACCCTCAAATTGACCTGAGATACTGGCGCCCGATTCTCCTTCTCCGCCATCTGCGTCAGCAAACCCGAACTCCCGCTCGAATCCACCGACCTCCTCTCGCCACTCCCACTCCCCCTCCCTCTCCTCCCCACCTTAACCGACGAACCAATATTATTCCGATCCCCGTACCCTGAGATGAAGTCCGCAAAAGACATTGGCGTAGTAGGTGTATTAATCGATCCACGCGCGTCCTTCTGTTTCAAATTCAGGTCCGTGCTATAGATACTCGAACCCGTTGCGAACGAGTGTCTCGGGGGGCTCTCTGTAGTCTTGAGCCCAATCTGGGCGGGCGTCAGGTGGTAAGTTGGCGACTCCTTAGCTACCACTCTACTCCTCACTCTCCCGCCCTCATACCCTTCATACTGGAACGGCCTTCCCAGAGACGACGCCGCCGAGGACGGGACTCTCGAAACCCCCACCTCGGCCCCGTCTTCGTTCTCGATGAGATCGTCATATTCATCCCACACCTCATCCTCTTCCAACGCTGCGTCCGGCTCGGGAATCACAGCTGTGATCCCTGCGAAACTCATATTGCCCCCCGAGCTACTCGTATTCGTTGTTGTCTGACTATTCTGCCTTGGTGAGAAAGCGAGGAAGTCGTGATGGCTGGTAGCCATGCTATCAGTAGTCTTAGAGTCACCAGAGTTCTGTCGAGGTTCGGCTTTCGGTTTCAATTCAATATCAGAATGTGTATGTACTGGTTCGGGGGTCGATGGTTTTGGCGGACTAGGTCCTAAAGCAACAGATTCTTTATCAAGGATGAGAGGCACTTGAAGTGGTTGCGAAACACTAAGTCGGGCAAAAGGTCTCGAGAACGATTTCGGAGACGTGGCTTCTGGTCGTGCGGAGATGACCTTGGGGATGCGCCCAACTTGTGGTAAACGACTAGGTCGAACCGGCGCTGCCTCTTTGCCAAGATTGAGGTTGTCTTTGAAAATTTCTGGGACCGGCTTTTCGATTCGCTCAGGTGAAGTAGAGAGGGTATCAGCTGGAGTTGTTTCTGTTATCCGTGTTCTGATTATAGTCTCGAGATCCTCGATACGTCGAATATTCTCCTTGTAATTGCCAAATTGAAGGATATCCAGCTCCTCGTCCGTTAGATCAACAACTGCAGCATCGGCTTCACGAAGAATAACCTCTAATTCCATGGGGTCAACCTCCAGCTGCTCATCGGACGAGTCTAGCATAGCATAATAAGGCACTATTTTCGCCGGAGCTTTACCGACAGTGACTTGAAGTGCTGGTTGCGTTGTTTCCTGCTTCGTGGGCTTTGAGCGATGGAAAAAGTTCCACTTTCGTGGTGATGGCGGCCTTTTTTCGAGCTTCCTAGTCTTGGTAAGCTGACCTTTTCGTTCTCTCCCAACCTCAGCCTTGGGCTCTGCGCGAGACTCATTGGTCGAGACACTAGCACCTAAGCTGGCCATTGACGATGCAGCACCAGGATTCGACAGCTTGAGGGGCTTGGGAAGATTTAATGCAGGAGTGGAACTGTTAAACCGTTGGGTCGACCGCCTGAACGCCAATGCACTCCTCCCCATCTTGATACTATCATCGCTACTATCAGAAGGACGTCGACCCTTTGATGCCGCAGTCGTGGGGGCTCGCTTGGCTGATTCCGTGGGAAATGCTGACGGCCAGAGTGTGCTACGCTGTTCTTCGTGGCTAAGCTTAGATCTATTCGACCCTCGGGACTCCACTCCAGCTCTGCCCAATAAGATGCTGGTGTTACTTTCAGTCCGTGCCAGATCAACACTCGTATTGCGATTCTCGACGATCTCACCGCCACCAGCAATGATGACAGGACTCATCCGGTTAAGTAGAAAGGCATCTTGAGTACGAGCTTTGTTGTCTTGCACAGTACCCGGTCTGCTCGAGCTTCGATCTCGAGCTTGGGGTATACTCGTGGAACTACCACTTCTTCCTCTAAGGCCATACCTTCCATAACCCTCATGCCCTGTACCAGCTGCGGGACCTCTTCTCGCCTTCTTCTCTGTCTCGAGAGTGAGGACTTCAGGAGCAGTTTTGGATCGCCGTCCAAACAACCCAAACCGCGGTCTAGCGTTTGTCACACTTGGACTGGGAGTACGAGAGGCAGTGCCCCTTGAAGATGGCGGAATTTGCTGGATTTGATGTGGCTTCAAATCTGGGATTCCTCCGAGATCTTTCGGCACAGGGGTTGCTTCTCGAGTTGACGGGACGATGGGACTTGGCGAAGGATGTCTCGAAGGCAATCGACTTTTTTGCGCCGGCAGAGGGGAGAATGTTGTCTGCATTGCTTGTAAAGGCGAAGCAGGAACGCCTCGAGGTAAGGAACTCTTTCTCCTTTCTTGCGCATAATTAACACCAGTCAAATTACTCTGTATTACTTTCATAGTGTCACCCAGCTGAACTCGTAAATCAGGAGCGCCATCTCTACTCGGTCGGACAGGAGCTTTAGGCTTCGCAGAGGGAGAGGCAGCAGGGCGTAATCTAGGAGGCGAGGTTATTGAGGGCGACGTCATCACTAGCTTTGCTGGTGCCTGAGATGGTTTCGAGGGCGACTCTTGCTCCTTCCCGGGGGATCTTTGAAACTTCTGCGACGACTTTCTAGGCGGAGGACTCGGTGGCATAGGAGGGGGTCTCTTCTTCCCTTTGCCCTCTCTAGCTTTCCCCTCATCTCCAGCCTTCACGGTAGAGTTTGAGGAAGATGACAATCCAGATTCCGTCAAAATCGGAAGCACATTAGTAAGGGGACCTTCTAGAGCCTGGGGGTCTTGGGGTGTACTCCCAGCCCTTCTCCTCGTAATCGGCGGCCTCGTGTGGGCAGGACTTACTTGGCGTATGCGGGGAGTTGAAGGCCCTTTCAACGGCGCCATGATTCCAGGGGATTGGGACGACATGGATGTCGGAGTTGTATCTCTGCTATACGCCCCAGGACCAGGCGACTCCGAGAATCTAGTTGATGGGCTTGCGCTATAGCCGCTCCCACTGTAGGTGCTGTATCGGTGATGGTTATTTGATGCAGAATTTCCTGGCGTCCCAGACAATAGAGGGGTCGGCGGTGGTAAGTCATGAGTCGCCAACTTGTGTGGGACTCCGAACTTGGTGCTATGTTCGGCTCTAGTTCGATACCGGTCAAGTTCTGGGATAATGGTAGGTGTCTCCTTGCCAGCTTGGAGTGCTGCTGCTCGAGGTCTGGCCCTGGTGAAAATCTCGTTATAAGCATCTGTCGATCTTTGAGTATCAAAACTCGGACGACGTTCCGTGGACGTTCGTGATAGTCTCTTATTTAGGGAAGACTCTGTTGTTTCAGTCGAGGGCCGAGATACGGCAACATCTTGCGCAATGGAAGACTGCTTCCTCCTTAGCACATTCCGCGGCGACTTCCCCCTCAATTTAGGCACTGGCACTTCTCCTCCTGTTGGTCTCGGCGTTGGTCTTCCAAACCCAAACCCCGAAGCAGCAGCTCCCCTATATCTCGCTCCCGAATTCCCGCTCGTTCCTGGTGATGGATCGCGCAATGTTGGCCTGGGGACCGTTCCGAGTGTTGGAAATGCTGTCTGGCCCGTCCTATACTCCATCCGCCGCGCTGTAGCCGTATTCTCTCCCTCTTTGTGTTCCGGCTTAGGCACACCCTGTTGCGTGTATTGCCCCAACCTCCTTGATCGACTATTCTCTACTAGCCCTGAGAGCGGGTCGAATCCGGCTTTGTGTGTAGCCATTTTGTGCCTTCTACAGCTGCATTGTTTTTAACGACGATGTGTGCCAATGCTATAATGTACTGCTTCGATGTATATTCGACATTGCTTGCGAATATGCGATGGGGATCAAACGCTTTTACCCAAAAGAAATCTGAACTTCATCAGTCTTGTAGTGGTGAAGAATGTGGCATAAGCGCTTACATCTACGGCAACTCCACTGCGGTTGTCCGCGAGGACTTCAGTTCTAAAATTCAAGCGCCAAAGTGGCACTATCTCTCTCTCGACATCCAGTTGAAGCAATGACTAGGTGTGACTTGGGCTGTGGTACCAAATAGTCAAGTGGTAGGCGAGCAGGCTGTAGTCGAAATATAGCGCAAGAGCACCTGTGAAATTGTACGGCGAGGAAATAAAAGCACACGCAACGAAGGATTCAACTAATCGTATGACAGCAGAAGAGTACAAAAGTAGTAGCTGTAAAAAAACTAGGAGAGTAGAGTAGGATTGGGCTGCGACAGGAATGGCGATGCTTAAGGATCCACGTTGATCGAAGACTAGGTCCAGAGTGTGGGGGGACGGCAAGGAAAGGCGTGTGCCGTAAAACAGAGACGCGGATGCGGATAGCAGGGTAATAAGGGTTGCTTGAAAGGGAGGTGTACCGCTTGAAGTTTAGCTAACGCAAGGCTCTTTATAAACAGAATTGGTGAACGGGGGAGGGGGTTAAGGGGAGAGGTGACGATGTTGATGAGAGGGAGTGGAGGGACCCATCACATATGAGGTTAACGGTCGAGAGTGGGGCCAAGTACCGTAACCCGCGACTACTCAAGGGTCGTAGGTAATGGATGATAACTCCAGTTTGTGGCGTTTCGATGAGCAGAGGAGGAGAGGCTAGAGGATGGATGAGCATGAATCCCAGCAGCGACGTGCAGATATCCAGTCCCGGTCAGGTGTCTCTCGCCCTGTGCCACTGGGCCATCACTGCAAGCATAAGAAGGGTCTCCTCACGATGGGGGCCTCTGCGCCGGAGACCAGCAGCAGTGGCAATGGCATGTACGGAGTGGGAGCAGGCAAAAGGCAAACGCAAAATGAAGAAGCCAGGAGCTCGGGGAAAGACAAGCACAATTGGCTGCGCCGCGCTGCAGGTGAGGCCTGGGATGCTCGAGATGCTTGGGAGGCTTAGGAGGCCTGTAAGTGCTTCTCCAAAAGTCTCTCTGTAAAGACCTATAAGAAGCAGGCAGTTTTGTCGAGAGCACACCATTCGCGGAGCGGTAAAAAAGTGAGGCAGAATTTGATGTCGAGGGGGATGATTAGATTGCGAAACAAGTGGAGGCCGCATCATAGACGCCGAGTCATCATTTGTCGGCTAATGGAGAGACGAAGCCTGTTATCAACATGGGGTGTATAGTGGGGTATATGCCGGTGTACGAAGTATATACTGTAGTACCATGAGAGTTGGGATGGCGGACAGATGGCGCTTGTCGGTTCAAAATAGATCATCGCCGGGCGGCACTGCGCTTGTCGGCGATCATGTGCTTGTCATTGGGTTGGACCTCCAACCCAACGAAGTGCTTCGTACAAATCTGCAATCATTTCGCAAGGAACGAGGAGTCAGCTTTCAGCAGGAAACCCGGTCTCTACCGGCTACCAAGAGTTATTCGTTGATCCCTCGTTTATTGTCTTGACCAGGTGACTCTCAATTCAGGTTCCTCGGGTCTTTCGACTACCAACAACACCAACGGCCACCAACGACCTACCTCCGTATTTACTGGTAACGCTCTTGTATACACTCCCATTCGCCTCCACAATTCTCGCGCCAACCGTCTCTCCCTCGGCTCGCATCGTACCATCTCAAACTCCCATCCCGTTCCGCCCCTTTCGTAAATCCAAAGAGAGTTTGTGGCGGCCGAGCCCGTCAAATACAGACGCTTACTCCACAGTACCGAAGGGAAGGTCGCGATATCATGTTTCAATTCGATGGGTCGGGTCCTCGTTTGCGGATCATTAAAACGACCGTGATCAAGCCAAGAGCTCTCCAGCACCCCATTGGTCCATCATGAAAATTTCTCATCCAATCGATTCTGGTCTTTTTCATTCCCGGCGGCTGCTAGTTGGGGTGGATGCCCCTTGAAATGAACTCCTGAGCTCACTCCTCATATCTCTCCCCCTCTCCCCTCTCCTCCCTCTCTCCCTACCCGTCGTTCCCGTGGCCCATCTTTAGCCGGCGCTTCCAATGGGTGTTGTTGAGGTTGTTATCTATCACCTCAGTTGCCGCAAAAGCATTCACACTCACGTTTCCGAAAGTGGAAAATGGAAAAATCAACTCGTGGAGGACCAGCCATCAGGGATCATGGCAACCAACTCGACTCCCCATCTACCACCCTGTTGATTTGGCGGTGTTGAAGGACTCGTCTAAGACACAGGCCTTTCCTATTTCCTTTTCGCCTGTAGATAGATCTCACTTCGTTTCCTCGACCTGGAAAAAGGCTCGAATCTATTCCCGTTGAGACCTCGGAGAGACCACATGCATGCACGTCAGCCTTCCCAATTGACTCACAGACATAGAGATCCCCATTCCCAGGTATCGATCCAAGATAAACGCTCCCCGGAAAAGCTGAGGCGCGCATTAGCGAGCTAGTCAACGTGCGTTGGCGCGCAAATCGTTCGCAATTGAACTGTGGCGAAGCAGTGCACGCACTCGCCACACTTGAAGAAACTTGATCTTGCTTGAAATTCATGCGACGTGGCAGGCAAAACTCGCTCTGTCCGAGACAAAATCCTCGTCTTTTATTTTGGATTTTTGATGAAGATATGAAGATCATCAACATTGACGGCAACAAGCACTAGTCGCCGGCTAGCCTCTGATGTCGATGCGGAGTGATTTGCAAGGCCGTTTGTCAAAGGACAAGCCTCTACGCCCCCTCATTGGATCTTGGAATACATGTGGCTTGTCCGACTCTGGGTCCGTCGAAAATAACGTGATGTCGGAGTGGTGTCCTCAACCTTGCTTTCTCACCCACCCTCATCCACATCCTCACACCCTCGGAGAACCTCTCCTCGTACGAGCGGCAAGCCTGGATTACTGAGGGACAGCCCCTTAGATCCTCCGCACGCGAGGGTTGAATTTTTTTTTTTTCAGGAATGGTGCCTATAGACACAACTTCCCTTCTCTCTTCCCCATGTCAGCACTCAATCTCTGGAACCTATAAAGTCGGTAGAATCCATCTTCGGAATCTCATTTGCTCCCAAAGATCCACCCAGACCCATGGCAACGTCCTTTATCTTCGAGCCTTGTCCCCGAAGCACGGTGCCGTATCGGAGCACTTCCATACACCTATAAGAATCGACAACTCCGATTCTGGCCGCTCATTCGCAATTCACAAGACGAGTCGTAAGAAATGAGTGATAACAACTGCTATCCATTCTCCCTCGAACTGTCTTATGAGAGCCGAGAATTTCGATTGTGCATAGTTCGGCGCTAACCATGACCCTGCAAAAGAAATGATAGAAAAAAGGGGAATAAGCCAACGCCGGTCTATTCGAAGGTGATCCAGATGAAATGCAAGCCATTGCATACGGTACCCACCTAGCCTGTTTCACCACAGATGTTGAACATGCTCAGCAGAAGATGGGAACGGTTGGATTAGCACGAAATTGGAAGTTTTGGGGTACGCTTGGTTGAAGAAAGAGACTTTGATTTCTCGTAAACGCCCTAATCGCTTTCAACGTCCCTCCAAGGGTTTCTAGTATACACGCAACAACTTCCATACCAGGTGGCCTCAATTACTCTCTCATTAAATTTTTTGTCATATAGCTCGTTTGTCGTGATCCTAAGCAACTGCTGGTTTGGCGAATCTCTTTGCTCTTGCCTCGGCCTTTGCCTTCTCGGTGGGATCGTCTTGAATCCTTCCTGGCTGCTTCTTGACTGCAGGGACAGGAGGAGCAGCTTTCGGAGCTTGCTTCGGCGCGGTTCTCCGATCCGGAGTACGTCGTTTTGTAGGTCTATCACCGCCTTGTCTTCCCTCTCTGCCCCTCTTAGGTGCCCGGTCGGGAAGAGCAGCATCCAATCCTGCAACAACTGGATCCGCCTTATCCAAACCAAACTTCTTTGCACGCTCCGTTAACTTCTTAGCCTCCTCGTTCTCTTTGATACCAAATCGCTTCGCTCGTGCAGCCCGCTTTTCCGCCTCCTTCTCTGCGTCGCTCTTCTCTAGTCCAATGCTGAAGTCCGGCTTCGGTGCCTCTGCAGCAGGAGCTGTCTCTGCAGTTGTGCTATCTTTCGATGTAGTCGCTTCATCAGCGGCTTTCGGTGCCTCCTCTGCCTTTGTAACCTTCAGATCCTCAGTCTTAGATGGGTCGATGGCGACCTTCTGATTGGGGACGGCGATGGGAGTTGGGACTGGACCTGGGCCACCGGCAGCTGCGACAGCTGCTGCTGGTGCAGATGGTTTCTCATCCTCATCCCAGTCAATCTCGTCTTCAGCCGTTGTCGCTGAGGACAGCATGTTAGTACGCGCACATTGAATAGGGCTGCGAGAAGGTGCTTCGAGGGATGTACGACGTACTTGTAGCTTTACCAGTAGCTTTCTTATCATCCTCCTCTAGTCTCGTGATGAGATCAGCTTTGTTGCCCGAGAGAGGAAGACCACGCTCTCCAAGAATCTTCTTCAGCTCAGGGACCTTGAGACCATTGTATTCGGCCATTTTGATGGATTTATCAAGATGAAGACGGCGAATGGGTTCGCGACGAGATTGGCGACAAGGAAAACAAGCCTGGGACGTTAAATGATTCGAATCTGGTGGTTGTTGATGGTGTTGTTTGAATGAAGTCTTTGTTGGAACGCGTTCTTTGACCCTCGACGTGAAGATGGGACTGACTTTTGGGCAGGGATCTAAATGAGCGCTTAGTCATCTAGTTCCACGTCATATCATCGACTTCTCGACTTCAACTTCATCTTGCAACACAATAGCACGGTAAAATACATGTTTCTAGTATTGTGTCTTCCAGTCGATTAATCTTGAAATTTGTGTTGCTAGTGTCTAATTTGAAATGAATTACATTGTCCACTTATATGCGCTTTCTATTAGCATTTGCCTCAGTCGGACCAGCATCATCTTCCTCGATACAAGGTTTCTTTTCCTCCGAGCGCTATTCGAGTTATTGTCATTCAAAGCCTGGCTTTCTCAAAGTACTACTTCGTATCTGTACTTTGAAAGCATGCGCTTGATTTTACTGGTAATGTTGGCACTCCTCATATGCCGGGGAGGGGTTTTGCAGTAGTCTGCTCTGACGACATTGCTTTGGTAGCTAAGACCCTTTTGAATGCCTTGAAGGTGGATAGGCTCTCGAGCCCCGCGTCTCCCACTTATCTCCTCTCACGATGCAGAGCTTTAGTTCAAGGTTGTTAGCCTTAAACTACTCATGGCGGGGACATGTAACTCTCCTCCACTTGAGACTTGACGTACCCCTCGTCAACGTCCTGCAATGGTACCCTCCCGCCCAACTGCTGTCGTTCCTTTTTACTTTCCCTCGCACAACATATTTACACTTAATCTTGCATCTCTCTAAACGTATTTATGCATATATTTCCCCATGCTATCCACGTGGCATGCATGCCTTAACACCAATAGCAGGGTCTCATTCTTCAAAATCATATGTTCCTGGATAGAAGCTTCGTCCGATGTGCAGTCAAGCCCCGTATTTTCCACTGAGGGGTTAGGGCTCTTATTGTAAGGCGAAGTGCATCTAGAGGGGTAATGTGCACATGGGTGGCAGCCTGCAAGGCAACAAAGCGTGTTTCAAAATGAGGTTGCTTTATTTAGGCATAGAGTTTGCGATGAGGCTAGAGTTGTGCCTTAGCAGCGTGCCTGTTTATATTTATTGAGGTCTTCTTTCTAGGCTTGATAGCCAATCTAAAGCTGGCAAATCATGAGGCAGCCAAAGGGAATTTGCTATACCACCTCTTCAGAGCACTAATATAAAATATCATGATTGAAATATTTGACTCGCTTTGAGCTTGACCAAAGATTATTTCCCTCATTCTGCGTTTATTCTCGCAATTAGCATTGTCTTTTTTTTCAGCCAGCGGCCTTTAAGTCGTTCGGCCATGGTTTCCATCACTCTGCCACAATCCCTCGATGATTCGATGCAACTTGTGGCAAGCGGCAGTTTATGGCACCACCTCGAAAATATAATTTTGCGCGTATCTTCTTTCAACCATGCTCTTCTCGGTACTGGTGAGATCTCCCAGTTCAAGAAGGTCAACTTACACCAATATAAATATACATTTATTGATTTGCCTCCTTTGACGATTTTCCCTGTAGACTTCATCATATGGGTTACACACACGTCTTACAACGCATTACCATATCATGAGAGCGAGGCTCACATAGTCTATAGTTAGTTAAAGCAAGACATGTTCAATTATCCTATATATGCCTTATAGTTCAATTACTAAGATATCCACAGAAAGAAGCAGTCTAGAAAGGGCCTGAATGAGGGGTATTGTTGACTTTTTCCTCATCATTACAGAAAATACTTGTGAAATAACTTGTGGAAAAGTATGCCCCACACAACACTGTCTCTAATTTGCTTCTCTCAGCCATATATGTCTTATGGAGAACTTTTTCTTAGTCGTTGGAAGCCTTTTGCTTCCAAAACTATTGTATATTCTTTGGCATTATAACTACATCGATCTGTTTATACACCGCCTAATTTCCGTCCGTTGCACACAATTAAATATCGTTCCGTTCGGAATAATGTCTCAAGCCTTCATGATTCTTACATAATGTAAATCCAAAGGTCATGGTAGCCAACAACGCTATTCTAGAAAGGAAACCTCACGTCTATTCAAACAGTAGCCTGTTTTTATGACTGGGAAAAACTAGCAAGCAAGCCTCCTCAAACGAAAACGTTATCCTTCCCTACACAACCACTTTAAGGCACATACAGTAACAGTCCCTTCACAAACGCCGGCACCTACCTCTCTTGAGCACCATCTACCACCTCTCCTTTCTAGTTTCCCTCTCTCCTACGCCATCGCTTCGAAATAACCGTCTTGAACTCGCTAACCCTCAACCCTCCTTCCAAAATCCTCCTAGACCACTTTTCTTCCCACTTCCCTCTCCAATAGGCTTGAGTACAACATCCAAGTCCGGCGCCACGAAAATATTCACTGTCCTCTGTCTATTCTGCACCGGGTTCGTCTTCAACACTCTATGCTTTGCAGCCTTCACCCTATCATCGCTCAGGATAGCACTACACCATCCCCATGAAACAACACCATCCACATCAATCGGAACAGGGCCCATTTCCCATCGATCTTATACTCCAAGCCACCCACAGAGCCATCTTAAAATGTGGCAGTATAGGTTGTGTAGTCTCGATGCTCGCCACAACGCGGCCCAGTAGAATTTGAAGAATGAAAATAGCCGATCAATCGGAGGTTGCTATTTTGGTCCTCATACATCGGAGCGAGATCTATACCGGTGATGCTGGATGCAGCTTCGGCCAAGAAGAGGGAGGATCTCCTTTTCAACAATAATGTAGAAATCAAGGACATCGATGAAATCCTTGCCTAGATCTTCGATAATGACAGGATTAATTTGACGAAGCTGTTGGGGACGAGCCACTGAGAGATTAACCAAAGCGAAGAGCTTTCCTTCAATTTCGGGGTTGATCTTATGATGCTTTGGAACTTGGTCATCGACTTCCGCTAGCCTAAGTTGCGATCGTATCCGAACGTGTCACGGACCGGCATTCAATTTGTGGGAAAATCAGAAGGGGGTTTGCCTGGCTGGCATGTGCGAGCTGTCTATGAAGTCCTCAAGCGAACGACTTAGTCTAGCATAATTACCACTTCATGACAGGGGGAGAAGGAGCCTTCCATAATTTTACTGTACAATAACTTAGTAATGCCTCGTATTTAGCCGTTTGGTAGTAAAATAAGAAGCACTGGACTGGTATACTCCACGCACGCTCCTAAATTTGAAACAACTACTTGATGGTTCAATACACGAGAAATGAGGTTAATCGGATTACTAGGATATCAAGCTTCCCAAAACACATTCAAGTTATATCTAGAATAGTCGCTTGTTATACAGTTAGGTTGATAGAGCGTTAAAGTTAAACCTCAAGCTTCAGCACATAAACCTCCAACTTTCCGATTCCCAAAACTTGAAGCTTTAAAACCACACCAAACTTCTGAACGACGAGAATCAGCCTTCTATTGCAATTGCCTCTGAATATTTGCCCACTCTAATCCCTATATAACCTCCAGGCCCTTCCCTCAAGACCGCAATGAGGGTCTTCAAGTCCAGGGCAAGTCTCGACGAAACACATCCCAATGTCCAGCAGATTAGAAAATAAGGCGGGAACCCAATCGAAGATTTTCTACCTTTCTAAGCCAAAACAAATGCGAGGGAGTCGAAGACAAAAAATTAAGATAAAGTCAGAAGAAACTAGCTCTTTGGCAGCCAAGGAGAATATTGATTCTAGCTTTTGGGACTTAAGCCGTTCATTTAGGTTGGCACGAGTATGGAGGGAGCTTGTGGGTTTAAGGGTCGATGACCGAAGTCTTTATTTATCTGATTCCGGAGCTAGATTAGGAGGTGCTGGTTATCTAAGATGGAGGTTCTATCCTATATGGGACTAGGAATCAAGAGGTAACAAGATACCAGTACATCCTCCCCCTCATTCTCGTTCTCCATCGCTATAGCTTACTCGCTTGAACGATTTGTTTATATTCATTTCAACTACTCTTTTCCTCTTCTTCAACCTATTTTCCCCATACTTAGTTTAGATTAAGAGACAGACGATGGATACCGACGAACAAGAGCCACAAGAAAATCAAACAGGGCTGTGATTGATAGTTGAAAGAAAAATCTATAAAGCTCTGGGAATGTGCCATAGAAAGAAGGCATAAGGTCACATACTTCATATCAGATAATGATGAGAAGATCCCTTTTAAAATAGAAAAGCACTCCCACTCAAATTGACTATTATCTATCACGAACACGCTTCGCAACGTAATCTTTCCCGTCCCATATCAGTTCATTCCCACCCCTAACGCCGCCCATGCATGCACCAAAGGTATCAGTCTCTCTCGGTCATAAATCCGTTCGCTCATAATCGAATCCATCTCTATCCGTATTTATGAGTAGCCTCATAGCCTAACTACTCTATCAATATCCATAACCATCCTGCGCCACCATCCCTTGCGGATATCCTCGCGCCTGCATCGGAATCTGTCCCATGTGCTGCGGCGGCGGCATCATCTGTCCCCTGTTCAACAAGTCGTTAAACCACGGATGCTGCAGTGCATCATGAGCGCTTATTCTCAACTCAGGTCTTAATTGGAGCATTCTTTGCAGCAAATCAATTCCTGAAGGATCGATTTGTGGCAAGATGACTCGGAGATCCTGCGTGGCGTACATCTGAAAGTTTTGCTTGTATTCTGAGAATTGGGAGATACCTGGCCAGGTACGTTCAGATGGTGTACCCATGATACGGAAGATGCGTACGAGTTGATCCTCGTTGGTTGTGCCGGGGAAGAGAGGGCGGCCAGTATACATTTCGGCCATGATGCAGCCTGCGGACCAGATATCAATACTGGTGTTGTAGGTACGGCTTCCGAGAAGAACGTCGGGGGCACGGTACCAGAGGGTAACTACTTCGTTTGAGAAGGTATTGACCGGAATTCCAAATGCTCGCGCCAGTCCAAAATCTGCAAGTTTCAGTTGTCCCTTGTTATTGATGAGCAAATTTTGTGGTTTGAGGTCTCGATGCAAGACTCGGTTGGCGTGGCAGAAATCGATGCCTTGGAGTAGCTGGTGCATGAAAGACTTGATCGTTGGTGGGGGAAGTGCTCCTCGATCACCGACGGTGTCCATGTATTTCTTCAAATCCTTGTCCATATACTCGAAAACCAGCATCAGCTTGTTCTCGGTATGAATGACATCGTGTAGGCTGACGATACACTCATGTTTCAATTCTTTCATCAACGAGATCTCGCGAATGGCGGTAGAGGGAGTACCTTCTTCGGAATCAAGGTGAATCTCCTTCAGAGCAACCAATTCTCCAGTCTGTCTATTTCGTCCTTTGAATACCTAGACGAGTCAGCATGACATAAAATTTATAGACTCTAGGGAAATGAGGATGCGGCATTTCTCTCGTCGCACCTAGAGAACGGGGAAAGTTCGGCGCTCAACGCTTGCCTGGTCGTAGATTTGTGCAACAAAAGATATATATCCTTCATGATTCATCACCACCACAGCAGACAAGTCGCAAAGCTAGTAGCCCTCTAAAGCGCATTCCCGTTCTTTCGTGACTCACCGTAGCATATGTGCCCTCACCCAGCTTCTCCAACTGCTGGAACGAACTCGGATGTTTCCTATCCATATCTGCGGCGGTCTGCTCTATGTCGAGGTTCTGTATGCTGATCGTACTGGGAACCGAATACGCAAGTTTTTTGGCCTTTGGGGACGGAGGAAAGGTCCGGATGAGGGGCGCTGGACGTTTTCTCGACGTATACCGTGGGTCGAAAAGTAGTGACGCGGGCGAGCAGATTTTACTGAGTTCCTCCAAGGCGTCCTGAGGATACGCTGAAGCCGTGGTTGGGGGTGAACAGCAAGATGGGAGATGTTTTGCCGGTCAAGGACAACGATGGCCTTGAACTATATCGTGGTGGTTTCTGACTGCTGCGCCTGCTCCTGATCAATGGCCGAGGGGCGTGGGGGATCCGAGGGATCGTGATGATTAGGGGTTTGGATTGGTGGCGCCTAAATTAGCGTCAAGATCACGCGTCCAGGCGCTTATTCGTAGGTGACCCGATGCCGATGGCCACCATGGCCTGCTAAAGACGCTCCAGACGCGCGCTTAATTTGGTGCCATCTGGGACAGGTCAGCTGCTGATTGTCACGGGGTTTTTCCCTCGGAAAAGGGTTTTGCCGATGGATGAATGACCCGGCGGGGTCGCGGTTAGACAAGACGACGACTGACTATCGACGACGACAAATGACAACATCTCACTTCCCCGAATCCTTGAATATCCTCGTATTTCTCTTCTCTTTCGAAGGTGGTTACCCTAGAATGACTTGAATACAAAACACTCGTTGGGCTTCTTAAATCCTTTTTCTTCGACATGCGTCCTCTACCGGGAGACGATGCCTTGACTGGGCGCCCTCGGAGCACTAGCTCTACCGACAACGACACAACACCGCTGGCAAGTCGAAGCCAGCCTCCGCAGATGACCTACTTTCTCGCAGACGAGAAGACCATGGAGGCCTCCCAGATGCCCTCTTCGGCCTACCTCCCAAAGCCTCGAGACCTAACAAAGAGTAACTCGTATGGCGTCGAGAGCCTTGAAACTACGATAAGCTCTTTAGCTCAGGATAGCGAGGAGACGGAAGACAAAGCGCAGAAACCCAAGCACAATTGGAAGAACCATTTACGCGGGCGGAGCTCGAGAGGATCTGAAGATGATCTGGCAAATGGAAGCTCGTCGCCCCTGAAATTATCGGATGAGATTAGTAGAAGTGATTCCCCTTTGCATCAAAGGCAGCCCTCTCAGAGCACCATTTCAAGACCCTTTACACCCCTATCCTTTGATTCCCCACATCCGACTTCGAGTATTGGCAGCCCACACTCTCGCAGAAACTCCGACGCTTGTTCTTATATGGATGATAGCCAGGCAATAACCTCTAGTGAGGACGAGGACCAAAACGCTGGCACGCAACTATTAGATGGTGGAAGTACGCCGCAACTAGTCATGCCCAGCCTTAAAATGCCCAGCAGGAGACCTTTTACCCAGAAAGGCAAGAATTTAGGGAGATTCAAGGTTTTGATAGCTGGTGATTCTGGTATGTCTCTCTCTATGACTATTGAACTTCTCGCTCACCAGATTCAGGTGTTGGCAAAACCTCTTTGATCAAGGCTATCGTCCAAATATGCGAGGACATCGTTCATGTAGACCCTTTATGCGCAAATGCCACGCCAGTCCTGGAAACCCAACACAAGAATTCGAGGGTAAGGTCAAGATATGGAAGTGCAGATGTACAAGCTACGTCACAAATTAACGAAGTCTATGCCAGCACGAGGCCCTATCCAGCCTGGTGGTCCGATCTAGAGGAGAGCCGAATACTTCGGAAGAGAAAGAGTATGGGTGGTTCAGTACTGGAGCGGAATTTGTGCTTTGTTGATACCCCTGGTTACGGTAATAAGACTTCTGTAAGTGAAAGACTATTTTTGGAGAACATTCCTGCTAACTGTGCCCAGTGTCTAGAATGTATAACACGGGTTATTGACTATGTCGAGTCCCATCTCAAGAAAGCTTCCACCCTAGAAGGCATGAGCAACGTAGATATGATAAATCTACTGAGTGGAAATGGTGGATCTCAAGTTGATCTTGTGCTCTACGTAATTATGAATAGTGAGTTTTCTGAGCTGCCATTCGGACAATGAGCTGATTCAAAACAGAAATTAAACCCGTAGATATTGAATATCTACGGCGCCTTGCAGAGCTAACCAATGTCATCCCGTTGATTGCTCACTCCGATACCTATTCCGAGGTACAATTGTCCTCCTTTAAGAAACAAATCCGTAGCGAACTTGAAGGCGTCAATATTCGGCACTTCTCCTTCAACTCGAACTTAGAAGCATCTCAAAACACAGCCCAGCTCTATGCTCCATTTGCAATATCAACCACCGCCTCTAAAGAGGTCGACACAATGGACGCTAGTCTCCTCATGTCCCCTGACTACATCCAACCTCTCATTCCCTCCGAGCTTCCCCACCTTGTTTCCCAGATCTTCGACCAAGATAACATATCCTGGCTCCGTCACTCCGCCGCAAAGAAATTCATCGCATGGCGCGAGTGTTCTACTCCCGTCTTCAAGCCTCAATCCCTCTACAGACCCCTCACCTCTTTCCACACGCAAGCTCTAAGTGCACCAGTGGGTACTACGACATCATTTGCCCTAGCCAGGATCATGGACCATACTCAGCGTGAAGAGAAAATGGCGCAGGTACGGCTTGCCAACTGGGCGGCGGATCTACAGAGAAGTCTTCAAAATGAAAGGCTGAGGTTTGAGGCGTTGGCGAGGAGTGAGAGGGCAGTGTGGTTGACAGAACGACTCGGAGAATGCGTACAGGATGGGTCGATTGTGCCGCTTTCTCGGGCCAGCAAGGATCTTCCGCAATGGAATGATGCTAGCGCGTTGATAAAGCCGGGTACGTATTCTAGGAGGGAAAGGGATAAGGAGATGGGGTGGGGGAGGGGCGGAAGGGGAGGAGGGGTGGATCGACATGATCCGTTGGGTTTGTTGATGCTGAACCAGGAAATCGGGAGGAAGGGGTGGATGGTGCTGAAGATTGTGAGCGGCATGGGGGTTCTCGGCGGACTAGCGTTCTGGGTTGTGAGGGCATGGCACTGGGGGGAGACGATGGGGGGATTGTGGCAGATCGGCGGCCTGGGCGTGAGGGATTGGTATGAGATTGGGGCGGTGGATTGGGGGAGGTGAGTGTGGTCGACATCAATGGACGGAGGGACGGGGGAACGATGGATGCATCACGCATTGCATTGTGTGGATAGATGAATACGCTAGGTAGATGAGTTGTTGGTTTCGGTTCTTTTGCGCCTGGGTCTGGCGTTCGGTTGGTCGGTTTCGCGGATATGCATACCTTCCCTTCTCTGATTTCCTTTTTTGGGGGAGGAGTAGTTGAGCATGGCATGGCATGGCATGGCATTGTTGAGGTTGCGTAGCTAGATAGTTTTATAGGATGGACTGGCTTGGATCCGATGAATGGATAGTACCTAGTAACCCATGAAAGAAATATTGCACGAGTGATTTGAGATTCGATAGTCAGGTAACGAAGGTAGGGAGAGGGGTTGTTTGCGAGGTGTTCGTCTACCAACCTACAGCACTACAACTCCACGCCCCAAGTCTGGTAAGAAAGTAAAGTAATGTCTCGCTTTACTACACATACATATCATCTACTTGAAACCCTTCATCGCCCCATGCACCACCACTAATCTCCTCCTCTAATCTACTATACAAATACAATATTCAAGCCCCTACTCAATTCAATCAATATGCCCCAACCCCACCCTCCAGCTTCTCTTCGCACCTACTTCCCCACCCTCGTATCCTTCCCGCTCCCTCTCTCTCTTTATTACAACTACAATGGTGATGGCGGTGTAATAAATAGAAAGGTGAGAAAGAGAAGAAGCTTGCATGGAAAGGGGGAAAAAGGTCACCATCGCCTAAGAAAACGATCATAGCTAGAACGCCGCAAACTCCATCCCTTCCTATCCATCCAGCCATCCATCCATCCATTCATTCGGTCCATTTCGGGTCATATCAAGTCAGTCACCTCGCTACCTATGCTCAAAACCAACCGTCGATCATTTTACCCCTCTGCTTCCTACTTCATCGTCTTCAAAAACCCATCGAGATCGAAACTCTCCTCATACTGTCGATCATCCCACAACTCTCCAATGTCATCCAGCCACCCCTTCTTCCCCTTCTCCCGCACCTTCCCTTCTTCGTCGACCAAGTCCTCCTCCCGACCATCCACGCCATCTTTCCCACCGCTTGATTTTTCGATGTCGACCGTATCCCCCAGGTTGAACAGGTCGAGGATTTGGTCCGTCTCCATCGTGCCAAGGCCTGCGTTTTGCTGGTTCACCACAGTAGACGCAACATCGATCTTGAATCGCTGGAGTCTATTGGAAACACACACACGTTAGTACTTACAGGAATAATCATGGATTCTCATCAAAGGGGAAAGGGATATTGGGAACGTAAAGAAAGGAAGAAATCAAGGAAGACATACGACATAATCTTCTCCTCCAGCGTCCCCCTCGTAATCAGCCTATACACATTGACTACCTTCTTCTGCCCGATCCGATGCGCCCGATCCATGGCCTGCAGATCCTTTTGCGGGTTCCAATCATGCTCCACAAAAATTACCGTATCCGCACCCGTCAAGTTGAGCCCCAACCCGCCCACGCTTGTCGTCAGTAGCAGCACGTCGTAGCTGGGGTCCGAGTTGAACTTATTGACGATGTCTTGGCGCTTCGAGGCGTCGACCGAGCCGTCCATGCGCAGGTACTGCACAGAAGGTAGCATCTTCTTAAGCACGTCATTCTGCACCATGTCAAGCATCTCCTTCATCTGGCAAAAGATGAGCGCGCGATGCGGCGAGACGTACGAGGTCTCGGTGGTGAGCTCATTTTCGGAAGAGGGTTCGGTACCGATGCCGCAGTCGACGAGGAGATCTCGCAGAGCGGTAAGCTTTGGGGCATGGACGGGGTCGCGGAGACTGCTTCCTTGCTTGGCGAGGAGCCGCTGCGTTTCCTCGTAGTGTTTGTGGCCTTCTTTCATGACCAAGGCTGGAGAGTTGCAGAGCTTGCGCATGTATTGGAGAGCTTGGAATATGTGTTGTTTCGCTTCCTTGTCGCCAGATGAGGCCTTCTCCGCAAGCGTCTTGCCTTCCTTCTTAGTAAAGTCTTCAAAGAGTTTCTTCTGAAGGTCGCTGAGGTCGCAGTAGTAATTTTGTAGAATCTTTGGTGGAAGATCATCCAAGACTTCCTCCTTGAGACGCCTAAGTAAGAATGGGAGAACTTGCTTGTGCAAGGCTTCGATTGCAAGAGCGCCAGCTTCTTGTTCCTTGGAAGATGATTTACTGAAGCGACTAGCGGCGATAGGCTTAGCAAACCGATCCAAGAAGACCTTCTCAGCACCGAGAAAGCCTGGCATGAGGAAATCAAATAAGGACCAGAGTTCGAGTACATTATTCTGAATAGGGGTCCCAGAGAGGATCAGACGATGGTTGCTAATCAAACGCTTCACGGCAATAGTGACCTTGGCCCGAGGATTTTTGATTAGATGGCCTTCGTCGAGAACTAGGTAGTTCCAGGAAAGAGGGTGGAGAACTTCAGCATCGTTTCGACAGATATCGTAAGAAGTAATGACGATATCTGTCTTGTCCAACTGGTCTCGCAGTTTCGCTCGGTCTGCAGGGGGGCCAACATAAGCAGTGCATGTGAGGAATGGTGCGTAGGTATTAATCTCTTGCTGCCAGTGTCCAGACAGGGTAGGAGGGCAAACTATGAGCGAAGGCATCCGTCGCATGTCGGAAGCTCCAGTTTTAGCAAACTCTTGAGCTCGTATGTGATGGTCACTAGCGACAATGCATAGGGTTTGGAGAGTCTTCCCCAGGCCCATATCATCGCAAAGAATGCCGTGAAGATGATACTTATTCAAGAAGTTCAGCCAGTTTACACCTTCCTGTTGATAAGACCGAAGCTCAGCTTTGATGGCAACGGGAATTATGAAGGGTTCGACCTTATGAGGGTCTAATAATTGAGCGATGAAGGTACGCTCGCGGTCACGTCCCTTCAAAAGTTCCTCGGATAATCCAGGAGGATCTGGAATACCTGCTTCAAGAGGTACAAGCTTGACCAGAGTTGCAAATGTGGTGGTGGCAATTAAACGAACGTCGTTATCCGAATCGCTCATTCGACCGAGAACCGGGACAATCAGGAAAATCACATACGGTAGGATGCCATCTCCCATGACAGAGATAAGATGGTAAATTGCTTCGATGACACCTTGTCGGAAATGAAGTTCGACAGGGTTGCTAATCGAGGGCAAAACCTTCTCGACGAGCATAGTCATACCTTCAACCGTGATGACACTGCAGACCGTTGCGAGACACTTAGCGGCCATATACCTAAATACTGACAGCTCCGAATGCAGAGCCTTGATGACAAACGGTAGAAGTTGCATGACAAAAGGATGCAAATCCTTGTGGAGAGTAGGTGTTAATGCTCGCAAAACAGACATGGCATCGATGGCGCCTTGTCCTACTTCTTGTGTCGGGTCCCTGGCATCGGCGGGAAGATCGCCAGAAAAGTTTCGCTGCAATGGGTCTTCCATAATGCTCTTAAGCATTGGCACTTTCTCGAGCAGACTGGAGCCAAAGATGTTTGAGAGTTGTTCCAATGCCTCCTTTGCACCTCTACGAGTGATTCTCGCCTCCTTTGCTTCTCTGGCAAATTTGGCAGCATCGGGATGCTCTCTTCGATCTTCTTCCTTTCGCAGAGATAGAATGTTGTTGGTAAAGTTTGCGTTTGGGACGAATTCCGGCGTCTCCGAGGTATCGATACAGCTGAATTTTGTCAAATTCGAAACGACCTTCTGTGCGGGGCCAGAACGGCCACCTTCTGCGAAAAGCTCAACGAGTTTCGCGATAGATGCAGCAGAACGTTGCTGTAATTCCGCATTCTCTTCTTTCTTAACACTGTCCATAATACCTCTAATGATATGGCTTGGCTTTTTCGGCGAAACCTTCATGGCAACTAAAGCACCAGCAGCAGCGGCCTTAATCCGAATATCTCGCTGCTCCTTAACATTCTTAGCAGTAGAGATGGCTTCCACAACACTCTCACGTGCTTCGGTTAGAGCTTGCGAGGCAATCATCCGCGTACTGGCTGACATCGCTTTCCTTAGACGGTCGAAATCTTCACTGACACATTTGTCGGCATTTATTATAGAAAATGCGTCAGGGCCGGCTTCCGGTTCGCCTTGTACGACTACTGCGAGAACGGGCAGGCGACTTTGTGACACTTTACCGACGTCTCGGAAAGTGGTGAGAAGCTGAGAACATTGAGCACGGACAAGTTGTGTATAGCTCACAAGGTCTCGATAATGCAATGGACGCTCTGATTCAATAATCTTGAGCAGCGGGTTGACGAAACGTGTTGTTTGTTCCTTTAATGCGCAGTTACTCGCGTATTCCTCGATAATGAGAGACGCTGTCAATTGTGTTGATGCGAATGCGGAGGTCAAGGCTGGAATTATGCTGGCGTCGTATGCTTCAAGCGTAGCAGTAGGGACAAGGGCCATAATCAGTCCCATGGCTTTCGCTGCCGAAATTCGTGATCTGATCAAGATATCCATGCCAACCAAATCGACATCTCCTTGCATCATGTGACCATCAACATCATGTGAAGAGGTTGTTTGAACGGGTTCGACCACCTTTGTTGACTTTCGACGGGGCTTCTTTGCTGGGGGTTCAGAGGCTGCCACAGGTGTGACAGATCTACCATTTGTGGCTTGAGCATAGCCAGTCGGCATGGTGTAGGTGCTTCCAGATGGTTTCTGGAACAATATTGCATTCATGGGCAATGGATGTCGAGAAACACCAATCGGGTGTAGTGTGAGTTGCATGAGAGGGTCAACATGCGCAGAGAACTGCTCGGCTAGATCTTTAGGGCTCTTGGCTAAGTATCTAACCAAAGCTGTCCAGACTTGTAATGAGAGGTTCAGTGTATCTTGGTTTCTTTCCACCAGAATGTTCTGAAAGATAAGTCGCAATATCTTGCCATTCAGCCAGTCTCGAGTGCCTTCGCCTTCGATACCAACAAATGTCAGAAGGGCTCTGAGTACCGACGAGCGTACCGAAGTGATCGTATGCCGAAGGAAAGGATATAATCGTGGAACCAGAAGAGCGAAAGATTGCTCGGAATCTCGAGCGGCATTTTTCTTCATAGCTTCGAGGACTTCGGGGAAGCTGCAAAGCTTTGCGAGGAGGTCCATAATCTGGCCCGTGCTGGCATTGAGGTCGTCCCCGAGGTTCGAAAGGCAGCTCCAGACAATATTAATGAGGCCATCCAAAGCTGCGGGACGCAGATTGACGAACTCTTTAGCGATAGGGATAAGGGTTGCAGCGCTGACTGAGCGGACGTCGTCATCCAGATCGCCGAGACCTTTCATTACAGCAGCGATAACCCCATCGATCAGGTCACTGTCTTGCAGCAATAGATCATTACGGACCGCTACCAAGTAACGTAATCCAATCATGCCTCCGTGACATATAGCCCAGCCTGGTTTTTTAAGTTTGAGGTCGTTTTGCATTACCATGCGAAAAAGGATACGATGAACAGCGTAAACCGTTGTGGGGGGGAGGTGGATGAGAAGAGCTCCGAGGGTCTGTCCGACAGTTTCGCGAATAGGGGCGACCACTGTATCAGAGACGTAGTCGCCAAATCTATCCAGCATGAAAACGCAACACAATCGACAAGCTAGGTCATCGAGCCAGCGCCGGTTGAGAAGATCGTTTTCCGGGCGAGACTTCCCACGTACGCGACCTGCTCCACCGCCATGCACTCGAACAATTTCTCTAAGTCCCATGGCAGCGCCATGCCGGGTCTCCCATTGCGGGTCGAAGAGGTCGACCATAAGAAAATCACACAACCGCTCAAAAGGCCATTCAAGGCCCTCCTCTTCTTCATCTGCTTGTAGTTCGGATTTGATGGGTAAAGCAGGACCCTTAAATTCCGAGACGACTTTTGACGATTCGTCGACATCCGAGCTTCTTTCCAACGAGAAGTAGTCGGACATCCCCTTCCCATTAGTATCTTCCGGGCCATCATCAGTCATGATGACATCTGGACCAGATTCGGCGCCCGCGGTGTTCTGTCTCCGAATAGATAGGTCGACCAGGCGATTTTTGGTGCCTGCATGCTGAGCTTCTCGTTTCCGCTTCCGCTTCAGTTGGTTCAGTTGTCTGGCGCTGAGGCCAGCTTCTTCTGCTGGGGTATTGGGGCCAGGTGTTCGAGATCCATTGTGGCCATTAGTGGCGGCGTAGTTCGGAGTAGACGAACCGTTTTGTTTAACGAGAGGCATGTCAATGTCCATCTCCTCTTCCAGGTACTCTCCCAATAGGCCAAGCCTACCCGCAAGGGTCTTTTTCTGATGTGCCAGGCGCTGTGCCGGGTCGAGATTTGCGAGAGCATAGTCATACTCTCTCCCGCCGCCTCTCAGGAGTTCCTTGCCATGTTCGATGATAGAAACAACGTCCAGGGTCTCCAAGCTTAATTGGCCTTCCGCCAGTGGAATCTCGTCCCCAGGCTCTTCTTTCTTGATCCCGAGATCGTCTTCTTCCTTTTTGGGCTCGTCTTTGATGGGGCTGTTAGGGTCATATTTTTCGGCATTCTCGACAATTCCACCCAAGGCCTTGGCGGCAGCTATCCGAGTGTCCCATGTCTTGTGTCGAAGATAGGGCACAACCCGAGTTAGTAAATTAAATAGCTCTTCGGGATGAGCTTTCTGGACATCGGCAAGTTGCTGTGCGGCTGTATTGCGGATCAGCTGGGTACTGCCCGTCTCCAGTAACCTGCGATGTGTCAGTGCGGTGTCAGTATGGTATCGGTCGAGCGAAGGGTTGTTCGGGACTCGGGCTCGAGTCCACAGGCCGAGAAGACGAGAAGACGAGAAGATGGAGGGGAGATGGAGGGGATACACACGTGACAAGGCGGTCAAGTCTGGATACACGTGATGTCAGCAGGATTCCCACAAAAATTGACGGACAGGAGAAACGCGAGTCGCGTCAGGTGGGTGGAGCCATACCTGGAAGCCATTTTCAACACGCGTCCACATTATCTGAAGGGAGGTTCTTCGGTTGGAGTAGCGGAAAACGCCATAAAGAATGGGAGCGGGAATGGATGGTTATGAGGGTTGGGAAGAGAGGAAGAAAGAGGAGGAAGGGAGGAGAAAGAGGAAGAGCGCTCGGCGATGAAGCGGGGGGGGTCCGTGAGCCGTGAGTCCGCTCCAGTCGATGGTGACTCTCTCGCGCCAAAATGAGGATGTCGAGGGATGGGGGATGTTGACTTTGGAGATCTCTCTTGGACGGTACTCGTAGCCTCGCACGAGAGTTGTGAATACCTTCAGCAAAGTGGATCTGGGGGCACGGGCGGTGATTGGCGGTGGTGGTGCGACTAGAACGGATGGGGACGTGGGCGGAGGGTCTGGTCTGGCTGCATGGATAAGCGGACTGGGCATGGGCGGCACTCTGGGTTGTTGCACGCGTGTGCATCGGTCGGTCTTCTTGGGGCGATCCTGTCTTTAATAGCTGGCCGCACCCCCAAAATTATCGGTCGGGCGCTAGCGCGATTCCCACCCCGGTCGCTCCTGCCTCACGACCAGAACCAAGATCATCATCACTCAATCCATCCCATTGCAAGCGACGAGCACCGGCTTTCGACGACGACGACTACGCACATCGACAGGAGGAAGAGGAGGAGACGAGAAAACACATCGTGGGAGCGATCACGTGCCGAATTTCAAAAGAGGAGCGGCTTTCAACAGCCGGATGAAAAGGCTCTTCTCATGTCGTGCAAAAAACGGTTTGTCTGGTCGACAAACCTCAACTAAGATTTTCCGGAGATCCTTGCCCGATAGAACGAAGCCCTGCTGAAATGTGTGAGGGCCTCCCTCCTCCGCTGTGCGAGGCTACGAAGCGTCCGGAACGGTGAATGAAGCGGAGCAGAGGATACCGGCAGGAAGGTGAACCATGACTGGGAATTGATGCCACGTTCTTCGGTGGGCGAGGAGCGAAAGAGCTGAGACAGAGACGCTTCCCGCCCTATCCACCATGGAAAAGCCGAGAGAATCGAGGCCAGATCTATCGCTCACGTGACCTCTGATCGCTGGCGACGGGCGACGGGAGGGTTGAGGTGAGGGTCGGTACGACAGGACGAGAGTCTACTGAGGCGGAGTACGACGGTGCTGATGACATGCTCCGTGACGAACGGCAGTTGGCTGTTCCACCTGATGCGACGGCATTACCTACATATACATATACCGTACATAAATAACTACTGTAGCCACATCACAAATCCAAAGACACCTGCCCGTCCTTGTGGCTGAATGACTCGTGACCCCGACCGCCCGTGACCTGCTGGGTACCTTTTCGGGGTCGACGCTTCCCCCCAGCCCGTGAGACTCGTAGTATAAAGACCGCAAGACTTCCGTGCGCCATATACTCTCTATTCCCAGATGAAGTCCTCTCCGTGCCGTCGATCCATATCGCGACAAAGGCACGAAAGACTCGCCTCGCTCGACCGACCACGATTCAGCCACACCTGACAGCGAAGAAACTGGACACCCCAGCCACGGACTCTTCCCGATCCGGTTAGCGGGCAGCTCGCAACTCAACGTTATGCCACTAAGGTTTGCCCATCGTGAGGCACCAGGCACTAGACCGAACCCTTTGCTGAGCTCCCTTCCAAGGACGAACACTGAGAACTCCCCCTCCCTCTCCACCCGCGAACCCTCTTCTTCTCGCCTTCTCGTCCGCTCGTGCTCCCCTCCTCCTGCCGACTTCTCGAAATCTCTCTCTCCAATGCGGTGATCGGAAACCCGCTGCTCTAGCTTCCCATCCCTCGCTACGCCCGTCGTCCTGGCGTAATGGCTTCCTACAATCCCGCCATGCCTGCCACCACCTCCCGACCTGTCTTTGGGGCTCCGGTCCCTCACTCGGACCCGAGTGCCCCGGCTGGCACCTTTGCGCCGGGCACAAAGATCCAGGTGGGAAACCATAAGGTCGTCATCCAAAAGTACTTCTCCGAGGGGGGCTTTGCCCATGTCTATCTAGTCAAGATGCCGAAGCCCATTGACGGCACCGATATTGCGGTGCTCAAACGAGTTGCCGTGCCAGATAAAGAGAATCTGGCAAACATGCGGACCGAGGTGGAAACCATGAAGAAGCTGAAAGGGCACAGGCCGATTGTCACCTACTACGATTCGCATGCTTCCCAGCTGAAGGGCGGAGGCTACGAGGTGTTCCTGCTCATGGAATTCTGCAACGGGGGAGGCTTAATTGACTTTATGAATACCCGGTTGCAGAACCGGCTGACGGAGCCGGAGATATTAAAGATATTCTCCGATGTGACGGAGGGAGTTGCGTGCATGCACTACCTGAGGCCGCCGCTGCTGCACCGAGATTTGAAGGTTGAAAACGTCCTTATAACTTCCACTGGAAGCTCGAAGCGGTTCAAGCTCTGCGATTTCGGATCCACGGCACCGCCTAGGCCAGCCGCGACCACGGCAGCCGAGTGCCGACTGATCGAGGACGATGTACAGAAACATACCACGCTGCAATACCGCAGCCCGGAGATGATTGATGTCTACCGGAAGCAGCCCATCGATGAGAAGTCAGATATCTGGGCACTAGGCGTCCTGCTGTATAAATTATGCTATTATACCACCCCATTCGAAGCACAGGGACAACTGGCCATCTTGAATGCAAGCTTCAAGTTTCCAAACTATCCCATTTTCTCCGACAAGTTGAAGAAGCTAATAGGTACGTTATTTGGGAAAGTGAAGAGCAAGGCACTGATTTGAAAAGCTTCCATGTTGAAAGAGAATCCCAAATCGCGGCCGAATATCTACCAAGTCCTTCGAGAAGCTTGCTTGATGCAAGGGATTGAAGTTCCCATCAAAGATGTATGTTTACAAGTAGCATCCACAGAAAAGTAGCTTATGATTGCAGATCTACGCTGGGAGAACACAGTCGGAGACCAGGCGGAACCAACAGTTGCCTTCACCGGAAAGCCATCCGACGCCCCCGATGGTGGGTGCCGTCTTCTCCCCACCACCTCCACAGCAACAAGTAATCCCTGATGTGGTGCCAATGCGGAGGGGTAGGCCAGCAGCCAACTCTCAAGGACACCCACCAAAACCAAGTCCTTCCCCTAGAAGAGGCGTGGCTAGCGACCCATTTGCGGCATTAGACTCGAGGTCTCCTCCTGGTCCTGTAGATGAGATTTCCGACCGTTTCCCCAGCTTGGACCAGTTTTCTCTTTTACATGATGGTGGCAAATTCGATTTCGGCAACACCTCCCCAATATCTTCCAATCCTCGAGAGGTAGCCGAGCGAGTAGAGAAGCTAGCCGATGATGCGTTTGCAGTTCCTACCAAAGCACCTGTCAATGTATCAATGAGACCGTCTACCACGGTCTCGAGGGCGCAGAAAATCATCTCTAGTAATCCAGAACTTCAGGCCGTGTCTTCTCCCCCCCTACCTGTAGTTCAGCAACCCACACCAACTCGACCCGCAAACAGTGCGTATGTCTCGCATGGGACTATGACTTCACCTACTCCTCCACCAACTGCCCAGTTCTCCCCCGCTCCTGCATATGCTTCTCGTTTCTCGTTGCCAGATCATAGCCGATCACCAAGCTTACCGAGGCAAGATGTTACTCCGAACAGGACCCCACGGTTACGGCCAGCGGATAGACAGTTACAGCCACCGAATACCATCCCACGGAATTCCTCCTTCACACCGCAACCCGTTGATCCCAGACATTCATCCTCGTCTCGTCCATCGTTAGAAGGGGGCCGTCCAAATTTAGACGCCATAGACCCCATTGCCAGGACAAAATCGAGCAATTCTCGACCTCGTCCTTCCAGTACATATTTAGAATCAAATATGGATTTCCTGAGGGAGAAGGAGTCACAAGGCCGACCCTCCCTTTCTGAAAAGCGTACATCTTATACCAAACCCATCGATACGGCCGTGTTGGACCCCAGCTCCGATGAAGAGACCAACATCGAATCAAACGTAGATTTCCTGCGCAAAATGGAGGATAATGATGTATCTAAAAAGGATCGTCGACGCAACAGTTCCGGAAAGCAATCCAAACGTTCTAGTATACCTTCTATGTCTCTATCTAACACCAAAACGCTCCTTGCCGGCAAGTTTGGCGATGCCTTCAAGCGATTCGAAGGCAACCAAAACACGGGAGGGCCGCGAACCCCAAGCCCGTTGCAGGATATGGAGCGCCGGGACTTGACGCCCATAGCTGGATCAGAGGCCACAGATGGCCGCAGCGACGATGGGAACATCCTCGAAGACATGGATAACGTGACTCCAGAACAGCGGCGCGAGATCGAACGTCGGCGTCTCTCCATGGAGGAGAGGAGGGTCGCGAATGCGGCGGCGGAATACAGGAAGAGGCTGGCGGAGAGGGGGCCGCCGAGCGGGCCGAAGAGTATCGGAGGCGTGTCGCGGGCGGCGAGCATCCAGCATAAGGTGAAAAGCCTCCTGGACGAAAATCAGGCAGCGAGCCCGGTGAAGAAAACGGCGGAGGGGTATGGGCGATATACTGACACTCCTGTTTCTCAGGGGCCCGAAAGGTTTGATCAGGGGAATATGAATCTGTATGCGAAGCCGATGGTAACGCGGAAACCCACTGCGGGCGGGACTGGGAATGTAATGGCGATGCCGGCACATGCGAGGGCGGGATCGGTACATACAACGAATGAGATCGCGTATGCGAAGCCGCGGGGGCAAGCGGATGTGGTGCAGCCGGGTTTGGGTGTGCAGGCGGCGAAGACAGGGCCTCGGCCGAGCGTGGGGCCAAAGCCGATGCATCTAAATAGCCTCAGCACGGGGCCGGCGCAGGTTCTGATGCAAGGGAGCCCACCCAAGAGTTCGTTGGGTGGGGGAAGGCCTACGGTGCAGGCCAGACCAGATATGACGGTACAGGAGAGGGAGGATTACATACGGGATTTCAGCAAGAGGTTTCCGAGCCTGAGCGGGATCGAGATGGTAGAGAGGGAGATTGGGAGAGATGATAGGGTGTTGAGGGGGAAGGAGGTGTGAAATGGGTGTCAATGGAGGAGTGGTGGGTATGAGTGGAGAATCAGAGGCGGGGGGGTTGGGCTGTATGTAGGAAGAAGGGAAAATATAGTTAGATGGATGTGGATGAGATGAGATGAGATGAGAGAAAAATGGAGACTTTTAGAGGGGTCTGGCTTGACTTCGCACGGCTTAGCTTAACCCAGCTTTGGGTTGGTAAGCTTGGTTGGCTTGGTTGGCTGGATCCTGGTTTTCCAAAGTATCAACTGCAAGAGAATTTTTTCCCCCTGTTTTGATTTTCGGTTAATTTCTTTCTCGATGCGCCTACAAGAGGGAGAGGAGAGGGGAGGGCGTTGATAGGGGTTGAGGTAAGCGATAAAGGGTGAGGGGTAAGGGGTAAGCGAAGCGTGTTCCTTGGTGTATTTGAAGTGTGAAGTGTGTGAAGTGTGTGGGATGTATGGAGTGAAGTGATAACCAGTGAAACCGTTCGAATACTCTTTCTTAATATGGTATGAATAAGGTAGGTTTTTTTGTTTGTTTGTTTTATTACATAGATGGACAGGTAGGTAGGGTTAGATATGTGGTGTTAGAAGGGTTCAGTACTTGACTTGCTGGCTAATCGTTGAAGGGAATGGATGCCATGATGAGAAGAATAATGGCTGAGAAGTAGTCTTATTCGTTCGGATTGTAGGCAGTGTTGTGGATTTGGTTCCCTAGCTCGGGGGGGGTGCTTTTAAGGAGGTTGAGGAGAGGTTGAGGGGATGGAACGGGATGGAATGGGTAAGGATAAGTTGTGATGAAATCGGTTAGAGGTGGATAAGCAATACGCAGTTGTTAGGAGCTGGATTAGCTCAGATCCGACTCGTTCGCTAGTTAAGCGAGCAGCTTTAGTGTGGTAGATTTAGAGGCTGGTGTGAGATTGGATAGGTTTGAGGGGTTAAAAGAGTTGGGGATTTTGGAAGTGCTGGAAATGTTTAAAGAGGATATACCCAATAGTGTAAAGAGAGAGGGGAAATCGTGCATGTGAGAAGAAAGGAGGGAACTAAAGATGAATTAATGTTATATCAAACCAGTTGACTAAATCGAAGACAGATGGATAGTAAAAAAGGTAAAGATGAATAAATAGAAGAGTTTTAGAGATTGATATGGCTGTTCCTGCTTAAGATTTAAGTTTTTAATTTCCCACTCACTGTTTATATTTCTGGATTTAGTGTTTATTTCAGGTGATATTTAATAGTTCTTATTTCTTTCGCTGCTAGTTTTCATTTCACCATAGGCTGCTCATCTTGTTTGAATTTAAGTGGTTTCGTTTAAAAGCATATCTCACTTGTTCAAACGTTCGGATTTCAGATGATGAAATTTTATGAAAGTGATATCAAGGGGAAATGTGGATAGCTTGCTTATTATCTTGCTTTTCTTCACTGCTTGGTTTTATTCTTAGATACCACTTGAGTGTCTCGTTTTAAAAACTTGCGTTATTAGTAAGTTAGACAGCAATTTTATCGCTATTTAGTTACTATAATCTTTGTATGTAGTGGAACAAGTCTCTTGGAATCATCATGGAACAGATATATATCAAACTTTCCTTGGTTAAAGTGAGCTGGAGCCAGCTCAAGAATATGTGTTGAAGTGGTAAAGTAAAGTTGAAAGTTGAGGAGATGGTGCGGAAGGCGGAAATAGCTGAGCTAAACTGAGTATAGCTTGACTTAAGTTTCTTTTTTTACTCAGGTAGTAGATAACAGGAGCATGAGGATATCTGAGCTATATTATAAGATTCCTCAAGAGTGCCTTTTGAGGTGAGGAATATAGTCTGCGGATAGCCTAGCTCTATATTAGGTCTGACATTACCTAACCTTTCTAGGCTGAGCAAACGTGGCAGCTGAAAAAAGTTTTCAAATGCTTCTAACTAAAGATCCCAGTTTATTGCATCCATTTGTCAGATTTTTGTTACACGCAGAATCTGCGGAATGGAACCTAGTGAAAATCAGTTCCAAGTCCGCTTTCGGCACCGGAGACATGACAGCGTCCGCAGTTCATGCCTAAGAGTAGGATTTGGGATTCATGCTTGATTTGACACGATGTTATAACTCTCTCTGTTTTTCGGGATATATTGTGTTCTAGATGAGTCGCGGTTGAAGTTCTTGATAATTTGAAGAGGTGGAAAGTGGACTGTCTAAGACCTATAATTCACAACGGCGCAAATGTGAGGGAGTATTGAGCATGTTATGACTGGGATTAGCGAGAGGCTGATTATTTAGACTTTGGCGGTCGCAAAGAGGGGAGGTTATATAGTCCTTACATGTTTTTCTAGTTGCGTGTTTGAGACTTACTCATAGATACTCATGAGAGTGTTATAATGCTGGTTATAGATTTTATGAGAATCTAGAACTGCTTTGGATTTGGCTATATATAGTAAGGAAAGGAGACAGCGCCTTAGGAATCTCACCTACAGGGCTAATAAAGAATAGGAATACGCTTCCCGATTTGCAGAAGGGAGGATTTGGTCAGATAGGCTCATATTCGACACATTGTTACATGAAGAACTGGCGAAGAAACAGGTTCAGATGCTGTAAGAAATGCAACAACAAAGAATCCGTATCTAACAAACATTACCAGGCCTCTAATCTTCTATCGATAGTCAATGGACGATGCGTCCTCAATTTCGCTCTCGCTTGTAATGAACTGAAAACGAAAGCTGGCGGGACCCACTTTGAGTGCGAAGTAAAGAAAGACCTCGACAGCTCTTCCAACTTCAACGTAACATAAACATCACACTTTCTTGAAAGACACATACATATTCTATGATTCTCATACTTTTGCGTATGTATTTGCCTAATGAAATATTCCTCTCATAGCTTATCGTCGTGGTGTTAAGTCAAAACCCCCATGGCGGCTATTCATTCATAATTAATTACCTTCTTAGTTTCTGCGCTATCGAACTCCCCGGGCCCGAAACGAATTGTTTTGGTATGATAACTCCCCCAAAGAAATTGTTGAGCTGTCTTTTTTTCTTCTAACATGTAGGAAGGTGACAAAGTCAGCTGATTTCGACTTTGTAAGAGCGGGCGCAGTCGTGTTGTGGGATTCTAGCGGATCATACTACGCCTCATGTTTGGAAACCAACACCCATTCACTGCTCTATTTATATGGCAAAGGATTGGTGGCAGAGCGTCTGGAACCAAAATGCAATCCCCATGCTCCCTAAAGTTTCTACTCATAACAAGGCCCTCCCTCCTTCAGGATACCAAATCACACATCAGCGATTTAGAATCCTGCATTTCATTCCTTCAATTTCATCTTCTGCGATAAATCTAGCATTTCCCACCATGGTCACTTCAGCATATGGTTGTTATCCTTCTCCAAGCCTCGGCTCGCCACAGCTAGGAGAGAAGGCTTCAAATTCGCCAAGTTCGCCAAGTTCAACTATTCCAACTTTTGAGACACCACTTTTGAACGGCAGTAACCCTCAAACTCAATTGACCCACTCCTCACGTTTTGCCGCGATTCGATTGTTTTTCGTCATGTCGAACAAATCTCTAATCAGGCATTACGTCAATCTTACTCTCCTGGTTGTTATTATTGCTCTTGTTTGTTTTACAACACATATAGCTGCCGCACAGGCTAGGTACGTCCACTGGAGACGTAAACTTCTTCCTTCAATTCTGACTGCAATCATAGAACAATGCGAATGCTGCAAGAACCTATTACGGGACAGTAGACCCCCTCCTGTTACAAAGCTTGAGCAGATTAGCAGGTTGCATTAGGGATAGAGTTTTGTAGAAGCATTTGCTCTCTCCCACGATATTCACACCCAAGAACTGTCAATTTTCCCACATGGGGAATTTAAAATCGAGTAGTTTAGCAAGAAGCCCGACTTTTGGCCGGGCGTTAAGGTTGTTTCCCGAAGATACCCTGGCAGAGCCACGTTGAGAGTTTATGGCGTGTTTGGAATTACACGAGTTACAAGAGGAAAATTATAGAACTCGGGAAACGATGCAGAATGCATTAGGCGTTTGACAGGAGTTTATGGGAAATGCTCTTGCTTGTCTTGTTGTACTTCATAAACATTTTGGGGCCTGGCGGCGTGGATGGGGACTCTGTTATAAGGCGTTTGGGTTTTACACTAGCGATACCACAGATCCTGTGCAAATAAAAATAAGCAAGGGGAATCGAACGTCGTACTTTTATATGAAATATTTCTTTTTACTCTCTGAGTTTTGGTCTTTATTTTGGTGATTTTGTGTGAAAGTTTGGGGTCTATGATATTTTAGCAAAGACAGATATTTTCTGTGGATGTGCCTGGTTTTCTAGTAGGAGGCGAAATGTAAGTGTATTATACATTGACTTGTCTCCAATAACCAACCATTAGGCACCCGAATTTGCTTCTCCTCTGAGGGATTTGAAAGGACCTTCTTTCAAAAATGCTCTCCTGAAACTAGGCCGTTTATTTCGTTGGAAAATATGAAAGAAGCTGAGCATGGACTTGAGCAAAACTTTGTTATGACTTGTTTAGTTCAAAATAAGGAGGATTTGTATACCCCCACATTTAGAAGAAAGTATACAGCACTGAATTGCAAAAGTGATGATTAGCTACTATTTATGTAAGCTTAGTGTAGTGAATTATAGCCTACATATTTTGTTCATTTGTTCAATGTATTCAAATATATTATATGGGAAATAGAATATTCAACATGTTTCACAAGAGCGACATACCCACCTTGAACCAATCCCTTTTCAATTTCGTCATCGGATGAGCTGAGTAGATTTTATTAGTCCTGCTCATTTCAATCCAACTTCACATTTGATACTGATACTATGGAACGAGAGGAGGACCATTCTCAGGTCATCCTTAATCATCAAATACCTTTATGCCTCTTATAACTCGCAAGATAATCAAGAATAATCTTTACGTTGGAGTAATGCACACGAAAAGGGAAATGCGAACATATGTATTAAATGCCGGTACTCGCGAGTCTCGCTAAATTTTAACTAACATCTATTCACACTTCGCTTTCTGCGCGAAAGAGGTTATTAATGGGGTTTTAATCTGATGAACCACACATGCCATGCTAACATAGTATGCCCTCACCTGGATATCCCGAATCTGGCATATGCATGACGCTAATAAGGTACGAGATCCCCGGTGAACCTGGATGCCACCGGGAGGCCTAAGTGAATCTCATACCACTACGAGTAACAAGACCTACACGACCCACCCCGCTTTATATAGGTAAGACGCAACCAAAAACGCAGCAGGGAAATACCAGGAAAATATAAAAGACTGTCAATTCATACCCTCGGCCTCTGACTAAGACCAGTCAACATAGCTTCATGATTGCACGCATCCTTCCCATCTCTCCCAGGCCTAGGCAAGTAATATGCAATAACCCTTCCTCCACCACAAAAGCCGCCATATATACAGTGGCCCCAGGTCCTCCACCTCACCCCGCCACACGTCTTTCCTCTCACCTGCAGCTCCCTGGTCAAGTAATGTAGCGGCCTACATGCAGAATCGATATTAAACCCCTTGCTTGTCTGCTTCAGAGTTCCAGGTCGAGGGTTTTCATTATCGAAGAACGCCTTCCTTCCTCCCTTCCGCCTCAAAAAGTTAAGACATCCTATATCCATCTATCCATCCATTCTACCTCTCTTATCTAATCAAACACGTAACACTCTTACACGTCCTGTTGCCTATCCCTGGTGGCTCCTTCACGAATTTCGATTGTCGAATGATATGCCCCCTGCATCATTATCGTCTAAATCCTCATCTCCATCCGCATCATCATCATCGGGAAGAAAAGGGAAGGCCCCAGCCCCGAGATCAAGAGCGCCGCCAGGTGTCATACCCGTCATCGTCTGATCATCGTCGTCGCTAGCAGGAGTGGATAGGGAATTCTCGCTATTAAGATGTGCACGAAGCCCGATTACCCCCGTGCCGGAAAAGACACAGAAAACGCTTCGCTGGTGTTCGTTGAATTCTAAAAAGGAGTTAGCATTGGATTGCCACTTATCAGTTTCAGACGAAAGACAGAAGTAGACCGAGGGGCAATTTTCAGTGGGATAAATGTCATGAGATAATTTACCTGGTGGTGCATCCCGGCAGTAGGGCTGCAAGTCATCGCGGAGGAAAGCTTGCACGCCTGTTAAGCTCAAATGCGTGAGTTTCAAACAGCGATTCAGGAGAGTGATGATGCTCTATGCCAGAATTAGCGAGCCTTGACAAATAGATGGAGCCTACTTACGTTGAGGGTTAAGTTTGTACAATAGCTCAAGTGAACTCTTTCGAGACTGCTAGTTTGGTAAGCAACTCCTCAAATAGTATTTCCTCCAATATGTAAGGAATCAAGGAAGCGCCGATCGACGTACCTGCGGTGACTTGTAGCTAGTGCCAAAACACTTTCATCTGTAATAGTTGAACATTTAACTAGCCCGATCCTCCTCAGCTTCGGTAGCGTAGCCAGCTTTTTCACCGAGTCATCCGTGAGACGGACACAGCACCCAAGGTCAATATATCGAATTCGGTTACATGCCAGAACGAGCTTTATGACGGCCGCATCTGTGATTTGACTGCAATGCCCTAGATGTAGATAGTGGAGATTTTTCCCGAGTCTGCTGATAGCTGCAACGGCTGCATCCGTTAAGCTCCTACATTTTGCAAAAACCAAGTTTCTCAGCTTGGGAGCCACGTCGATTATTTTCTCTACGGCACGGTCAGTGAGACGGCCGCAACTGGTGAGATCGAGAATGCGTAGATGTTCGTATGTGTGAACAGGGGGTAGGCCGAGAAAAGCCATATCGGAAATCAGTTCGCAGCTCGCCAGCCGTAGTTCTCGGAGAGACTTTTCGTTTGCAAATAATGCTCGAACAGGTTCATCTCCAATCTGTATGCAATGGTGGAGGTCGATTTCGAGAAGGCTCCGGCAATTCTCCGCAAAAGCCATGACTGTATTATCTTCAACTTGATCGCAATCGTTCAGTTTAAGCTGTACATATTAGTGAAAATGGAGGCATTTGGAAAGGAATTTGTGTTTACCCTTTTGATGTTCTTGCAGTTGCTTGCAACTGCTATTAAGGATTCGTTGCTAATCTTCTTACACTGGGAGACGTTTAATCCTTGTAAACGTTTGCAGTGATCTGCCAAAGTAAACATAGAAACCTCAGTAATCTCATGGAGACCCGAGATATCTAGTGCCAGGAGATGGGAGCTATTTCTTAGGAGCCCCTGAAGCCCTTGGTCTGTGATATTACGGCAGAGTGTCAAGGTTAGCCGCTCGACACGGCTACAATTCATAAGGGGTTCAACGCTGCCATCGCTAACCTCATCAGACAGAGAAGCGAGATTTATCCTCTTGATGAAATCATGGTATGCGAAATACGCGTTTGGGGTAGACAGTGTGTTGCATATAAGACGATATTTGTCCCATTTCGAAGCGGCAGGCCGATGCCAAAGAAGGTCGACGCAATTCCGTGACCATCGCTTCGATACCAACATGCAACTCAGCAGATCTGTAGGGGAAGCAAGTTTCGCGAATACGGCGATGAGGACTTCAGCCGGCAGACAGTCGACAGGAGCTTGACAGACGACTTCCGATACTGCCATATCTTGAAATGTTGGAACCCCTATCGACGACTGAGAATCGTTGTTTCCCGCATAGAAATCGGACTCTTCGGCATCGTCAGCTCGGGCTGGAGAGTTGCTCGAGGAGGACTGCGAGTCGCCTTCTGCTTCTGCCGTCATGGCTCGATAGGTTAGGTGGGTATCAATCGGCGATAAATTTGGTGATGTGCCCCTCATGGCGATGATCGAGAGAAGCGTTTGCAAGAAAGTAAGAGCGACCTATTTCGTAGCTCGGGTTGGGGATATTCGAATATTGCTAGGCCGATAGGAGTGGCTAGAGATTGGTAATGAGGCGGAGATCCGTGAAAGAGACGTTGCGAATCGGGGGGAAATGCCGGCGAGCCTCAGCCTCGTTCAGAACGACAGGAATGTTGCGTTGGCCGGTGAATCTCGATATAGAGACCGGACCTCAAGATCACGTCGTACTGGAGGGTCGGCGGAGGCAGTGTCCTTCTGAGTGTTCCGCAGCCCTCTCTGGATGTGCCGCTGGGTGAGGTTTGTGATGAGACTATGGTGATGTTTGAGTAGTGATGCAGAAGTCGTTCAATGCGATCTGCAAGGCGTTGATTGGGTTCGCTACGTCGCCCTACTTGCACGTGAGCGCTGTATCATGGGTTGCCTGCCTGCCTTTCGAGTTATTTTTGGAAGGGAACGAACGTACTTCGCTATCTCCCGAGCTCATTCGCATTTACCCCGAGCAATGTTGACTTGTTGTTGACAAGTTTGCTTCTCAGGCGATTGATTGATTTTTATTGAATTCCACCAACTCATACGACGAGTCATAGTCTAGAACACCGAAGGGCGATCTGTCGGCTATGGGCGCGTAGCGTTCCCGTGGTTGGCAGTAGTGCAGTAGTCGGTTGGATGTGTGTCATGCTCGTTCCTCTCGTGCTTTACTTCTTTTTATTATGTCGAATTCGACGTTCACTACTCTTCCAGTAATCATGTCACTTTTGTTGAATGCGGAGGCTAGCCCGCTAGCCTTTCTTACATCTTTAACTTTTTTTTTTGGAGTCGCATCTTACATTGAACTTCTTGACTTTTTAGGGGAATATATTCGGGGGCGTTTCCTCAAGCTGTGAGCTGAGAGCCCTAGTGGATTTCAGCTTTGAAATCATGTTGATTACGAGAAATATTAAAAATGTAAGAGGGATATCGATGATAGAGCGGCTGAACTTGGGATTCTTACTTAGAGGTTTACAGGCCTCATTTATTCCAAGCAACGCGCTACTGTGCATTATAAAGTCCAGCTAACATAACGAGAGAAGTCCTAGCTCCTTGATCACATCCTTCATTGGCCGACCCAATCTAGCGGTCGATCTCAAAGTCCGGGCTAGACGCATCAAGGGTTCTACCTACTCCCATATTCACCCCAAACTATCCCTCCAAGCCTTTCAAGTACCTTGGAAGCATGAAAACACATTGCACATAACCTCCTTCGAAATAGCTCTATTTTAGGCGGGAGATCGCGGCCGAGGAACCATCGGATTGTGGCGTGGTTCCGTGCGGCCACGCCTTCCCCAGATTTCGCTTCTGCTCCCGATCTAATCCAAGCGCCTTTTCGGCCTTATACTTCTCGTCCCCTCCTTCAACACAACCATCAACAATGTCTTTCCGAACGCCCTATCTACAAGCGTCACGGCTTTTACGCCCTCACCTCCAGCCCCAAACATGCCTTCGCCTAGGCTCCCGAATGGGACCACAATCCCAATTCCTCATCAATACTCACCTCCGCTCCCTCTCCACCCAACCCGCCCAACCCAAGCCCCATCCCTCTGAAGACCCTAACCTCGATCCCATGGACCCCATCGTCCTTCATCGCATTGCTGAGGAGCGCCGGGCATACTACAAACGCCGCTCCTATTACGCTGCTTTTGGTACTGTCTGCGGCATGATCGCTATCTGGGGAATCGCAATGCAAATCCCGCTCGATCCTCCCAACTCCAAGGACCCCTCCTCCGAAAGCTTCTCTGGCGGCAAGCATAAGATGGATTCTGGACGTCGGCCTGACGATCCGCTGGTTGTTCTGGGCCGAGAACGGAAGATTGTGATCCAGAAACTGGGGGAGGAGCCGGAGGAGAAGGTTGATATTGTGCCGACGGGAACAAGCCACGTCCCTTTTTTCCCACGAGTATTAGCATTCTATGACGATCAGAGAGAGAAGATTGAGGGTGGGAACGATGTTGGGCCGGGTGTTGGAGACGACCGGCTCGTCGAATACCAATTACTGGGCTTGGGAATCCGAACGGTCAGTTTTGTAGGGATACAGGTGTACGTGGTAGGCATGTACATTGCAACAGATGACATTGCCGCCCTTCAGCAAGCATTGATTAGGAAGGTGGAGAAGGGGGCTACCGCTCTTGTTGCTGGCGAGAAGGAGGAGCTTGTGAGGAGGCTTTACGACCCGGAGGAGGGGACTAAAATTTGGAGCGAGGTGTTGCAAGAAAGTGACTGTAGGACGTTGATCCGCATTACGCCCACGAGGAACACAGATTTCCACCATCTGAGAGACGCATGGGTGAGGAGTTTGACGAATAGGTCGGTGCAGGACAAGGAGTACGGGGATGAGAAATTTGGACAGAGTATCAAGGACTTGAAAACTTTGTTTAATAGAGGGAATATACCTAAGGGAAAGGAGCTACTGTTGAGTAGGGATAGGGTGGGGAAGTTGGCGATCTGGTATGATGATGGGAAGGTGGGGGCTCAGAGGTTAGGAGCAATCGATGATGAGAGAATTAGTAGGGCCTTGTGGCTAAATTATCTGGGAGGGAAGACGGTGGCGAGTGAAGGGGCCAGGAAGAGTATTATCGAGGGGGTTATGGAGTTCGTAGAAAGGCCGGTAGGGACGGTTGCAACGCAGGTTGTATAATGTATCAACAAACCATTTCACATCGAAAATATCCATGAAAAAGGAATAACATATTACTTCGAGCATTCTTTATTTTGTATCCTCTAAATCATCTAGGACTGCCTCCTTCGTTTCGCTTATCATATACAGCACAGTGAGACATGCAATCACAACACCGTCGTTTGTTCCCTCGATCTGAATCGCATCCTCATATTCGTTCCATCGTCATCGACATGTCCTAAACTGCACCAGCAGTCTTCAGCAATTGCGGGAGAACGCTCTTCTTTGCTTGCAAGTCCGAGTTCCCTCCAATATGCTCTCGACTGATGTAGATATTCGGAACGGTCGTCTGGCCATTGATTTCTTTGAGAGCAGCTTGGATATCGGCCCCGTCGTCTACGCAAAACTCCTATCAGCATGATAATTCCAAAACCAACTTGCTATTTCATCCATCCCGAGGGAGACTGTAGGGGAGAAGGCGGGGAGGGAGCGCATACCAACTTGGTCCAGCTCGATGGAATAATACTTCGCACCCAGATCGTTCAAGAGTTGCTTCGAAGCCTTGCAGTATGGGCAATACGACTTGGAGAACACAGCTTGGAGTTTCCATTAGCACGATCTGTCGCGAAGAACGGGGCCCGGAACAGACAACATACCAACGGCATTCTCGTCAATGATCTTCTGGACCTTGGTCTTGGCGGCAGACATATTTGCGGGATTCACAGATCTTGAAAGGAAGAAGCGGCGTAGGAAAGACGTGGTGGGCAACGTTTGATGGTTGTGGGTAAAGAGGAGGGGAGAGGTATAAGGCGAACGGATGAGGTCTTGGAGGAGGGGTTATATAGCTGCTAGTTGACGTGCGGTGCAAATGGCGAAATTGTGGCCGGAATAGGGTGTTTTTGATTAGTGATTGGTTGTGGTCTGGATGGTGACTGCCGTTTTGGAGGGAGATGGAGAATGACGCAAGGACCTGGCCTGGTGGACGGAAAGTGTGCGCTGACAAAGCCGATATTTTGCGTATTGCATATTTGGAATTATAAAAAAAGGTTGGTAGGTCCTGGATAGCCCGGTTTTACGCCAGAGAAAAAAAGAAAAAAAGGAAAAAAGGAAAAAAGAGAAAGGAGAAAAAAAAAATTACAATCAATCTACCGTATATTATATTCACCCAATCTGACGCACGTCCTGACGCAGTGAAGCTCTAGAAGTCACTACCGCAGACTCCAAGATCTGGCTGGAGCTACCTGGCCCCGGACCGCACTAGAGCTGTATGCTAGAGGCGTCTGCAATGATGACAAAGATCCAATGCAAACAAGCTGCAACTTAACTGCTTTGCTTTGTTGGCACAACTAGGGAGGAAGGTCAGCCAGCATCGGCACCGGAGAAGGACGAAGAAGAGCCCCTCGTCGACGCTGGAGTGTTTGAGATGATGATGATCTCGAGTTCGTGGCCATTGTTCTAGACATGCAAAATATGAAATACGATAGCCCGACCCAGTACGCGTCGTGACCTGATCATTCATCACTCGTAGACGAGAAATTCGCACCGTACCGACTGTATCTTCTGCATCCACTCAACCCCCCGCCGCAATAGCGAGAGATGGACCTCGCTTCGACCAACACCAACACTGTCCACTCCCGCTGATCTCGAGTCGAGTCCAACTTTCTCCAAACCCATTGGCGATCAATTGGCCGTGGCATCGGACCGCCCACCTGACTCGTTCCTCTCCAAGGCACACGATAACAATCAAGTCGCTGCAGCGTTCCATCTGCAGGACTTATAACAAGGTGGCCACCTCTATGCCCGTGGCATCGCAAGGTGCCACCCTGTTGTCATCCATTGTCCAGCGCCTTCCTGACTCCCTCCAGACCTACCTCGATATCTCGCTCCAACGTCTGCAGTCCGCATACAAGTCGCTCCCGCCCGGCACCAGGACCTACCTCGACACCGCTGCCCGGTACGCACACCTGGACCACATCGACAGCGCCTCCTCCACCTTCGCGGGATTCTTCGTTCTTCTAGCAACGGTCGTAGCGATGAGCAGCTGGGGTCGCTCGTTCTGGGGCGGTGCCGGAGCACGATTGTCCCCCTTTGGAAGTCGAGCCTACCCACCAAACGTTACCAATGACGATTTCTCATACATCACGTCGGAGGATTTGCAGCAACCGGGTCGGACGTACGACCCACAATCCAGACCTCCCCCATCGTTAGCAGCGGAGGACGATGTGCTATTGATCAAGAACAAGGGGGTCACATATCCGCTCAAGTTCCCGGCCTACAGCATTGGAGATGGCAAGCTGCAGGTGCGGGACGTGAAGGAGCGCGCGGCGACGATGATGAACCTGCCCGATGGGAAGAGGATCAAGCTATTGTACAAGGGGCAGCAGCTCAAGGAGGATTACAAGCCGTGTCGGGATTACAGTCTAAAGAACATGAGTGAGGTGCTGTGCATAGTTGGGGATGCGCCGGAGGAAGAGGAAGAATCGGATGACGGTGGCGAGGATGTGCAAGCTGGGGGGATTTTTAAGAAGAAGAGGAATCGGAAGAGCAAGAAGAAGGGGAAGAAGAAGGATCCCAATCTGAGTCCGGATACCGGGGCCAGCTCGACGAATTCGAGGACGGATTCTCCGGTCCCTCCCAAGACGGCGGTGGAGAAATTGCAGACTATCTCGTCGCACTTCCACACCAAGATATTACCTCTGTGCGTCCAGTTCACAGCTGCCCCTCCAACGGACCCCAAGAAGAAGGAGTTTGAACACAAGAAATTGAGTGAAACCATCATGAACGAGGTTTTATTAAAGCTCGATGCGGTGGAGACGGAGGGTGATAATGAAGCCCGGGAGAAGCGAAGAGCGTTGGTTAGAGAGACCCAGGGCGTATTGAGCGGGCTTGATGCCAAGATGTCATAATAATTTCTGCTTTTCTACACGGGCTTTTGTCTTACACACTTCTCGAGAGCCGATTTTACGAGTCTTCTTGGTTCGTCTGCATTGCATTGGGATGATGCTCTCCTATGGGAGGAGGGATTCAGCGCGGCGTTTCAAGAATTTGTTGGCACGGACGGAGCTAGCAGATAGATGGATATCACGGAGTCTGCGAGAGATAATTCTCGAAGAATGTCATCCTCTTCTGTTGGGCAGCTCGACTTTGGCCTTTGATCAGGTGGTGTTGCTGGGTGGTTACAAGACATGGACGGGTGGGGATCATGGGGCTCTGTACTGTACAAAGACAGGGTTGATAGAGACAAATATTATCTCGCGATGTCTGCGTGAAAATCAAGGCTTGAATCTTCTCATGTGATTTGATAATGTTGCAGGATGAATAGGGATCTGTAGATGCTGAACTGTTGCGGTGGAAGTCCAGATGGAAGGGCGAGATGGTGGCTTGGTGTTGGGTCGTGATGGAACAAATGCAGGTCAAACCCAAATCTATCCGTTCGCATCAAAACCCGAAAATATCCAAACCCCAGTACATGCGAACAAGTATCAACTACGAATTAAAACCTCACTTTAAATTGATTAAATCTATTTTAATCCCGAGTTTTCCAACTCATTTGATTCTATTTTTCCAATTTTCGCAAATCAGGGTTTGTGGGCCCTAATGAGGCTCCGCTCCGTTCTCGCTTAGCCGAACCACGTTAGCGTAATCACAAATCGCCAGTGGACTTCGCGATTTGAAAGAAGACCAGGAATAAAACAACGACTCAACGACAAATCGACAACACGCCTCCACCATCACGAAGGTAGAGGATCCGCCAACCTTTCGACATTTGTCTTCTCATTTCCCGTGAAGTAGGGCAAAGATGTCGACCTTCGAGCAAGTCGTAAGTCAACCCATCCCGACTGCAACTTGCGATCAACCGCCGCGAGGAGTCTTCTACTGTTTGGAAGCGGAGGAGGTTGCGGAGGACCCAAGCTGATCTCATTCTCTCTACAGATCACCATCGATGGCAAGGGCCACCTCCTTGGTCGGCTGGCCAGTACAGTGGCTAAGCAATTGCTCAATGGCCAAAACATCGTCGTTGTGCGATGCGAGGCTCTGAACATTTCTGGAGAGTTCTTCCGTGCGAAGCGTACGTTTACACCCGAATCCTGGCGCGAGTTTGTTATGGAGGGCGAGAGCAATCGGAGGGCGGAGACTGGAAGTTGGAAGAAGGATATAGACTAACTCGGATTTGCACACAGTAAAGTACCACGCATACCTCCGAAAGATGACCCGATTCAACCCAACCCGAGGAGGTACGTCAATGGCCATATCCCAGCTCTCAGCTGCCCAGGTTTCACGAGCACCAAAATTCTAACAATATACAGGACCTTTCCATTTCCGTGCCCCGTCCCGAATCTTCTACAAGACCGTCCGTGGTATGATCCCTCACAAGACCGCCCGAGGCGCTGCAGCAATGGAGAGACTCAAGGTTTTCGAGGGTGTCCCACCACCATATGACAAAGTCAAGCGCGTTGTGGTTCCCCAAGCTCTGAGAATCTTGAGACTGAAGCCTGGCCGAAAGTATTGCACTGTTGGCAGATTGAGTCATGAGGTCGGCTGGAAGTACCAAGATGTTGTGGCGAGGTTAGTACATTGGGAGGCTTGGATTGGAAGCGCGAGCTAACTTCATCCATTAGACTTGAGGAGAGACGGAAGGTCAAGGGTGCCGCATACTACGCACGCAAGAAGGCTGCCCGAAGACAACTTTCGGATGCTCAAAAGAGCGCTAAGGTTGACACTAAGACTAAGAAGCAGTTGGCTGAACTCGGCTACTAGACATCACGGAGTTTATTTTTCGCATCGTCTGGCTGGTTGGGGTTTGGGCATGTTCACGTTTTCTTTTCACGTCAATGCTTTGTTCAACCCACTGCGGGTGGTTCCCAAAGCTGGTTCGTTACCATCAACTTGGCACGATTCACACGGTTGCGAACATCGACAGGGCAAGATGGGAACACGGCTGTGTATAAGCTTCGTCTTGCATTCTGCGAATAAGGAATGAAAATCAGAATAAAGAACATAATGAATCTGGGGTCGTGGTGACAGTATGGCAGCGAACAAAATTATGGACTTACTGGTTTTTTAGTGCTCTGGGGTTTAGAAGGCAATAAATGATACCTGACTGGCCATGGCATCCCGAATTTTTGACAATTGCAGTTATGCAGGTTGTGGACGACTTTTACTACCCAAACCTTGCGAAGATATTTCCGGTCCCACGTCGCACAAGGCCTCAGCCGTCAACAGAGTCAAAGGACTCGAGAGTCTTGAACGCTGGTAAGCTTCCCGGCCGTGCCCTTAAGTCCAGCACAAATTATGACTTTCAAAACCCATTGCCCATCTAGTCTATGACTACCAGAAAGTTAGACCAAGGTTAGTGCAGCTTTGATCCAACCGATATCGGTTAATTATGGTCGAATTCCTCGGAACATGTTCCACCCCTCCGCACCCGATAGCCTCTATTTACCTTCTCTCAGCCTCGTATTTCCTGTTTCTGTGTATCCAATTATGTGTAATTTACGCTTTCCCCATATGTGCGGTACCGCAGATACCCCAAGAAGATCCCACTTGTCCCTTGTGCCGAGGAAGTCATTGGCCAATGGGGAAAGGCGTTACCCCACACTACGCTAGTGTGCAACCTCCCCCAGTGCAGTGCACAACAAGGTTTCAGCATTCAGGTCCATAAGTAGTTGAGGATGTCTGTCTGCTCAGCTTGTTCGTTATCTAGGCTTTGCTTCTTTCTTGATTTCACGTTGAAAAGTGAAATTTTGGGTTAGGAGGGAGCTAGGAGCAAGCAAGGGAGGTTCTGCCTTGCTGCACGAAGTCGGAGCTCGAATTTACTCTTCACAATTCCTCTAGCCCGTGCCTGTTTCCATCCGGATTCGAAATGTCGCCTCCATCCTCTCGACTCCAACGCCTGACGGCGCACTTTCTACCCTCATCCTCACCCTCTCCCGCTGATGGCAAAAGTGAGAAAGAGACCTATGAGCATAATCACCACATCCACCAGCTGTCCCCGACGTTCTTCCTCCCCCGTGCTGCGGAGATAGAACCGGATGCGGAGGCGATATATCATGTCACGGCGAACGGGAAGGTTCTGAGGAGGAGTTATGGGGTATTTGCGGATCGGTAGGTCCACTAACTCTCTTTCCTTTCTCTTCTTTTGGTGTTATGGGGAAGCTCAAGCATCTAAAAATCTATTTCATAGTTTTCTCTATGTGGAAATGATACAGAGTTAATTTACGGGCGTCGATAGGGCAAGAGGACTGGCATATTATCTCATAAAACACAATTTCAAGCGAGTTGGCATACTCGCTCCAAACACGCCCGCGTTCCTCGAAAGCATATTCGGTATTGCTGCCGCTGGAGCAGTTAACGTAGCTGTCAACTATCGGCTAAAAACTGAAGACATCTCGTACATCTTCACCTTCGCAGAGGTAGATTCCATAATTGTAGACCAGGAGTTCGTATATCTGCTCGACGAATTTAGAAAGCAGAAACCGGATATACCGCTCATCATCGACACGGACACCGATGCCACCGAAGGCCAACTGTCGGGACCCTTCGATGAGGCGGTGCTGGAAGGGTTGACGTTGGATAAGCAGAACGGGGCAAAGGGGTGGGCGGGGTTGAAGGCGCAGGTTGAGGATGAAGATGATTGTCTTGCGATCCCATTCACAAGTGGGACGACAGCGCGGCCGAAGGGGGTGGTGTATACGCATCGAGGGGCGTACCTTGCAGCGCTAGGGAACGTGGTGGAGAGTGGGTTGAATTATCAGAAGGGCCGGGCGGGATATCTATGGACGTTGCCGATGTTTCATGCGATGGGGTGGAGTATGTGTGCTTTTCTTTCGTGGCGGGGAGGGAGGTGGTGGGAAGGAGTGAGATTTGATTTTGATGTTGGAGCTTAGCTTATGCTCTTTTTTCTTAAGTCCTTTTCTCCTCTTTCCTAGAAACCTAGCTCTCTCTTCTTACTCTTTTGCTTGGTCGTTGGGGGTAAAGGGCGAAGTGTATTCATGTACTTAAATCATCCCCCGTTAACTTGAGTTTTATGCTAATATCACATGTTTTAGCTTTCCCTTGGGCTGTTACAGCTGTGAGGGGGACACACTACTGTCTTCGAAAAATCGACTACCCGCTCATTTGGTCCCTCCTCAAGTCCGAGCCTATCACGCACTTTAACGCCGCGCCAACGGTCAACACCCTCCTCTGTGCATCTAAATATGCAGCTAGACTTCCGAACACAGTGAGAGTTACAGTTGCGGCAAGTCCTCCTACTGCGTATCTGTTCAAGACGATGACAGATTTGAATTTGGTATGTTCCATTTCAGTCGCTTAAAGCGTGTTTTGGAAGTCAAGTCACTGTGCTATCACAAACTTCTCTATTAGTCCTGTTGGCTTGGCCCTCAAGGAGCTTCTTAGGTCAACTAAACCCGATTCAAAAGCAACCTGCTAACTATGCTTTCCACCCGCAGCTACCAGTCCACGTCTACGGTCTCACAGAAACTTACGGCCCGATCACAAAGGGCTATCACATGCCCCTCTGGGAAAGTCTCCCCGAGAAGGAAAAGTACGCAAGAATGGCAAGACAAGGGCACGGCTTTATAACGGGACTGCCCGTGCGAGTTGTGAAGACGGATTTGCCGGAAGGTGTGCTAGTTGATGTGCAGAAGGATGGGAAGGAGATTGGGGAGATTGTGTTCTTTGGGAATATCTGTGCCAAGGGGTATCATGATAATCTTGAGGAGACAAGGAAGCTGTTTGCGGGCGGGGGGTTGCATAGTGGGGATCTAGCTGTGTGGCATGAGGATGGAAGCATACAGATCTTGGATCGGGCGAAGGACATTATTATTTCTGGTTTGGTCTTCCCTTTCCCTTCTTCTTTCAATTTCCTTCTCTCCCACCTCGGTTTTCATATGCCGACTCGGATGACAAAGATCTTGAGAAGCGGGGGCTGAAGCTAATATGAACTGAATAGGAGGCGAGAATATCTCCTCGGTCGCGCTCGAATCGATGCTGATCCAGCACCCGGATATCCTCGAGGCAGGCGTCGTCGCGGTGGCGGATAGCCACTGGGGCGAGAGACCGAAGGCGTTCGTGACGGTGAAGGAGGGGCGGCGGTTGAGCGGGCAGCAGGTGATTGAGTGGGCAAAGAGTCCGGAGAGCAGTATTAGTAAGTTCATGGTGCCGCGGGAGGTGGAGATCGTAGAGGAGTTGCCGAAGACGAGCACGGGGAAGGTGAAGAAGGATGTTTTGAGGGCGTGGGCTAGGGGGGAGAGGGAAAGGGCATGACTTGGGAAGGAGATTGGATGGGGGGCGGCCTTGAAATTAGAGAAGGGCTTGTGCTATCTGAGCGACGTAAAATTAAACTAGATAGAAATATTTATTTATCACAGACTGTAGCTTTGAAGCCCTGATATAGTATTTCTAATCCTTGTTTCTTGTACATGGCCGTACGTAAATACATATTCCTACCCTCTAAGATAAAAAACCCTCTAACGCCATCTTGATGATTTCCTGGCCCTTTCCCCCGCCCATACCCAAGGATATAAATATATCTATTCTAACTAAAGTTTCCAAAATACTATATAGCAAAGCAAATACTAGTATATAACTCCTAGTGAATCAGAAGTTACCTTTGTGTGCGCGATGTTGATGTTGATGTTGTTTTACGGGATGAGGAGGTGGAAGTACGTTTTGTGCTCGAGGATGGGGATGGGGATGTAGATTTGCGGGATGAGGAGGTGGAGGTGCGTTTTGTGCTTGAAGATGAGGTGCTTGAGCGTTTGGATGCGGTGCTTGAGTATTTAGATGTGATGCTTGATCGTTTGGACGAGGAAGAGCTCTTTAAGCTTGAGGATGTACTACTCGAATGCTTGGATGTAGAAGTCTTGAGGCTAGATGACGAACTCAAACGAGTAGATACAGTGCTAGTACTTGTTTTCCCCACACAAGAAATCTGGGCCCCGTTTCGAACCAACACTTCCCCGACTCCCCCACATCGGACACAACTTCCCGCAAATTCGGTTCCGCATTGCCCTTGGCCGGCACTTACATACCCGGCTGGACACTCACAACAGCTCCACCTCCACTGGTATTTCTGCCAGCTGCACCCGGTGGAGCATGTCCCGCCGGCTACGACGCCGCTAGAGCCGAGTCGGGGGCCGTTCATCACCTGGGTGAGGGAGCAGGTTGGGGGGGACGTGATGTCGCGACATGGGTTGTAGATGTTTTGGCAAAGGCCGGTGGTGGTGATAAAGGTTTTGTCGAAGCAGGTGCCTTCGCAGCAGAACTCGGAGGCGCCGAGGGATTGGGAGGAGGTGCAGGTGGTGGTTTCCACCGCGTATTCGAGGGCGGAATATGCCTGGTGGACGAGGATCGAGAGGGCGACGGGGAGGAGGAGAGTTGATTTCATGTTTAGGGAGGAGTAAGAGATACAATGGGGTTGGATCACCGGGGGTGAGAGATGAACAGAGAAGAACAGAAGGTCAAGTTATCTGGGGTAGGGGAGGGATGGAACCCGCCTCCATATCTGTCGTGTGTGCCGAGACATGTAATTATGTTGGGTTAAGGAATGAACAGATGCGGGGATTAACGGTCTAGAAGAGCTCTAGACACTATAAACGAGAGGGAAACAGACGTATCAAATTTGTTGAAATGATTAGGGGGGTGCTCGAGCCATTTGAGTATAGTACCAGCAACGGTTATTGCCAGTTATTCCCAATCGAGCAGCTTTGGTTGGACTCGACGGTATCTCCCCATGAAAATGTAACCAGCAGTTGACTGTCTGCCCTTGGGAAATAAGTAGCAAAATTTATCCTACTCTCCCTTCAATATTTACATCCAACATTTTGTTATGGTAGCTCAATATACGCATTGAAATATAACTGAGAGGCTTGAGACTAAGACCGGGTTATATTACCTCACTTGAAGCCACCACATAGCCCAAAAGCATGATTGATTCCACAGACTTTCTTACTTATGAGACTCTGCTAGTTCCCCAAAAGCAACAACTACCTTGGAGGTGGTCCCTTCCTCTCCTATACCCACTCTTATCTTTCTTTCTGCTCTTTACTCAGCTGAGTAATTACCGCAATGAAAATGCAGCCCAGGTCCACTTTCCTGTGCCACAGAGCAGGTATAGCAGCTATCTAGCAATAGCAGAAACCATTTGAATCGCCTTTCTCGCCTCCATGATGAGATGGGGCATATCGAGAGATACAGCAAGGATGGAGACAAGACAATAAGTGTTTGATAATGGGAATTTAGCATCATAAACTTCGATAAACAAGAATTACCAAACACATATAATTCAAAACAGGGCGAGAATAAAATCAAGTTCGTATAGCTTGTATACATTTCAGGATGTATTCAAGGGATGGAGGAAGTTGCGAGGTCGTTGAGCACCCCTGCCACATTTGAAGCTAGCGCGGCAAAGCTCCCCCCACCTCTCTCGCCAGCTCTTCATCCTATGTATTGTATCGGAGCACGCCAGGAATCGCTTCTTTTATCTTCTGTTTCGTTATCCTACTCTCCTGCTATACTATTGCACCTAACTCTCTCCTCCGATGACATGCTGAGCCATGCTGCCGGCTATGAACAAAATCAAACGAACGCGGTTCGTCGGCGGTTACGTCTCACTAGACGACGGCACCCTCAGGGAACATTCGCAATTGCACCAAGAACAGGGCTCAAAGTGTTTCAATCCCACCTCTTTCGGCTCTATGGCTGTCACCGGCCTCATCGTTGTTGTGTATCTCGCTATTTTTACCTCCTTGCTCTTTATACACGAAAACGTCCCCGCCGCACCGGCAAATCCCACCTTGTATCGAGGTCTCAACCTCACTGAAGCTTGGCTCGACTTGGAGGAATTGAGCAATGGATACCACCCATTCAATAGCCGGAGGAACGACGAAGTCAGGAATTGGCTCTTGGGGAGGATTGAAAACATACTGGACAAGAATGGGGTTGACTACAAAACGGATACTTCCCAATCGGTCACTCAGAGTACTAGGACAGCTACCTCGTTCGGGGTCGCCCAGTACTCTACAGATACCGATGAGCCCACTGCAACACGTTTGGAAGGTGTCAAGCCCCAATTGGCTGGAGAGCACGACGAGCTCCGAGTTCGGGCCCCATCCCCGTCTGCAGTGATTTTTAACGATCTCAATTCCAACTACACAAGCACTGCGCTTGTCAACATTGGACAGAGCGGTAGAAAATCGGGGACCAGCACATATTTCGAAGGCAATAATATCATCGTGTATATCCGCGGGACCGAAGATGAAGCAGGCGATTGGTGGACAACATCACCCCAGTTTGGCAAGCAGACTCGTGGCAGAGGAGGCATTATGGTCAATGCACATTTTGATAGCGTTTCTACAGGGTTTGGAACTACAGACGATGGAATAGGTATTATCACCACATTACAGCTGATCAAATACTTCACGACGGAAGGAAACACGCCAAAGCGAGGGCTTATAGCGCTCCTCAACAATGGCGAGGAGGATGGCCTTTATGGAGCTAAGGCATTCATTTCTCATCCGATGGCATCATTCGTCCATGCCTTCCTGAACCTAGAGGGTGTTGGCGCAGGGGGTCGAGCAACATTATTCCGAAGTACAGATACAGAGGTGACTCGCGCGTACAGCCAAGCTCAGCATCCTTTTGGCAGCGTGGTAAGCGCTGACGGCTTTGCACTTGGCTTCGTGAGGAGCGAGACGGATTATGTTGTATTTCGTGCGGAAGGGTACCGTGGCCTAGATGTAGCATTCTGGGAGCCACGAGCCAGATATCATACCAACCAAGATGATACCAAGCATACCTCCAAGGACTCCTTGTGGCATATGCTTTCTGCTTCGGTGGAGACAGCCAAATACCTCACTTTCCAAACCAACGAGTTCATTGGCTCACGTGGGGATGATGACAAACGCAAAGTCAGGAATGGCCATGGTACAGACGGCGTATGGTTCGATCTCCTTGGGATCTTTATGGTTGTCTTTGGACTCAGAACGCTTTTTGCCTGGTCAATGGCTTTATTGATCGCCACGCCAGTAGTTTTACTGATCGTTACCATAATCTTGAATGCAAACGACAAATACTACCTCTTTACTGGAACAGTCACCACAGTAGCTGGTTACACTCCTGAGGGTCAACCCCGTGAGGATCAGATCAGAGATTTGAAGGGCATGTGGGGATGCTTCCGATTTTTAATCGCTCTGGTTGTGTCCGTTGGCCTGACTTTCGGCGCGGCATTTCTGGTTCAAAAGTGGAACCCCCTGATTGTCTATTCATCGCAGTATGCCGTTTGGACTATGTCACTTAGCCTCTTTTTCTGTTCATTCTGGAGTATCATGTCGATTTTTAATCTGTGGAGACCATCCGCGCTTCATAGACTCTACTCTTTAATATGGATGTTTGCTCTCGGTTGGGTTCTAACGGTAGCTGCTACAGTCTGTGAGGACCGGTTGAAAATTAGCGGCGGCTACATGTTCATCATATACGAGTCTGCGATCTTCCTAGCGACTCTCATTGGCCTCTGTGAGCTCTTTGCACTTCCAAGAAAAACCGATCCGCAAGAATGGCTTGACGATGATGATGATCATTATAGACGTAGTCCAAGGCTCATACCTAGAAACGATGGAACTGACGGAAGTCCTACTGAAAACAGTCCTCTTCTTCCTGGGACCTTCAATTCGACCTACCAAAATATCCAGCAGCAGAACATTAATTTCAGACGCCAGCAGAATGATGGTCCATCATCGCCCCAAGCCACTGATCAGATTGACGGTGCTAATAATTCATCTATACACGCATATGATCCCCGTGATGTGCGACATAGAGCTTATGGAAGAGAACAAAAATGGTCAGGTAAACTGCCAACTTGGACTTGGGTTCTTCAGTTTCTTATTCTCGGGCCCTTCATACTGGTTTCCATCGGACAAGTTGGTCTCCTTCTTGTCACTGCCACTGCTCAGACTGGCACCGATGGCTCACCCCTTCTTCTACCATACTTGCTTGTTGCACTTTTTTCATCTCTCTTGATCCTTCCAATGGCACCTTTTATACACAGAGTCAACGCAGTGCTTCCGGCATTCCTGGTCCTAGTTCTTGCTGCTACGTTGTCCTATAACATTCTAGCATTTCCTTTCTCTGAGAACAATCGCTACAAATCATACTTCCAACAAACCGTGGATCTGGACACTGGTCTCAACCATGTTACCTTTGCCGGAATCGAGCGTTACATCCGCGAGATCATCTCTTTCATTCCCTCTGCAGCCGGACAAACCATTGAGTGTAATACTAGGCCAGATATCCGTGACGGTCTTAGCTTTTGTTCATACGAAAGCCTATCACCAAGAGTTGTTGATAATATCAAAGATGGGGTGCCACCAGAGGAAGGCTTCAAAGACTGGTTGACATTCAATGCATCTCGCGTTGCAGGGGAGAACAAAGCCACATTCCACATCTCAGGACTCGAAACCAAAGCCTGCATAATTCGCTTCGATGACCCCTTCTCAGGATTCCGCGTCAAGGGCGCAGCGGCGAACGATGGGCGCTGGCCTAACGTCCCCGAGAGCGGCAGCAATCAAATTAAGCTGTGGCATCGGGATTGGAATCGCGAGTGGGAGGTGGATGTCGAGTGGCTTGTCTCAGATGGGAAGCAGGTTGGGCAAGAGGGTAGGAGTGGGAGGGTTGTTTGCTTGTGGAGTGATCAAAATAAGGTGGGGACTATTCCAGCCTTAGACGAAGCCGTGAGATTTGTGCCAGGATGGACTAGTGTCGTGAAGTTGACGGATGGGTTGGTGGAGGGGAGTAAGGCATTTCAGGTCTGAGAGGTAGAAGTGTGGTTTCGTTTGAAATAATCATTACTTTTGAGGCTTTTTTATAAATCGAGAATGAGCATGGTGTTATTGGAGTCCGGGGAATATGTTATGCAGAGACTGGAGTATCAGCATGGATTATGGGTTATGGAAATTGCACATAGCAAGGTGTTTATGGCGGGTGGATGGGACTGGCTCCTGGGATCATTTTTTATTGTACATTATTATGTTTGTGGATATGGGATGCTGTGCATAGCTTCGACATGGCTTACATGGCTTGTATGGCTATGAAATATCCTATCATTCGGTTCTTCTGACTTGTTGTGCTGTGCACCAAATTCAGGAGTGTTTAGCTTTGGGTTTTTTGCTTTTGGCTAGGCCAAGGACAGCTAGGGTATTCCTCCGATTTTTCCCAGCAAGTACCTCCTATTCTTGATTTGTTGGTAAGACACAAGGTAAGACACAAGTTGAGTTTGTTAGGCGAGGGGACAGCTGGTGGATTGTACAAAGACCCCGTTGTCTCGCTGTCTCTGTTTTCTTTGTGTTTTAGCCATCCCGAAATCTAGGAATAGAGCGGAAATCTGCCGTCCACTATGAGGCTTGTATCATCTATAAAGAACGTCACGCTCTCCCTCCTTTCAACAAACATGTTTACTTCTCTTGCCACGCGGGTTTGTCACTCCTTCGCTTCATTGTTTTGATCCGTTACCAATGGAAGATTGCAGTGCTTGCTATCCTAGCTTTCAGTCTATCTCTTTATTCTGAATATATGTCAGCATCTCCATCATAAAACACCGGTACAGTGCAGAATAGCTGCTGAGACTCTTTGTTTGTCCGTCAGCCGATGGACTGACTTAGATCACAAAAGATCATCATGACTGAAATTTTCTTTACCATTTCAAGAAGATATAAACCTGGAGATCCTGTGGGAACATTATCCTCACAGCAATTCGCTTCCACGCCTTCTAAGAGAAGATTTCACTTTCTGCAATTACAACTTACCCTGACATCGATCCTTCATCAGCACGACTGATAAATCCTCATGGCGTTACCCAACTCATTTTACGAGCCACTCAAATGCTAGCATTGCAATTGGTCTCATTCGTCTACCAGAGAATTTTGTTTGTTCTGCAACGGATGGACTCTACCGTCTCGGGAGAAAGCCTTCGCCTCCATCGAGTGGATAACCTTTGAGATTACGCCAAACCTTTCCAGTAATGCAAAGGCTAATCTAATGTCCGATGCTACGGCCGCCATTATGGGAAATAAAAATGTCGCAATTCTTGGGCTTGAAACTCAGCGCAAGCAGCCGGACAAAAAGGTAGCCTTCCTACATAGAGAGGGAGGCGACAAAAGGCTATCGTTTTCAACAACTCGAAACCATTCCAGCTCTAGAATGTGGGGGAGGATAGTCGACGGGGATCGAATTTGGGAGTCCTTTAAGAAAATAGTAGGAGAGACCACATACTCATGTAAGGGCTTGAAAGAATTTTTGATTTTCTTGATATGAGTACTAACTTGGAGGCCAGTGCCAGCATCCTTTCCACTACCTGAGTGATCACTTTTACATCCCAGAGGGGATATGCGGACGATCGTTGCATTTTCATGTAAGGACTACGCATAGTCACATATTTTCTGGTATGGTTTCTAATCTAGAGGACAGTGCCAGGATTATTTTCAGTGATCCAAGTCCTTTCCAGTGCCAACATTCTCTTCAGTTGCGGGATTCCATTCAATGTTTGCCCGGTCACGTCCAAACGCTGGAGGAGAGAAGGAAAAATTTCATTCGTTATTGGTTATCATGGAGTTAAAACTAAAGCGGGTTCAATTTCAACTGCAGAAAATGTAGCTACAAAGTGGTTTGAAGTGGAGATCATTGAGTGGAACCTGTATCCTTGGAGTCGCGGTCGCTGATTTCCTTAAACCACCTCATGAACTTTCTCGTGTCTTGAGAAAACTTTTTGGAGTCGTCTATTTCATCATCTTCGGAATCAGTTGAATCGACATCAAATACATCTAGATGCTCCTCTTCCACCCCAAAAGCAGTATCCCTATATTCTTGGGCGTATGGTTGGCAGTCACAAAAGGACGGTGGGTAATAGCTATTTGTCGAGTTTGGCATATGCATGCTCATATCATGACTTCCCCCGGTATACCATGCTTTTATAACTGGGTCCACAGCAGTCTCCATAATTTTCTGTCTATTCTTAGAACTGTATCTTTCATCGCTTGATAACTCCAAAAGCTCGCCGCGCCCGTCACGGTCAGCTTCTGCCCACCATGGGAAGAAGCCGGCCAGTTCCCAGTCAATAATTGCCGTGATTTTGAACCTTTTCTCTTCATTTTCATCCGAAAGGAAGATGTTATCGGGATTGAGATCGCCATGACTCAAAACATATGGTCCACCTCTTGGGAAGTTCGCCTTGAGCTAACGAATGGGGTTGGCTGAAGGACATGGTGTACATATACGGATGCCCTCTTTTTGAGTGCCAGGCCAGCCCTTAGCTAGCTACCATGGACTGGATCAAACCTGTGAAAATGATAGGAGGGCGACAAAAAATTGTTTTGTTACAGTACGCAAAGCATGAACTACGAAAGATCAAATACCGAGAAGAAAAGAGATTTGTGTAACTTGCAGGAATATAGCTTTCCGAGCCGGGGGGCTGGATTGGTGATCGGATATGATGCATTTGGAGAAATCTCCGTTCTGTGCTTCTGGACAGGTGTGGGTGAGGCCTTAAAGCTATAGTGCTCAAGACAAGAGAGTGGAAACAATGGAGGGGAATAAAGGATTTGTTGCAAGTCGTAAAACTTTGGGTTTCCGAGGTGGGACACCGGCTTGATTGATTGATAGGTATAATGAAAGGATATTCCCGGTGACTGGATGGGGGAACACAGCGGCTTTTTCAAGGGGCCCCGTCTAATGTCATGGAAGCCAAGAAGTAATAAGCAAGGAAATAATCTAGGTTGTTACAAGTCATAACAAAATAAACTTGCCGGGAGTGAAGGGTGGGGTTGGTTGGAAGCGTTAGACGATGGGAAGAGCATGCCACCATTGCCACCGATACAGCCACTGTTGAGCGATTAACCTCAACGCAGCACCAAGGAAATCAAGGGCAAGGGGAGAAAGTTTTTTTGTTGGAAGTTGCAGAACCCGAAATTCCGAGTCGGAAGATTGGGTTGGCTAAGGAAGCGACGGTATATCTTCTTTGCCGATTCACCGGAGGCCGGATCAACACCAAGCCAATACTAACTACGCACAGGAAGCCAGATGAGAGTTTGTTGCAAGTCGTAGAAATGCGAGTTTTCCGAGCTGGCAGCTCGGGTTGGTTGAGATACGAAAGGGCCGCTGCGAAATGGCAACTCATGCCATAAGACTGACGCGTCTCTTCTCTTAGTCTTAAAATATCGGTCCGGGGCTGGACCGCATTTTGATGGCTCAGACTCAGAAAACGAAGCTGACAAGGTTTTGTTGCAAATCGCAAAAATCTCGCTTTCCGAGGAGGAAGATCGGGTTGGTTGAAAATTCCGATGGGAATGCCACACATGCGGTGATGCGTCGTCTTTGAGGGGCTTCAGCGAGGACTTGTATGTGACGGGACGTTTAAGCGGGGAGAGGAAGAGAAACTCGCTCGCCTCGGGTCGACTTGGGGGATTCGGAAGGGTGCGAATTCCGAGATTGCGCTCCGCCTGGTGAGATTCATGGGGAAAGGCGTACTATGCTATGTGAGTGGCTAGGCATGCGAGATACTCTACCGAGAAACGAACGAAAAGTCCCCGAATGATGTGCTTGTTTGAGTGTCGTGTCCGTAACGCTCTGGGAAGATGTTGATACCGAGATTATGCGAGGAGGCGAACCGAGGGAAAGGGGGAGGGTGCGAGTGATGTGCGGGAGATCGAGCCGGAGGAGATTTGGGAGACTCGAATTTGGGACGCTGCTCAGATGAGGTTGCGAATTAGAGAACACGAGAGAACTCTGGACTAAGGATGATAGCAAATTAATAAAGAAGCTGGACCCAAGAGCCGCTTTGTAAGAGGATCGACGTTCAGTATTGAACCATTTCCGAATATTCTCCTAGATATTACATACCGGTAGGCAGTAGCAGTAGTATAGTTGAAGTATACCTCACCTTCTAAGTTAGCCATATGAGCACTTATCTCATTGAGGGAGCAAAGATAGCTTTCCCCCTCTAAATCTACTAATCGGTACGGAATAAATAATTATTGAATCAAGTTCAAAAGGGGTTCTCTGATTTTTTCTAACGTAGCTTGCTGAGTGAGGTTGTACTAGTAAAGTTTATTCGAGGTGAACGCATTGGGTCTGCTGAGGCATGCATAAGGGGCCTTTGCTTCGAAGTCAAGGTTGTAAACAATTAATCCAAAAAAGAATCCTGGAAGTGGTGAAACATGGTGACGCTGATGGTTGAAAGTGCGATGTGCAACAAAATTAAAAATATATTTGGAAAGTCCCGGTCATGTGAAGCAGCACGTGTGTCTAGAAAGAATTGAGGCGTATCCCGTAATTCTAGTCCATTTTGGAGTTTCAAGGGCACGCAAGAAATGTGGCAGAGGATGGAACATTGCGGATTAGTGGGAGAGATAAGACGTGCCGTGCGTGGAAATTGAGGTTGTAGATTTCAGACTCGGTCCTCACATATAGCTCTCGGGCGAGATCTTAGGACGACCACCTAGCACAAAGGTATTGAGTCGTATTGTAGGCTGATATTATATCCACAATTATGCTCTAGGTGCTAGAAGAATCACTCATGGACCTTCGGGTCCTATAACAACATACAGCTCTGTTTTCCTAGCAAGATTTCGATCCTGAGTCTTGACTTCGTTGTCTACCTCTTCACCAGTAGCAATACTGCCATTGAAACTTGCTTTCCGAGCTGGATTCTCCACTGGGTTGTGGACTACCTTCTCCCCCTCATCATCAGACACCAGAATCTGCTCGTCAATAACCACCACCTCTCCTCTTTCTAAAAATGGAATCGTTCCCATCTTTGGATCTAGAATGCATCCATAATGAGTCGTTTCGTTCGAGGTTGGGAACGCTCTCACCCAGCCCTTCAATGTCCCCTCTCGTACCACCACAACTGGCATCTCTCCTTCTTGCATACTTTCTTTCCATTTACGCTCTTGACGACCTTTAAGAGCCTTCCACTTCTTAGTAACACAGACTCGTCGATCTTCGCTGTCTTCTACGAGGATATCCATGCCAAGAATTTTTAGTTTTTCTGCTTGGTATTTGATGTTGTCAGCCGGGTTGTCAGATGGAGTATCGTGGTTGGTGTGGACAAGGAAGTCTCTTGCTGCGTGGAATTCGCCGCCGATCAGATCTTTCTCTAGAACAACAGCCTGGTCACCGTCACAAAGAAAGAGGTAGCAGGGCGAGGACGGAATACTGCTGAGGGTGACTAAGAAATCGGCGAGTCGTGTTGTAGCAGTATAAGGGTCCGGAAAGAGGACATCTCGGAGAACGGAGCAGATCGACGGGCGGATGCCTAACATGACGGCTATTTGGTGTAGTCGAAGCTTAAACATTGAAGAATGGTGATGTGGCCGGAAATTCAGTGAAACGGATAGATCCTTTCTGTCTTTGTTCAGCGCCTGATTTACTTAGGGAAGGAGACCGCACACCTAACACCTGTTAGAACTCCAACGAATCCGGCGTAGGTAATCGACCTCGCAATGACTTTCTTAGGTTCCTTGGAGTCCGAACGGACAAATTCCAAGACAACCAAGACGGATCTCAACCCAGGCATCTCCCAATCCAAAGTTCGAAAATGCATCATTCGCTTCTCCGGTTCTGGCCCACCCTTCGTCTGCTTCCCGACCGAAGTCATTGCAGCACCACTTGTACATCCCAGCAAAGCATCGAGCAAGACATTTAACGCCACCAAGAGAAAAAAAGAGACCCCGGATGCCTCTGAAATGCCCCTAATCTCTTCTTGCTGCTCCTTCGAATGTACTCTTCGAAGAATCCCGGAAGCTAGGAATTGAATGACCCGTCTTAACCAACGCCAGCTGATGAAAATCTCAAGAATCTCGTCAAAAATCCCCGTGAGATGCTGCATCTTCTCTCCCATTTCAGTTGCGACCTGGATATAGCGTTCTGCTGGTGGGAGTGACAGATCGATGCGAAACGTTGGGATGGGCTCATCTCGCCCAGGTAGCATCGGCGCGGCCATGGTTGCACGGTCGAACTACTTCGCTTTGAGTGATCAATATCAAAGAACTTGAAGAGTGCACAGAGGAGAGAATAAGTGAAAGCATTTCTGGTCAGTATAGTCGTACTCTTGTAAGGCTAACTGCGTGAAAACCAACTCAGCTTTGTTGTGTAAGCTACCGAGACGTTTAGGCAACACCAGGCTGGGACTTCATTGGTAGCTGCGTGCCTATGAGAAAGCTCCAGCCGTGTTTCAACTCACATCATAGCATTTATTGCTTCAAGACCAACGTCGACGATAAGAGTAGAAAAGAAAACTTGCCCTCGACATCACTTTTCCACTTTCATCACAACTCCGTCTACGGAGGAATCCAATAAACACGTGATCATCGCTTGCATGTGGGGCCATCTAAGAAAGTCGCAACTCGACATGATAGGACAATCTGCAAACTCACCCCCAAGGCCAATTGCGAATACTCGTACGCTCACACAATGGGGCCATCTATCTCCAGACCTCGAGATCTTCACTTTGAGCTCTTGTCTGTTGTGCTACTTCTGAGGTCCGACAGCGGGTCCAGAGCCCTCTCGAAATCATGTGGAGCCAATATCAAAGTTTTATACCCAGGTCTTTTTCTTAGCTATTATCTTCCTTTATTTGTCTTCCTCCTCCTGTTTTGTTCCCATGTACTATTAGCTAGGTAGAGGTCAAGATGACTTTTCCAAAACTCTCGCCAACAGATATTCTTTCCCAACCATTAACTCTACCATGTGGTCTGGTTCTCCCAAATCGGCAGGCTCCCTTTCCTAAAAGATTGGAAATGAAACTAATGTTTTGTAGCCTTGTCAAATGTCCCATGCAAGAAACCCTAGCGGAGCCCCCGTTCTATGACCCTCCGATTGAGAAATTCAAGAATCTATACGGGGAATGGGGGCAGGCAAACTACGGCCTCATTATCACGGGGCAGGTGCAAATTGATATTCGGTGTATATCATCACTATTTGGTTGTCTTGTGAGCATGCCTCCGCTGACATGTTCCTTAGACCTTTCAATAGCTGGCGATGTCGTCTGCCACTCCGACTCCCTTTCCTCCCCGCACATTGAGACTTGGAGAGAGTGGGCGCGAATAGCGCAATCTGCTGGTTCACCAACAATTGTACAATTGGCCCACCCAGGACGAATGTCGCCAGCTGGGGCTGGAATTCGACCCCATGATCTAGCCCCTCTCTGTCCTTCCTCGGTTCCCGTCCAACTCGGCGACCGGTGGCTGGACAAGATGGCGGTACAATCTCTCCTCGGCACACCGAAGGCGATGTCCCTAGTCGAAATTGACCAAGTGGTAGAAGGTTGGAAACATGCTGCGCGAGTGGTTAAGGCTGGAGGCTTCAGTGGCATACAGTTACATGGCGCACATGGGTTCCTCTTGAGTCAATTCCTGAGCCCCCATACGAATCGCAGAACGGACGAATATGGCGGCAGCCCCGAAGGCAGAATGAAACTCCTCAAGCGACTCGTTGCCGAGATTCGCGAAGAGATACCTGCTCCTTTCTGCCTAAGCGTGAAGCTAAATTCGGGAGATTACATGGAAACAGGTGGCCTCTCCCAAGACGAAGCTCTAGAACAAGCCCGGTGGTTAGTAACTTGCGGTCTTGTTGACTTTATTGAGATCTCAGGCGGAAACGCTGAGGCACGACATTCAGGGCTTCAAAATTCATTTGGGGGACAATCCATGACCAAAGCACCTAAAATGCGGGAATCAACGAGAATACGAGAATGTTATTTCACAGAGTTTGCAGAACGAGTGGCCAAAATCCCTGGGAAATGTTGTCCTATCCAACTGAGTGGTGGATTTCGCTCTCGAGCCGGGATGGCAGATGCGATACTCAGTGGGGCATGCGATCTCATTGGCCTTGGACGAACAACTGTCCTGGAACCTGATATCCCAAAAAGACTTTTGTTAAACCCCACCTTGACGGATGATGAGGCATTGGCAAGACCGCATATTATCAAGGGGCAATGGTTTTCTAAAATGATACCCATCAAGGTAGTGGGAAGTGGTTTGCCAGTCCAGTTTTTCTATTTTAATATGAGGAGGCTAGGGAACGGCTTGAGGGTGGATCCGGATATAAGTATTCCTGGCATTTTGCTTAGTGGGATTTTGGAAAGCATTTATGGGAAGTTACTTGGGGCCATGAAGAGAGTGAGGAGAATGGTGGGGTGGGAGATCGAGGATCAGAAGATTGATTGAGATGTAAGTGGTATCTCGATTAGATTCGAACGATATGCTGTGAAGTTGGAGTATCAACAGAAGATAAAGAGACATCAGTATTATCGCTCGTCTCTGACGACATATGACGAGGCCCGCATTCTCCGACTTCATTCATGGTCTAGATTTCACGTATACTACATATCAGTTCAATAGGTGTTTCTTAATCAGATAGGTGTTTGTAGTACTTGGCTCTACTATTGGTACCTCAGAAGTCTAGACCTTGATGCGGTGAACATACATTTATAATCCTAAATGATGTATGCACTGTCTTTTATGCAGCACACAGTTTCCTTGATTGATTCAGCTTGATTTGGAGTTTCGTTCTTTATGCATTGGCTTACAGAATGTAAATGTCAATAATGGTCATAGTATTTTGCTCTTCGGGCATCGTATTATCATTCTTACGAATACTTAAGGGTAAAGAGAACTCCCTGCATAGACTCTAAATTTATACTACAGACGTATAGCCTTCTACATCCACCCCCTTTCCTTTATTAGGCCGCTGCCCGCTGATGTGCAGGGCAGCTGCATACATAGCCGCAGCCACAGCCCAGCAGAGGGACCAGAGGAGTTTTAACTTGGTTGGTATGTACACGTGTAGGATTGTGTTCCATGCGTGGCGATAAGAGCCCTTCTTGAACAGTTGTGACTCTACGGGCTAAAAGGATGTGCTAGTGCGCAGTCGCAGCCAAAACTGTCCGCGAGCGTTCACACCTCTTCCTGGTGACCATGTCTCTACCGTCGGCGCGAAACCAGATTTCTAAGTCTTTTGCAATGGGAAAATCTTGTATGCCAATATGTTGAAAGGAGAAATATTCCTGTAAGTGAGCCTTGCGGTATGCCTTGAGGGATTGACATGCTGGCCGAGGTGGCAGAAGTTGTTGGTTTCGGTTTCGGGTTCGATAGGTGCCTGGGGGTTGAACGAGGGGGCGTATAAAACTCTGCTGTTCGCCATGTACCTGTACCTGAATTCTCTGTTGTTGAAGAGCTTGCGATGTAGTACTATGTGCGTATTCTGTTTTTAATGTGTTTATTTATCTTCTTGTCACATGAAAAATCTATATACTTTCCACGAAGGGTCTAGCGGATACATACGAACACGCTGCAATCTTGGTTTCAAGTCCCTATTTTGATCATTACACTTTGTCTTATTGTCAGTATGACACAGGTGGCACGATCTGATGGCAATAACGACGATGAGGAAAATCAAACTAGTAGATCTATATCTGGGTCTTGCGAAGACTTAAGAAATTTGAGGTATGAGAAAGAAGATGAAGCCGATAGAGGAGAGGCTGATAGAACACCGATACGCCGGCCGCTGATGATTGTGTCGCCAATGTTGAGTATAAGCTCGTTGTAGACTAATTCAAACGATGGTATCTTTGGTGATGATGCGGTATTGATGGGGATGCCACTTAGACCTCCATTGGAAGGAGGGAAGGAGGAAGGTGTCTGGTTGCGGATTGGAGAGGAGAGCACCAGAGCCAAATTCACCAGCAGCAATTTCAGCATTGAGAAAGAAGCGCGAGAGGCCTGGAAGCGGCTTGAGTGATGTCCATATGAGATTGAAGGACTCGCATTCAGGGAGTGAAGATACAGGTTCTAGCCTAAAAGATCAAAAAGAGGTGGGCATGCTTTTTACAGCTGATGCGTTTACAAGGGAATTCGATCCTCAGATTTGTGAAGAGGTAGACAGTGCTGGCGATATTGAAAGAAATAATGGTTGTGAAGAGGCTGGAGACGACAATAAGAGTAAACAATCGAAGATATTTTTATGTGAGGGTGATAGAGAAAGGACTGGGTCTTCTCACGAAAAGTTCCCAAATCCGAGTTGAACGATCGACAACCATCAAACCAACTTCAAGGGCTCGGGAAGGGAGAACAAGGGCGAAGAGCAATGCACCTTCAACAAGGCTGTCGGATAGAGATATCGGTCCCCATAATGAGCCACAAGCACAGCAAAAAGAAGCAGCTGTTTCTCCAATCTTAAGTCCGTCAGACTTATTACCCAACCCCAGGGAACTAAATATTTCATCCCCAGAGGCAATACATTCCACGAGGCCCAGGGTAGAATCAACACCTAATCAAACATTGAATTCAGATACTCAAGAAGTAGAACACGGCACTCGAATCCGCAACCTCCTTACTCGACTTTCCAATCACAGCGTCCTCACCAACACTCAACAACCTAGAAGGCCTACCCATATCAATCTATAGCAATTTTCAACCCTTCCACTCGAAAACAAAAGCCGCTACTAACCTCAACTTCGATAACCTGCGTACCCTCCTCCGCCAGACAGCATGGGAAGCCAAACTAGCCAAAATATCCCCCCTCGTGTATCTCCCCCAATCCATCCGACAACACCTCTTCCCGCGGCACCCCCTCTCGACCATGACTACGAGCTCCGGCTTCATCTACATCCGCGAATCAGACCTCTACCCCGGATACGTGAAGATTGGAAAAACGAAAAAGAGCCCGGGGACGAGGATCGGGAGTGGGAGCGCAGGTGTGGGGCTACGTTTGTGCAGGTTGTGGATGAGGGCGAGAGGGCGAGAGGGCACTATGGGGTTGTGGAGGAGGTGGTGAAGTGGGAGTTGGGGAATGAGAGGAGGTGGACTGGGTGTGTGGGGTGTGGGAGAAGGGGACGTGAGGAGCGATTTGAGGCTGGAGAGGAGAGGGCGTTGGAGGTTGTGGGGAGGTGGAGGATGGGCCGTATGGGAAGTATGGCATTCGCAAGCGGTTTTGGACGTGGAGATGTGGGAGGTGATTTTGGGCGGAGACGTGGATTGGGTGAGATGGGTGAAGGTTTTGCTGGCTTGACATAATTCGATATGTTGTTTATTGCGTTTTCTACGTGGCTGGAGATGTTGGCGTTAGTTGGCGTCTGTTTGGCAACGGCTCCGGGCTTGTTTCTCGTAATGTTGTTTTCCTTGATGCTCCTTTTAATCTCACTTTCTTATTTGGTGTGTTTTCGGCAAGCTTTATCGTACTAAGCCGCTATTTTGTAGCTTTAGGTTATACTGCTCAATAGTGAACTCCCAAGTGAGAGTTTAGCGTTTTGGTATGTAAAATTGTGCCATCGCCTTCAACGTAGCTAAGCCATTGAAGTGACATCGGCTTCGGAAAACTTATTCGCTAGTGTGACATTTGGTTTAGCCGCGCGAGTGGTGCCCGTTAGGTATCATTGAAGCATTTGACCGGAATTGGTTGATGGAACGTCAGAGTGCGACTTGCAACAAAACATAGGAATGCCGAGACGAAAAACTCGACAAAGATGACGTGCTCAAGTAACAGTCATGTGTCTCCATTCTCCAATTGGGGGTTGATGGGTTTGCAGTATGAGGGCAGTTAAACTCGGCAGATGGAATAGATAGAGATACTGAAAAAGTAGCATACTACTAAGTCTTTAGACTTAAATGTCCGTATTGGAATGAGTTTGAAAATCTTACACTTTACAGCGAAAACCAAGCATTCGTTGAAAGCACGTGTAATTTAGTTCTTAAAGCGCATTTGGTATTTAAGGATCCTTGAAGAATTATGATCCGGAAAGTGAGTAGTGTAATGTTAGTAATTCTCATTTAATCTCCTACGGGAAATGAAAACTCACGCGAGAACCCTATCAATAGAAAATAAAGTTATTTCCCTTTCTAGGAAGTTCAACCTTAATGACTCCTCCCTCTAAACTCCTCAAAACAGAAAACCCAATTCCCAATAAATACTTCCATTAGCACCCAGTTTGTTCCGCTGTTTCCGTTTGAGAACGTACTGTATATATAGGAATCTCTCACTTCCACTTTCTTTGGGCGGTTAGAAAGACCATATGAGTAAAAGTTAAACTGAAGTAGCGGAGGATAGGAAGGGGATGAACGAACGAACCGAGAAAATTAGGATAGAAGTAGTGAAGTTAAAAAGGCAGAACTGGAAAACAAATTGACCGAGCCACTTAGCCATTAGCTATCCATACCTCAAGCTCTCAATCTCTGAGCTGCACTCAGTATGGTTCAACATTATCTCATCTGTCCCGTCATAACATACTTCATATATAAGATTATTTACATAAGAAATTTACCAAACCCCAAAACATTATCTAGAAGGGAAAGATTTCAAAACCCAAAATCCAGCCTTATCGATTCCCACTCCCTTATTGGCGGGAGTGAAAAGATATGTTGTTTTCTTCCAGTTGCGCCTTTAAAACCAGGGTATAGACGCCAACCCATTTTTGACCGTTCCAATCCGAGCTCTACACGCTCACGCATATACTACCCAACTAAAAAGTCTGTCATCCATCACATCTATACATCCATCCACATTTCCACCATATATTCATTCAGCCCCTCTCTTCAGTATCATCTGACTCCGTCCATTATCATAACAACAAGTCCACCCCAACACCATATCCCCATCCATTATTACAACAACCAGCCAGCCACCAAGACCAACCCCATCATTAGCATCTCCAACCCCGGGACGGGACCTCCTATCGATGTCTCCGCCGCCGACACCACTACTGCCGCTGCCAAACTCGCATTCACGAACCCCGGCCCGCAATTAACATTAGCCTGCATGGCCGCCGCCACATACGTACTCGCCAGACTGCTCGCCCGATCACTCGTCCCCGCCTCAAACACCGCCATGGTCTCCTTCAAGCACGCATCACACGTCGGCTGACTCCCTCCTACTAAGCTTTGGTTGAGCGGCAAGAAATAAATGTAGCTATCTGCCGGGTTCGTCGCGTTCGTGATAGCATCCGCGAAGCAGTAACTGGATGTGGAGGGGTTGCGCAGGCAGGAAGCCGTGTAGAGTGGTTTGTATGCGTCCAGGCCGAGCTTGGCTTGTTGGATGAGCGGGTTCTGGAGGGAGAGGTCTGTGGCGCAGGAGGAGGAGAGCTTGGAGGCGAAGGAAGACATCAACCCGTCGCACGTAGTGACGTTGGCGGCGCAGGAGTAGTCTAGGGTTTGGGTTATGCGGACGAGGGAGCGCTCGACTTGAAAGAAGGAGTTGGAGTTCTAGGTGCATCGTGTTAGCTGGGATTAGATTCAATGTGAGAGGGAATTGCACATGTACAAGGGGATTGATTGGAGAATGAACGTACTTGGAGGAGGAGAGAGAAGGGCAGACAGGTCTTGAATGTGCTATTAGATAGCATGTTGTTCATAAATGTCGCACATTCTGTCGTGATATTACCGCTGAAGCCAACATCAAACGGCGTAGGCAACGCGCTGGTAGTCGCCGCCGTCGTGCTGCTGGTCGTAGAGCTACTCGCCGTCGACGAAGCTTTTACCGTTGACGTGGGGCTGGATGAGGATGAGGATGAGGATGACGACGTATTCTCACCCTGATCCCCCGAACCCATTGGATCATCCCGTCGTTGGAGCCGCTGAAGATCAGAGTCGAAAAACGTTGCGGGCACCCAATCTGCTGGTCCTGGTGGCGGCCTCTGATCAACCAAGATGGTACCAGTTCGAGCTAGACGATGGAATGCCGATCCCAAATCTTCCGAATGCTGGAACGCTATTTCTTCGCGGGGAACTTCGACCATCTGGTCGGCCAGGTAGATTTTTCCTGCGGATGCGATTGAGATGCAGCTGGATAGGAAGAGGAGGAGAAAGAGGGTATGGTGTGGTTTAGGTGAGATTTGATGACAGGGTCGAGATGCTTTTTGGGTGCTTGGGGTCGAGTGATGGTGCGACGAGAATTGTGTTGACGGCCGTGAGTGGGAAACACGAAATGAACTGTCGGCCTCCATATTGATGGAGTTCTATATCGTCTTGAAATCTTGTAGAGGAGATTAGGTGCGTGGGTCCATTACTTGAACCCCGAGTCGACAATTGATGTCGTCTCGAGTATATCCTCCTTTTCGACAAGCTGGTAGCACCAGCAGTTCCAGAAACGCAATCCCGGAGCGAGTACAACCTCCCTGCTGTGACCCCCCGCTTGTGTCCCCTTAGTCTTCTGCCGTGAAAATGCTCTTTTCCTAGGGAGATATCTAGGCGCCTTTCGTCGTATTGCTGTCCTGGGGTTTCGTTGTGAATAGTGCTGCGCTGTGGACATATACCCAAATAATACCTCCCAAAAACAGCGACGGAGAACCAGATTAGATTATTAAACGAGTGACTGTAGTTGGTATCCGATCTCTTTCGCTGTGGGATCTAGTACCTCCGTATGCCTCGACCTTGAATCGAGTATATTCTGGTCGATACAGAGAGAATGGAGCTCGATCACGCACTCACCGGCCTTTTTAAGACCTCTGGGGACTCGCACCATTTTGTTCGGAGCCCCATGCCAATATTGGTATCATCCCCAAGCGGCGGTGGTGACCAGGAAGAGCTGTCGGACCACCTAATCGGCGCCCAGAGCGCCACGCACTGCAGCCCGATATTGAAATATCGAACGCCCTCAGCGCCTCAACCACATGCATCACGATAGGGCAAAGCTACTAAGCAAATCCACCAGCTCCAAATTGGGACCATCAGCATCCTCCTACCATAGACGCCGAATATGAGATATGCGTAGGGTTTACGGTGTCTTACCCCCTCAAAAGTCAACACTCGCAGACTCTCACAGACCACCCTCACAGACCCTCACAAACCCCGTGCGGGACTTTATAATTAGAGCCCTTCCCCTAATCCAAAGTTCAGGTACGAGAAATCTCCCGCGCCAGTGACAAGCTCGTTCTCCGCTCCACCACGAGCCTCTTCCCAAGTCAGGAATTAAGGTTGACACAATGTCAGTCAATAACATCCGAATCTAGACGGGGCTTAGACACGAGACCAAATAAGCATCAATTGATTGCGTGGACAAGCAGGCTCGAAATGAACGACAGGAGCCTCAACGCCAAACGATATACAACGCGACTGATGATTCGGTGGAGACGCTAGGCCCTAGTGACGAATTCCACCATGTGCATAAGAGGCCGTTGGTCGGCTGGTGCCCATTGGCCAAGGCATTTGGAAATTGGAGAGATGTGACCGGGGATTTTCAGTATGGGGAGACATATAAACAACGGATTATAGAACCAGGGACAGGACCGAGTCCTTCGTACCGTCCGTTGCGAAAACTTTCGCATTCAGTTCCATCGCCGCCGTTGCGCTAGAAGCAGAACGTTTCACGGAATCGAGACAGAAGTGGGAAAAGAAAAGACTTGTCTCAGATCCCGCATCGAAAGAAAAAAAAAACGTGGCGCTGGAAACATATGGACTTCTGCAGCCGGAGAGTCCAACGAGGAAGATTGATTCTTTCTTTTGGTGGACGGGAGAGAGATGGTGGTGTAGATGTTTCGATAGCTATGCATTAAGCATAAGAACGCCGAACCGAGCCAATGCAGGTCGGATTTTATGCAGCCTGATCGATGAGAACGAGAACTCTACGCGAGGTATGCATTCAATCCTCCTCTCTCTATCTTTCTCTTCGACCTTTTCCCTTAGTATTTTATACTTATAATAGACGTGCTTCCCTTTTGCTCGCGGCACTTCTACGGTGTTGTTCCCAGAGTTTGCGAGAATGAAGGCGCTAAGTGTCAACCTGTCATCAAAGAGGGGGTTGAGAGCCGCTAACAAGCTTAGGCGCCACCAATATTGGATGGATACACCGGAATACCACTTCTGTGGAGTGTGGGGTTGTTGGTGTGAACCTAAACCGCTCGATTACTATACTACATCTTAACAAATCAATAGATTACTTTGCCCTTTCCTTGTCCTGCACAAGTCAACGCCATCCAACAAGAGCCTTATTGTTCCTGAAGAGTCAAGAACTAGTCTAAGGAAAAACAAACAAACTCTCTGGAACGAATGCACCTGAAACCTCCAAGTACTTGCGGGACAGAAGCGAGGGGAGCGACGGGAAGGTTAGTGGGTGTAAGATACTCGAGTGCGTACGAGGTGCATTCGTGCTCATTTATACCTTTCTCCTTCCCGTGTCCCGATCGTTGCGTAGCGTTGGACATAATGTGCTGGCCCGTTGCTATCGACACCTATTGTATCACAAGAGACGACGGTAGTATCTTGGGCGTTGAGCGCACTAGACTGCTTGGCTTTGGTCTTCAGATGAGGGCTGGATGGAGGAACCGAAGATGGTTATGTCGATCCCGTGATTCGGGGTACAGAACCTTGCTCGGCTTCACTTTCTACCTGGTTATGGAACCGTTTCTTTCAGTTCCTCGAATATGCTAGGAATGGAAGTAGGATAACTGATATCGTCTTAGCATGAGAGTTCTCATGGATTCTAGTCTGGACGCAGGTGGAGAGAAGGTGGCTACACGTGATACTCACAGAATTCTGCGACTCATCACGATGTCATGTCTCAGCATGAGGCTTCTACTTCCGATCACTTGATTCTTGATTGAGTAGAGGCTTCTATTGGTTTGTAGAGCTCAATTTGATCTTTGCTGGCACAATGAGAAAGAAAATAATACGAGAGAATTGATTGTGGAGTTTTCGCCATTGGAAATAAAGAGTGGTGGATAATTAGGCTGAACGCTTCATGTCTTTCCTTGATAGTCAATATTGTGCCTCTTAGCTATATCAACAATGGTACTAAAAGTCTTTATCTTTGAGATCCCGCTGGCTACCTATAGATAGGGTGGCATCTGTTCTCCAAGATCGAGCTTCAAATGTTTACTATCTTTCATGTGAAAATTCAGAATATCAACATGCGTAGCATTATTACTAGCAGCTCAGTAGACCTTGATGTCAAAGCCATTAGGGGGGCCATTAAAGGGCTCATGTTCAAATTAAAGAAGAGTAATCGCTATTCAATGAGTAATGCGCAAGCTTAAGGAGATCTCACTGGCACGTAGCAATTCCCATCTCAATTCACCTTCAAAGCTAAGCTGATACTCGTAAAATTTGCCCCTATAGAAACTCTCGGTTTATGCTTCAGAGTATGGATGAGAGAATGGACGGCCTTCGGCATATACCCCTCACTTCACCCATTCGATCTTGTGGGATTCCATCTCATCTGCTATACGCTCACCTTGAAAGTGAAGTTAATCATTACTTGCTTAATCTTCGCTGATGTATGACAATACTATGAGTGAATGAGGAAAATTAGACGCTATAAAATCTTCCTCTTGGAAATAAACACCCTATATTTCCGCTGCTTCCACCTCCATCACATAAGAGCACTCGTAGTGAGTATATCCCAAGTTCCTTTCAAGCTTGCACAAAGCTGACTTTTACATTGATTTTTTCTCTTTCTTTGAATGTATAAAGACGTATGCTAACTTCTCTGCTATCAAGCTAGCTCCCAAACCACCATCACACATGCATGATGTCTGCTTCGCTCCATGGTATTCGCAACGACATTCGCATTCAATTAGATAGTGGCGCGATCAAGAAGATTAGTTACATGCTCAATAAGAAGCTCACAACTAACCTCGAGCAAGTCCTTCCCTTTCTCATCTTTCTCAAAAGCTTTTTTTTGGTTCCCTCGTCTTGCTTTCACCCAGTTCGATTTAGACTTCTTTCATTTAGGGGAAATCCGACGAAAGCATGACAATGAGAGACCATCCAACGAATGCAAACTCTTTGCTTTACAGCTGGAATTTTGTCTTTGAAATGGCAAAATCTGATTTTGACAGTAATTCGGGAAGCTGACCGCAAAAATTTATAGGAAGATGCTCAACAATGCAGCAGACGTCGCCAACCTTACTGATGATCAATGCAACATCATTCAAGAGTTCTTTGAAAAGAACGGAATTCCTGCAATCATTGATACCCACTTGCAAGAACTTCTGGTAAGCAACTATTTAACCTTTCTTCCCCTACATCGAGCTAGCTTCTCAATTCTCTGTTCTCGAGCTATGGCTAACTATCATTATCATATTAGGAGTCCATGGGCGAGGTTACGGATGATACCCAAGATGATGAGAGTGACACCAATATGGAGACTAGCTCAGGCGATGACTTCAGGGGCGACGAGGACAATTTAGATGGTGGCGAATACCACACAGCCTGTCATTGCCATTACTGCACTAAGCGGGTTACTGCAGATGGCCTTGTTTCCCGAGACATCATCCAGTGCTGTCCTTGCGATTTGTGCACCATGTATGGTGGGGAAGTTCCAGGCGCAGCAGAAAAGGCGAAACGTTTCAAGGAAGCTGTCGCTTATAACTGGAGAGTCGGTCGTGCCGCTGCTGTCCCAGAGACTGGAGACGACTCAGATTCTGATCTAGAAGACCTTGACTTCATGGATTTTAGCGAGTTTGAGGATCCAACCCACCCAAAATATCCTTGGAAGTAGCCGTCCCTGATAGATCTGTTTCTTTTGAGGGATTGCTTCTTCTTCGGGGATCTGATGGTGGGATATGCATTCAATGGGTTGTCGATAGTATGCGAATTCATGCGTGGGTTTCTCTCCTTTGATTTGTCATTTCATGCCAGATCATTACTGTTGCTAGACTTAAAATGATGGTCGTACTGCACTTGGAGGATTCACTGCAGTTAGAGAATCTTTGCACGATAGGAGAAAGTTTTCTTTTGGTTCTGGGGGGTAGGTACATAGAGACGTTGCATTCCACATTCTTTGCTCGACGATACGCAGGAATAAAACTATCTCTAGAAACAAATGCGTGGCAGTCAATAAAGTAAAAGTCTTGCTTTTTAAAAGTAGGGTCGTATCTGACTGCGTGTCATTGTGATAGAGGTAAGAATCTTAGCTATTATGATGCTACCAGCGAAGCATGAAACGCATTTATTATGCTTTCATTTATGATGCCGCACTCCAACGCACTCATTTTATTCCCTGAGACATTTGTTGCGGAGTAGAAAATTTAGTTGCCCAGAGATTTAAGGCCAAAAATGGGAAAGAGCCGTCGACTAGGAATTCCAAAAATTCAAAAGGTTTGCCGCATCGCTTACTTCTCAACTGCGCTAGACGCTTGAACTTAGAAATATACAATGGCACTCCTTCTAAAAAACTCGATGATGGCAATTCAAGACTCACATATTTCTCTACAAAATATTATTTGATGTATTAGCCTCCTTTAACTTCAAAACACAGTCATCATATCGCTGTGATGTCGGTTCCCGTGTGATTATGTCCCCTCTTTCTCGAAATACAAGCCTATTCTTAACGATAGCGACGAAAGCCCACCTCTTACAGCTCAGATGGCGTAAAAACCTTTCATAGACCAGAGACATCAAACTTGAAAGACTAAGAGTACACTTGGAGATCAAGTAAATAGCTATGACAAAGTAGCTTTTGTAGTGTACTGCTTACAGTAACTTTAGTGCTTAAGAGTATTTATCGAAAATGTAATGTTATTATAAGACTAAGAATGTATTACAAGATTTCGATGAGAAAGATTCAGTCCTACAAGTATTACAAATATTATGATAGAGAAGCAAATCCTACCTTATAGCGATATTATTAGTTCTATAACACTACTTATGGCATTGGCTTTTGTGACTTATTGACTAACTTAAAAACACTTTACCTTCGAGTGACTATGCAGAACTTAGAATAGTCACAGTTGCTCTGCTGCTTGCTCATTCGCTTAACATACATGAGTAACAAATTGCTTGACATGCTAACCTCAAACCTAAACCTCGAATCTTTACAGCCAACTTCCTCAGCAATACAAAATCAAACTTCAAGCCTGTTAAATTCCAACGCGCCCTACTAGCTATCACAGAAGGACTTCAAAACCTGGATCAACGTCAACGTCGTCAAGTTCTTGCATAGCTTATCCCTCCGTATCTCGATCGACTAGATATACCTATTCTTGAGCACGAAGGCTGGCCTCGTTTGTACCTGGGTAAATATTACTTGAGCTTAAGCTACAAATAATAGCTGGTTAATTTTTAGGCTTAGGAATATCATGTCACAACCCAGTACTGCCACGAACGATGCAGACCTTACAACTACGGTCGTTGCGTTGCCCAAGTTCTCTGAATTCCCCAAGGAACTGCGAGAAATGGTGTGGGAGCTTGTAGCAAACATTCCACGGACTGTTGTTCCCCAACGACACTCCACGCTTCATCATCCGGACGAGGAACGTCCTTTCCGCCCAACAGCAAAGGTCTACCACGCTGGCAAGCAGCTTTCATATATTCCATCCCTCCTACATATCAATAAAGAGGCTCGAGGAGTTGGATTAGAATGCTATAAACTCGCTTCAGACAAATGCTTCAGGAATCCAGTATACTTCAATTTTGAAGTGGACAGCCTATATTTACACGACTTGGAAGCGCCGTCTGAAATGAAACATTCATTCACAAGCCGGAAGGAGCCATCAAGAGACCCCCGGCCTACAGAATTTAGTTTTCGAAACCTTATTCTAGACGTCGTCATTTTGAATGACAACAGTTTTTTTCAGTATTTATTCCAGTTTCATGAACTCAAGAGTCTTGTTATTACGGGCAGCTCCTCTCAAATTCAAAAACACCTTGAAAGAACTGGCAGCAGTAACACAGATCAAAGCAAATACTTCGAAAAGTACTTCAAAGACAAGAAAAACCAGTACCCTCTTTTAAGGGATGAGCTGTATCCTGAGGCTGATTTTCCAGATTTTAAAATCACGTTCAAAGAACCCTGCGAAGAAGCGACTGGCATGCCTACATCCGACTTCCAGTGGGACTCTTGAAGAAGCTGCTGCTTCTTTTTATGTTTTCCTGGACTCATGTGGATGACATATTTGGGCATCTGTAGGAGGAGCAGTTACTCTTAGGTCTTGACGAAGGAGACGTGAGCTGCATTGACTAGTTTTGTCATGCACCGTACGAATTAGTGGACGTTTTGGAACAGATAAAAGTTTGATTTGTTGCAGTGGATTTTTCATCAGGTAGACCCGAAACGTTGATTTTTAATATTGGTTTTGCTGTGGCTGTTACGTCATAACTGAGAAATTGGGTTTCATGGATAGAATAATTTTTAACGGACTAGCAAATTTCTTTCCATGATATGTGAAGTTTGTAACATGAATTATACACAGTGAAGTTTACATCCGAAGAGAGTGGGTAATGTGGCTGGCTATACGTCGAGCTTGCTGTCGCAACTGCTGTCGGTTAATATAGCCGAGGGCCAGTATCCTTCTCAATTAATATAGCTTCTAAGGGACATTTTTGCTCTCCTAGCCTCATATACGCTGCTCAACTTTGGACCCACGGGTACCTGTAAAGACGTGTATATCTATCAATTCTCACTTAAATTTTATAAGATAGAATATACTCAGTAGTATAATTAAAGTTATTCGCAAATTTCACGAACATTAATATTTTTACTCTTAGAGCGACTCTGGTACTTGGGTAGCACGGGCCCATGGGTACCCGCGGGTCCAAAAATTGAGTAGCGTAGCCTTATATATATTTACTAATATTGTAGGACACTATCTACTAGTTTGAAGAATATCGCAATAGTCTTCTACATATCATTCGACGTCATTTTGCCCTCCTATATTATGAAACGCGAAAGTGAAGCGGAGCATCTCTTGATAGAGAAACTAGTATGCGAAGGATACCAAAAATGAAATTCCTTGCGCGGTCGCTAACTGTAAAAATGCACGTCAAATTTTCCTTTCTTTGCATTCAGAAATTTTTATTTCAACTAAACTATTATAGCTTCGGAATTTGCCCACGTTTGAATAAAAGTTCTATTGAGGCTATTGTGTTATATTTCCTAGCCTCACAGCGGTCACATAGACTAGGACAAAGTTTTATATCGGCTAAAATAGTGTACCTCTGAAATTGTCTCCTTACTATATCAATAGAACTTTTTCCCAAATATCTCTCTTGAATGATACTGAAATCTGGAGCAAAAAACCTCGACTCATCCTTCAAGGCATATCAAGCCTTTTATATCTGATCTCGTACTGATAATACTTTCTATCCTCAGACTAAACAGCGGAATTCTCGAGTTATATTCACACGCATTCTTCGCAGTTTCCGTATGCCAAAGATGGCGGAAGCTTCAACTTCTCATACGCTCTCTGCATCTCAAGAGATCGCATATATGGTTATCAAGAGGCGCAACACTACACTAAAAAGCCCGTGGGAAATCAAATTCAACTGCGGTCCTAGAACGGTACAAAGCCTCTGGGAAGCCAAGTTCGGTGATCAACTTGGCATGTTTTCACCGCCTGATAATACCACAAATCCGCAGGAGCAGGCTGCCACTGGATCTCAGGACAAAGGAGTCGAGCCCAAAATTGGAGAAGAGTCTGACGACGAAATCCCTATTGCTTTCGGATTCTCCCACCAAGACTCGACAATTTTCCAAGAAATGCCGGGATCCAAGATGCCAAAGGAAACAACACCAGCAGAAATTGTAAAGGTGCAAATTTCTCAAGACAAACCGAAACAAAGTAAAAATAAGCGCAGGGTGAAGAAGAACGACCCTCTTCAGGATTATCCGGTATGGCAGGAGTACAAAGTGGAGTTTGAAGTTAACTCTAGCCCTGTGGAAGAAATGGTAAACATTTGCCGACCGAGAGCAACACATGGCACTTCTGAATGTGGGTGCAGGCAGTGCATTAAAAGTTATACACAAGAAAGTCACGAGGCAGGATCCGAAAGCGCAACAGCTTCACCTCAAGATTCCCCTGCTGATCAAAATTTGCCATCCCGTTCCTCTACTGTCACATTGTCCGATTCCTGATGTCATTACAAACTTGACGACCTCAGTCCCCCTCTTAAGGCTACGTATGACTTTAACGGCACAGAAGTTTATCGAAGGAATGTGGATTGTTTGTAACTAAATAGCCTATGAGGTCGGCCTGTGTCTGGAATTTTGAAAACTTACTACTGTCTTGAGAGGTTGGGCATAAGATAAGGAGTGGATGAGAGAGGTGTTATGTAGTCTTGTGGCTTGATTTTGGGATATCACCTTGAAAATAGGACCTACCTTACTAGATTCTTTTACCGTTGTACCTCTTCACCTTTCAGTTACATCGACTCAAACATTCACCACAAATTCACTTTATTTTGGTCTGTAGGAAAGGCCGTTTTCTAAAGTGAAGAGGGGATCAACTCCACCTCTAACCTTTCCCAAAGAAATCATACAGATGCTCAATTCATTCTCTCTTCAACAACATTAATCACTAATCAAGAGTCCACCACCTTTATGCTTAAGCAGCGTGTAAGGGCTATTTCAACTACCACAGAAAAACCACCTCAATTATCTTCAAAGCAAATTTTCAAAAGATGAAACAAGTAAGCACCGAGTTCAATTATCAAAAACAAGACTAATTGTCCGTAGTCACCTCAAATATCCGGCAGTCGAAATCCAGAGGATACCTCCATTAAAGGGACTTCATCCAATGACATTACAGGCTTCCAAATGATAGAATTATCCTCTCATAGGGCCAGACGCCAATCCCGACATAAGTCGAGACTTGGAAACATCAGCGATACTAGTTGAGTAAGTCCACGACCCACACATTGCCCCTCAAACCATGGGAATCTTAATCTATCATTAATAAGATACATCTAAAGTTGACCATCTCAAAATTAGCTCTTTCGGAACATCAACGTTACCATGACGATTTCCTAATCTATCTGCCCTATCTCACCAACACCAACTTCTTAAAAGCTAGCTGATAATATCCAAGCTCGTCGAGACGCCTACGGAGAAGCTTTTTCCGATGTTGAATTTTATGAGAGATGCGGACATTATGCAAACAATGCTGAGCGGCTAAAGGCGTTTCACTAGTGCATTACAATACTTCCTTTTGCAACTACCAAAAATGGATAGAGAAGTATTATGGCGAGAAAGGCAGCTAATTTTGAGGCAATAGACAGCCTGTCATGGTTGGGGGATCTGATCATTCCATGTATCCCTTTCTGAAGTTTCTTGGTTTTTTGATGAGCGAGACATTTGATTCTTTAGAAGAAATAGTTGTATATTTCAGTTAGAAAAAACCCCAATTGAAACATCTGACTTCGTCACTATTCATGATTAAGCTGTAAATTTTCAACTTGAGGAGTGGTTTGTGCAAGCGTAAAAGTAACATTAGAACTATGCTCACATCGGAGGGATTGAATCTTAGATTAGGGATAGAAGATTCGGTTTGGGGTACTATATATAATGAGATCAATCTTCATTAATGCGGTTATGAATTTGGGATGTGAAGAGGGTGTAATTTCAAAATGGCTGTTGTAGTAAAACTTTTGAATCGGGATCAGTTTAGGAATCAACATAGTTAGCATACGGCAGGTGAAATAGAGATGCAAGCTTATAGAAAGCCGACATGCAATAGGTGTATGATTTAAATGAAACAAAAAAATAATTCTGTAGTATTTTAAAACTTCAATGAGCGGCAAGGATCGAGGATATCACCTTTCACTTTCTCTTATAACTCTCTACCACCCGAGGAGATGAGTTATTAATGTCAACTATTATACTCGTATCCCATGTTCTCTACCTCGAGTGGTTATTATAAGTACTTCGAACTCGTTCTAGTAACTCTACCTTCTATAATACATTTCTAAGACATTATAGTGAGGCGGGAGGACGAGCACACAATTAGTCGTTGTGGTACAAGGGTCAGAGGTTAATGGAATAGGGTAATGTAGGTAGTGTCTTAGAGGCCAGATTCATCGGCACCTGGTGTCATCACCTGGAGAAACAGCACTATCCTAGGCAGTGTCGAGGAACAGCCGCTTGCGAAAAGGTTCTCAGACTTCAATTATAAACTCTACTAGACTCAGGTTCGTCTTCTCATTTCGGCAAGCTCATGGTTGCATCTTTCTGGCTGGATTATTGTAATCACATCGAGGGCTTCAGATTTACTACCGCTAGCTCGCGCCCAATATTCTTCGAAGAATGTTGATATCATTCATTTCGAATACTAGTTAGTGAAGGTAAAGAGGAGTAGTATTTATTAGTGTGTATCTTGCTTAGCACAGTTAATTATCCACCCTTAGTTAGGTAGAAAGCCAGGCAGAAGAGCTCATCGACCTGCTTATATTTTCCGATAGGAAGCTTAGCTATCGAGTGAATCCAAATTGAAGCTGCTCCTACTACTCTGATACGCCGCTTTGGCCCGTGAGGTAATAGCATCGTTGTCGTCTTCAAGAAGGAAATTTCCTTGTGGAAATCCCAGAAGGTTGGTAGACAAGTTGCCGTAAAGCTTTATTCATCACCTTGTCGGAATCTTGTCTCTGAAGGCGTCCACCTGCGGCAAGTATGCTTGGGTTCTGTATCTGACGGCAGTGGATGGACACGATTCTTAAAGCGACAAATCGCCTTTGGTTGATGCGTAGGCTATCGGAAGTTATATCAATGGCATATCTGGCAGCAACGTGCCCTAGTCTTTTGGGATCAGGGCTGGGGTAGGAGCTATGATAAATTTGGAGGGATTGGGCATAGCGAATCACCAGTATAGGTAATTCGTTGAGAATTGCTAGAAGGACGACTTCTATCCGCTATCTTTTGGAAGCTCGCTTAGTGGGTCCTTGATGAAGGACTTTTAGAGAAGCATGGGGTATATAAGGGCTCGTAGAAGACTTGGAATGTCTAAGTTCTAAAACATGATATGGTTGGCCTGCGCTAATGATCATAACGTATCATTCCTTTAATCTATTCATTGCATTAATTCCAGTATATGAAGATCGCTCTTCCGCAATCTGCTAACGTGCGAACCTAGAACTATACAGACACTTACAATCCAACCTCTATCTTCCCCCATGCCGTAGCTTCATCCCATTCGGGTCCGTAACGGAGCATAATAGTAGAGATATCCTCTACCAGCCTGCGTCCTGAATACTTCGCCCACCATATCTGGTCCAGCTTATCAAGAAGAACCCCCCAATACATGAGAATAGCCAAAGCCATTGGCTCTCTCTTTCGTAACCCGTTAATAAACTCCTCTCCAGTCGATGCTAACCAAGGGATGGAGTAGGTCTTATCTATTGCAAAGCAGCGCTCAAGTTGCTTTATTGCACATGCGTAGATATTGTGCCGGGTTTGGTCATTATAATTCACCGAATCATTCAAACGTCGTAGCTTCCTGATAGGTACTGGCTCGTTCTCTATGATTTCTGCCTGGCATCCGGGTTCATAGGGTGTCCTAAATATGGCTTTGCAAGGACCGCTTTCAATCCAGTGGCGACTAATATCGACAATTGAACTGATGCCATGCGTAAACTCACACAAGACCAGAATGCTATCCAATGACGAGCTCGCTGGGTCAAAGTGTCCTGCTGGAAGGAAGGGCGAGACGACAGAAAATGCCATGGTTATTATTGACGAGATAAAGAGTGCATCACAATTCGACTGCGTTACTTCGTGCAAAGCGGTACGAAATGAGACTATAGTATTGTTCTGGTATTGCAGCCCTGTACTAACATAAGAGGCGGCAAGAGCTAGATCGCTTGTCTCGCTTGCTATGTGGAGGGACGTAAGCGCGAAGATGGAGTCAGCGAGATACTCGTGTTTGAGCGCTTCCGATACGGCATGGCCCCTGAATAGATCGGAGTGCTTCAGTGTGAAGCTTTGACACATTTTCGAGAACCAAAATTGCATGAGTTCGAGCTCCCTCCGTCTCCTCGATGAGCAAAATTCAACGTCGAGTGAAGCAGTTGTAGCGGAAATTGTTTGGGAGCGAGATCCAGCAGAATCAGGACTGGAAGTGCAAGCCGACTCTACTCGGGGACGAGTGCGTCGAGCTAGTATCGAGTAATGACATTTTGCTTCGCGATAGGTACAATTTGAACAAGTTGGAGCGACCTCATCACATTTGACCCGCCGTTTCTTGCACTGGTCGCATCCGTGACGTGATTTGTTATGTATGCGCCTTGGTGGCATTGTAGTGCCGTGACTTGTTTCGGACTGCAACGGCCTTAGGGTTCAAGGAACGTTGTAAGCAAGATGATATATTGCAGAGGCTACGGAGTCTGGAGGCTCAACGATCAAAATCAGGTTGCTCCACCGGAAGCAGCTCGATAGTATAATGTCAGGTGACCATACGCTAGATATCAAGACGGGACGAATCCTATCGAATCAGAGTAGTGGGTGAGTCGTGAAAACTGACATGGCCTCTATTCTATGTAAGAGTTATAAGAAGTCAGGGGAACATAGGGGATAATAGGGAAAACTCAGTGGCTGAGTAATACAGTAAGTGGCCATAATTGTGGGATCGGAGACACCCACTTCCGCTGGGCAAAATAGGCGGAGTAATTATTGTTGGAGATTTGATGTTCTCGCCTACCGTTTAGACTTGTGGCCACCCACTGTATATCAGCAAAGGCAGGCCAAGTGCCTGGACCGACCACTCGACTTATAAGCTCTACCTACGCCATGGTGAAAAGCTTCGACGCAGATAGGCAGAGAATGTTGAGACTATTTGAAATACGTACGCAACGATGCTTTGACTGAGGAACAAAGGACAAAGGTTAACCCCGGAAGCCCGGGAGGGAAAAAAACTCACACTGAGTCGACACACCCCTGTTTTTTGAATCAATCTTGGCAGAATCTATTTATAAAACCTGCTGTATTATAAAGTACAGTACAGTACAAAATATAAGTCAAAGGCATGCACGGGGCGTAGCTCCGTCATACTATTGGAAAGGGGGAAGATTGTAGTCCAATTATCGCTAATCTGCTTTATCATCTTCCATTACAGGACATAGTCACGTGGCCTGTATGGGAATTTCCATCTCTCGGTACATCACCGCGAACTATAAACTCTCCAAGACTCTTGACAGGACCTTCAGACAACAGGTTCGTACCTTAGCTGACGCGTCTCTAGCTCTAGACCTACACAACCGCTTGCTCACTGCGCAGTGCTCTCGCATATTGTTGACGCCAAGATCCCTCAGCTTGGCGCCCGTTCTCGTTCTCGTTCTCGTTTAAATTTAAAGTTTCACACATACCAGGCCTGAGGCGTCATTGCTACAGTATTGTCTACCTGGTGGGTACTCGTACTTCAGTTCCTTGTCTAATCCAAGCGAGTTCTTGTTGATTTCGGCTTGCGCGATGCTTGAACTCCATGCCACTACAATAGTCCTGCCTATACTAAACATAGCGCGGTGCTTATCTTCCTCCCTCGCTCTCCGCAATCATTTTCTTGTTGGCATCTATCCTCAGGATACTAGCTATCGATTAAGTTTAGGGCTCCTTCTATATACCTAGGTGGTCATAATCCTAGGGCTATTTTGGTGACTGAGCAAGCGCGTGCCGCAGTCTATACATTACCGGGTCGTCCAGTTTCATATATTTCAGGTATGAAGATGTAGGAGGTTAAACGCTTGGCGATTCTCGTTCTCGTTTACACGCCATAGCTATGTGAGTTCAACAATAGCCGTATTTAGTACGATCAGCCGCTCTTCATAAATATCTAATGCATCCCTTCGCTCTGGCCATGATATTACATTCACCTCCATCACATATCAGTCTCCTCTTATAACTACAATATCATCTTCTCTTTGATTGGCCCGTCTCTTGCCAGTGTGCTATACATCCCTCAGTCACTCTTCTGCTTCCTCCGGCAGTCATCAAGCAAGATGGCAAGATTCTCGCAGTATTGGGTGTACAGGCCATCCGCGGTGGCAGGTTTTACCGCGGCGGCAGTATTTGGCATTTTGACTGTGTTCCATTTGTTTCGGCTGATCAAAACTCGGACCTGTTTCTGTGTTCCCTTGGTTATTGGAGGGATCTGTACGTGGCGATCTGATTGCAATTTACACCCTTTGCTAATCTTTGTTGGTAGTTGAAATAATTGGATTTGCTTCGGGGGGGGTGGCACACGATAAATACGACATCCTCATTCCCCGAGTGCTCGACGGTCTCCTCATTCTCCTCGCTCCAATCCTCTTCGCGGCTACAATCTATATGATCCTCAGCCGGTTGATCAGAGCTACAGCGGCCGAGTCTTTCTCAATCATACGCGTCAAATGGCTCACCAAGGTCTTTGTTGGAGGCGACATCTTGTGCTTTTTCGTACAGGCAATCGGTGGCGGCATGAAGGCCGGGGCAGACACCGCGTCTGCGAACAAAAAGGGTGATAGAATCATTCTAGTTGGTCTCATACTCCAGATCATCATTTTCGCCTTCTTCCTCCTGGCAGCATTGGTCTTCCATACACGACTACGTGCGCAGCCAACTGACAAGTCTCGTAACGCCAGTTTGAACTGGGAGCGCTTCATGGTGGAACTATATGCTGCCAGTTTTCTTATCACTTTCCGTAACTTGTTCCGAGTTATCGAGTACGCCATGGGCAGTAAGTCTCCTAGCCTTCCTGAAGTTCTCATTCTTTTATTTCTACTTGCTAATTCAATTTCAGATGATGGCTACTTGCATAGTAGAGAATGGCCGACGTATGTTTTCGATGCACTTCCTATGGCAGTTGTTCTCCTTGTCTGCTCGCGGTGGTACGTGGGGATAATTCAGTGCAAAAAGGATGAAATTGATCTCGAAGCGACTAATAGTAGCCTGGTTGGAAGCTATTAAGGTTAAGTCTACAGTTAAGCCATTTGCCTTAGGAAATGAAATATTAATAGATTCGAGGTTGCTTAGTTTCTATTTAAAAGGAAAAGAAAGGGTAGTATCTAGTCTAGGTTAAATTATTTAATAGTTAGAGGAAATTAGTAGTTTATAAAGAGTAATTATATCTTTTATTTATTATAGTATTGTTTATGTCGGTGATTCCGCAACAGGAAACCACGGTTGCCTCATTAGGCAATTCCTCGCTTACCGCCCTGGCCGCTAGCGCCAGACCTCTCTAAGCTCAGGTATAAGTCCCGCGCTGCTGCCCACATCTCTCGCTACTCTCTCCTCACTGCCTAACTCCTCTTAACTCTTCCTAGGCTCCCATTCTAGACCGCTACGGCTCGGCCTCGCCGCGATCCGGTGCTAATAACCTGCGCTATGCTTCCTCGAATCCTCGAATTGATAATGCGCTTGGCCAAACTCGCCCTCTGATTTGAGAACCGCGCTGTGAGTTCCCCCCTCTCTTCTCTAGTGGCAGGTATCACAGTTTGCAGAGCTGACGATCCTTGTGCAGCTGAACTCTGCCTCATCGACGCTCTTTGGCCCGGCAGTTCTGCGAGCACCGCCCAGCTCTCTCGCTCCCTGGAATCCCAATCGGTTGAGCTCCTGATGCAGCACTCCTGCTGCTCCTGCGTCAACATCAGAACCCTTCGGACGCCTCGATCTCTAACAGTCTTCCTGTGAAGCTCTCGGCCAACGTTGAGACACGATCTCTACTCTGGATTGCACGAGGTGGAGTGCTAATGGTATACGAGGGTTTGGTTAAGAGCCTGAAGGATTCCAGAAGATGGTCTAGTGGATGCTAGGCACTCTTGCAACCGCTGTAGTGACGGATCTGTGATGACGTGGCACTGCGATGGGGAGCGCTGGAGCCTGAACGCTCACTGGGAGATGCAAAAGAGATGGTGGACAAGTTCGAAGCCCGGCTCTCCGCAAAGCTTGAGGTTAAGAGGGGAAAGACGGGACCGGGTTCGAACCGGGGCAAGCACGTGGTAGCTTCTTCAAAGGATGCAAAGGATGGTAGGCAGCAAAAATAGCTGCGTAGTACCAGAAATAGCTACTTGTGTGGAGGATGCAAAAGTGTGACTGCAAAATTGGCTGCTTGAAGAGGCTTGGCAGCAGAATTGGCTACGCTGCTCAAACGGGGCGGGTACCCGTGAAATAATGTATACATAAAATTATATATAGAATTAGTATAAATATTAATATTTATTTTTATTTATTTATGTTTTTACGTGTTGTTACGTGTTTTAACGTGTTTTTATATATTATATATAATTGTCGATTCACCTACTGCTCGTGATACCACCCCGCGGAAACGAGGTATATCAGTTGAGCTAGTATTAGTGTTGATCGATGGTTGTTGTATTATAAAAGAGGAGTAGAGGACTCCTCTTTTATGCACTGTAGCGCATTCGCTTAAGGCTAGTAACTAGTGTACACGTGACCAACCAACCCATTCAATCCACCACTACTATTCACTATGAATATTGATACCAACACTGGAGCTACTCTAGAATCCTAGGTTGAATTCATAGAGTTTCCTTAGTCATCCGTTCCACCCATTCCTCCGTTCCACCCATTCCTCCGTTCCACCCATTCTGGCTCCTTCAAATCCACCCTATTTATAATTCACCCGTAATCTCCCCTCTTTCGTAGGATTAATGATTCCTTAGCGAGCTGGTTCAAAACGAGTAGCTTCATTGATTCCTTAGCGAGTTGGTCCAAAACGAGTAGCTTCATTGATTCCTTAGCGAGTTGGTCCAAAACGAGTAGCTTCATTGATTCCTTGGCAAGTTGATCCGACGTTGATTCCTTAGTGAGTTGGATAGACGTTGATTCCTTAGCGAGTTGATCCGACGTCAATTCCTTAGTCTTAGCAAGTTGGTCAAACGTTAAACCTCTGACGGTATTTTCTTTCTTTTCGAGGGCCTCCGCCAGTTGAATTCGTAGGTCCTCTGAGCTCGAATTGATAGCTTGAGCAGTTGTTGAAAGTGTGAAACTAGTCTCCGGTTCAGGGGCCTCCGGTTGAGTAAGTGCTAGTTTAGGTGCCTCCGGTTGAGTAGTGAGTGTCGGTCTAGGGGCCTCCGATTGATGAGTAGGTGTTAGTCCAGGGGCCTCCGATTGATGAATAGGCTCGTTCCGGGGAGATTGAGACTTATCCCGAGGATATGTTAGTCTAGAGTCCTTCAGTTCAGGGGCCTCCGGTTGAGGAGGTGTCTGTTCAGGTGCCTCCAGTTGAGTAGCCTCCGGTTGAGGAGTAGGTTCGTTCCGGGGAGATTGAGGCTCATTCCGGAGAGGAAATTGAGGCTTATTCCAGGGCAATTGAGGCTTACTCCAGGGAATTTGAGATTGATATTTAATAGAGGCCTTCAGTTGAATTCGCAATTCCTTTGAGCTCGGTTTAAGGGCCTTCGGTTGATAAGTAGGCTCGTTCCGGGGAGATTGAGGCTCGTTCCAAGGGTATGTCGGTCTAGAGTCCTTTGGTTCAGGGGTCTCCGGTTGAATAGCCTCCGGTTTAGGGGCCTCCGGTTGAGGAGGTTGAGGCTCATTTTGGAGAGGGGATTAAGGCTTATTCCGGGGAGGAGATTGA